>OZ007497.1:60432710-61632710 GCA_963931805.1 Microdon myrmicae | reverse complement strand
GGGGAAACATTTTATTGTAAAGTCACTTTTGAGTTCAGTTCAGTTTCAGTTTGGCAGTAGAGTTTGAATTTGAGAGTTGAAGAAGTTTGAGTTTAGATTGAGTTCAGTTTGAATTGTGATATTAAAGTAACAACCTACAGATTGTGGCGACTAACTTTTATTTTAAAAATAAACATAATTAAAAAATCTATAAACGATAATATAAACAAATGTTTAAAATGGCTGAAGTAGACTTATAGTTCATCACATTCTGTTTCGGTCTGCCGACGAGACACTTAACGTTATTCATTTGGAAGTGTGTCTGCATCAAAGGAGACAACTAATTGCTTTCGGAGAGTACTTAAATAAGTACTTAGCAAAAGGAACAGCGAGAGTGGATAAGAGTAAGAACAAAAAGGAAAAATAAAAGGTCCCCGCTCTTCCCTCGAAAGAGGAAGCACGGCGCCGGACTATAACACCACAATCAGTGACCACGTGCCTGATCATTGGTCTCACTCCATCGATACAACTGGTGGTGTTAACGAGTGTTGTTTCCAATGGCGCCCGTCCGAAGTTAACGACCGGAACGATGCGGTAGTTTGCGGGTGAGGTCGCAGCGCTCATTCGGATGCAGCGGTTGGGGCTCAATCGATTCCTGACTATTGGGGAACGCCGTTCGTCAAACGAGGCATTGTGCGTTCCGTGGTTAATGATGGTAGCATGACGCATGTACTGCCTTCGGTTGCATCGGTGTCGACATCGACGACGTCTTCTCGTTGTCCTTTGCGATGATGTCTCTTCGACATTAATGACCGGAACAGGACGATCGCTGATCGAGGCCGCAGTTTTCAGTCGGTTGTAACGGTTGGGAGTCGATCGGGCCCTGGATACTGAGGAACGGCGCCTGCCAAACGGGGCACTGCGCATTCCGTGACTGATGATGACTGCTTGCGGGTGCATTCAGGTTCGTCGATATCGATGTCGACGACGTCTCCTCGTTTTCCCCTGGGGGGATCTGTCCTCAATACTCCTGTGGTTGACCAATTCATCGAGGACTTACCCTGTTATGGTTGAAGACAGAACTGGTCCCTTTTCCCCTGGATGCTTCGGTTGGCCCATGCAGCAACGTATGATGGTGTTGTTTACATCGTCGGCACACCCTCTTCGGTAGACAGTCGCGTATTAGATGACGACCCAAGCAGTTAAGACACAGCTTTTTTGTTAGTGCGACGTGTCTACGCTGTTCAGGCTTGAAGGCTCGAAACGTTTCACACACGTATATGTGGTGTATTGCCTCACAACACGCGCATGGGGTCTGTTGATGCTTAGTTCCTGGGCTAGGATGCGGTTGCACCCTGGTTGCTAGTCGGTTTCCATCGTCTGTAGTTGGGGTGGTTAATTCGATCTCGCGTTGGGATTCGAACGGCCTCGGTGTTGATCTATTGCCTTGCTCGGCGGGTTTCGATACATCAGACTTCTTTTCCTTTTGGGCTTCTTCGGCAGTCAAACTGGGCAACAACTCTTCGTCATGTTCCTTAGATTTCCAATTAGCCAAGTCAGCTTTCTTCATATGGGCAGCGGCCAACAATTGAGTGTCGTAATCTACTTCAACACGTTCACGTACAGCTAGATGAGGGCGTCCTTCACTAAGATTTTCGAATGGCTGATCATTCCACATGTTCTTTTGGTACAGCTGGCCATACAACATCTCCTTTGGTGCTATTCCATACGAGGATTCCTTCGGTGCATTAGATGGCTGTGCATCGCTCCTTGTTGGTGATCTGGGTGACGGGGCAGGTAACATACGCATGCCAGGTTAGGAAGTTCTTATCCCCCACGGTGATTGCATCATCAATGGCAGTTTGTTTGAGACATGATGTTCGTCTCATTCGTGTCGGTCGGGCGGTTGGCGAGCAGCGCGTGCCTTACCTCATTAAACTCTGTAGCTTCAATAAGGTACGTTTCTTCGGCATGGTCGATGAACCGCTCTTCGAAATATTGTTGAAGAATGACCGACCATGGAACAATCAGGCATATAAGCTCTTCATGCCGGTTCCACATCTCATCCCAAATCAGCTGGAGTTCTCGCTCTTGATCTTTCACGGTGGCCAACGTCGGTGGCCCGCGCGTGATGAACTTGTTGAAAGTTCCCATCATTTGCTCATGTGCGGCGAACTGGGCCGCCATGAGATTTGCTGCCAATGCGGCTGTTGACATTACAGATTTCATTGTGTTGTAGGTTTTGTTCACTTGCACTACACTTTTCACTAACACAATATACCACAATCTTTGAGGTCTTTGCGTCTGGACTTGAATGTCCCGCGACCGTCTTATATGCCACGAGCTGGCAGCAGTGAATCTGGATCCACAGACTGGATCCGGCTCGAAGGACCAAAAATTCGTCCGGAACAATTGATATCCGCTGGAATCAAGTGTAAATAAAGTGAACAAACTGAAAAAAGATTACCTTTTGCAACTAAATTGAATCCTCCCGATGGTGGAAATGATGGGACTCGGTTTTATCAATTATAATATGGTCTTTATTATATCTGATTGGTTTGATTTTTGATGATTACAAAAAATGATGATCTGGATTCGGCAAATGATGTATAAAAAAGAACGATAAAAAGTAAAGATGGTTGTCAAGTGACAACCAACAGAAAATTCATAAATGTCAGCTGATTGCTGTGCATCGCTCCTTGTTGAATGGGAAGAAAATAAATTCCGCGTATTTGAGAATAAAGTTTTAAGGGCTATCTTTGGCGGTAGATATGATGAAGGGGCAGAACGGTGGAGGAAACTCCACAAACACGAATTGGAAAAGCTATACCGTAAACCTACAATAGTGAGAGTAATCAGGTCGCAAAGAATACGATGGGCCGGACTTGTGGCGCGAATGGGCAACGTCAGGAGCGTGCGTAGAATTCTTGAAGGGAAACCAACGGGAAAGAGACCGACAGGACGGCCGTGATAGAGATGGGAGGACAATGTTAAGTTTGACCATGAGGAGATCGGATCGGAGAGGACACAGGACAGAGAACGATGGCGGAGTCGAGTCGGCGAGGACATGAAGTTCTATGTTCCTACACCCAATAAAGATAAATAGTAATAATATAGAATGTAAGCATTTTTTGTCTAGCAAGTAAGATAAATATAAGAAAAAGAATAAAATTAAAATAAATCTACGTAAAATGGAACAAATGGAACCAATAAACAAATAGTTCAGCCACAAAATTAAAAAAAATGCTTTATTGCAATACGGCATACATGCTATAAAATTTGTGTAAATATAAAAAAAGTATAAGTATAAAAAAAAATAGTTGTAAATATAAAAAAGTGCTATGAAAAAAGTTCATAGTCTAAATATGATGTTTCTCACCCAGATGGAGAAAATATGGCTTGTTAAGTCTTGCAAAATAAATAAACAAGATGTATTTTGAATAGAACTGCATTAACGTTCTGAAGTTCAACTAATCAGTAACAACAACAACGATGGTTAAAAATAAAGGCAGACAAAGGGAAACCCGGCTGGTCCCAAAACTAGTAATCAGGAAGAGTTATAGCAAATATTTGAAATTTTTCACATGAGTTGCCAGTAACTCAACGGAATAATTCTCCTGCTTATTTTTCATCAGTTTCGCAAACATCACACACTACTTTGTATATAATGGTGTGCCACGAAGCTTGAACTTAAGATACAACTGCAAATATTTGATGTTAAACGTTGCTGCAGGTACCATGGTTGGCCGATCCTCGAGATGCTTGCTTTTCATCGCTGTTTTCTCTCCAACCACCTTTGTCGTATTTGACAAACAGCAATATACTAATGTTTCGCTCACCTTCGTTGAATAAACAAGTCTATGAAAATCAATATCACTGCTTACAAATGCCATTTCTGCATGCGAAAAGTGGGCTGAAGTGCATTACAAAATGGATAGACGACTAATAGCCACATATGTAACACGACAGGCTATCAACTACGACTACGCGAATCTGTTTTCGATTAAGTAGCAGATAGAGTCGTACTGAGTCGTACCATGAAGGCCTACGCATGGTGATCTTAAATACCTTGATATTACATCTCAATCTTCGACTTAAATTCAGTAATCTTTGTAGCCAAAGATGTAAGGGAAACGCCACTTCAGCGATTCAGCAATTCGATTTAGCAAGAAATTATCTGTGGATTTCTAGGGGGGATATTTCTATATATGGTAGAACCAAAAGTAACAGGAATTCATTTTCATTTTCGGCGATCGTATTTGTGTCTAATTCTTTTCTAAGAACAGCTGTCATGAGTGTGAAATGCGAGCGAAAATTTATAACACCCTTTCTCAATGTTGTTGAAACCCGAACCTTTTTCTAAGAAGATAACCACAACAATAGCAAATCGAAGACAGTCCAGTGGTAGTTCGGGTTCGGCCGTTAAGGTCAATTCCGTCTTCTCGTGTGCGGTTGAGGTGATTTATGTGGCAAATAGGGCAAAGGTTGTTCTTCACCACATACGTATCTGTATCGTATCATGCAAATGTATCTTTTAATGGCATAGAATTATGAGAATCTGTAAGACTACATAGAGGATTAAATGAGAAACATGAAGTGGAAAAACCGATTCTATTCAAATAGTTAATGACGCGGTGGCATACTTATGGTTTCAAATAACGATAAATAATTGTTAAAACTTGTGCCTTTTAGTCCACAGTTAGTTTGAAAATTTTTTATATTTAGGGGAAGCAAAGAAAGATACATTTACAATTAAAGTTGTAGGACTGTCTCCTACGATAGATATTAGGGAATACAAATACTAATGAAGTAATAACAAGGTGTATATATCTAACTTTGTAGATTATGGGTGGTAGTACCTAATTATGAAAGCTATTCTCAGTTGTATCGAACAATAAGCAACCTTGTGTTGTGTGGTGTTGAATGCAGATTTGAGTTAGTTTGTTGTAAATAGCGAATGTATGACAATCAGTTCAAAAACGATACCCCACGATGTTTCACTTCAACAGGCATTAAGGTCTACCTCTTCTTCCACTCGCCCTATGCTCAAACATTTAAGGGTACCCGAAAGTCATCGTTTGTTTGTTGTGTGCATTAGGGTAAGAGTTCCCAACGGCTGGGGTATGAAAAAAGTGCTACTAAGGGCTAGTAATGAGACGGAGTTTAACAGCAGAACTGTTGAGGTTAAAACCAAAGGAGGTGAGGTAGACGCTCACCAATCTCGCGAATGCTACTCCGAAATATTTCGCGATATGGATTCCTTAGAACCATAATAGGTGTGATGGACGTGGCAAGAAGAAGAGACGAGGGCTCTGCAAGTTTCTGGGGTGCGTGTGAAACGGGATGGAAAAGAGCTTTTTTTTTTTTTACATTTCTGTATTTATTGACCATAAATAATTTTTACAATAAGCAATACAGATAACTTATGACACCTTAGCTATAATTGTTTACATATACTTACTAGTACATTTTTCAATCAATATGATAAAAGTTATATATTGGTTATGAATTATGATTTTAGTGAGTAGAGCTTCCTGGAAAAGGTCAGAAAACCAGGATATAGTTATTTACTTAACCTATGCTAATTTACTTAACTTAACTTAACTTATCTTAACTTAGTCTAGTTACCTAATTATTATTGAAATAAGTTAGCGTGGTGTGGAAGGGGGTAGCATAGTGATCAATGGGTTAGTGAGGATATTGTCAGTCAGGGATGTGGGTTGGGGAACTACTTTCCGTTTGTTCGTTGAAACGCAAAATATTGGAGAAGGGTTGAATATTACTATATTTAAATTGGTGAGGTGAAAGCTCTGTATTGTGGTATACAATCTCATTAGAGTTATTAACCAATCTGCCAGAGGTGAGTGGAAAAGAGCAGTTTTGGACAATTGATCGAATCTGAGAGAAAACGGGGAATAAAGAGAATTTCGACATAAATTCTGCGCTCTTTAAGTGTGTTTAGGTTAAGGGGACATTCCGGTTTGTTCTATTCAAAAAATCGATATATATAATATATATAATCGATAGCTTAATCGATAGTTTTATATTTCAAAAATAATATGTTAAAATTTGGAAACGAAATCTTAGGCGGTTCCAAAGTTATAGGTCATTAAAGGGTCGGGTCTCCGGCGGATACAAATTCGTATCATAGGTGGCAACTACCGTGTATTTAGAAAGATGCAGACTATCCATTTATGGGCATTAGTTTGCTTCGCTGTTGGCTTGGGCCAACTGCCACTTCTTTGAATATGTCGCAACCTTGTGCGACTGAACAACATGTTCATAAGCGGTAATGGATAGTCGCTCCTGTGCCTGTTGTTCTTACATTCGGGCGTACTGCGGGTGACCTGCGATTGCCTGAATTTTAGTTTGTTTCATATATATGAAACTAACTTGCCCGTTGCACGGTGCTGGTGGATTTTTCTTGTTTGGTGACTATGGAAGATGTTCCTACCAGTGTTGTCGCGGGGTAGGTATTTTTGATGTTTCTTTGTTTCTTTTTCATGAGGAGGAAAAAGTATTTAGTGTAAACGTGGTCTCAGAGCGTGCAGTGCTCGTGTTTAGGCGTCCGTTTCATACGTTTTTCAACGGTAAATTTTTCTAACATAATGTTTAAAAACGTTAAAGGTTCGCGGAAGTCAGGGGTGCGTCCAGGGAGTCGATATAAAAAACGAAAAGGATTTATGGGAACTGTACATGAACTGGAAACGGAGTATGCAACTACATCGGCACAAAAATTGGCTACATCCCCCGACTTCACTCCAACGGTCACAATGAGGGCAGCATACGTGATGTTACATTTTCAAACATTATAAAGTGTAAAAACGGTGACGGTTCGATCAACTTTTCAAAAAAATCTGAGAAAGGCCGAGGATTCAAACTGATCGTCGAGTGCAACTGTGGTGAGAAGGTCATCGAGTCCTGTCCACGAATCGCCAACAAAGCTTACGAAATTAATCGTAGAATAGTATTCGTAATGCGCATCTTGGGTGTCGGGTTAAATGGATTACATTGTTTCACTTCACTGATGGATATTGGCGAATTTACGAAACACATCTACTACGCTGCTCGCGATAATGCACACACCGCTTGTATCGGCGTTTTTTCTTCCGTGATAAAAAAGGCTAGCAAAGAAGAAAAAGAAAAACTGATGAAAGTGAAGATAAAAAATTTACTGCTTCTGGAGATGATGGTTGGAGAAAAAGGGGTCATACTGCTAATTATGGCGTTATGACATTGATCGGCAACAAAACAAACAATGTTCTTGATCTTACTGTGAAATCGCGTTATTGCCACGGCTGCAACCTTATGAAAACAAAGAAAGGCACCCCTGAATATGATACTTGGTTTGCACATTGGATCACAATGGAAGTTCGGGTAAAATGGAGCCTGATGGAATGTTAGAGATGTTCGAGCGCGCTTTTGATCTGCACGGCCGCACTTACGAAAGGTACGTTGGAGACGGGGATGTAAAAATAATGAATGCCTTGCAGAAATCATTTCCAAATGTTGTAAAGGCCGAGTGTATCAATCACGTGGGAAAGCGAATCGGTTCGGAATTACGCGGTGTCATAAAAAAGGCAAAAAAAAAAACAGACCAATTAGGAGGAGCTGGTGCTAGCAAACTTACGGGAAACATGATAACAGAACTGACGACTTATTACGAACTTGCGATTAGGTGCAATGCTCACTCTGCTGAAGAAATGGCGAAAGAAATTTGGGCAACATACTACCACAAAATATCAACCTATGAAAATCCGCAACATCAAAACTGTCCAGAGGGTCCGGAGTTATGGTGCAAATGGAAACGTGCGGAAACTGCGAATGAGCTGTCAAAGTTCCACCACGACAAATATCCCTTGGATCCTAAAGTACGAACAGCTATTTACCCAGTTTACGTAAAACTGACAGATCCCGATTTGTTAAAAAAATGCGAGGGAGGTTTCACGCAAAATAACAACGAAAGTTTCAAAGCTACTATCTGGCAAATGGCACCAAAACACACATACAGTAGTAAGAAAATCATTGAAGTTGCGGCTCTTACCGCAGCTTGTATGTTTAATGAGGGGTTTTTGCCCGTATTGCTAATAATGCAAGTCATGGGTATCAAAATTGGTGTAGTGATCCTAAATCACTACTCCCATCCAATCCCCATTATCTCCTATAACCTTAACCATATCCCATAGTGAATCATTGAACGACAGATTAAACCAAAAGTTAATTTGTCCCACATTGATCCAATTCCTAATTACCTCACCCTTACCCATAATCCAAACCATGTTTCCCCAATTGAATCCATTTGTCGTACATTGATTCAATTCCTAAATAATCCTAACATCATGAAATGCTTAGAGTTAATGCATTTCATGATTTCCCTTTCCAGGAAGTTATTCAAATAAATTCCTATCAACTTCCCGGAATCCTATTCCAATTGAAGCACACAAAATCTTGTTTGTGCTTCTTGGAATTTTTAAATAAAATTTTTAACAAATCTCTGTTGCCACAGAGTATAAAAGGGCGCCACATTTTGGATTCGTGATCAGTCCGAATCCAGAGGCCGAGCCAACGGCCACCAGTTAAATAAATAAAATAAATAAAACAAACACAAATCAAAACTAATTGCCTATTAATATAGCCACCCAGCCTTAGAAACACCCCATTGAGGTAAGAAAAGCAATTTAAAAAAAATAAAACCCTACATTGGCTACGCTGCGACAGCGTTTGCGAACGAGAGGGACAGAGATCGGCTGCAAGACGCTGACCGCAGCCTAGTATACAACAGCCAGGAAAAAGGCGAAAATGCAACTGGAGGACCAATTCGAAGTCGTGGAAGGAATTGTTTATGGTCCAGGAATAGATGTCTAGCTGGTAGTATACAAAATCCCGATGATTTTATGAAAAAAATCACTTTTATCTTTTGTCTAATTTATCTCCAAACTTTGAATTCGTTTTTCTCGAAACGACTTTTTTTAGTGCGGTGTAAGCGATAATATGAAAACGGTGCATGCGATTCTTATGAAAGTTCGCACACATATTTTTAACAAGCACACGCAAATTGTGAGTGAATTACTATTTTATTTATTTATTTATTTATTTTTTTATTTTTTTAGTTATAACTAAAAAATAGAGCAAAAAAGGGCCGAAAAATGAATTTTTTTTCAATAGTCCGCCATTTTGTTGTTTTTTATCAATTTTAAAATAATTTTCACTCACATTGGGCTAAATGTATTTAGGTTCAAGAAGCTTTTTGCATTTTTCGTATTTTTTCACCGGGGACGAACCCTTACACGAGCAGAACGGATGGCTAACTTTGAACGGCTGGAAGGGGGGTTTCCGGTTCTGAAGTGACTCGACAAAATTTACAAACGTAGTCGAAAGATGAATAAAGTGTTTAAAAAAAATTGTTGTTATATCTTTAATACTTTCTCTTAAAAAAAATCATGAAAATAACCAATTTTTTGACCCGACAAACCGGAACGTCCCCTTAATTAGTTTGAGACGGCTTTAGTGTGGTTTTCCCCATTCAATCCTCTGAGGGCAAAACGTAAGAATCGACGTTAATGCTCTCGATCCTGCCCATGTGAGACATATGATAGGAGGACCAGACCTGCTTAGCATATTCTAACAGACGACGGACAAAGGTTTCGTAAAATGATCGCGTAACGTAGGGACTAGAGAATTCTTTCGACCAGCGGTTCTCACCGTCATTTATAACTTCATTACAGTATTGTCCTTCTGACTGTTCAATGAGCTACCTACATCAATCAGGGTGCTACTCTGTTATTTTCTTTAATTTAATAGATAAAAACACTGAATGTCTTTTATTTTTTCTTATAAATTGTTTTAAAATGATAATATCTGACATATTTATTGTAAAATGTTAATGCATTTGATTATATAAGAAATAAACAACAAACAACTCTATATTCAGTACCTGACTGACTTTTAAGCCGACAACTTGTCTTACAGTGTTGCTTGTGCTATTCTGAGTAATTACTTCTACTGTTATATTAACAAGAATTGTCACAACCCATTATCTGGTTTTCTTGCTTTCTTTGCCCCGTTTTCCGCATACATAAAATTTGAACAAGGGTTAAAACCGTTAAGTTATGGCCCCTGGGCCATGTGTGTTAAACAAAATTAAGCATAAACGGTTGCGTTACGACCCCTGTATTGGAGGCCAAACTCCTCCCGATAAACTCACAAAAGTGAATTATAACATAAAGTGCTAGAGAAATGCAAACAGTAACTTTTTCCAACCACTTCAAAGTCTGATGGAGGACTCACCTGAAATGGATTCGACCAACGTCGATCAGTGCGCAGAAGTTACTAAAGAAACCGTTCCGCCAATAGTGGTGTTAAAATCAACTAGTGCTAAAGTGCGTAATATTTTGAGTAACATTAAAGTAGACAACTACTTAATTAAAAACATATCGCTTGGACAAAAAATATGTGCCCCAACAATGAACATATATAACAAAATCAGAACTGAACTCTTACGGTTAAAATGTTAGTTTTTTAGCCACTCACGTAAGGAAAATCGTCCATTAAAGGTAGTGCTATCCGGATTAGACTTGATTAGCAACGATATAGTGAAAAATGAACTAATTGCACTCGGGATTAAGTGCGTAGATGTTAAAACCATCACCATAAATTCAACAACAAAAGCCTTGTACAAACACTACTTGTACATCGTCTACATTCAACGCGGTACTATTAAATTAAACGAACTTAAACGTAACTACTCTACCTTGTTCAAAACCATCGTTCGCTGAGACTTCAAAAAACGTCATCCAGGTAAGGTCACACAATGTCACAATTGCCAGCTTTACGGCCACGGCTCGATGCATTGTCACATAAATAGCTTCTGTGCAATCTGTTCGGGAAACCATAAAACATCCGACTGCACAACGAATGAGGTCATCATGTGTGCAAATTGCAATGGGCCACATAAATCCACCGATCCTGAATACATTAGCCGAAAGCAGTACATAGACATTCGCCGCAAATTATCCCCACGCGGACGTGGAAATACAACGTTCCTACAGCCTCCGAGTGACAAACAGCAGCTACTACCCGACCGATTATCCATTGATAATTTTCCTCCACTACCCCGATCTGTGCGTCAACCTCCACTTCCTTCATCCACCTGGGCTTCTGGTCTCCATCAAACCCAGCAACCTTCCAACAGTGATACGACACACACGAAGAAAAATCCGTCAGAAACTTTAAATAATGATAACCTGTTCTCATTTAGCGAGATAAACTCTCTTCTTAATGAAGTTGTAACCAAGCTTAGTGCTTGTCAAACTAAAGCTGACCAATTTAACGTCATTACTTCATTAGCTATTAAGTACATTTACTCGGAAAAAACATGTTAAGAAACTCTCTTAACATCATAACTTGGAATGCGAGAAGCATCAAAAACAAAAAGCATGCATTTTTTAGTTTCTTGATAAATTTTAATATTGACATTGCACTTGTTTCAGAAACCTGGCTCAAACAAGACATTTCTTTCTCACATCAAAATTACATATGTTATCGCCCAGACAGGGTACATGCTAGTGGTGGAGGTGTCGCAATTGTTGTGAAAAAATGTATAGAACATTCCTTGCGTCCTTCATTGCACCTTAAGTTAATTGAGGAAATTAGTATAGATGTAACATCAACCGATAACTCCAAGGTGAGTATTTTTTCGGTCTATTTCCCTTGAGAAAATGGAAACATTGAGAAATCTACTTACTTTAAGCGGGATCCGCAAAAATTGTATTGAGTCAACACTCGAAACAAGGTAATTATTGGTGGTGATCTAAACTGCAGACATCAGTCGTGGAATTGTATTAAGGCAAACTGCTGGGGTTACATTTTACTAGATGTTACTGAATGCAGCCCAAGTTTTTCCATACTTTATCCACTTCTCCCCACCTATATCCCAGCGAGTGCTAACAAGAACCCCTCAACTCTTGATCTATATATCACTAATAACTGCACAGTACCATTAAGTCTAAATGCGTTAAGTTCAGACCACCTTCCGATCAGCCTCACAGTGAATCATACAGTAGCTGTAAATCGTACCAGTTTATATCACAACTATTCCGCCGCCAAATGGAAATTATAAATCATATATAAACACGAACTTGGTTCTAGGTGATACCAGCCTAAATTCTATAACCTGCAGCGAGCACATTGATATCCTATGTAACAATTTAGTTTCTGTTATCAATAGAGCGGCCGATCTTGTGATACCTAAATGTTCCACTGCTCCAGTTGATAAGGCACCGCTTCCTGAAAATATATTACATCTGATTAGGCTAACAAAACTCTGAAAGAAGAAAATGGCTGCGTTATAGAATCGATTGTTTTCTAGTTAATGTTAAAGTCTTAAATTATATCATTAAAAACGAAATCTCAACATATAGGAACAAGTGTTGGAATAAACACCTTTCCTCTCTTGACAAAGCAAGCAAACCGTTCTGGAAAATATCAAAAATTATGAAAAAGAGAGGGTGAAGTATTCCTCCGTTTAAAGTTCACGACAAGTTGTTTATTTCTTCAGTGGAGAAATCGAACCTACTTGCTAACACGTTTAGTAAGAACCACTCCATATCTATGCTGAAGCTGAAGTTGCTAACACTATCCATGTACTTTCTCAAACACCAGCTGAAAGTACTTACGCAACTAATATCAGCAAAGTTAAAGAATTGATAAAAAAATCGCAATCTAAAGAGGCTGCGGGTCTTGATAATATTAACAACAAATTAATTAAAGCACTTCCACCTGCTGCAAGTAACTATTTAACGTTCATTTTCAACGCTTGTCTTAGGAACTGTTATTTTCCGGACTGTTGGGAAACAGCAAAAGTAATACCTATCCCGAAACCCGGCAAACCGAAGTACAGCCTCGAAAGCTACAGACCTATTAGTCTACTTAGCTGTCTGAGTAAGCTCTTAGAAAAAATCATTAAGGAAAGGATTGATATTTTTGTGGAAGCCAATAACATCTTACCAAACTTTCAGTTCGGTTTCCGTAGTGGTCACAGCAAAATCCACCAAGTCTTGCGCATTAAAAACCACATAGCTGGTAAATTCATCGACAAGGAGTCAACGGGACTTGTTCTTCTAGACATCGAAAAAGCCTTTGATACGGTATGGCACGATGCCTTGATTTATAGGCTACTACAACTTAAGCTGCCAATACCGCTTATCAAAATTATCTAGAGCTTTCTTCGTTCGAGAAAATATGTTGTGAGTATAGGAACCGACATATCATCTACTCACCAAATCCACTATGGTGTACCACAAGGCTCGGTCCTTGGTCCCATATTATTCACATTGTTTGTCGCAGATTTACCATGTCTAGGTGAAATCATTCAGGTACCTATATTTGCCGATGATAGGGCTATTTTCTCTTCGGGTGCCTTATTCACTAATGTCTACAACTCTTTGCAAGCAGCTCTTGACAAGCTAGCAGTATATTACAGGAAATGGAAAATAAAAATAAATGGTAATAAAACACAAGCTGTCTGGTTTTCGAGATGTAGGAAACTCTGCTACATATCAAATGGCACTAAACTCAGTATGTGTGCAGTTGATATTGATTGGTCCGAAAACTCTAGATATCTAGGTATTATTCTATTTAAAAAACTTATCTTTCAAAAACACATCACTACCACAATTGACAAAATAAACAAAGTCGTAAGAGTTATGTATACATTAGTGTGTAGAAAGTCAAAGCTTAGCATCGAAAATAAAATTATAATTTTTAAAACCATTTTTCAAGCTATACTCCTGTACGGGGTGCGGCAAGTATCGCCTTTCAGGCACCTCCTCCAAAACATGTCGGAGATTTGCAAACATCAACAACTGCACCAGTTACGCCAACCCAGAACACCCGATTATCTGGCAGGGCTTCACCAGCACTCTTCCTTCAACCGAAAACGGTTCAATTAGTAACCCCTGGTTAGCATTACTACGCCATTTAATATGGAAAATGTGACGTCAAGCTCATAACACACCGGCAATAACAAATTGGTGAATGGGTTCCACAATCGCAAACAAAGATGCATGAGAACTCCATACACGAGATTCGATTGCGGAATCCTAAATCGCGTAGAAGGAAAAAGAAAACGACTTCCCCTCCTGTAGCTGAATCAACAATTTTATCAAGGGGATGCCTCAACACCAACAACGACGGCGTTACCTCAACTACAACTCTGTGTTACGGCCACAACCACCCATCCCATAAAACTTACCCCTTTGGAGCCAGTCTCCACCACTAACGGCGACACACGCCAAAAACATCCACTTAAAGGATGCGACATTACCTAAACCAAAAACATTACCCCATACACCAAATGGTCCCCCATAAATGGATAGCAAGCAAATCGAACTAAACGTTCAATTTGCTCAACTTAGACATCGAACCAAAGGTTCACCTCAAAAACCCCCTAAGAAACAAATGTGCAGGCCAGATGCCGTCTTTCAAACGAAATCGCTGAGAATCATAAAAATGCGCGCCAGCAATTTTATGACCCCTTAGAAAAATGGTTACCTAAAACCACTAAAACAACCAGCGCCAGTTTCCGTTTTAACCAAACCAAGTTAACCCTTATGTCAATGACCGGGTACCCGGGTACCCATTTCGATTTTTTAAAATGTCAATTTAAAAGTAAAAAAAATTTTTTTTTCATTGAAATTTCGTAATTATCATTCAGAAACGTTTGAATGGAGATGATCTAAGACATGGGACCGAAATTCGTCTATTAGGCCGAGCAATCGTGAAATTGCGACGAAATGATTACTGTCGGTAAAGTTGGTCATTGACACAAGGGTTCAAACAAACAGCAGGCAATAAAACAAAATGCACATTCGCCTGGGCGCTATTGATCTTTCTTGCTATCGGTTTCCCACGGAAAAAATCCTTGCCCATTCGGTTAAGGAAAACAACAGGCACAATAAGAGCACTATTGATTTTCTTTACCCAAAAAAGGATCAGGCGGGAAAAAGGAGATATACTTTTATCTGCCGGAGGAACCCAGATTTCGATCCTAACGAAAAGAAAAAATGAGAAAACCACTAACGATGGCCGAGACAAGGAGACGAGCCCAGAACGGATACGAGAGTTGGGTTTTGAGACTAGTCGAGAACGGACACAAGAGTTCTTTGCTGAGGGTTGGTAAGAAGCGAGTAACGTGATGAGGTTGACGCATCGTGTGTCGGGTGATTTAAGATATCGACTTAGTTTCTAGTTGTGATATGTTCAGTTTTTTTGATTAAGAGTATGACTTCGTGTTTAAAGAACTTCAGGAGCGTTCCGGTGTGTGGTTATTATTGCTATATCTAACATAATAGTTTGTGCCAACAATGGTGAAGTAAATTGATTTGAAAATACAAAACATAAAGAAGTGTACTTTTTTAAATAATCCCTATCTAAAGTGTGTCGTTTACATGGCGGTGCAACTGACTAAATAATATGTGTAATAATAAGGGTGACATACCATATAATAATAAAGGTAGCATAGTTTAAATAAAAATAAAACAGTGTTTTATTTAAACGGTGAGTGGTTTAAAGAAAGTAAATATAAAAAACACTACATCTGCCTTCTTCCCATGACAGAACAATAAACACAAACACACAAAGGCACACACACACACACACACACACACACACACACACACACACACACACACACACACACACACACACACACACACTGACACATACTGATAACAATTATATCACTGCAAAATAACTAATTATTTTCCATAACTGAACTCCAATTAATCGAATCAATATAACTAATTATTGCCACCTAACCTTTTACACAGTGTCCCCGGCAATGGGCAACACAATCATTGAGTTCCATTGGGCTTCAGCCATAACTATCCTTTTTCCAATTAAAGTGAAGATAACTATGGCATAGATTAACAGCTGTTCCAACAAAACACCACTGCACGGATATGCCTCACGTTGACAACAGGACGGTGGAGTCGCCTACTGCTGCATCGTCGCTGCCCCGGGAAGATGTTGCAAGAACAGATCAACAGAGAAAAAAAAAGCTCAAACCAAAACACCCTCTGATAAAAGACACTCGTTAATATAACGACCAGAAGTAGACAACCAACGCCCGTTCGTCCAGAGCAGAGTCCGGCTCTGGGGGTACCATCCTACAGATTTAAAAATCATCGTTGGCCGGCTAGTGCCGGATATACAGTCCGCTAAGGGGGCGTCGCTGGAGGAGCGCCGTCCGCGATTTCGGTTTTTTCCTTTTTTTCTTACTTTTTTGTGATGATTGTGGAGCCTTTGCCCCCCGCTTGGTAGAAACCTTGACGTGGTGTGGGGGCTTAAACTACAATGATTCACTCAGGCTATGCTGACGGAAGCATACGCTTCCAGTAGGGTCACCCATGTCAGACTGGCTAGCGAGGAGTAACACACAAAGATCTACCACCCCTAATCCAAGGTGTTACGCGTCACCGTGCCCATTAGATGGTTTGCAGCCAGGGGTATACCTGGCATATACTGATAACAATTATAACGGCGTCTCTCTGGCACCGGGTCGAATCAGAGCAGTAAGTAGACCTTACCATATCAGAGAGGGGCTCTGATGTGGCGGACTATTTGAAACCCCAAGACTCGTGGGAACAAAAATGAATAATCAAGATACAAAAAACAATCTCACGAAAAACCAGGTAGGCGTAGGTGTAATGAGCCGACACTACCATAAGGGAACAAATCATCAAGAAAACACGGACTCGGCAAAAAGGAGACGTAGGGAAAAGGGTAAAAGTGGGATATGACACGACGTTTCAAATGATAATGGAATTCGAGTTATCACGTTCGCAGCGTCCAAAGATCTGGTAGTGAAAAGCACGATGTGAAAGCACAAGCAAATTCATAAAGCCACATTGATATCACCCGACGACGTAACGCGTAACCAAATAGACCACTTCCTCATAGACAAAAGACACCACTTGAATATCCTTGACGTAAGATTATATAGTGGAGCAGATTGCGACTCCTTCTAGTGATGAGCAAAATTAGAAGTCGGCTCGCAGAAATCCATCATGGGAAATCACAGGAGACAAGAGAAAAGTTCGACATTGATAAACTAAAAGACCTACGTAAAAGAGCTGAATATCAAGAGGAACTAACGAATAGATTTAGTATCCTAGAGAATGACAGTAGTGAGGAAGAGGAAACCAATAATCTGGGCACTAAATGGGCATCGATCAGAGACACAATCAAACAAACTGCCCAAGGGGTATTAGGATTTAAGAAAACAACTTAGTCCAAACCTTGGTTTCACGATGAGTGCAGGGCAAAGATCGAAGAACGTAAACGCCTCAGAATGATCCACTTAGAAGCATATGATGAAGTCAACAGAGTAAGATACGCGACAGTCCGGAAAGAAACAACTAGAATTTCCAAACGCAAAAAACGCGAATGGGAGAAGACTCGGCTCGAAAAAAAGCATAGAAAATGCCAGAGCAAAAAACAGCAGAGGTATATATGCCGGCATAAATTCAATTAGAAATGGCTACCGAGGGAGAGCCAAAATAATCCGAGACACAAACGGCTATCTGGTGGCAGAAACAAAAATATCGTGACAAGATGGAAGCAGTACTTTGAAAACCTGCTCAATGTGCGCACCCATCAACCACAAATAAACGCACCACACGTACATACAGCCGAGCCCCAGATCCCAGAGCCCTCTTTCAACGAAGTTGTAGACGCGATAAATCGACTGAAAAACAACAAGGCTCCCGGAATCGATTGCATACAGGCAGAGCTTGTGAACCATGGAGGAGGGGCAACCGCTCGAAAGATCCACCAACTGGTTAAAATAATATGGGACAAGGAAGTCATTCCGGAAGAATGGAAAACCGCAATAGTCATCCCCATTTTCAAAAAAGGCGACAGATCTGACTGCGAAAATTACAGAGGAATATCATTGCTCCCAATCACATACAAAATATTAACAAATGTCATACTGGCAAGAATCACACCGTACGCACAAGAAATAATGGGAGACTACCAATGCGGATTCCGTCGGAACCGGTCAACAAGCGACCAGATGTTTACAATAAGACAACTGCTGGAAAAGAAGTGGGAATATGGAGAGACGGTTCACCAACTGTTCGTGGACTTCAAAAAAGCCTACGTCTCAGTCGCAAGGCAAAGACTCTACCATATTGTGGTTGAGCTGGGGATCCCGAAAAAATATGCCGCCCTCATTCAAATTTGCATGAACGAAAACAAAGGGCGAGTTAGAATAGAAAACCACCTCTCAGAACCATTTGAAATCCGCGACGGACTAAAACAAGGGGATGGCCTCTCACCATGCCTTTTTAACCTTCTCCTCGAGTATGTTATCAGAAAGGTACAAGACGACAACACGACCGGATTATCCCTGAACGGGGTCACACAAGTGCTCGCGTATGCGGATGACATTGCCGTTCTGGGCGATAATCTCGAAACTATAAGTAAAAACTGTCAAATCATCATGCAAGCAGCAGAAGAAGTGGGCCTAGAAATAAACGAAGACAAAACGAAATACATAATTACGACGAGAGCAGGTGGACCTCAGAGAACACATATAAACGTCAGGGGTAAGATATTTGAAAATGTCAAAGAATTTAAATATCTGGGAACGATACTGACGACCAGAAACGAAACGTCAAAGAAAATTAACAAAAGACTATATGGGGTATGAAAATGTTCTGTTGCCAGCGTATGGCACGGTTTCCGCTTTTACCCCAAACACTTGTCCACAGCAAAGGGAAGAAAGAATGAAAGCACTTTTTATTTAATTTTTAAAGTTTTCTTTTATTTCTTTATTTAATATTATTTTGTCAATTCGCGGTACAGTGTTTATTCGCTCCGATTGAAAATACGTTTTTTTTTTTGCGGAAATTTATTGTAATTGGTAATCAATTATCAAAGGGAAAACAAAAAACTATTCACTATGATCTTCGACGCGACGCGACCTTTTGCTATCGGTGATTGAATAGCGACTGAACTAATTAGGGATGGAAATTGTAATTTCTGCCTTTTTTACACAATGATCTGCCAATGGTAATCATGCTCTCTTGTGTGTTCCCCAACTCACCACACTCATCCAGGTCGAAACGTACTTGTGTATTCGTTCGACGTTGATGGGCGTGGCCAGAATGGAGAAATCAAAAGGGAAAGCACAATAACCCAGGGTGGATCTGGCTAGGTGTGTGTGCGTCAATGCCGTGTATACGGCTGGTCTACTGACCCAGTGACAATATCTTAGGTCAACGCACTATAGCAAGACAGAAATACGAGAGAGAGGACAAACATAGCTAAGGTTATTCACCAGCAAAAAGAGATCATTGGTCCCAAGCGAATGGGTGATCTGGGAAAAGTCAATAGGACGCCGCATCGGCTGGGGATATAATTCCATTCTGTGGAATGTTCAATAATACCCAAGCCTATGGACTATGACGTAACCGCGTCGCTTGGTTTGGCTTGGTTGTTGCTAACCAATACGAATGGAATTTCCGGTGGAAATCCCATGGTTAGCGCAATAGTGTTGCCGTATGTTGTTGATTGTAGCTAAACTCAATTATGCATTATCTGCATAGAAAAATGAGTTTAGCTATGCGTCCCTTTGACATGTCCTGCTGGTAAATACCTATCAAGGGAAATGGGTAGGTATTGGTTGGAATTGTGGGCTGTTTCTCCTATAGGATAGAGAAACCCCTACAACTACATTCCGGCAACGGTAGTTGGCATGCAGCCAGTAAACTATTAAAATCCAAACTGCTATCACGTAATATAAAGCTCCGTGTCTGTAGAATCATAATCAGTCCGATTGCTCTACACGGATGTGAAACATGGGCTCTCACAAAACGGGAAGAGAACAATTTCTGCGTATTCGAGAATAAAGTTTTAAGGGGTATATTTGGCGGTAAATATGACGAGGAGTCAGGACAATGGAGGAAACTCCACAACCACGAATTGGAAGAGCTATACCGCAAACCTACAATAGTGAGAGTGATCAAGTCCCGAAGATTAAGATGGGCCGGACACGTAGCGCGAATGGGCGATGATAGGACCGTTCTTGACGGTAATCTAACGGGGAAGAGACCGACAGGACGGCCGCGACGGAGATGGGAGGACAATGTTAGATTGGACCTCGAGGAGGACGGATCGGATGATCAAACGTGGAAGGAGAGCGCACAGGACAGGGAACAATGGCGGAGCCGACTCGGTGAGGTCATGAACTTCCGGGTTCCTACAGGCCAGTAAATAATAATATAATAATAACACACAAAATAAAATTGCAAAGGTGTCAAATTAAAATATTGAAAATGTTACTGAATTTGCCATGGCATTATTCGACACATGAACTACATGAAAACGCTAACGTTAAACCCGTAGAGTTCGTTATTGACAAAATCAATCGAAGCTTCTTCGTCAATTGTTCTTTTTCTGACAATGTTCTCGTTTCCCGTCTTGTGAGGTCATTACTACATAAAATCTTATATCGAGGTCATTATTACATAAAATAACCAGAAACCCGTCCAATATTAGTCTTAAGATTCAAATAATTTATTATTTGTTATTAATTAAAATTGTGCTATTGTCATTATGTAGATTTAAGATTATAGTTGTAAAGGAATTGCTCTCCTAAATCTCTTAAATACTAGTTGTAAAATATAAATGTACCATATTATCTACCTAATAAAAATTGAATTGAATTGAACAACTCTATAAAAGGAAACTATTCCATGTGTAAGTTGTACCGTATAATTTATAAATCAATAAAAACTGTACATTTTATAATCCACACAAAGAAACTCCTTGAGTGGCTTTTGGGACTCTTTATACAAAATTAATGCTTTATGGCAACATCACTCTTGCCAACTAATTCACTTTGGATGTTATTCTTTTATTAACCGAAGACTATTTACTTGATCGGGGCGCTTTATGTAAATTCAAGAGTTAGAAAGGCTTGTGATATAACTTTATTGAATGAACAGACTGATATAATGAACTGTCACGTAGTATTATAGAGACTGGTCTGAAAACTAAAGATCTTTATTTCCATATTGTCGCAATTATATCTCCTTGTAGCTGACGCACGTAAGTGATTATACCTCTTCTTTAAACATTGCCATACATTTTTAAAACCGATAACTTTAAATCGCTGATCTGAGCGATTAAGCAAAGTATAACGGAATAAGTCTATAAAATGCAGTCAGTATAATAAAATCTGTTTACACCTTGTTTCTTACACCTACCATATTTAATTGCGTGTTCGAGAGGATTACAACTAAATGCTCATGCTATAAGAACTTGCATAGCATGATTTTAGACTTAAGCGCACCTACTCGTACGACTCGCCAGTAAAGTAGCACTCAATAAACTAGATAGCATTTTAATGGCAAAACTAATTTTCGTTTTGTAGCTACTAACTGCTGTCAACGGGATTGTCGGCTGCAATTGACATTTATAATTCGTTCGGACAGCAATCTATTAATTCATTAATCCCTTGACGACGCCGGTATATCAGGTTTCATCTTTTTTATAACTTTTTTATAGTCATGGTTTTCATTTAAACATGACAGACACCAAAAATCACAGTTTTCATTATCCTCGACACCGTATCGAATGGCAATTAAATTGAAGAAAAATTTTATGAAAGACTCTGGGTAACTACCTACATCAATCACCGAAAAGAGGTGAACTATCCAGCAGCTAGCATGAAGACTTGTATTGGACCGAAAATGTTCATTGTTATAATTTGAATTTTTGAAAGCCGCATCCGTCTGGTACTCGAGAACCTTGTTCTTTTGGATTTTATTATTCGGCAAAGCCATCAATTGAGTGACTTGAAAGTCTGTTGCTCTGCTGGTCTTTCGGAAATTTATTGTTGGTCTCTATTGTATAAGTTGAAGGAGAGAAAAGATCCCATGCCATACTCCAGTGCTCCCAAAAAGTGGATTCGGGTGTAACAAAAGAGTTTTTGTTGTTTTTGTTCATCTGACCAAATTCAACTAAGAATTATACCAGAAATGGCTATGGCCTTCAAATGACGACTTAAAGAACACAAAGCTATCTCGATATAAAATGGAAAAATAAAAAGGGAAGCGAACCTAAGAAAAGGGAAAGAAGTAAGAGCTCGAAAAGTAATTCGAAAGATCTGTCCATTATTCCCCTTCAAGTTCAATTTGAAAAGACGATCCTTCTTTGGTATCCGTACCGTCCTCTTAGACGTGTCATTCTTAACACTTTTCGTTTTCGGCGTTTTTTGAAGCTCCCCAGAAGGTATACCGCCTGCTGACGTGTAGAGCATATAAAGAGATGTAGATACAGATACACGGGATGTAGCATTGATTGCGAAGATACATCAAGAAGAAGAGGGATAAAAACACAGCAGTCTAAGCCAGGTTTGTGGGCAGGATAATAGGCAAAATAAAATACGACTGTTAAGAGGGCTCAAAACAACGTACAAGTCACAGAAGAATAAATCCCCTAGCAGCCGACATCTGACGTTCCATGAGGATCCCCAGAGGGTGAGGGCGCAGTACTATATTAAAATTTGTTAACGTCTCCCCTTCTTAGCGTAATTTGTTCGTAGTTTAGCGAGTTGTTCAAATTAGAATTTATTTGTGAAATGTGGGAGTACAGGCCAGAGCGATGGAGGGAAATGAGTGGGGCTTAGATAAGAAGCCACGCGTAACCAAGCGGAGGAGGAGGTGAATCGCCGCACACACTTGCTTCTAAGTGCACTTGAGCAGAGGCAGGAATGAATCAAATTTAATTTGATGTGATTTGTGCATCCTTCTTGATTTGTGCAGCGTACTGGAGATGCTGGCAGAGTAAGAATTTGTGTGGGATACGATTTTTCCTCAGATTGACGTTGACATTGTTTAGACTGTCATAGAGAATTGGTTTCAATTTGTTTGAGAAGGGTGCCATAGTCGGTTGTACAATAGTTCCCCCTTAAAGGCTGGTGGGTGTTGTTCATTAGTGAATGTGACACGGGTTAACGATCTATGATTATAGGGGAGACGTAACTCGAACCGAATGTTGAACAAGAAAATTACAATGGGCTTTCTGATTAAAGTGATTGATTGAATCTATTCAGTTGTACTCTCTTGATTTACTTTGTTCTTTTAACTAAGTTGCTGCCTGGATAACTGGCAGTCGAGTAATTTGTACAGATATGGGGAAAATGTTCATCTCCCAGAATGATTGAGGACAAATTAAGACGCCGTTTGTCTAAAAATATCACATGTAGGGTAGTCCTAACAATGGTTATATTAAGATTTTGTGTGTTCTGTTAGTTTACTTGAGTAAATAAATAATTAATTTTACTTGTCCTGTGTATCAACGGTACGGTTTCGAATAGAGAAAAATTATTATTTTAATTGTGATATCTACTGTGAGCAGCTACAAAATGAAGCGATCGTCCAGAAATGACCCGAGTTGATTAATCGGCGTCTTGTTACTCGGCCACATTCACCGTATAGCCCAGACATTGCGACATGTTTATTTCGCTTCTTCAAAATCTCCAATTTTTTTCCATTTTACGTACACATAATTTAGTTCTTTTTCTTATATTTATCTTACTTGCTTGACAAAAAATGCTTAAATTCTAACTTATTTAAATTATATTCTATATTATTGGCCCCCTGCAGACATTCTAAGCTAAAGTTTGGGTGACTACTGTATGTATCAAACAGCACTTTACTAACTATTGTATGTATCAAATAGCTCTTTAATAAATTTTCGCATAGAAAGACAGGCAGAAGTACAAAGTTTCCCGAGACATGGCCGAATTCGATCGAACAAAACGATCAATACATTGATTAAAGTTCGTTGCGTATACCAAAATATATCAAAAGATAAAGCTAATGTGTTCGCGAATTTATTTTCCGCGAATTCAAACCTAGTCGTTTGGAGCCACCTGTGATCGCGCCGGTACGATCTTCGATGCGGGATGTGAGGTTCCGCCCGCGTACTTTTCAACGCATTGTACGTGGATTGGACTGTAGGAAGGCGACCGGCCTGGACGGAACACCAGGAATAGTCGTTAAGAACCGTGCTCCAGAACTATCGCCAGTTCTTGGTAGACTCTTTCGCTTATCTTATGACCAAAGAACCTGTGGCGTTACTAACACACACAGTACACAAGCAAATAGTGAAGAACACCGAAAGAAAATCGAATAAGAAAATGCATCAGCCATATACCAAGTGTTACACCTCGCTACACAACCCCTCTCAATTAGCAATCATCCATACAACTAATATTCATATTGCACACAAAGCAATGTACAAACAATTAACTAAGGTCTTTTCCCACAGGCAATTAATGTTCACATCGCATACGTTGCGATATTTATTCATCCATACCCACCTTCCAAAGTTAAACGTTTATCGTGTATCATTGCACCCGATGCAATCAAACAATTGACATACGATATCACATTCCCACTTCCCAATGCCACACGCTAAATGCATTTTGCTTCACATTTCAAAAACCAAGCAAGCACCAGTTCTCGGACCTATTCAGGCGGTTTCATATTTCGAACGCATTTTTTGCTTCATGCCCGAAAACAAGTATCATACAAGTCATATGACACGATCGGTGCCTTCAAGGGCTATTAGCAACGACTTATCTGAGCGTCGATGAAAATGATGAGATCTGTGGAAGGACAGACACAGCAACGAAACGCAAATCGGTCGAACGATGCGATTTGAACGTGGAGCGATGTACTGTAATTGGTTCAGTCATTGCCACTACAAATTGAATGAATGTTTAAGTCGATGCATTGCACCTAAAGCGGGGCAATTAAGTGGAAATGAGCATTGCGAATGGGATCAAAATGGGTCATACATTCTGGATCAAAGTCCAGGCTGAAGTAAACGCATCGTTTGCACTTCCTCGCCCATAATTTAGGTATAAAAGAGTGATTGCAAATGGACAGAAGCGAAGACCTAATCGATCAAACAAAGGTTTGCATCCTTGCAACGGAACAGCGGGCCCTTTGCTTTGATTTAATTAGAGGTGATAAAAGTCTAACTTAAAATAACAAAAGTCTAGAGTAACTTAACTAACTTAAAAATAATAAAAGTATAAGTGTATAAAATAATAAAAGCCTAAGAAAGAACAGAATTATCAGTAAAGTGTTCCGGGGTGGTTATCCCCATCTAACAGCCTCAAATAAATAAAATTACCAACTAAAAAGAAAATTTTCTTTTATTCAACTAAGAGGAAAACCAGCCATCCGCTGGATAAAGAATCCACACAAGCGTCGAGGAGGAACGTCAACTGCTAGAACCCAAATAGGGCCAAAAAATTCTCCAAGGACCCTGTCAACTGTGAGAACACTAACAGCAAAACAACGTAAGTAACCCCACATAATTAAATAATAATAAATGTTGTACAACCATATACGAGGGTTGCCTCTTATGTTTCCGGATTTGGCAACCCTAGCGTTGCAATCCGGCAATTGATAGCTCTGTCGTAAAGTTGGACATTTTTGAGGTTATACGCACTCAGAACGTTTTGACATACAAGCGCTATTTGTGTTGTTTACAGTAACTTAAAAGATTCATCTCGGCCCAAAAATGGAATTAAATCGGCAACATTTCCGTACGATTATTTTTTACAACTTTCGGCGTGGATTAACTCAGCAACAGTGCATGGATGAACTTAATTCAATTTTTGGCGATGAAGCTACATCAAGAACCAGTGTTTATCGATGGTATTGTGAATTCAATCGTGGTCGTAGTTCACTTCAAGATGAATTTCGTGAAGGTCGTCCAAAACCAGTTGTTGTTCCGAAAACCATTGATGCTGTGCGCGAACTGATATTGGAAGATCGTCATGTGACCTATCGTGAGATTGAGACAACCTTAGGCGTTAGTGGGACCAGCATACATTCAATATTGCATAAACATTTGACTGTCAAAAAAATTTGTTCGCGTTGGATCCCACACAATTTGTCAATCACCCAAAAAAAGGCTCGTGTCAATTGGTCGAAAGAAATGCTCAAAAAATACGGTCGCGGTGCTTCGAAACACGTCTATGACATCGTGACAGGTGACGAATCGTGGATTTACGCGTATGAGCCCGAAAGTAAACAGCAGTCGACTGTCTGGGTGTTTCAAGATGAGCCAAATCTAACAAAAGTTGTTCGCGCACGAAGCACTTCCAAGCAAATGGTAGCCTGTTTTTTCGGAAAAACTGGACATGTCGCAACCGTACCACTAGAACAACGCAGATCAGTCAATTCTGAGTGGTACACAACCATTTGTTTGCCAGTTGTCTTCCAAGAAATCGGGAAAACCAACCGCCGAAGACGGATCACTCTTCACCACGACAATGCGAGCTCTCACACATCGGCTGCGACAACTGCATTTTTGAGCACCCAAAACATCGATTTGATGGGTCATCCGCCGTATAGTCCTGACTTGGCACCGAATGACTTCTTTTTATTCCCGTACGTAAAAAACAAACCGAGAGGTCAATGTTTTTCGACACCTGAAGAAGCGGTTGCTGCATTCAGAATGCATGTGTTGGAGATACCTCAATCAGAGTGGCAAAAGTGCTTCGACAATTGGTTCACACGCATGCAAAAGTGTATAGATCTTCATGGGGAATATTTTGAAAAGCAATAAAGTGATTTTCGATGATCAAAATTTGTTTTTGTTCTCTAATCCCGAAATATAAAAGGCAACCCTCGTACAACACAAGCAATAACATAGCAATTCCACATCAGTTGTACTTGAATTTAGAAATCGAATTCGTACACGCGGCAGTAGCCTGATGCTTCAATGCTTTGCTTTTCACCCATTTCATTGTATGTTCAAATCACCGTCTTCACTATCCTTGCTAAACGCAACAATCTTCTCGCGCGATCTGTAGACACAGCACAGAACACACTTTCCCATAGTAAACAGAACTTTACTACTACAATCCCAGCTTCTGCACATAGCACCGGCACACTCGCTTGGTCCGACGTTCTCCCGCTCGCTCACTTCGCGCTCCGTCATGCGCACACGAAGTTGATCGTAACAAAATTACTGAGGAGGGAGTAGTGAGGCTTTCCTAACATATACACACACAATATAAAAGCAAATAGTGAAGAATACCGAAAGAATATCGAATAAGAAAATGCATCAATCGTATACCAAGCAATAACATAGCAATTCCACATCGGTTGAGTGTACTTGAGTTTAGACATCGAATTCGTATACGCGGCAGTAGCCTGATGCAATACTTCGCTTCTCACCCGTTTCTCCGTATGTTCAGTTCTCCATCCTCATTATCCTTGCTTAACGCTATAGACCTTTCGTCTCTGCAAGAAACTCGCCCGAGTTCAGCCAAGCCCAAAGAGGCGAAAATGGTGTCTCCCACAAAACCGTCCGATAGTATTACTGTCTATATTATCTTAAGTAATGGAAAAGGTCATCAACGACGAGTTAATTAAGTATTTGGAGTCCAACGGACTTCTGAATGATCGTCAATACGGATTCCGTGCCAGGCGATCCACGGGAGACCTTTTGACAGTTATCACCGATATGTGGACATATTGAACGACATGGTGTGTCAAGAGCGGTCGCATTGGGGTATCTTCAAGGGTTTTGACCGCGTCCGAGACGGGGCATTCCTGAGCAAACTTCGCTCGCATGGAGTTTCTCAGCAGCTCTGCGACTCGACAATGAGCTTCCTCGAAAATCGTTCGATCCGGGTTGTTGTGGACGACGAGTCTTCGGACCTGTATCCTGTTAATTCTGGGGTGCCTCAAGGTTCAATTTTGGTTCCAACCTTGTTTTTGGTTCTGTTGTATGCCAGAATACTACCCTTATTCGCTTAAACACTAATCTCATGTCCTTTCTAACACCATCTTTAAAACTACATCCTCACATATCTTACATTCTCATTTAATACAATTCATAAATAAACAGACACAATATTCTATATCCAGTCACTTACAGCACATTTAAAAACATTGCCCCTTTTCATAACAAGCACATTTTTCATTTCAAAACATAGCACTTTGATTTTCGTTCAAAGTTTATTCCAAATTATAAGACAGAAACTTCTGGAATAACTTGATGAAATTTGTTTTGTTCATTTAATACGACACAGTTAGTTGGAGCAAAATGTTCTATAATAACAGGAAAATTTATATTGTAAAATCAGTTCAAGTTAGAGCTCAGCTTGAGACAGTTGAGTTCAAATAAAATATAAAAATAAAACTATAATTATTTTAATAAAGAAATATTTTATAACCCCCACGCTCTTCCCTCGAAAGAGGAAGCACGGCGCTGGAGACGTTACAGTTCACATAAATGATTTGTTGAGGTCGACGGATAACAGGGTGTTCAGTTTTGCGGATGATAGTACGCTTGTTAACTCTTTTTCAAGTGATCGGCCGATTGGTGCATCAGCACGGCATCGGCTGAGATGTAAACAAATCGACTCTCTGAATTGGGATCTGTATAAGATCCTGCAGTGGGGAAAGGCCAATCTCGTCGACTTCAACGCAACGAAAACACAATATACAACATTCACAAAGAAAAGTGGATCATGGGTTCCACAGGTGATGATGAATGGCCATGCGCTCGAATCTGGGGAAAGCTTTAAATTGCTCGTCGTCACGGTGTGTGGAAGCTAATCGTGGCATAAACACGTGTCGAACATCGCCAGATCCGCCTCAGAAAAATTGAGCTATCTTTTTAAAGCCAATAAATACTTTACTCGCGCTCAACTTCTTCGATATAAATCCCAAATTAGAGCCGCGCTTGAATATTGCTCTCATGTTTGGAACTCTGCTCCTAAACATACCCTCGACCTACTTGATGGCATTCAGAGACGAGCGATCCGCCTGATGGTGGGAACTCGGTGCTACAGTCGCTATTACATCGAAGGCGCGTAGCTGTCCTTTGTCTGTTTTACAGATATTATCAGGAGTACTATTCTTTTGAGATTCGCGATATTGTTGCGTGTAATTCGATTTTATGCGCTCTACGTGACAATCGCACCAGTTCGCGGTTCATATCTGGACGGCGCGAATATCCCTATATCAGAAATCGTTCCGTGACAGAACTGTCGGATTCCCTCCCCGCGCAAGTGTTCCCGGAGCGTTACAACCTGCAACTATTCAAAAAGAACGGCACAGTTACTTGGTGGCATCTCGCGGCGCCATGTCGGCGCTATAGGTTGGCCTCTCCCGAGAGAAGTATAATAAATATTAAGAAAAAAAATTATAAATAAAAAAAAAAAAAAAAAATAAGTAAATAAATAAATAAATAAATGAATAAATAAATAAATAAATAAAACGCAATGACTTTTTGAACAACCCAATATATGTGCCTGGAATCGGAGATTGATCGGTAAATGAACTATTTCTTGCATTTTTAAAAGCTGCCGACGTTGTAACTCAAAAAGTTAATGATCGAGTCTGACTGAAATTTTGGGGAATTTCTACTTGTAATTTTTTCGGAAGAACACAAAAAGTTTTAACGATTTCGCGTATACAAATTACTTTTTGGAATGGTAAGTGTCGAGAAAATATTCAAAAATTTGAAGATTTAGTTAAAAAATATATTAAATTTTTAATTTCATACTCTCTTATATTATTATTTATTGGCCTGTAGGAACCCGGCAGTTCATGACCTTACCGACTCGGCTTCGCCATCGTTCCCTGTCCTGGGCACTCTCCTTCCACGCTTGACCATTCGATCCGATCTCCTCAAGGTCAAACCTAACATTGTCCGCCCATCTCCGTCGCTGCCGTCCTACCGGTATCTTTCCCGTTGGTCTACCATCAAGAATTCTATACACGGACCAATCGTTCCCCATTCGCGCCTCGTGTCCGGTTCATATTAATCTTCGCAACTTGATTACTCTCACTATTGTAGGTTTGCGATATAGCTTTTCCAATTCGTGGTTATGGAGTTTCCTGCCTCCTCGTCATATTTACCGCCAAAGATGCCCCTCAAAACTTTATTCTCGAATACGCGGAATTTGTTTTCTTCACGTTTTGTGAGAGCCCATGTTTCGCATCCATATAGAACAATCGGCATGATTATGGTTCTATAGACACGGGGCTTTATGTTACGTGATAGCAGTCTGGATTTCAGCAGTTTACTGACTGCGTGCCAACTAGCTTTACCGGAATGCAGTCTCTTGTTAATTTCCTTTGACGTTTCGTTTCTGGTCGTCAGTATCGTTCCCAGATATTTAAATTCCTCAACTTTTTCAAATATCTTACCTCTAACGTTTATATGTGTTCTCTGAGGTCCACCTGCTCTCGGCGTAATCATGTATATTGTTTTGTCTTCATTTATTTCTAGGCCCACCTCTTCTGCCGCTTGCATGATGATTTCACAGTTTTTACTAACAGTTTCTAGATTATCGCCCATAACGGCGATGTCATCCGCATATGCGAGCACTTGTGTGACCCCGTTCAGGGATGATCCGGCCATATTGTCGTCTTGTACCTTTCTGATAACATATTCGAGCACAAGGTTAAAAAGGCATGGTGAGAGGCCATCCCCTTGTTTTAGTCCGTCGCGGATTTCAAATGGTTCTGAGCGGTGGTTTTCTATTCTGACTCGCCCTTTGTTTGCGTTCATGCAAATTTGAATGAGGGCGGCATATTTTTTTGGGATTCCCAGCTCAACTACAATGTGGTAGAGTCTTTGCCTTGCGACTGAGTCGTAGGCTTTTTTGAAGTCAACGAACAGTTGGTGAACCGTCTCTCCGTATTCCCACTTCTTTTCCAGCAGTTGTCTTATTGTGAAGATTTGGTCGCTTGTTGACCGGTTCCTACGGAATCCACATTGGTAGTCTCCCAGTATCTCTTCTGCGTACAATGTGATTCTCGCCAGAATGACATTCTTAATATTTTGTATGCGGTTGGGAGCAATGATATTCCTCTGTAGTTTTCGCAGTCAGATCTGTCGCCTTTTTTGAAAATGGGGATGACTATTGCGGTTTTCCATTCTTCCGGAGTGACTTGCTTTTCCCATATTGTTTGGATGAGCTGGTGGATCTTTCGAGCAGTTGGCTCTCCTCCATGCTTCACAAGCTCTGCCGAACGATCAATACACAATACTCTCTTATAATTTTATAGATTTATCCTCCCCCTACACATACGAGGTTCGCGATAAAGGAGGTTAAGGAATTGAAAGAAGATGCGAAAAGCAATTCGAGATGTATATGAGCTAGCGGTTGCTGATGAAAAGGTAAAAAACCAAAAAGAGTTATTTATAATGTCACAAGAAATATATGATTGATTTACTTTAAATTTGCAACATATTTTTTCAAGTACATTGCCCATAATGTGGTGTAGGAATTTTCAAATCTAATAAATTTTACAGCTTATATATATTTTTTTCTGTTTTTGTAGTCCTAAACCCGTGGTCATACTCCAAACGAACAAAATCAAGAGTTTAGTCTACACAATAGACTTCAGTGAGGGGAAAACAGACAAAATATTCACGAACGAAAACAATCGCCCTTCAAATGCGATAAGTGTAAACAATTTTAATTAAATAAAGAGATCGTCACGTACGTCCATCGGTTTAGCGAAATCGTATGCTGTGTAGTGAAAAAAGAAAAACAAAAGATTGGCTTCACCTCATTAAAATTTTCTTTCGCTTGAAAACATATAACAAGTGTCAATAATATTGTACCAAGTACAAGTAATGAGCATATGCTTATGTAGCAAAACAATGCTCTGTTCCATTAAAACTACAAAGGCATCCATAATGAACAGCACTTGTACACCAATGGTATATACCGTCAATGAATTGGAAAGTGCAAATAATGAAAATTCGCAATTAAAAACATTAATTTTAGAATTGCGAAAACAAGTGGAGGAGCTCAAGGGGAGGTTCTCATCTGAGAGCCTCAAAACAAAAGATCATTTTCTCGAATATTTTTCTCAGAGAAGCAAATAAATAAAGAACTCAAACTTTTTGTAACTTGTTTAATATCAGGTGTATGCATACGTTTTTTTCTGGTTTAACTAAGAAATGGCGCCAGCAAAAAGTACGCAGCATATTAATTTGACACTAGCGTCATTTTGTTCGTCTAAGATTTAACTACAAGCACACACAAGTTGAGTCCGCAAAAACTAGCGACTTTGTTTTATCGTTCAATGATCATGTCAAGTTTTGTGCCTGAAAAAGAACATTTACCGCACGCATTACTTTTTTTATTTAATCAAAAGAAAAAGGCTGTTGAAAGTTGTCGTTTGCTGGTAGAAACATATGATGAACACACTCCATCCATTAGAACATGTGCGACATGGTTTCTACAATTTAAAAGTGGTGATTTCAATGTGAAAGACAGTGAGCGCTCTGGTAGAAAACAAAAATGTGAAGCAAAGCAATTGCATGAGTTATTGGATGATGACCCAACTCAAACTCAACGGCAATTAGCAGAAGCATTACATGTGTCACAAGAAACAATCGGCAGACGTTTACGAGCAATGGCGAAGTTCAATACCAGGTGTACGCATACGTTTTTTCCGGTTTAACTAAAAGACGGCGCCAGCGAAAAGTACGCAGCACACAGCAAATCCAGTGAAAGACACTTTGAAATCGCTTGGATGGGACATCCTTCTGCACCCGCCGTACTCCCAAGACTTGGCGCCATTTGACTATCACCTCTTCGCATCAATGGCGCACGTGCTCGCGGAGCAGCACTTCTGTGATTTCGAGGAAGTTGGAAAATAGCTCGATGAATCGTTTGCCGCGAAGAACAAGTCGTTTTTTTGGCAAGCTATTCATAAATTACCTGAAAGATGGGTGAAATGTCTAGAAGCCGGTGGCCAATATTTTGAATAAAAAATTTTAATTTCCCTAGAAAATTTGGTTTTTTTTTTTTAACCAAAGAAACCAGAAAAAATGTATGCATACACTTAGTAGTTGACCCCGGCGGAGAAGATTCCCTCAACATATTTTAAACCATTCCCGACTACGGCATCTTCGTATCAAAAAAAAACGTATGAATATACCTAGTATGTTCTAGAGTACAAAAAAAAGGTAATAACTAAATAAATTTTACTTAAGTATAGTGACAATAATTGCTGACACGCCTTCTAATGTGATCGTCTAAAAAAAAAACGTACCTTACTATTGGCCACTCTAGCACCTGCAAAAATGATCAAAAATCAATAATCGGAGAATTTTCAAAAGCTATTTGAGTGCAGTTGGGAGCGTGGGAGCGAACATAGAGGGCAAAGTCTCTGCTTTCAACCTGGCGAAGGCCAGGACGATCATTGTCCCTGTTCAATCCAAGTTGACATGCAGCCTCCACGTGACACCCCTGGATAGCTAGTTTGGCACCCGCCGAGTAGTGAGCCAATGTATGCAGCGACATCCTGAAAAAAGTTGGTGCAAGGCTCATAACCTGGCCGGGAAAAACAAATTATTATCGACAATTTAACAAGTCTCGGATATGGACCGGATACCGATGGAGAGACTTGCTAAATAAGGCCAACACTGGATCCCGCTTGTAGTGCCGATGATGATGTTATGAGTGTAGTTGGTACCCCTACTAGAATCATTCATGAAAGTTGAAATTTAACAAAGTGGCGGACATCCAAACTTTAGGTACCCATTTTCTCATTTTTTTGCTCCTTATCGTTGAATAGAAAAAATCATCTACATTTAGGTTCAGTCTCCAACAAATTTAATTTACTTTAAGATAAAAAAAAAGCCGATCTATCGAGAAGTTTTTGAGGTATCGTGGACACCAATGTGAAAAACATGGTTTCCAGAAAAATGCGTTTAGAGTTTCAAAATGCTATACGAAGGTAGGGTGAAAAGTTTCCGGCCTGGTCTACAGATGGTGCCAGCAGGTCTATTTACTACGTCAAGTTCTATAGTCTTAAGTCTCATTATTTTATATATATATTGTCAGGTCAATTGCTCTGTTAGTATACATTGTATACTGTCGCGTAAGCACTTGCATACCAAGCGGACAACCGGCCTAGGCAGCTTCGTCATGTATGGAAGTATGGGGCCACTAACTGGGACGATTTGCGAGATTTCTTCGCATCCTTTCCATGGTCCGAGGTGTGCTTCGGAAACTGCGATGTTAACGCTTGCGCGGAGTCGGTATCAGAGATTATTCTTCTGGGGATGGAGATGTATATTCCACATTCCATCAAACGAAGTTCGTCTGATAAACCTTGGTTTGACAAAAAATGCGAGCTGATTACAGCGGCAAAAAATAGAGCTTTTAAGCAATGGCGCTCCAATCCCACCGATGTTAACAGAACGAATTTTGTTAGAATCAGAAACGCGTGCAACCAGGCGATTGATACCGCGAAGAAGGCTCACAACGACAGGGTGATCAATAAGCTCCTTCGGTGCTCAACTGGTTCGCGCTCCTTCTGGTCAATGGCAAAAGCTGTCAGTGGTAACTTCGCATCCTCCTCTTTCCCTCCGTTGGTGACAGACAGCGGGACGTTTGTCACGAATCCAAAGGATAAAGCTAATGTGTTCGCAAATTTACTTTCCGCGAATTCAAACCTCGATCCTGGCCTTTTGGAGCCGCCTGTGATTTCGCTGGTGCAGTCTGCCATGCGGGATGTGAGATTTCGTCCGCGCACAATCCAATGCATTCTACGTGAACTGGATTGTGACATGGTTTCTACAACCGGTCCGGACGGAATACCAGCAATAGTCCTTAAGAACTGTGCTCCAGAACTATCGCCGGTTCTTGGCAGACTCTTCCGCTTATCTTATGCACGGAGGACCTTTCCTGCCTGCTGGAAAATCGCTCGAGTTCAGCCAATCCCAAAGACGGGAAAAAAGTGTCTCCCACGAAATTACCGTCCGATAGCATTACTGTCTATTTTATCTAAGGTAATGGAAAAAGTCATCAATACAGAGTTGGTTAAGTATTTGGAGTGCAACGGACTTCTGAATGATCGTCAATACGGATTCCGTGGCAGGCGGTCCACGGGAGACCATTTGACACTTATAACAGATATATGGACATCTGCGATTGAACGGCATGATGAGTCAAGGGCGGTCGCATTGGATATCTCCAAGGCTTTTGACCGCGTCTGGCACGGGGCATTGCTGAGCAAACTTCGTTCATATGGACTTTCCCAACAGCTTTGCGACTGGACGAGGAGCTTCCTCGGGAATCGGTTGATCCGGGTTGTTGTGGACGGCGAGTGTTCGGATCTGTATCCTGTTAATTCGGGGGTGCCCCAAGGTTCTATTTTGGCTCCAACCTTGTTTTTGCTTCACATAAATGATTTGTTAGAGACAACGAATAACCAAGTGTTCCGTTTTGCGGATGATAGTACGCTTGTTTCCTCCTTTTCGAGTGATCGGCCGATTGGTGCATCAACGTCACACCAGCTGAGATGTAGACAGATTGACTCTCTGAATCGAGATCTGGATAAAGTCCTGCAGTGGGGAAAGGCCAATCTTGTCGACTTCAATGCAACGAAGACCCAGTATACAACATTCACAAAGAAAACTGGATCATCGGTTCCACAGCTGATGATGAATGGCCGGGCCCTCGAGGATGGGGAAATTTTGAAATTACTCGGCGTCACGGTCTGTGGGAATGTATCGTGGCATAAACACGTATCGGGTATCGCCAGGTCAGCCTCAGGAAAACTGAGTTATCTTTTTAGAGCCAAGAAATATTTTACTCCGGCCCAACTTCTTCTCCTATATAAATCCCAAATTAGACCCGGGCTCGAATATTCCCTCATGTTTGGAGCTCGGCTCCTAAACATACCTTCGACCTACTTGAGGGCATACAGAGGCGAGCGATCCGCCTGATCGGGGACTCGGCGCTGACGTCGGGACTACAGTCGCTATCACATCGAAGGCGCGTAGCCGACCTCTGTCTGTTTTACAGATATTATCACGGGTGCTGTTCTTTGGAGATTCTTGGTATTGTTCCACGCAATTCGGTTTATATGCGCTCTACAACACAATCCGACGGATCGCACCCGTTTGTGGTTTATCTCCCGACGGCGCGAACATCCCTGCATCAGAACTCGTTCCGTTACAGAGCGGGGAAGCTGTGGAACTCCCTTCCCACGCGAGTGTTCCCGGAGCGTTACAACCTGCAACTGTTCAAACAGAACTGCAACAGTTATTTGATGGCATCTCGGGGCGCCTACTCGGCGCTATAGGTTCGCCTCTCCCGAGAGAAGTCTAATAAAAAAAAAAAAAAAAAATTGAGAGTCTACTGAACAAGACGCCTCCAAATGAAAAATAGACGACCACTCTATGCTATAATTTGTTTATAAAATTATTTTCGCAAAACCGATTTGGGGCCTTATTGTACACATTATAAGCTATCAAAAAATAAAAAGAAAAAAAAGATTTTTTAAAACTTCTTGATGAGAACCTTCCCTTAAAAAGAATTTGCTATGCGTACAACCGGATACACACAAATTGTAGCAAACCCAGTGACTCCGGTATTACAAGTCTACGTCACAATTACTAAAATAGGTCTACGACACAATTATATAAGAAAATAGAATACCATACAGATAAAAGTGGTTCATCGATATAATGAAGATAACCTACATACTGGTCCTCTGATGGAATTCAAATCCCTGAGCTAATCAATTTTTGAATGATGCATTGCCCATTGGGGAGATATTTTGCCTTTTCAATAAGATACGAGGGTTGCCTCTTATGCTTCGGGATTTGGCAACCCTAGCGTTGCAATCCGGCAATTGACAGCTCTGTCGTAAAGTTGGACATTTTCGAGGTTATACGCACTCAGAACGTTTTGACATACGAGCGCTATTTGTGTTGTTTACAGTAACTTAAAAGATTCATCTCGGCCCAAAAATGGAATTAAATCGTCAACATTTTCGTGCGATTATTTTTTACAACTTTCGGCGTGGATTAACTCAGCAACAGTGCATGGATGAACTTAATTCAATTTTTGGCGATGAAGCTCCATCAAGGACCAGTGTTTATCGATGGTATGGTGAATTCAATCGTGGTCGTAGTTCACTCCAAGATGAATTTCGTGAAGGTCGTTCAAAATCAGTTGTTGTTCCGAAAACCATTGATGCTGTGCGCGAACTGATATTGGAAGATCGTCATGTGACGTATCGTGAGATTGAGACAACCTTAGGCGTTAGTGGGACCAGCATACATTCAATATTGCATAAACATTTGACTGTCACAACAATTTGTTCGCGTTGGATCCTACACAATTTGTCAATCGCCCAAAAAAAGGCTCGTGTCAATTGGTCGAAAGAAATGCACAAAAAATACGGTCGCGGTGCTTCGAAATACGTCTATGACATCGTGACAGGTGATGAATCGTGGATTTACGCGTATGAGCCCGAAAGTAAACAGCAGTCGACTGTGTGGGTGTTTCAAGATGAGCCAAATCCAACAAAAGGTGTTCGCGCACGAAGCACTTCCAAGCAAATGGTCGCCTGTTTTTTCGGAAAAACTGGTCATGTCGCAACCGTACCACTAGAACAACGCAGAACAGTCAATTCTGAGTGGTACACAACCATTTATTTGCCAGTAGTCTTCCAAGAAATCAGGAAAACCCACCGCCGAAGACGGATCACTCTTCACCACGACAATGCGAGCTCTCACACAGCGGCTGCGACAACTGCATTTTTGAGCACCCAAAACATCGATTTGATGACCGTATAGTCCTGACTTGGCACCGAATGACTTCTTTTTATTCCCGTACGTAAAAAACAAACTGAGAGGTCAACGTTTTTCGACACCTGAAGAAGCGATTGTTGCATTCAGAATGCATGTGTTGGAGATACCTCAATCAGAGTGGCAAAAGTGCTTCGACAATTGGTTCAAACGCATGCAAAAGTGTATATATCTTCATGGGGAATATTTTGAAAAACAATAAAGTGATTTTCGATGATCAATATTTGTTTTTGTTCTCTAATCCCGAAATATAAAAGGCAACCCACGTACTACTTTATCAACGGGTGTTGAAACCAGCAGGGACTTATGGTATACAACTATGGGATTATACTAGTCAGAGCAAAGAATTTTACCTAACCAAACATATATCAATCAACTACATGAAAATTAAAGATAATCTGGAGCTAAACTCGAATCAGTCTCCGATTGTCCTGAATCTGAGTGAATATGTTATTTCAAAACGACTAATCCATGCCTCGTTAACAAAAGCACTGATTGGGAGAGTTCCAGAATAAATCTGAAAAACAAAATTGAATTATCAGTTCCACTGCAAACTAAAGATCAACTGGACATCGAAATAGAAAAACTAATTAATGACATTCGCCAGTCAATGTGGCAAAACACACCGGAAATCTAAAGGAAGTTGAAAGGTAACAACGATCCTACAGAAATGTTGGAATAAATAACAGAAAAAAAGCAAAGAGAAGATGGCAGTAATCTTGAAACTAACAAGATAACGCAAGATTAAATAACTTAACATCACAACTGGAGAATGAGATTAATAGATGATGGTATCTTACAATGTTGATGGTATCTTACAATGTTCTCTCTGCAAGGGGCAGTTCTTACTACTATGTTATAATGAAAGACAAATTTCTAGTTATCTAGTTCTCGATACACAGTTTGTGAGCATCCTAAAGAGTAGTTGTCGTTTCGTAAAAGTTAGTTTCCAATTCCCAGTCGGCAGAATAATTCTTCATCATCATATCTCAATTTTTACACCATACTTTTACACAGCTTTGTCACAGCATATCAATCAAAGTATACATTTGTCCGAATCGAATAAGTAAAAAAAGCGACTTCGGTCATAACTTCTTGCATTTATTTAATAACTCTGTAACTCATTTTATAGAAATAAATAGAAAGTTGTTTATGGCTCAGACGTCGTAATAACACGGATGTATCTATTGTGCTTATGCTATTAATTTATATACCAAATGGACCACTAATTAAAACAGGATTAACGAAAATTTTCCGTCAGATTACAATTTATTCCCACTATACAGTTTTTTGCTTTCAATAAATCTGTTTCTTAACTGTGAGTAGAGTAAAATGTAATGATGAACTATCAAGCTTCGCAATCAGTAAGAGATTCTTCCCACTACTGGAATATCAATTAGATGTTTTAAAATTATTGACCTCTAAAGCCATCGTAATAACAACGTTCGTAAAAGTTTATTGTTCTTCACCGGTCGACAGTAATGGGTTAGAACACACATAACTTTCAACCTATTGTAAAACAGTGAATCCAAGACTCTATAGAAGGGAAAAGATTCCCTTTAACATTACAACCAGACTTAACGAGATAAACTTTTACGACTTTTATCAAAAAACAATTCCCCACTGTTTTACCGCAACGAGGTATATCTTATCAAGAGCATTGTACAACTTTATTTAAAATTAACATTTATCACTCAAAACCACATGCCTACTCGGAGTTCAGAGAACACCTCTCACTAACAAAAAATAAATCCAAATTTAACAAAAAGAGGGAAAAAGAAGAATAACCCAGAAAAAAAGAAAGGTTCTCGTTTGTTCCTCTACCGTTCCTGTTTTTCTTTAGTAAACAGCGGTTCAACCCAAAAATGAAGAACAAGAAAAATCGTTGACAAGCAAAAAAACAAACACTCCAAGAAAGGTCTCCAGCACAACAAAAGGAGATCTTGGGCTCGACGTGTCACACAAAACCTGTGAATAATGGTTGACGTGCAACTCTTGCCCTGTTAGGTTATTTTTATGGTAATTTTTTTCTTTTTGGTTTGTTATTTTATTCAGCAAGTGTTCGGCTGTCCCTTCACCTTCGGATCTACCTTGGTTACTAGAGTCTTGAGCCTCTTGTCAATGTAATACTATAAAACGGAGAGGGGCTCTTTTTATTTAGTCCTGAGAGGAATATTGAATCTCGAAATCGTCATGGACCCACACACCTCAATAGGCTCATTTTAACTTAAGATCCAATTCAGAATTGTATATAATTCTCAAAGGTAATAATAGAAAAGGTAAAAAGAATCAACTCCACGGGATCATAGAAGGCAAGGAGGTCGGAGATGACGGCCAGAACAAGAGGCGGAACGTGTAGCGCGAAGAGTGTAATAATAATATATGAAGCACGTTATGTGTTGATTGGGAGATATGTGATACGATCGATTAAAAACACCTCGGCATCTTCTTGGGGAAGTTGTTTGAGATTCGTTTTATTGGGCCCATGAGCTGGAGGAGATTAGTTTATTGTTGCAAGTCGACCACTGATCGCTTCTCGGATTTAATATTAATCTGCACCAAGATAACTTTGAGACGAACAAAAAGGAATGACCTTAACTGAAATCGTGAGAGTGTTTTTGGTAAAAGTGTGTGGCAATATAAATCTTGAGTTAACTCTACTATATGCATATGAAAAGCGTTTTTATATAGCAAATTTAAATCTGATGATGCCTATCTGAATTGAATACGTTCTTTTTTTAAATACAATAAAGATGGTGGAGAATAAGAAAAAGAGGCATCAACGTACATCGGTCGTAATGTTTGTACATTAAAACGGCAAGAAATTCATAATTGGGTAGAGCATTCCATATTTGTGTGGTTCGACTCAAGAATGACTCTATTTTTATTTGTACGTCTGAAGTTGTCTTTCAATATAAATTAATGCACACTCTCTGATTGACAGGTATCATTCGTTCAGCAAGTTTAGTTGAGCAACAAGCATGATAATACCTATAGAAAGGACATGGCATAATCGGCCTATGTTCTAATGATGAAATTGAACGATATACGCCCAGATACCCACTGCTAATTTTGAAAGCCCATCGAGCACGTGTAGCCTGTCCAAATATGGAAACTGTGATCCATTTTCCGACGAATGTAGGTCTGGTCTAAGGATTTCTTAAAGTAACATTGTGGCGGTTCCGCCAAACCCCACGGTTCACTTACCTAAAAAAAACCCCATCACTTCCATCCAATCACATAATTTCGCTAATGCAATCGCATTAGCATCTTAAATGCTTTACGCATCAAGGATTAACTAAGGTATAATCTAAAAAGCTTCAGTAAAAGAATTCTTACCTTTTCTTGCATCTCTTCGCATACAATTCCTGTAAGAGTTCTTTCTTACCTTATCATAAATTCCCTGTAATAAAATTCATCGGTTCGCATATCATACGACCGCATATCAGGGAATTTTACCCTTGAGTTGGCTAATCCCAGCCTCAATATGTGTACATAAAAACTATCTATGCACACATCGGCTGTCCACCCGTTTAGCCAGCGATAAATAGTCCAACACCAGCTACATGTAATTACGAGGGTTGCCTCTTATGTTTCGGGATTTGGCAACCCTAGTGTTGCAATCCGGCAATTGACAGCTCTGTCGTAAAGTTGGACATTTTTGAGTTTATACGCACTCAGAACGTTTTGACATACGAGCGCTATTTGTGTTGTTTACAGTAACTTAAAAGATTCATCTCGGCCCAAAAATGGAATTAAATCGTCAACATTTTCGTGCGATTATTTTTTACAACTTTCGGCGTGGATTAACTCAGCAACAGTGCATGGATGAACTTAATTCAATTTTTTGCGATGAAGCTCCATCAAGGACCAGTGTTTATCGATGGTATGGTGAATTCAATCTTGGTCGTAGTTCACTCCAAGATGAATTTCGTGAGGGTCGTCCAAAATCAATTGTTGTTCCGGAAACCATTGATGCTGTGCGCGAACTGATATTGGAAGATCGTCATGTGACCTATCGTGAGATTGAGACAACCTTAGGCGTTAGTGGGACCAGCATACATTCAATATTGCATAAACATTTGACTGTCAAAAAAATTTGTTCGCGTTGGATCCCACACAATTTGTCAATATCCCAAAAAAAGGCTCGTGTCAATTGGTCGAAAGAAATGCTCAAAAAATGCGGTCGCGGTGCTTCGAAACATGTCTATGACATCGTGAAAGGTGATGAATCGTGGATTTACGCGTATGAGCCCGAAAGTAAACAGCAGTCGACTGTCTGGGTGTTTCAAGATGAGCCAAATCCAACAAAAGTTGTTCGCGCACGAAGCACTTCTAAGCAAATGGTCGCCTGTTTTTTTCGGAAAAACTGGACATGTCGCAACCGCACCACTAGAACAACGCAGAACAGTCAATTCTGAGTGGTACACAACCATTTGTTTGCCAGTTGGCTTCCAAGAAATCAGGAAAACCAACCGCCGAAGACGGATCACTCTTCACCACGACAATGCGAGCTCTCACACAGCGGCTGCGACAACTGCATTTTTGAGCACCCAAAACATCGATTTGATGGGTCATCCGTCGTATAGTCCTGACTTGGCACCGAATGACTTCTTTTTATTCCCGTACGTAAAAAACAAACTGAGAAGTCAACGTTTTTCGACACTTGAAGAAGCGGTTGCTGCATTCAGAATGCATATGTTGGAGATACCTCAATCAGAGTGGCAAAAGTGCTTCGACAATTGGTTCAAACGCATGCAAAAGTGTATAGATCTTCATGGGGAATATTTTGAAAAACAATAAAGTGATTTTCGATGATCAATATTTGGTTTTGTTCTCTAATCCCGAAATATAAAAGGCGACCCTCGTAGCACCATCCACGCTGAGACTATTTCACTAACTCGCACCATGAGTGAACAAAAGACCGCTGTCCTTCATCAGGCATTCTGGCAATATGCAAACAATTCAATCCAACTAGTATCCCAAATGCACCTACCATCTAATGAGTTGCAACTTGTTTACTGAGTTGAACTCTCAGGTCATAAATTCCTTTTATCCTACATAGTTCTGGATTCGTTTCCCAGTAACCGTCTCACATAAACAAAGATCTCCACGATCCCTTTTTCCTTTCTTTGTTTCAGGTTCATTTCCATGGCCTTGTGTATGAAAAAAACCAATGTGATCTTCACTCACACATACACATATATTGCCAAATCTTTCTTCCTTGTTTTCACCACGAGAGAAACACTTTCTCTCTCGGGAAAACTCACCCCAAACGATTGAATATCGTTGAGTCGTTTTCCATCCACTGACCGCCATGGTCACGCGATCTCCCGCTCCTCGTCGTGCGCCGAGGATGCGAAAATCACCGAGTCGTGTGTGTAATAATTTAATCTTAATAATAAGTTAAGTGAAGTATCGATAAAGTTTTTTTGGCTAGTACGGTGTGCACTAAAATAAATATAAATCTATCTTTTAACACCAAAATAAAACAAATCATAATTAACTAAATCAGTGTGTTATTCTTTCCTGCGTTTGTGTTTTCCCCTCGGCGACATTGTGCTGTTTTTCTTTCGGTCTACGACCGACCCCAAGAATTGGTGGAGACGAGTTAGAACTCTCGTCCATGCTGGCGTCACGACGTCGTACCCCACAACATATTATTATATTATGTTATATTTTAATATTATATAGTGTTTTTCAGTAGGGTCATAACCATCTCGTATTTAAATAAATCAGAAAATACTTGAGATATCGGGCTGCGATCAATTCCTTGAATGTGGCACCAATTTGTTGGAACCTTATATCATTGATCCATTTCACTGGCCAAAAATATGCCATACAATTGTGACCCAAAATAGTCTTTCAACAAGGCACGATAATAAACTTTAATCACACCTTTAACATGAAACCCACACTACACAATAATTTTTTTTAAATGCAATAGTCTCACGAAGCACATGCGAGTTTGTTATGTCCAATACTACTTTTTTTTTTATTGCGAAAGACGTTGAGACAAAAATGAGCGATGAACTTAAGGTGAATTTTCGATGAAATTCAGAATCTTCTTTAAACGTTTGTAGAGCCCAATCGGAGAAGTTTCGGCGCTTAAATGAACAACAGGGTTCAATTCTAAAAGTTAATTTAATCTTGTAATACTATATCTTTATGCAAAACTCACCACAATACGGTTTGAGAGATTCCCAACTACTGTGGACGATGTGGAATCGCACGATTTACCTCATTTTGATGTTACACACTTACAGCTACGACATTTTCGTTACTTCGAACGATGCGTTCGCTCACTGCCTCACTTGCTCATTCGTAAACTTCACCAAGATAAAAATTTAAACCTTGACTGACGTTTGGACATTGACATATGTTTAAAAAAATGTGTAATGGTAGGTTTCTATTAAAATACAAAATTGTTATGTCCCTCTTGAGAAACCCGGTATCAGAAATCAAATTTAGAAATCCTTCTTCGCTCGAAAAGTTCGGAAATACTTCTTTGTTCGACAGATCAACGGAGTTTTCTTTTAGAAATACATTCCATATACCATCGTATGTGGGACTTTTGGAATCAAATAAGTTCCGGAACAAATTAGTGGAATCACAGCAAGCAAAAGTAGGTGTACATCTACAAAAGATCTTATTAGTGGACAATTATTTTTTTACCTTAAGCTATAGAACGCTTAATTAGGCCCGTGGAAATGCACGACCACTTCCTTTTTTTATCTTACTATTTTTTAATTATACTTCTCTCGGGAGAGGGGAACCGATAGCGCCGAGTTGGCGCCCCAAAATGCCACCAAATAACGGTTGCGCTGTCGGGAAATGAACCCCAAGTTGGTGCGTACTCCGAAGAACAGTACCTGTGCTAATATCTGTGAAACAGACAGAAATCAGCCACGGCCCTTCGATGTGATGGCGACTGTAGTCTCGACATCAGCGTCGTGTCCTCGATCAGGCGAATCACTCGTATCTGCATGCTCTCAATAGGATGAGGGTGTGATTAGGAGCAGAGCTCCAAACACGAGAGCAATATTCGAGCACAGATCTAATTTGGGATGTATACAGGAGAAAAATGTTGACCAAAGTAAAAGAAAATATCTCTTGGCTCTAAAAAGACAAGTCATTTTTCCGTTCGACATTTTCGTTCGACACGTGTTTATGTCGCGATACATTCCCCCAGACCGTGACGCTGAGTAAGTTCAAGCTTTACTCAGATTCGAGAGTCTGGCCATTCGTCGTCAGCTGTGGAATCGATGGTGCACTTTTCCTGTGAATGTTGTATATTGTGTCTTCGTTGCATTGAAGTCAACGAGATTGGCCTTTCCCCCCTGGAGGATGCTATCCAGATCCCGATTCAGAGAATCGATCTGGACACACTTCCGCTGGTGAGATGTTGATGTGTAGTGCTCTAAAAAGTCCTACCACCTTTTTCCCCCATTCCTACATCCTAATCACAGCAATAATACTCTAAAACCCAAAATCCAGTCAAAACCCGAAGAAACCCAAACTAGATCCAAAATTCGCAATAAACGAATCAAACATCCGTTTATCGCTTAACATTTGCCCCCACGGCATAATTTAATCCAAAACCTAAACTAAAATCAAAATTCACAATAAACGAATATAATATTCGTTTATCGTTTTACATTTGCCCCACGGCATCATCAAAATCCAAAATCCAGAGATCGTTATCTCTATCTGGAAAATCCCATCAAGTTAAACAAACAGAAAACCGAATCCAGATACATATTCACATCTCCACAATAGTTTCGTAAGAATTCAAGAAACTGATTTCTTATCTTAAGTAAACACTGAGCAGCACTCAGGATACAAAAATCGAGATTCTTGCAAGAAATTGTGCATTTATGAGATACAAATCTCGATTTGTTTTCCTTTATAAAGGAATAGTACAGTGATCTCCGGGCCGCAGTTTAAGCTCATTTATTGTCCCGGAAGGAGGTACCCCAGGAGCGAAGCCGCAGTAGATTCATGTACACTGTGCCTGAACGAAGTACTCCAGGAGAATCATTTATTAAATAGAGTAAAGAAATAAACACTTATACCAAAGCAAAAAAGCGAGCTTTTCATTTATCCAACAACTGGTAAGTAAAGCTATGGTCCCTCTATAGTGTTTGAAATAATAGTGAACAAGATCGTGTGATTCGAACTGACGCTATGACAGCTCGAATCACGAAAAAAAATTTTACCTAAGCGTTACACACCAGACTACTGACCGTGTTTAGAATTTGATTTCCAAACTCGACTATATTCCACTGGTGTGGATTTTTTTTTTTTTTTTGGTATTTATCGCTTGGTATACGGTTCTGATGTATTTTTCTTATTCGATTTTTCGTTCGTGTTCTTCACTATTTCGCCTGTGAATCGTGTGTATCTGTTAGAATCGCTACACCTCCACAAAAGACACTCTTTTAGATTGGGAGTATCACCTGCCCCACGGAAACCTGCGGAGACGAGGACTGGGACCAAACTAAGGACGTTGCTCTTCCCCCAGGATCCGAGGAAGCACGGCGACGACCCCTTTGTAGTACGTTTTTCAGGAGCCGTCTATAAGAGATCCCTCATCCTTTTCAGGACAAGGAGACGCGCTCCCTGAAACAAACCTACTACAGATGCACTAATCGGCCGATCACTGGAAAAAGAGGAAACAAGCGTACTATCATCCGCAAAACTGAACACTTTTTTACCCGTTGAGTCCAACAAATCATCATTTATGTGAAACAAAAACAAGGTTGGAGCGAAAAGAGAACCTTAACGCACCCCGGAATTAACAAGATACATATCCGAGGATTCGGAAGGGGGGGGGGGGGGGGGGGCGAACATACAGGGCAAAGTCTCTGCTTTCAACCCGCCGAAGGCCAGGGCGATCTTTGTCCCTGTTCAATCCAAGTTGACATGCAGTCTCCACGTGACACCCCTGGATAGCTACTTTGGCACCCGTTAAGTAGTGAATCAATGCATGCAGCGACCTCCTGAGAAAGGTTGGTGCAAGGCTGTAGTGCTCCAAGAAGCCATCCCATTTTCCTCCCACATACACATTTACCCACCTACAACAATCCCATTCCCCAAATCAACATTGAATTGAATGTCAAGCAAATCGAACCATTTGTTCAATTCTCGGACATTGAATTCAATTCCTTAAAATCCAAAAAACACAATGCATATCTTCACATGTATGGTATATGCAATTAACACTTTTTAAATCCCAGACTCTAAAACCCAAATGAACACGTGTCTAAACAAAAACATGTTTTTTTGATACACCGACACACAATTCAGGCGACCTATACATCATAATGCATATCTCCACATCCGAAATGTTTTATGACTTGCAAATAGACACATGTTCCCAGATTCTAATTTCACACCCATTTCCCACGGATCTTGTGTTACCCATCTTAAGTGCTCGCACACTCTTGTTGGCATTAGCCAGATGGATAACACAAACAAAACCTCAAAAACGATCGGTGATAAGCGGCGATGCGTCCAGATATCGAAAAGATAACAAAAAGAATCTAAATCGAGAGTCGGAATCGATAAGTAGTAGACAATAAGAAAGGAGAGTCAGTACGTAACGTACGGAAGGAGAAAAGCTCCTCAAAATTTATTATATATTACATCGTAAATGCGAGTATTAAATAAGCCCTTTTTACCAAAGCAACAATTGTGTTTTAATCTTCAATTAGTGTTCAGAAAGAAGTTCGTTGGTCGCAGCATTGTTCGAATCGCGATTTGGTTGTGTCTCTCCCGGTTGACGGAATTGATTTTTGTCAACAGTGTTTATTTCTCGTGTGTGTATGGACACTTGCGTCCTTAGAAATTTGTATAATCGTGCGGCAACACTTTTCATAATGCGCGGAAAGACAAATACACACGAGTTCGACACATCCATAAAGGACAACAACGGTAGCCCACTCTTCCCGGGGAACCGGAAGCACGATGGTGCACCAAATAAATATTATAAGGCTAATAACCTTGCGCGGGAAAATAAATTATTATGAACAATTTAACAAGTCTCGGTAAGGACCGGATACCGGTAGAGAGATTTGCTAAATGAGGCCAAGACCGGATCCCGGTTGTACTGGCGATGATGATGATGATGATCCGAGGATTCGCTGTCCACAACAAACTAGATTGCTCAATTTCTGAGGAAGCACTTCGTCCAGTGGCAAAGTTGCTCAGCAATGCCCCGTGCCAGATGCGCTCAAAGGCCTTGGAGATATCCAATGCGGCTACTCTTGACTCACCACGACCTTCAATCGCAGAATTCCATATAAGGGTTAAAAGGTCTCCCGTATACCGCCTACCACGGAATCCGTATTGACGATCATTAAGAAGTCCGTTGCATTCCAAATATTTATATTAACTCGACATTGGTGACCTTTTCCATCACCTTGGATAAGATAGACAGTAATGCAATGGGTCTGTAATTTTGTGGGGGACAGTTTTTCCCCCTCTTTGGAATTTGAGCAATTTTCCAAGAGGTAGAAACGTTCTCCGTGCATAAGATAAGCGAAAGAGTCTGCCAAACCCTTGACAGTTCTGGAGTACAGGACTATTGCTGCTATTCCGTCCAGGATCGGTGCCTTCTTACTGTCCAGTCCACGTAGGATGCGCTAAATTATGCGCTCTGTCCACTAATTTGTAACTGATGATTGTCGTGTTATTAAATGCGTTGGGGTTTTAAACTTATTATAACCAATATGTCGTCCATAGGGCACGTAAAAAGTACGTCATTTTATTTCTTTTGTTGCTTTTTAAACAACTACAAAGATTTCATGTGTATATTTATTTTACATAATGCTTCATGACTTATATTAAATTACAATGCTCCATGACTTATATTAAATTACTACTCAAAGAAAGAATTGTTGAAGCATGGTATAATATACCGGACAATACTTTAAACAATCTTATTTCCAGTTTACCATGGAGATTGTTAACTATTATAAGAAATAACAGACAAAACATGCCATATTAAATAAATTATTATACAAAAAATTAAAATATAATTGTCTCGAGTTTCTACATTTTCACAAGCGAAATTTGGGCATTTTTTCAGAAAATTAACTATCATTCCTGATAAAAAGCAATTAAGCCATTAAAAGGTTTTTCCCGAGTTGGTGTCGGTTGATATTATTTTGTCACAAAACTACTCATAAAAGTTTATTTCTCATTCCAGGAAAACTGAAAATTTACCTTTGAGTGTATTTTTCACGGCACTATATATAACCTTGAAAAATCTATCTGGCCCCATAAAACAACCTGTATTGTTACATGCCTCGATAGTATAGTGGTTAATATACCCGCCTGTCACGCGGGAGACCGAGGTTCGATTCCCCGTCGGGGAGCCTCTGGCGCAGGACTAATGACCTTGTAGCGTTAAACAAGGATAGTGAAGAAAGTGAATTGAACACACGATGAAACGGTTGAAAAGCGAAGCAGTGAAGCACCAGACTACTGACCGTGTTTAGAATTTGATTTCCAAACTCGACCATATTCCACTGATGTGAATTATTTTTATTTATCGCTTGGTATACGGTTCTGATGTATTCTTCTTATTCGATTATCTTCGTTCGTGTTCTTCACTATTCTTGCTTGTAAATTGTGTGTATCTGTTAGAGTTGCCACAACCTTGCCCGGAAAAAAAATCATTATGGAAAATTTGACAAACCTCAGGACTTGCTAAATAAGGCCAAGACCGGTTCCCGGTTGTAGTGCCGATGTTGATGATGATGATGATTGTTACATGCCAAAAACTTTTCATATGTAAAAAAATATTATTCACAAATCATTCATGGGAATAATTATCATTTGCTGAAATAAATATCCATTTCCCCACACAGGATTGATGAAGCACAGAAGCCAACTTGAGCTCCCTCCCGCTTGGCCTAAGCGAAATAAGATAAAAAATGTTTCCATAGAACAACTACTCCATAAATATATAAACACTATATACATAAATTCCTATAACCGTCGCTAGTTATGCTTTCTATTATTAGCAAAACTAGGACTCACAATCCTTAACGGAAAATTATTGTGGCTAATGTAGGTCACCTACCCCAATTCTTTAAATTGTCGGACATGCTTAGCAAATAAAACAATTGTCCACTAAATAGATGCATCATTTCTGTAACCTTCAATTACTTTTCCTCATAATCAATAAAAGTTTATTAAGAGTCCTTAATGGAAAGGTAAGACACCTAATGTGTGTTACCCACCCCAATTCTGGGTAAGACCTGTGTGGAGGAAGTATTGTGCCAGGCATGGGCATTCGATTCATCTTCCTCCTCCATCATAATAAGTTCCGCTGAAACGAACCGAGAGAACAACGAAACGCCGCCACATTTGTCCACAACCGGGAGTAAGGGGAAAACACAACCCATCGATGGTGATCGAACTTCACGACATACCGTCCACAAGGAGGAAAAGTTAAACACACTATTTTGTTTGTTTAGTTTTATTTCTCTCAACAAAAACCACTACTTTTGTTAACACTATTGGATCCGATGCAAATTAATATTAACACTAATTTAAATAATGCCTTTCTTTTGGTCCAGTCAATGAAATATAATTTTTATTCGCACAGGCGACTCGCACGATTCAAGAATACACTCGAGGGGGTGTTACTTCGCGACCCCGGCTTGTACGCGTCTCCGCGGCGATGCGGAGAGCGCGAGCGGCAACGACCATGGCGGTCGGCTGATGGAAATGGACTCAACGATATTCAACCGTTTGGGGTGAAGATCGTGGGTAGTACACATGTATGTGTGTACATGGGTTCTTTCATGGGACACACCATGAGAACGTATCTAAACAAAGAAAGGGAAAATGTGCATCCATGAGAAGTGAATTCGGCTAAGCAAACAAGCCGAATCTCATTGGATGCTAATTGGGTTTGTGTTTACTTTTACTGCTGCTGATGAGAAGCAGATCCCGAAATATGAAAAGACAAGGGGAACGTTTGAGTCTGTGGCGATTCTAACAGATACACACACAATTCACAGGCAAAAATAGTGAAGAACACCGAACGAAAAATCGAATAAGAAAAATACATCAGAACCGTATACCAAGCGATAATAAAAATAATTCACATCAGTGGAGTATAGTCGAGTTTGGAAATCAAATTCTAAACACGTTCAGTAGACTGATGTGTAACGCTTAGGTAAAAATTTTTTCGTGATTCGAGCTGTCATAGCGTCAGTTCGGATCACACGATCTTCTTCACTATTATTTCAAACGCTATAGGTCTTTGTCTGAGATGTGCATTGCGGCTAAATAAATAGGCGGCAATGCAATGTGGAAATGTGCTAATATGTTTTAGCTAGATTACCGTGAATTGGTGTTTATTGCATCGGAGCCAAGGGTAAGTATACCATACCTATTTGCATTTGCTTATGCCATAGGATTTAATTGGTGCCAAGAGACGCGATATGTGTATATTTGTTTTGGTTTCTTGAGTGAAGGTCGCCAGCCAATGTGTATGTATGGTGATTTATGATACACATGGCGAAGCTGAAAAATAGACAGCGCAATGTTTATGGTCCCTGGGGAAGGTTACATAATATGTAATTCAAATCCTTTTGTTTTCAGGAATTCGTCTAGGGGGATTTGCTTGGCACCGAAGGTGCCGAATTGGTTTGAGATTCCTGATAAGGTAAGAAAGAAATCTTACAGGGTATTGTATGCGAAGAGATGCATGAAAGGTAAGTTTTCTTTTACAGGGACTTTTAGATTAAAGATTTGATCTCTTTAATGCGTGGAGCATTTAAGATGCTAATGCGATTGCATTAGTGAAATTAGGAGATTGGGTGAAAGTTGTGGGGGTTTTTCAGGAAAGCGAACCGTGGGGTTTGGCGGAACCGCCACAGACCTGACATAAGTAAACAACGCAGGCATATTCACGATAAATATCTACATATTTGACGAAGAAGGATTATTTTATAGATAAAACCGACCATTTGGGCGCATTTGTCTTGTTTTTGTTCGTTTTTATTCGCCGCCTCAATGGCTGAGTTGGTAAGGAGGTTGTGTCTTGCGTTTGATTGTACAAACCTAGCTTCAACAGACGACTGTTGCTATTGTGCAGTTCGGCACAATTACTGAGTGGTAGGTAGGGTCCCAAACCCCAGCCGCCCGGTGAAATACCACCCGATTAAGCTATAGGCTTCGTGAAATGGTTGGAAGAAATCCTTGAGCATCTTTTGGAGCTTGACTGATGGACCCGGTCGAGAAAAAACATAACATCTCAGGGCGCTGACTCAGCGCTATAGGTTCACCTTTCCTGGAAAAAGTAAAATAAAAAAAGAGTCCTTGTCGTCTTTGCTGTTTTCTGTGTTTAATTTCGATATGGGGTGCTCAAGGTCTTAAATGGAGCGGATTTCAATATTCCTTTTCAGGTACTTTAATAGTACTTTCCTCACTAGGGCTAAACAGTGCTCATCATCATCATCTGCACTACAACCGGCAACCGGGCTTGGACTTATTTAGCAAATCCTGAGGCTTGTTAAATTTTCCATAATGATTTGTTTTTTCCGGGCAAGGTCATTACTCTTGCGACAGAGGCTCCCCGGCGGCGAATCGAACCCCGGTCTCCCGTGTGACAGGCGGGTATACTAACCACTATACTATCGAGGAGCTCAAGGTTGAATATTTCAGGTACAGCAGACGCTCGTCCTCTCACCAATGGAAAGGAGGCAAGGTTGAAGAGCTGCTGGTGGAGTAGGGTTAGATACCACGGTGCATTAAACCAGTGGTATACGATATGCTTGCTTGAGGAAAAGGGTTTCTGGCTTTCATTTGGATTTTACGGTCTTTTTTTCTGGCATGTTGTTACCAACCTACACTGGAACGTTGGTGCATAGAACAGAGTCCACTAATAAAGGTTTTGTGTTATTATTAGAGATGCCGTTTGTTCCCCCGCTTTTTTACTTAGCCTTTGTTTTACCTTTTGGTGCAATAATATGTTACTCTTCTTTTATTTGTATAATATAATAATAATAATAATCGTGGAACCAGTTCCTTTGATCTCTGCGACTCGTGCCGAACATGGTATTTTATGAAGTATCCAACTGCCATTCACGTCTAGCATCTTTGGTCGAGAACTTACTCTTTGATCACTGAGTGTGAGCTCAAAGGGGCACTTGTGTATGTTTCTAACCGTTTCATTATTTAAGGCAGTAGTCTTGATCATCCGACCTTATCACGAAAAATATACGCGTACATCGCAATGATTCTTTAATCAATTACACATGACCCGTTATTTGCAATTTGATTGTCATACCCCGTTAATTGGAAACTCAAGTCTGCTGGAGTAAAATTCTATCCAAATGGGCAGATAAGACCATTACGTCATGAATGGGTTTGGAGTACCTTACGCTCGGTATTTAGTCACCGCTTACAAGTGCACGCACATGTGAAAATATTTTAATCACAATTTTATTTTTATACAAAGCGCGCTGAATGTTTTGAGATCAGAAGCTTCGCCGGAAGTTTTTTTTTGTGTTTTTAAATTGCGCATCTATTTTATGCTCTTAAATGTGAAACACAGTCCGACGGAACAGGAAGAAGGAGATTGGCCTTGAACCCCTGTAGATTATATTCGCATTACTCATAACCTGATATGACTCGCGTAGCTCGGTTGGAGAACGATTGTCTGTTCGGAAATGTTTTTTTTCTTTTTCAAATAATATTATACCTTGCTATACTTAACCACTATAGAAAGTGGTTAAAAACTTGCAAGACATAATTGCTTGTACATAAATGGAAGGGTGAAGAAGACTTTGCATTCACAAATAGTCGTCTTACTGATTAACCTAATTAAATTGGCATTTGTCACCAATTGTTCACACATGAATGTCATTTTGCAAATGTTGAATATTATATACCACACTTTTAATTCAGAGGTGTAAACAGATGATCTTGTTTTTGATGAATTATCGAGATCGCCATTATCATCATCGGTACTACAACTGGGATCCAGTCTTGGCCTTATTCAGCAAGATCCGAGGCTTGTTTAATCTTCCATAATAGTTTGTTCCGGGCAAGGTTATTAGCCTTACGCCAATATTTAGGTACAAAATCACCATTAACTCTTACATATGAAGATTACATTGCATGAATTTATTATGGATGGGCTAGAAATAGCTAATGGCACGTGTTGTGGTATTTTGCTTTCAAAAACTAAAGGTCTTTTTGTTACTACTTGCTAGACATATAGACAAAATTACGATGCAATGCGCATTGATAATTTAACAAACAGAACATGAGGTTTTTCATATCATAATGCCCTATTTTTTCTTGATGTCGCCCAACATTCACGCTTTATACCTATTACACCAGCAAGCTCTCATCAATATGTATGTTTTTGTATAATAAACACAACATTTCAGCGACAAACCCATGATTGCAGCAAAAATGTTCAACACAAAAATCTAATGTAGAGTAAACATGAAAATCTGGATTTCCAAGTCTGTGTCGCCTTGTTTCCTGAGTTGTTCTACAACGCACAATGTACCCAATAGAAAAACATACAACCCACTCGAACGAGGTGGTATAGTAAACAAACACCTTTTCTGCACGATAACAATAAAAACAAATCAAAATATAAAATGAAAACAATCATCAAAATCGATGGAACATTGTTCCACACAGGAAACAAACCCACCGGAAAATATATCCCGCGGTCACAATTACAAACCTATTAAGAAGCAGTTTAGCTTACAACAACACAAATCAACATCTTAAACAAATTTATAAGTATAGTTAGGTATACTTATGAGATTTGACGACCTGCGCGACATATCTATTATAACACCCAAACAATACTTATATACTAAATATGCAAATGAGTTCCATCCAGTGGCATCCGCTACACATTTGCATCTCATTGTGAAGAACGCCCCATCATCTTAACCAACAAAGCGAAATCCTAACAAGTATTTTTATGATAAAATTAATCGATACGAATATACTGAAAGCTTCTTGTGGGCTCTAAAGACGTATAACGAAGCATCCAACTTGGGCATCTACCAACTGACAACATCGGCATATTTGGAAAATGCAAATTTTCGAGTTTCTACTCCAACAGACGATCAATGAATCAATATCTACCCACATCAGCACGCTTATGAATGAAACGGACAGAGAGAAATTTATTCAAGGGCCCAAAGCGAAAATTCAAAAACGCGTAGTATTCGCAGTGGACCCAATGGCCTCTAAACAACTTGGAAGGTATCAATGAAATCGGAAGAAACAACGTAACTTTTCGTTCATAAATATTCAATGATAGAAAGATATTTCCGGCGGAATAAAAGATATCTTCAACATAAAATTTAGTGAAACGGTCGACATACAATTTCAAATCAATCGTGTTTGATTGGCCAACGCATTACAAGGCAACGATACGTAGGATCTAAAGGTGGTACATATTACCGTCTGACGAGACTATTAACAAACACTACTCGTCACGATATAAAAGTAATCAGACGCAGTATATTTATACAGAAGAACACCGATATTTCCGTCACAAGACAAGTTATGCAAACAAACTATGATGTGAAGACGGCCCCTTGTCGCACGCTCCCCAAATCGAACTTTAAACTTTATTTTGATGTCAACACCTGTGGTAACTTGTTTTCTCTTTCATCGGCTGTTTCAATAAAAGGAAATGATTTCGTGAAATTGAAAGGAGATCGTTTACCTCAAAAACTTGTCAAATATTTTACTTTTAAAAAATGCGTTTCTTATGTTTATCCACAGAAACAAATGCGGAAGTATCTTGAGAAGAGCGGTTACAGGTGCGATAAGTTTTTCATTTTTTTTTTCACGAATTACAACTGTAGTGAGTAAACATAATAATGTATTGTCAGTTGGTATTCTATATTTTCTCCTGATACAGTAACAACGTTATTGTTACAATTCTTTATGCAATCAAGCCATTAACCTTAAAGAAAGATTACCCTCTGAGTCTAGTTATACGAGTATATATACATACATGTGTTTATATATATACATACATGTGAGTCCAAGTTTCAGTGTTTCGTGTTTCGACTCAAAAACAATACTATACGTTCAACCATATGCCTCACGTCAATCTTAAAAGGAAGGGTGTGCACAATCTCCGATTTATGAGTAACATTTTTGAGAAGTTGATATACATCTTTCAAGTTTAATTGAGTAACGTCTCCTGAATACCTAGACAACAGAGACAAGCAGAACATGAAACACTGATTAAGTAAAAGAATTGACGAACTGAAATTCATTTTTAATGTGAACTGATGCATCTCTGGTCGCCAATTATCACGGAAAAATGTTTGGGGGACATTCATCAAGTTCAGTTGAACAACGACAGGGATGATATTTGTAGAAAAGAGTTAAGCAAGATAAGTTTCGCTATACTACGAGCAAATCATAGTTTATGGTGGACGCATTGTAAATTGTGACCAGATTGGATAGGGTGACACATTTCTTACCAAACCACATATATTTTGACAACGGGGAATGGGTGGTGATTCCAATTAAATACGAGACAAACGTGAATGCTTAGAATTGAAGTTTAACACAAACTCAGACCCCGCAAATTGCGTTTAGATCGACGAAATGAAGGTTATCTAGAATCCTTTGAGAACTACTCCTCAGTTAAACTTCCTAGGGCAGCTGGAGATGAATTGAAGAAGACCATACCGAGCTTCTAGACCTTTTGCTCAATCGGTGAAAAAGCAGTCTTCTTAAATTGCACTATACAATTCTCTCTATGCATTACGAGATAACACTCCCACCGCATTTGTTCAACTGAGAAGCCATGTATATAAGTATACAATTAAATAAGTATACAAAACATAAATTCATTCATTCCTTTGCAATAAGCAACAAAAAACATATATATATATATATATATATATATATATATATATATATATATATATATATATATATATATATATATATATATATATAATGTGATGGATTTTTCCCGTGGTGCAATTGATAATAGAAGTGTTTCTCTATAATAACAAAGTTTTTTATTAAAATATACAAAATTTACAATATTATAACTTAAACTAATTGTTATTTTTACCTATAATAACAAAGAAACAACATTCAATGTTATTAATTCCAGTAATTGAAATAAAGTTTCACAAACACGTTTTTTGTTCTTAGTCTTTTACTGACATGTGCCACCGCGTCATACGAACTCGCAATAGAGGCGGTAGATAACCTTACAGAGTTAAGCACCGCAATCGACGATATCGTCGTTCTTGGCGATTTTAACCTCCCCCACCTACAATGGACATCGGCTGACGAACAAGCCTTCTACGTCTCTAACCCCACTAGTTCTAATGAACGTATTTTTATTAACGGCCTCACCGACTCATGCCTCCATCAAATTAGCAATGTCCCAAACCATATGGGGAGACAGCTGGACCTCGTGTTCACAACCGACCCCCTCATGTCCTCAGTTGCCCTTAGCCCACACGCCCTCTCTACCATTGACAATTATCACCCCCCACTGCTCTTATCCTTATATCTCGACCACGAAACCCAGCCCTCTCTACCTCCTGACTGCTTTTCTTACAACTTCCATAAGGCTAATTTCCGCCTCCTAAATGAGCATATTCGCAAAACAGTGTTTCGCTTTGATCATTTGGGTGTAGAAGAAGCCAGGGCCACTCTCTATAAGGAGATTTACTATGCCGTCGCCTTATATGTCCCCTATTCTCGCCGCAGGTCCTCGGTTTCTTCGTCGCCATGGTACAACCGCAATCTCCGCAATCTTCGGAACAAAAGGAATAACTTATGGAACATTTTCCTCAAAATGCGATCCATTGAAAACTACTCCAACTATCTCGGGTCCTTTTATAAATTGTCCGAACTCTACAACTCCCTCTACTCCAAATACCTGATTAAAACACAATCCAATTTGATCAGCGATCCCAAATCCTTTTTCCACTTTATAAATTATAAACCTAAATCCGACGCCTATCCTAACTCCCTCTCTTATGGAGCGACTACGTCAAACGACCACCTAACTATTGCCAACCTGTTCGCGTCTTTATTCAATAAATCCTTCACAGACATCTCTTTCGAACCCAATCCGTCGTATTTCAATGATGTGCCCGAATTCTCCCTTGGTCCCTTCACCCCTCAACTTATTCAGCGTCACGTAGTTGAGGAGAAACTAAACTTACTCAAAGACGAGTTCAGCCCCGGACCTGATGGACTCCCATCTGTATTCTTAAAGAACTGTTCCACTTCTCTTTCTCTCCGATATCAAAGATTTTCAACCGATCCCTTTCTCAAGGGACCTTCCCTAGTATCTGGAAATCCTCCTATGTCACCCCCATACATAAAAAGGGACCTAAAAATGATATCAGCAACTACCGACCCATCGCCAAACTGCCTCATATCCCCAAACTGTTCGAAGGGCTTCCTTACAATGCGTTATCTTTTAGTTGTAAATCCATCATCTCACCCAACTACCATGGTTTCCTTTCGGGTACGTCGACCACAACCAATCTGATCGAGTTCTCATCCCATACTCTCCGTGCCTTAGAGAATGGCGACGAAATCGATGTTATCACCACTGATTTCACCAAGGCCTTTGACAAAATCTCCCATAATCTCATCCTTTTCAAGCTGTCCTCCCTAGGTTTCGAACCCCTATTGATCAAATGGTTATCTTCTTATCTGAAAGACCGATCCTACCGCGTCAAATTCAGATCCTCCCTTTCCGATCCTTTTTTTCCCACTTCAAGGGTTCCGCAAGGAAGTCATCTAGGCCCCCTCCTTTTTATTCTTACCATCAATAATGTCGACTCTGTTATTAAACACTCATCCATATCCCTCTATGCGGAGGACGCCAAACTCTACAAAACAATCATCTCTCCTCTCGACTCCTCACTTCTCCAACAGGACCTCGACAGCTTCTCAACCTGGTGCCGTAATAACTGCCTGGAACTCAATGTTGTCAAATGTCACCCCATTACCTTCTCCCACAAACGTCCACCCCCACCTCCTCGCTCCTACTTCCTTTTTAACCAGCAGATTTCATACATATCCTCAATACGTAACCTCGGAATCTTATTTGACAGGGAGGTCAGCTTCATCCCACATATCGATGATATCATTCTTAAGGCCAACTAAGGTTTGTGAAAAAAAAAATAAGAAATTCTCTAATCCCTACGTTTCCCGTTCCCCCTACATAGCCTTCGCCCACCCCCTTCTTGAATACGCCAGTCAGGTCTGGTCTCCACACTGCTCATCCCATATCCGCAGAATCGAAAGCGTGCAAGGTCGTTTTCTGCGTTTTGCCCTCCGTGGACTGAACTGGGAGAATCCTCGGATTCTTTCCCCATACACAAGGCGGCTCTATTTGATCAACCTCAATACACTTGAGGAGCGCAGAACTCTTGCCGATATCCTCTTCATCCAGCGGCACAATCAACTGCCCTAGCTTGCTTTCCGCCATCGCACTCAACGCCAACCCCCGTAACTCGTCTCTTCTATCTGCACTCCCACCACACTTCCTACGGCTGTAATGAACCAATTTCACGAATGCTAAGGCGGGCAAACTCTTAGCCTACCTCCTTCGATTTCTATCTCACCTCTATTGCACTCAAACGTCGTCTTCTCCCTTTCCCCTCCTGACCTTGCCCCACCCACCATCTACACTCTTAGTACCCGTACACATTCCTATCATCCCACCCTTTTATCCTACTACCCGGTCTTCGTCACCCCATCACGTGCACCGCCACCTTCCCACCTTATTACGTTCTTATTTATTCCAAATGAATTTTTGTAATCCCTAGTTCTTAAGTTAGTTCGTAAGTTTTTTACTTTTAATTTCTTTTTTTAACGCATGTACTAAGTGAAATAAACGAGGGTTCTGCTCTCACTAAATTAAATTAAATTGTGGTTTACATGGAGGTTTTTTGACATTCAGCCAATTCCCAAAAAGGGTGATATCATCCCTTTCTTCTTATCGACCCATAGCACTAACTTCTATTCTCTTGAGGGTAATGGAATCACTCATTAATCGACTACGTTCGAAATATCTGGAATCAAATGACCTCCTCAATGACCGCCAATATGGCTTTCGTAGCAACACAGGACGAGTCCATAGGAGATTGATGGCGTAACTTACCGAAAAGTGAAGCCATTCTATCCACCGCTTCGGTGAAAGCAAGGTTGTTGCACTGGATATTTCAAAAGCCTTCGACAGAGTGTGGCATCCGGCCCCTTTGTCAAAATTACATTCCTATGGAGTGGACAATTCTCTGATCCGATGGATAAGAGATTATCTTTCTGGCCGTTCAACACTTCAAGTGGTTCTTGACGGTGTCCAATCTGTCTCCCATCAAATGAATGTAGAGACCCAAATTTCGACTTCTTCGTATGAATTGAAATGCTGCTCAGCCAATGCGTGTCCCATCGATAAAAACAAATGGTAGTCGGAGAGAGCCAAGTCTGGTGAATACGGCGGGTGGGGTAACACTTCCCAGCCGAGAGCTTTTATTGTTTCTTTGACGGGTATTGCTGTATGACTCGGAGCATTATCATGCAATAAAATTACCTTTCCCAGTCTTGTGGCCCATTTTGGTCGTTTTTCGGTTTCGCCAGGTTTTAGAAGTTCATGATACACCACCCCCTCCTGGTCTCACCAAACACAAAGCATTGTCTTTTTTCCGAACCGATCAGGCTTTGCAGTCGATGTTGACGCTTCTCCTGGATGTACCCATGATTTTTTGCAGTTAGGATTTTTAAAACAAATCCATTTTTTATCACCAGTCACAATTCGATGCAATACTGACTTTCTTTCGTGTCGTAGAAGCAACGTTTCACATGTGGTGTTTCGCTTTTCCATCTGCCTGTCATTCAATTCATGTGGCACCCAGTTTCTGCACTTTTGGATCTTTCCCATAACTTTTAAACGGTCAGAAATCGTTTGTTGCACAACATTTAACATTTGTGCGATTTGTTTTTGACTTAAAGTGTCATCTTGAAACAATATTGCTTGCAATTCGGCGTCTTCAAACTTTTTTGGTAGTCTTCCACGTTCTTCACTTCGCACATCAAAATCATTATCTCTGAACCGCTTAAACCACATTCTGCATGTTGCTTCCGATAGAGCATGATCACCATAAGCCTCAACAAGCATCGATGCGACTCTGCAGCACTTTTCTTCAAATGAAAACATAAAATGAATGCTTTCCGCAAATCATCATTTCCTGGTACAAAATTCGACATTTTTAACAGGATTAAAAAAAAAAAGATGTTGTTTGTACAATGACTTGATGCATACTAAATATGTTTGATAGATGTCATAACAACCAAATAAAAAAAATATATGGGCTCGTTCACAACAAACGTTCCCTATCGATACATTTGTATCTTGACGCTCACTTCACATCGGTATACCTGGTATGTCACTGCCGAACACCATGAAGTCACTCTCACTGACTACTTTTGAAATGGTTCAAAAAATATTACTCGGATCTTCTTAGTAACCTTTTCCAATTTCGAGACTTGGATATCTGGTAGGCACTGTTAAAGGTACTCAACACACGTTTAACAAGAACGAATCTCGCGTCCTTCGTTTTCATATCATTTTGTGTTCCGCTTCCACGATTGTTATTTCTAGGAAGCTGAATTGGCTAACAGGGAGCTGGGCTATGGACGGTAGGTAGACTATGGCTAATAGTGACAATTAAATGAAGTTAATTATATAACAGCACTCAAGATTGCGTCGTACGTCATTGCGTAATTACTCTGATAAAACATACACTCGATAGGCCAATTATAAACGATGGAAGGGATACTATTCCCCGAACGAAGAGAAAACTGCGTAAAAACTATTCTAGGGTAGAATTTATGGAACAAAACACCTAGTAAAACTTTCGTTTTCCGCGGAAAAGCGGTGACCAAGGCTGCACCCTGGGACACCAAATTGATTGACAGTGATTGGGAGGATTGAAGAAGATAATCACATCGGCATTATAAGAAAATTCTTTATAGGGGTGTGTCTTATATGAAAAATTACAAACGCAAAGCAAAAACCAACAAAGTTGTTACCGACACCTTATAGAAAGGAAGGAACTGGAGGATTCTATAGACCAGTGGTCGGGGAACTGGGGTAAATTACCCCAAATGGGGTAAAAATGAATTTTTTTGGGTAATAGGGAATTTTTTCTAATTTTTCTATTGGTATTTCATAAACATTGTAGTATGTTAACAAACTTAAACAATTCAGCGCGATATACGGGCCGGGCCGCTAATTCTGGTTGAAGTCGAGTTTTTCGTTTGGTGTGTGCGTGATAAGCAAGAGACGCGCGTTGTGTGTGTGTGTGCGTACTTGCGTTACGTTGTTTCTTGCATCGACCACTAGAGGCGCTGCGTATGTTGTAATGTTTAAACTTAGCACTCAACGGTCAGTTATGCACGGGTTTCCGACGCGTCGTTTGATTGCGTGCAATTTACTTACGAGACACATCATTTCATCATCAATTTCCACTATCAAGGTAAGCGCGATTTGAAAATTTAATTTAATGTAAATTTTTTTACCACTGTTTCTGTCACCCTTCAGATGGCAGCAAATAGGAAAAGAACATACCAGGAAGAATTCCTTAATTATGGTTTTACACAAATAGAAGACAAAGGTACGATGAAACCACGGTGTGTCGTATGTTTGAAAATACTGACTTCAGATTCTTTCAAAATAAGTCAATTGAAGAAACATTTGGATAATTTGCATCCACATCTGTTTTCCAAACCGCGAGAATACTTTGTAAATTTAGAAATGTCTGTTAAAAGACAAAGATTGGACAGCAACTTGTTAGGTACTTTTGATCAGCGTTCAGCATCAAAGGCTAGCTTTGCAGTAGCCTGGTTGATTGCCCTAAACAAGAAACCTTATACTATTGGTGAAGATTTGATTAAACCAGCAGCTGTAAAAATGACAGAGATCATGTGTGGTCAGAAAGAGGCGAATAAACTGAATTCAGTGGCCTTGTCCGCAAGAATTGTAAAAGAAAGGATTTCTATTTTGGCAGAAAATGTAAAGGAACAGGTTATTTCCTCACTAAAACAGGCTAAATATTTTGCTATTTAGCTTGATGAGACTACAGATGTTAGTAGCAATTCACAGCTAATGGTATATGTTCGCTACAAAGGTACACATGCAATTGAAGAGGAATTGTTGTTTTGTTCTCCTTTCGAGTTGAGATCTCGTGGAATTAATGTGTACTCGTATAATAAGGTAAATGAATACTTTAATGCTGAAAGCATTAATTTAAAGTGGGAAAACTGTATTGCTGTGTCTGTTGGTGGAGCTCCAGCTATGTTGGGTCATATTAATGGTTTTTTGGCTTTAGTGAAAAAAAAAATCTAAATATTGAAGTTATTCACTGTATGATCCATCGCCAGGCACTTCTTGTGAAACATTTGGAACCTACACTGGAAGCCGTCATGCATGATGTCATCAAGATTGTTAATATTATCAAAGGACATGCACTAAACACGCGGCTATTTCGTGAATTATGTGAAACGGTGAAGCGGAATATACGGGACCTACTTTATTATACAGAAGTAAGGTGGCTCTCTCGCGGAAATGTTCTAAATCGAGTGTGGACTCTCAAAAGTGAACTTGAAACTTTTATGTTTGATCGAATGAATATTCTCGCAGATAAGTTTAAAAACCCCTCGTGGGTTGCACAACTCGCATATTTAGCTGACATTTTTGAGAATATAAATATATTGAACAAAGAATTGCAAGGAAAAAATATTAATATCATTTCAGCCAGAGAAATACTATCAGCGTTTGGATTAAAGCTTCAATATTGGAGATATAAAGCAGAACAGAACAAGATAGCTTCTTTTTCAAAGTTAGATTTGTTTTTGGAAGACTGTGAAAATATCACTTTTGATGACATCAAGGATACAGTTATAAAACATCTTACCAAACTCAGAGAGCGATTCTCTAACTACTTTCCAGATCTTGATGTACATACTGTGAATTGGGTTGTAGATCCTTTTAAATGTGAAATTACTAACATACCAGAAGAACCTCCAGGTTTAGCAGAGGCAATTCTTGAACTTCGATCTGTGGGGAGGAAGTATGTACCAGCATGGGTACTCTGTTCACTTCCGTCCCCATCATCTATTGTTCTCGCGCTAAGGAAAGTGACACTAAACAAGTTCAAAATTCAGAGTGGACACAGCACAGGAACAATGAAGCAAACACTGGTGTAGTTATTATTGAGACATCGGGTTTTTATTTTCCGTATGTAAACGTTAATATTAAATTTATACGAGGGTTGCCTCTGATGTTTCGGGATTTGGCAACCCTAGTGTTGCAATCCGGCAATTGACAGCTCTGTCGTAAAGTTGGACATTTTTGAGGTTATACGCACTCAGAACGTTTTGACATACGAGCGCTATTTGTGTTGTTTACAGTAACTTAAAAGATTCATCTCGGCCCAAAAATGGAATTAAATCGTCAACATTCTCGTGCGATTATTTTTTACAACTTTCGGCGTGGATTAACTCAGCAACAGTGCATGGATGAACTTAATTCAATTTTTGGCGATGAAGCTCCATCAAGGACCAGTGTTTATCGATGGTATGGTGAATTCAATCGTGATCGTAGTTCACTCCAAGATGAATTTCGTGAAGGTCGTCCAAAATCAGTTGTTGTTCCGAAAACCATTGATGCTGTGCGCGAACTGATATTGGAAGATCGTCATGTGACCTATCGTGAGATTGAGACAACCTTAGGCGTTAGTGGGACCAGCATACATTCAATATTGCATAAACATTTGACTGTCAAAAACATTTGTTCGCGTTGGATCCCACACAATTTGTCAATCGCCGAAAAAAAGGCTCGTGTCAATTGGTCGAAAGATATGCACAAAAAATACGGTCGCGGTGCTTCGAAACACGTCTATGACATCGTGACAGGTGATGAATCGTGGATTTACGCGTATGAGCCCGAAAGTAAACAGCAGTCGACTGTCTGGGTGTTTCAAGATGAGCCAAATCCAACAAAAGTTGTTCGCGCACGAAGCACTTCCAAGCAAATGGTCGCCTGTTTTTTCGGAAAAACTGGACATGTCGCAACCGTACCACTAGAACAACGCAGAACAGTCAATTCGGAGTGGTACACAACCATTTGTTTGCCAGTTGTCTTCCAAGAAATCAGGAAAACCAACCGCCGAAGACGGATCACTCTTCACTACGACAATGCGAGCTCTCACACATCGGCTGCGACAACTGCATTTTTGAGCACCCAAAACATCGATTTGATGGGTCATCCGCCGTATAGTCCTGACTTGGCACCGAATGACTTCTTTTTTTTCCCGTACGTAAAAAACAAACTGAGAGGTCAACGTTTTTCGACACCTGAAGAAGCGGTTGCTGCATTCAGAATGCATGTGTTGGAGATACCTCAATCAGAGTGGCAAAAGTGCTTCGACAATTGGTTCAAACGCATGCAAAAGTGTATAGATCTTCATGGGGAATATTTTGAAAAACAATAAAGTGATTTTCGATGATCAATATTTGTTTTTGTTCTCTAATCCCGAAATATAAAAGGCAACCCTCGTATGCACTCAATACCGACTCGCGGAGACTACGACACAAACGATTATTTTTATTATCGCTTCCCTGTGCGCACCAGGGTAGCGATGTAGCCGCTACCCGCTCGGGTCGAAGGATGGAATTTGACTCAGCGATCGTCATCTCATGCAGAGATGATTTTGTTAAGGAAAAAAAAGGAAGAGAGAGAAAAACTTTTCTCTTAAGGGGGTAACTAGTGGCGCAGTGGTATATGTGCGCGATCGAACAGATTCAATGTTGTTGCATGTGTTCGAAAACAGGCAGGCGGCAAGGACAATAGGGAAAAATGACCACATGCGCCGCTGGTAATGCGGGTCATTGTTTACACGATGCCTCGTCGTTATTTTCGACGTTAGGAGAAAAAGGTGCTAAAAGCAAATTGGATGTTTATGGCATCTCTGGCTGCAATAGAAACCGGGTTCATATTTGCATTAGGAAATTCGGGAGAATTTGGTTTCGGCGTCTATTGCGCTAACTATATGCAGCTGCTTGGGTTGTTTATTGATAAGACAAACAAAAAAGGTTGCCAGGCAATGTGTATGAAAAGGTATATGACGCGGCTGGGAAAATAGACGGCGCGATATTTATGGTCCCTGTCATGACGGTTACATTGAATGCAATCCCAATTAGTTTGTTTACAGGAATTCATCTAAGGGAATTTGACTGGCGACGTAGATGCCGAAATTGATTGGAAATTCCTGGTAAGTTAATAAAGAAATCTTAAGGAGTAATGGTATGCGAAGAGAATGCATGACGGTAAGTTTTCTTTACAGGGACTTAAAGATCATAGATTTGATCTCTTAAATGCGGGCAGCATTTTTAGGTACTAATACTGTTGCATTAGCAAACTAAAGGGAGTTGGGTAGTAATTATGGGGGTTTTTCAGGTAAGTAGACCGTAGGGTTTGGCGGCACCGCTACAGATCCAATACTGAAGCTCGTATTCAATTTGAGACCAAAGCAAATCTGTCGTCTTTGTGGTTGTCAAAGGCTGCAAATGCTTTCAAAATTGCACATGAGGAGGCGGTAAAAAAATTGCTGCTATTTGCAACAACCTACCTTTGTGAACAAGGCTTTTCCACTCTAATGAATATAAAAACGAAAAACAGAAATCGATTAAACGCCGAAGACTGCTCTTACATCAAAAAGTCCTAATTTTGAGGTAATTATATTAAACATGAAGCAACATCATTTTTCCAAAACCTGAAGGGGGAAAGTTTTCAATTAATTTTTGTTTGTTCCAATTTAAGAATTTTCTTTTGTTTGTCTATTACATACTTACTATTTTCATGTAACTTTTTTTTATAAATATGTAAATGTAAATTAATTCAATAAATAATGTTTATTTAAAATTTACATTGATTGTTTTCTTTTCAGAAAGGGGGGGGGGGGGGGGGGGTAATATCGACTTACGCAAAAATATATTTGGGTAATGGTTAAAAAAGTTCCCCGACCGCTGCTATAGACGTATGAAAGAGTATAGAGTAAAATACATATTTTTGTCGATATTAACCCCATCACCTGGTATTTTTTAACCACCCTCGTGGGATAATTAAATATTAAAATACTTAATTGTTTTTTGGTATACGAACAACTATCCGTAGATAGCGAATGAAAATGTACCACACTTGTCCATAAACCATATTGCCTATCGAAGGCGGTAATTCAGTAGCCGTACCTCTTCTTGTCCAATTGATTATACGAAGTATCATGTGTTATCACATGTGTCCTGTGGTGTAAAACCCGTAAGCCTGCTGCGGCCGACTTATGCGCACGATTTGCTTATCTTTATTTCGCTACCGAACCATTTGTATTAATCCAGTTTTTGTTTTTCATTTGTCCCTGATTCCATGAAATACCACCAAACGTTAGTCAACGCTCTTGATCCTCACTGGGAGAGGAATATGCATTGTATTTGGACCCATCACTTCAACTGCTTTTTGTCGTTATTTAACCGCAATAGTATTTCTCTGAAAGTAGTTACCTGCAGTGCTATAAATTCAAATTTATTGTGTTCCTCAGTTAGTTGAAGCAACGTGCGAATCTGGGCAACGGAACGAAGGCAGACAGGCAGGCAGGTAGCCTAATCGTTAATTTATTGCGAATGATGTTTCCGACTCTACCCATGCGCGTTGTGACCATTATAGGAATAAGTCTTTGGAGGTGCTCACGGACTAGAGACGTCCCCTTATGGAGCTTTGGCTATTTTAGGAGAATAATGTGCTACCCGCACACTAGACAAACGGTAGAACCTTCTTACCAATTCTAGAAAAGGAATTGAAGCCGCGTCTCAGTGCTGAAATTGATATAATCTTCCTTTCGAATGCACATTCGTAAATACCTACCATGCCATACTGGGATGTGAAATGCGGGACTCGAGAAACCAATTTAAGCCTTCGACGGAGGAGATGATGATCATTTCGAATGGATATGGTCGTTTGCCAGTTACCTGATGTCAGTTGGCGGCTGTTACCTCGGAAATGCCTTAAAGTGTGAAGTAATGATTCCTTGGGAATGATAAGGGTTTGGCTCGGCAGTTATTGCCTGCGTTCCTCTTCTATGTGTTTCTTTTCTTTCTTTATCTTTTTTTCTGCTTCTCTTTGTTTTCGGTTTTTCTTTTCCTTTTCCGTCCTGTCGCGTTTTATTATTCTTTTTTATTTTTTTGCTGTTTTCCAACCTTTTTTTCTTACGATCTTTTGTATTCGACGTCGTTTCGTTTAAAGGAAATGCTCTTTAAACAGTTGCCTGTAACTTCGGATACGTTGGTATCATATTCTCACGTAAAGTGTTAAAAGGGATCTTAAATATATTTTTTATTAGTTTTGTTTTATTTTATTTATTTATTTTTTCGTTTTTGCTTTTCGTCTGATTCTTGCGTTGTTCCGTCTGTGTGGTGTCGAGCTAGCATGGATGTCGAATTCGGTCCATAAAGATGCATTCACATATACCGCCGACCGAACGTCGTCCAACAGCTATTATTATTCCCGATTCTTTGGACGTTCGTTCTGCGGATTCGAATTTCAACAATTCGATTCGGTTCCGATCGTCGTTATTGTTGCCATTACAAATCGAAAGGTTCAGTACCCTTGAAACGATTCTTTAGACACTGTGCTTTCCTGTAGACGTACGCCTTTTGGAAGTCTCATGAGAGAAGAACATTGTGTTATACACAACAATTTGTGTTGGGTTGCATTGCAAATAAAACGGACATGAGGCTTTGCCTGTTTCTTGCGAATCTGATTATTTTCCTCTAGACGACGAAGACGAAGAGCCCCATGTGGACAATGGATCAAGCGAGCTGAGGTGATATTCCTTAATCAGATGTGTCACTTGAGCTTGTTTTTCGTCTTGTTCTACATACATTCAAAGAATGCTTGCCATCATTGACTAGACGCCAAAAAGGGACGAATCACATATGGATGTATTTTTGGTTTGGGTGGACAAAATCCCTGAAATCCCCAATGAAGCAAAAACGTAAATAATTGGCATAACCATTACCTTTACCGTCAGGCCCAAAATGAAGACAAAAAAAGACAAATGTGCAATTGTGTAAGACTCGTTTGTTTCATGGTTCTGGATGGGGTTAATAAATTAGCTGTTGGATATAGAAACTGCGCATGTCATACAGTGTTGGAAGGTTATGTACCTGTTTGTCATTAATTTTGCTTATTTAAATCACGTAATGTCCTGGGATGGTAATACACTCAAACCGATTACAAATAAGTTTAACAGAACAGGATAACACTTCGCAATTTAGCCTAAGCTTAAAAAGATATTTCATTTTGAGAACATCGATTTACTTATATACATTGTGTTTCTAAGCACTCAAATTTTCATCCTCAGCAGTCCAGTTTGGAGGGTCGTTAAGGCAGTAGGTAGGTGGGTATAAGTAGTAACTATGATACTGATATGATTGTGCAATGAACTACAGTTACTCTCCAAATTGAGCGTACACTTCAGGCATAAAGGCATTTTACATTTAAGTTATTAAAAGAATCAAAAAATCGTTTATGTAATTTTTTTGTTATGTCATATTATACATCTTTTACTAATAGATCTATAAAAAAAAAAAAAAAAAAAAAAAAAAAAACTATATTTAGGACAATGATTTGAAATAAAAAAAAAATACATAATTTCATCACACTTTGTTTTTAATTTTATTTTATTTTGTTGCACTGTGTGATTCAATTGCAATGGTTTCTTAATTGTTTTTTCCAAGGTAAGGTACTGTTCGATGTTGTTTCAAAAGTTATTGTTTTCAACACTTTTATATATTTGCAAAGTAACTTGTTGATGTAGATGATGTTTATCTTCAATTAAATACCACTCACACTCTGTGAGTAGGGCGTTAGAATATACTCACATCTACACCAGCTTGCCGTAAGAGGCGACTAAAGGCCGAGTGGTAGCCGGGGTCCCAACGCCCTGTGCGCCCGGTGAAATACCACCCCATCAAGCTTTAGGCTCCGTGAAATGGTCGGGAGAAATCCCTGGCCATCTTTTGGGGCTTGGCTGATGGACCGGTTCGAGAAAAGGTTGGTTAGGTGGTAGTTGGTCCCAAGGTAATATACCACCCCGTCACGCTGTACATTCCGCGATAACGCCGAGAGAAATCTTCGACTGCGTTTCGGATGTGTGGCTGATGGCCGGACTGACACGGGGATAAGTCAGGATGGTACCTTCTGATATAAAGAATTCCGAAGATAAACTAGTCTCCCCCACGGATCTCCGGGGGGGGGGGGGGGGGACTACGTCAGAGGGAACATCATGCAGATATCATGATAAATAATGGAACTTTAAGAGGTTCGTCATCACATAACCGGGCTCGCCCCCCAGGCTCTGCCCCCGCTCGACTGGTGACGGCATTTTGTAACATCAGGGGCATCGGTTTCACCAATACGAACGTAAACGCCGTCCACCAATATTTGCAAACAGCGAAACCCGATATCCTTGCACTAACTGAGACCCAGGTCGATTTGTCAACTGATTCGACATATCTTCGTTGCTCAGGATACGACTTACATTCGAAATTCCGTTTTAAGGGCGGGGTCTGCGTTTTCGCGCGGTCCAATCTGGCTTGCCAGAGGATGGCGGCGTTGGAACCCAATAATATGGACATCATATGGTTGAGGGTCGTGCTGAGGAATTCCGTTAAATTTCTTTGTTGTCTTTACCGCTCCCCGAATGACGATCGACCGGCGACATTTTTCGAACATCTTTCATATAGCGCCGACTGGATACAGATCAACCACCCAGCTTCTGAAATTGTTGCCCTTGGTGATTTTAACGTGCACAATTCCGACTGGTTGTTACATTCTAACAGAACCGACGAGGCTGGGAGGCTAGCGGAGATGTTTGCTGTAAGCCATAACTTGACTCAACTCGTGGGGGAGCCAACGCGAGTGCCGGATGCCCGAGGTGATTATGCGAACACCCTGGATCTGTTTTTGACATCCGAACCGAGTATTTATACCGTAGGGGTTTCTGCGCCCCTGGGAAACTCAGATCACTGCTTGGTATCTGTCGCGCAAGCACTTACATATCAAGCGAACAACCGGCCTAGGCAGCTTCGCCATGTATGGAAGTATGGGGCTGCTAACTGGGACGATATGCGAGATTTCTTCGCATACTTTCCATGGTCGGAGGTGTGCTTCGGAAACTCCGATGTTAACGCTTGTGCGGAGTCGGTATCAGAGATTATTCTTCTGGGGATGGAGATGTATATTCCACATTCCATCAAACGAAGTTCGTCTGATAAACCTTGGTTTGATAAAAAGTGCCAGCAGACTAGAGCGGCAAAAAATAAAGCTTTTAAGCAATGGCGCTCCAATCCCACCGATGTTAACAGAACGAATTTTGTTAGAATCAGAAACGCGTGCAATCAGGCGATTGATACCGCGAGGAAAGCTCACAACGACAGGGTGATCAATAAGCTCCTTCGGTGCTCAACTGGTTCGCGCTCCTTGTGGTCAATGGCAAAAGCTATCAGTGGTAACTTCGCATCCTCGTCTTTCCCTCCGTTGGTGACAGACAGCGGGACGTTAGTCACGAATTCAAAGGATAAAGCTAATGTGTTCGCGAATTTATTTTCCGCGAATTCAAACCTCGATCCCGGCCTTTTGTAGCCACCTGTGATCTCGCCGGTACGGTCTTCCATGCGGGATGTGAGATTTCGTCCACGCACTATTCAACGCATTCTACGTGAACTAGATTGTAGGAAGGCAACCGGCCCGGACGGAATACCAGCAATAGTCCTTAAGAACTGTGCTCCAGAACTATCGCCGGTTCTTGGCAGACTCTTCCGCTTATCTCATGCACGGAGGACCTTTCCTGCCTGCTGGAAAATCGCTCGAGTTCAGCCAATCCCAAAGACGGGAAAAAGTGTCTCCCACAAAATTACCGTCCGATAGCATTACTGTCTATTTTATCTAAGGTAATGGAAAAAGTCATTAATATAGAATTGGTTAAGTATTTGGAGTGCAACGGACTTCTGAATGATCGTCAATACGGATTCCGTGGCAGGCGGTCCACAGGAGACCTTTTGACACTTATAACCGATATATGGACATCTGCGATTGAACGGCATGGTGAGTCAAGGGCGGTCGCATTGGATATTTCCAAGGCTTTTGACCGCGTCTAGCACGGGGCAAACTTCGTTCATATGGACTTTCCCAACAGCTTTGCGACTGGACGAGAACCTTCCTCGGGAATCGGTCGATCCGGGTTGTTGTGGACGGCGAGTGTTCGGATCTGTATCCTGTTAATTCGGGGGTGCCCCAAGGTTCTATTTTGGCTCCAACCTTGTTTTTGCTTCACATAAATGATTTGTTGGAGACAACGGATAACAAAGTGTTCAGTTTTGCGGATGATAGTACGCTTGTTTCCTCCTTTTCGAGTGTTCGGCCGATTGGTGCATCAACGTCGCACCAGCTGAGATGTAGACAGATTGACTCTCTGAATCAGGATCTGGATAAAGTCCTGCAGTGGGGAAAGGCCAATCTTGTCGAATTCAACGCAACGAAGACCCAGTATACAACATTCACAAAGAAAAGTGGATCATCGGTTCCACAGCTGATGATGAATGGCCGGGCCCTCGAGGCTGGGGATAGTTTGAGATTGCTCTGCGTCACGGTCTGTGGGAATGTATCATGGAATAAACACGTATCGAGTATCGCCAAATCAGCCTCAGGAAATCTGAGTTATCTTTTTAGAGCCAAGAAATATTTTACTCCGGCCCAACATTTTCTCCTGTATAAATCCCAAATTAGACCCGCGCTCGAATATTGCTCTCATGTTTGGAGCTCGGCTCCTAAACATACCCTTAATCTACTTGAGAGCATACAGAGACGAGCGAACCGCCTGATCGGGGAATCGGCGCTGACGTCGGGACTACAGTCGCTATCACATCGAAGGCGCGTAGCCGACCTCTGTCTGTTTTACAGATATTATCACGGGTGCTGTTCTTCGGAGATTCTTGGCATTGTTCCTCGCAATTCGGTTTATATGCGCTCCACAAGACAATCCGACGGATCGCACCCGTTTGTGGTTCATCTCCCTCCTCCCCATCAGAACTCGTTCCGTTACAGAGCGGGGAAGCCGTGGAACTGTCTTCCCGCGCGAGTGTTCCCGGAGCGTTAGAACCTGCAACTGTTCAAAAAGAACTGCAACAGTTATTTGATGGCATCTCGGGGCGCCCACTCGGCGCTATAGGTTCGCCTCTCCCGAGAGAAGTCTAATAAAAAAAAATAAAAAAAAACTATGTCGGCAATAATGACCACTGTCATTAACACGAATCACAATTCCTGAAATGATGCTTTTTTTTTCTCTTTTACAAATTCACAATATAATTAGGTGTTGTGTGCGTAATAGTCATGAATGCATTCGTGCTCGTCCTTGTCGAAACTCGAATACAATCAACCACATAATAGAGGTATGCGACTCAAAACCACATCATCTTTTTCGGCGACTTAAGTCTCCCACCTCTATAATAGACTCTATCAGATAATTTACACCACCGCCCCTCCCGGTCGATTATGCAACCCTTCTATCCTTCATCCCGTTGAATACCAACACCTATAACTTACAAAAACCTCATCTATTTTATGTGCCAGCCCATCACACCTCTTATGACTTTAACCAACAAATCTCGCGAATGCTGCGGACACCCAATTCTTATTTTTCTTCATTTCCCTTGACTTTAGCCGTAATACTTCTGTCCTTAAACTCCGTTTCCTTATACGCCCCACATCGCTCAAACACAAAGGGCTAATGGTCTCAATGGTCCGATCTTTTCACAACTGCCAGCGCAATTTCAACACAGCTTAACAAGTTGTAATCAAATCAACCAGAATATTAATCTTAACCAATGGAATAGTACAAATATTTATCAAACGCTGCCGCGGCTGATGCGGCAGATATCGCCTTTCAGGCACCTCCTCCACAAGATGTCGGAGATCTACAAACGTTGATAACTGCAGGTGTTATGCCAGCCAAGACTATTCAGTTGTCTGGCATGACCTCGCCAGTAGGCTCCCTGCAACCCCAAACGGTTCAGTCAGTAGCCCCTGAACCGGTTAGAATTTCTACGCCGGTTAGTCTGCGAAATGTGAAGTCAAGTTCACAAAATACCAGCAATGGTAAATTAGCGAATGTGTTCGCAAACAACGACGCACGAGAGCCTCGAGCCACGAGGTTAGATGGCCGAATCCTAAACAGCGTAAAAAGAGGAGAAACACAATTCCTCCTCCTGTAGCCGTATCAACAATTTTATGTATGTGGTGCCCTCAACAACAACGACGACGGCATTACCTCAACTACAACATATGCCAATTCTGTTAATGATTTAACAGTCATCACATTTAATCAACAATAGCTACAACGTTAGCACCCAATGGCCCAATATAACTAATACCTGCCACCCCTCCACCCATCCAAAAAGCTCGCTCTTATGAGCGGCACAACTGATGGCGAGGACCTTTGCTAGGTCTTAATGATACCTTTTGATACACAGAGAGATGAAGCCCAAGTTAGACATCTCCGTGCTAATCTCATCTTCTGAACCACAGCAACAAACCACGTTTCCAAATCTCATCGCCAACCCGGCAAGATGTTGTAGCACAACAACAACAATCGAGGGAGGAATCGATTCCTTAACAAACAGCAAAACGCGGAATCGATTTTTGGCGAATTCTGGACTGTCGATTGGGAATGTGCTCCGCCGAACACTATTCCAAATGAAAAGCGAACCTTGAGCAGACACTGGAACCAATAAGACACCGGGGCGAAATTGCCACGAATGAAACTCTGTACAAATGTTTTGTTTCTAATTTTTACTTTATTTGTATTCATGTAGGTATATGCCAGAGTAAATATTCTCGGAAGTTTCCACTATACAAAGGTTATTCATTTGTGCAGTTCACACTATTCACAGAGTTATTTTATTTGTTTGCAGTCAACACTATTTACAGAGTTATCGATTTGTTCAGTTTACCACATTTAATTTTTGGCACGTATGCCTAATTTAATTTTTGGATAATACTACTGTTTCTGGTTCTGCGACACTTTGCTAAACCTCACGTTCTTCGGCACTGGATGTTATCTTAAGCGACACTTAACAAATTCGAGACTTCACTCTTGAAACGGAAGACTCCGGGACTTTCGATCTTTTCACCACCGTACGTAAATTATCACCGCTCCGATTAGATCCTCAATGTCGACTTGTCTGGTACTCTATTGTTCGACTCTTCGATATAGACTAATTGTATCTATCCTAAAAATATCCCATTCCACTTCCGAATCCTCGCATCTGCAAAAGAAAATTTCCCCATCCAATCTGCTAACAGACTTTCCCATCGTATCTGTTAACAGCATAAAATTTCCCTTTGCATTTCAAAAGGAGAATTTCCCATTGGACCTGGAAAGGAGAAATCTTACCTAAAATCATCATTATCACCATTCGGTGCTGGTGGTGGGAATCATGTTTCTCTTTTGTTTACGGATCGGATGCCGCCGCTTATTCTCCGATCTTTCCGTGGTTTGAACTGCACATCTGGCATGCGGCAAAGGATCGTCTGCATTTCGGATATGTGGACGCACTATGGGATGTAAGGCTTTGTTGGCCTTTTCCATAATAAACATCTATCAGGGATAGTGTTATGCGTTTATGATTGTTCGCCTGATCATCAGCGGCGCAACGAATCGTTTGTTTGCGCAAGTGTGCCTTAGCATTAGGTCATGCGAGAGATTTAGGTGCTAATTGCTTTTAGCTACCCGAGAATGCATCCCTTGTTCGGTTTACTTACCGACAATGGTATTTCGTGGGAAAACATCGCGTTGCTGCTCAGGCTGGGTGATCGATTTACATGCGATGCTTTCCTGCATTTTCGGGCTGGTTTTGCATACGATGTATGGTTGCGTTGAACTCGATTTTGGAAGTTTTTGAACGTTAATTTCCTTGGTTTTTGATATCGGGTTCAACGTTGTTGCAGTTTCATATGACCTTTGTTACAGGTATGATTAAGGATTTTGGGACACGTGTCTGTGGCCACGTGTAATGAATAAAAGGTAAGTATGTTCCTTGGCGGAAAGGACATCTCAACCTATAGTTGGTTGTGCGATTCGTAGAACCGCTACAGATTCACCAAAACCAAATGGCAATTCACCTAGCATCAAAACAGCGGAAACTCACCACCTCAAAATTTTTACCACCAAAAAGTATGCAACAGAGAGCGGTTGCACAGGTTGCCTTTTTGGCTAAGTTGTTTGCACCAGCATTTCAGTGCACTCAACATGGCGACCTCATAGGCAACGGCTACTGACAAAAGCGCTGGTTCAATAGAATAGTTTTCCACTGTAATTTCGATAGCACGGTGCTTTTGTTGGTCGAGATCGGATGACTCTAACGGCGAAAAGAATGAAACTGTGCACGATTGCATATAAGAAGGCGCATGAAGGTGAAAAGTTCTTCAGTTCGTTTGTTGATCCAGAGTGGCCGTTAAGGTACAATTTGAATTAGTTCAAAAGGAAACATATTGCTAATGAAATAAATCTAAAGGAAACATAGTGATAATTAATAAATAAATTCAATTATACTAACTTGACCAGTAGTTTCCATTTCAATCGTTTGTGTTTTTTCTACTACGGTTGTGGGTATTCAACAAAAATTGAACCATAGAATGAAACAATAACTGTGGTCTGTGAGTGTGTATGCTGTCTCTGCCGAGATTCTGGAACCAGTGGATTTAGAGTTGCTGTTTCCAAGGCGAAACATTAAACTTCCACAACTATCTGGATTTGCTATTTCCGAGGCGAAACATTGTGGCGGTGGCGCCAAACCCCACGGGTCGCCTTCCTAAAAAAAAAAACCCAATAACTGGTACCTAGTCTGCATAAGCTTTCGCTAATGCAGTCGCATTAGCATCTTAAATACTTCACGCATTATATAGATCAAATCTATAATCTAAAAAGTCCCTGTGAAAGAAAACTTACCTTCATGCATCCCTTCGCATATAATTTCCTGTAAGAATTTCTTTCTACCTTTTCAAGAATCCCAGGCAAATTTCAATTTCCCATACCTGCACTGCAATCTCCACCCAGCATACCTGAAACATTTCCTTCTCCAAGGACATTTAATGCATACAACACGTTAGATAAAATTCCTAAAAATAGCTCCTTAATGTGCATATGTACCATAAATACAAAACATTCGGCACCCATTGTTATCAATTGAAATGCAACGTCAGGCGGCTTGTTTTTACAGCTGCAGCCAGCCGACCGGCGATTCACCATCAATAGACAAACAATCATCAATTTCGCACGTCGCCACAAACTAATTTCCCTGCATATACAAATGCAGGCAAGGAATTCGTTTCTGCCACCAATCCCATTAGCACTTTTTTTCTTCACAACGTCTATTATAGCGACGATACACAGCGTAAACATGACCCTCATTACCGGAGGAAGCATTTGGTCGCTTCTCCCTTTGTTCCTTTTTTTTCTCGTTTTAGGGTTCGTTTATCCTTGATCATGATCTGCATTACGAGCTCTGGTTCTCTCTTGTGGTAGGTAAAATATATCCTTAGTGGAGAGGATATCTACCACGACACCAAAACTCACCCCATAAGCAAATCATCTCTGCGCGAGATGATTATCGCTGAGTCCCGAACGGTTCGTCTTCCACTCCCCGTATCGCCGGGGATGCATAAATACCGTGGACTCTCCGTCAAATGTAGAAACGAACAATTTATAACAATAAATGTATTCAGTGTCACTCTGATGTTACGTATAGAACAATTGAATAAAAAACAAATAATGTGCAACAGACCGCATCACAAATTTGAGCCTAAATTAATCTTAATTGTTAATTGTGTTAAATGATAACTCTTGTTTATTTTTGCCGCACCATTAAAATAAATTAACATTAAGAGAAACGATAAAAACGACTTCCGCAAACAACTTCCTGGTGTTTCCTTTCTTTACGTAAACGGCTAGTGGCGGAGTTTTGCTGATTCTGTTTGAGAACAATTCTGGTGAAGAAATTTCTTTCGGTATCTGGCGGAACTTTCATTAAGTGAATTGTGGGGACGAGGTAGAACTCTCGCCCGTGCGCCGTCGCGATATCGCCCCCCACAACATTAATGGTCCATTCTCTGGATTTGGATTTGCTGTTTCCAAGGCGAAACATAATACCTCACTCAACATCCTGCACGCAACCCTACAGCAATTTTAAACGTTTCGTACTTCACTCATTCCTAAAATTGTATTCATGTATATTATCTTAATCAATAATTATTTAACAATCATATTCATGTACCCGAGCTTTAAGCTAGGTCACACAAACCATACATGGGTCTCTAAACACTAAACATATACTACAAATCGGAGTAGACACTGGTGGTGGGTAATACTAATGCATAGTTACAAAGTCGGATAACAAACAAAACTTTTAACAAAATAGATTTTGGATATCGCTGATCAATGTCACCAGAATAAGTAATTATTTTTCATCCCGCTAGTTATATAATATAAAAACAACATTAGCTCTACAATTCAAGCTAGAAATTGAAGGTCAATTGAAGGAAATTTGTCGTCTGTTATTGGCCATTCGTAAAACCTTTGTGTATCTAACAGAAATAGATCACACTCACGGAAATAGATCCATCCCAGGGATGTTCAGTAAAATTCAAAAACATTTCGGTTTTAAAATGCACATAAAGTGATTCATGTAAACAAAAAAACGGTTTACACGAATTACTTATCAAATTCAAATGTGAAAATATTAAAACAAAGTTAACAATAATTCACCAATATATCAATAAACTGCTCACTGTTAATATCAACATTATCTTGCATCATAAACTGTATTCGAGAAGCTTTTCCAAAAGGTGGAAATTGGTTTTATTTGGCGACCTACATAAACCCACAATTTATTGATACTAATAAGCCGAACTGCCTACGGAATGTATGCTTGCTAAATTCCGTTTCCGCTGCTATAAACCAGGAACACCGATATCAACTTCATTCAGTGGATCTGAAACGCCTCCTTAAACCACTTTCGAAACGGAAACGGTCTGATTTCAAACAAGCTCAGATGCAAATTGTACGATCAGAAAGACGGCTCATCGTTTATGTCATAACATTCCCAAACAAAGCGGTCAAGACAATAAGTTAATACTAAAACTTCGAATAAGCTCACAAGAACGCAACCCAGCAGGAAAATGATGTGACATATTGATTGGATGTCTAAATCCGCATTAAGAAAACCGATGCCTCACGCCCATCAATAGATATTCTATGCTAATAGTTAATTCAGTCAACAATTTGTTTCAAAATCGTAAAATAGAAAATTCAACTGTTGAGCCGGTTGTATCGGTCAGTGAATGACTTCGACCATTTATTCACGCATTTTATAATAGATATGTTAATCTGGCCAGGTGAAGAGTTTAGCGGACCTTTCTGGAGCTCGCGACACCATTTGAACCTAAAATGCAATACATATTATTAATGCGGGTAATTGAGACTTCCGCAGTAGGAAATGGGTGGGCCGAGCAAAAGTGGGTTGATGGCTTTATTATGCTATAACCAGGCGTAGATTTTGTTTATTAAACGGTAGAGTATTAGCTCAAACGTATTACATTACATGGGTGGAATGTGGGAAATTAGTGGATTGTAAAAAGAGTGATATCACGTGACATCCGGAATAAATATTCCATGAATACAAATAATTAAAGATGACACTTTTACTGCCTGCTTCGAACATTTTCTATTTTCGTTTAACTAAGTAATATTAACAGAGAATTATTAGACAAGTGTCTGACTAATTGGGGTCCAAAGATTTGTCTAAGTAATTGGGAAATTCAAAAATGGCGTTTTACAGTCATATAAAACGTATAGCGGTTAAGTAACTTTTTTTAAATATATTAATATAAATATTCGAGCTATCGCTTGACGTCCCAATACCTGAATTGCTTTGGTTGTGCATATGTAGGATTGACTGACTACTCCTGCTATTGTGGAGGTTCGACACAATTGCTAATTGGTAATTGACTCAAATAGTCAGAATTTGTTCGGCACAATTACTTACTGGTAGGTTGAATCCCAATGCTCAGATGCCCGGTGAAATACTACCCCCGTAGGCGTCGATCGTGACTTTCGTTTTCGATACGTTCTCGCCCACTTTTCAATTCTCTGGCCCACGTATACATACGATTCTGAGACAGCCTCGTATGTCAAATTCTGTTGATGCTTTTGAAATATCCAGGACGACAACTTGGCTAACTTTGACTCGAGCAGTAGATGGAGTGGTTCCAGTTTTCGATAAGATAGAACATCTGCTCTATTGTGAACATGTTGCTGCAAAAAGCATACTGACGGTCAATGGGGAGATTGAACGGTTCGAGATATTGGGATGATTGACGGATAGTAACTTATTAATCGATAGAATGGAAATGAATGATGTGGGACGATGAAAAAAGAGAGTCGCTCATTTTTGCTGAATACTAATCTTTTTGCAAATAGATAAGTTAAATAAAACTGTTAGCTCTGCTCACAACGATTTAACTAGCAGAGAAGGTCACTTCTTTAAAATTATAGGAAGAATTTTCGAATGTGGTTGCCTTCATCACGATGGCAAGCATAATAAAAAGCAATCAATAGAATTCTGTCATAATTAATGTGTCAAAATATAAAAAGATTATCATCAGCATCATCGGCACTACAACCGGGATCCGGTCTTGGCCTTATTTAACAAATCTCTCCACCGGTCCCGATTCCGAGCCGATATCATCCAGTTTGGTACTCCCAGGCACTGGGCGTCCTGGTCTACGCCATCCCTTCATCGCGAACAAGGTCTGCCGGGCTGTCTCCTTTCATACATCCTGCCACAAAGGACTTTCCTGGTCGGCTCCTCTTCGCTCATTCGAGCTAGGTGTCCCGCCCTCCGAAGTCCACCGAGCTTGATTTTTCTTACAACATTAGCTTTAAGGTAGATCGCGTACAACCCATTGTTGTAGCGTCTCCGGAATAGTCCTGTGGGGCATTTCAGGGCCCGAAGAGCCTTACATCGCTCGATCCCCACTATTCCAAGCGATGCGACTTACCTCGAAGTCGAACCTTCAGCAAGGTTACGTAACCTTGCTACGGCATTAACCGCCAGCCAGATTGCTGGAATTAATTCAGTTACCCCAAAGGATAACTGACATAAATACCCTTTAGGCAGCTTACCTTTCCTTGGGGGTTTTCTCCAAACCCCTTTTTCTCCACCACCATACCTGAAAACATTAAGTCCACGGCAAAGATTATCACCTAGCCGTGGCATCGAAAATTTCACCCTCGGGCATGCATTGCACCCAGTGCATCTCGTTCCCATGACCTTATGCCATGGAAACAAAATCAACACGGAGTTCCTAGATTACTCGTTTTTATTGTTTGTCCATGGCACCCCTAGCATGCGGCTACCAGGTCTCATCAGTTTGCCACCGCCGACAAGGTTTCGGCTGATGCAAAGCAAACATTCACCAATTACCAGCAATAGCTGGTTTCCTATTATCGGTCTCCACCGATCAGGGACCGCAAACAAGCAACGAATTGGATGCGGCCATCAAGTGTTTACTTTTAACATCTGGCAATGGCTGCACCCTATATTCGTTGCAATACCAAAACATAGCATTCACACCACAGATCGTTTATGGTATACCAATTCCCTATTAACGGCCGCCAACCGTCGGCGGACCTGGGAAATTTCACTTCCATCAACCCAAATGTTGATTTATGGCCTCTCCTAGGGTGACCAGATCTTCGGTTTGTTTTGCTTTTACCCCAGATGGTTCGGTTGCCGGCAAGTATTACACAATCAATTGTGTACACAGCCGCAGGCCCATGCATTGTTTGTATATGCAGGAGATGCAGTTGAGACGCTCGCATCCATCCTCGATCACCGGACGATCGTATGCGATGCATACACATACATGCGAAATGTATGCCGTATTCCCCGGCCCAATCACGATTGACTGCCTCGAGTTGATCGTGCAGCTCCTGCCCTTTTACGGTTTTTCTTTGCGATGTCTTTCTGTCTGCAGCGAATGAAAGTCAGTCAGATTTTAGTCGCCCAACTAGGCACCCGTGGAGGTTTTTGCGCAGTTTTAGTCGTGAGAGTCGTTTAATCGCGTATGTAGATCAACTCAAATTCGTTCAAAATCGAGTTTTTCCCACTAGCTATTGTGTATCGTGACCTTTTTCCCTACGTACATTTAACTATATTGTGATAAATCGAGTTTTATTGATGACTAAACAGAATGCGGCTTTTATTGAACTCTCCGAGTGTACAAATGCGATATATATATGTATAATAACAATCAGTGCTTTAGTGTTCTGCCGTAGTTGTGTGTAACCGATTCGATTAATGTACTATAATAAAAAAGGAAAACAATAAAAAGCAAAATTCCAAAACAATATCCCAGCGTTTCTTTCCTCATTTTGTGAACGGTTTTAGACGGAATTCAGTGGAATGTTAGTGAACCCGCACCCGTGTTGGCGCAACAACTAATATACACCACAGTCCTCCCTCACATATGGGGCCAACAATTCTCCTTAAGACGTTTGTGGCGGTTCTTTAATACATTCCCAAAGAACCGCCCATCCTCTTAAATTAACCACCTTCCAAACCCATAATACTTACCTGCATTCGAGCAGCTTAAGCTGTCTTTCAAATAACTTTCACCTGAAAGTTAAACTTCATTAGGGCATGGATCACATTGAATTTTTCCGTTTATGAACCGTACCATATCTCCATCGGCTCGGCTTGTCCGCAATTATAATAGATAAATACTAGCTGGCCAGCGTAATTGTTGACATAGCTGTAGCCGATGGTTTATTGCTATATCCATTTATTGCCTCAGTCCCAAGGTTCGCAACACTTGCGACCAATTTCCTTTGTCGGTTATCTACCGATCATGGGATTCGGGTACTAATATGATTGACGTTGGGGGGATGGGTGCGAACATACAGGGCAAAGTCTCTGATTGCCTTCAACCCGGCGAAGGCCAGGATGATCCTTGTCCCTGTTCAATCCAAGTTGACATGCAGTCTCCACGTGACACCCCTGGATAGCTACTTTGACACCCGCCAAGTAGTGAACCAATGCATGCAGCGACATCCTGAGCCTGCCCGGAAAGTCCTTTGTGGCAGGATGTGCGGAAGGAGACAGCGCGGCAGACCTTGTCTGCGATGGAGGGATGGCGTAGACCAGGACGCCCAGAGCCTGGGAGTGCTAAACTGGATGACATCGGCTCGAAATCGGGACCGGTGGAGAGATTTGATAAATAAGGCCAAGACCGGATCCCGGTTGTAGTGCCGATGATGATGATGATTGACGTTAGACAATCATACCCCAGATCATGCCGAACGATGCTCCGGCCTGTAAAACAAACAAAAGCTACCATAGCCTAGGCCATAGGCGAGCAAGCCATCGGTTTGCTTATCGCCACGAAAAATCTATAGCCTACAATGGCATTAGCATGAACGCCTAAGTAAACAGGATGTGCATATCATCGTGACCCTTGAAATAGAGTTTTTGTGTATCTTGAAGCAAAAACCTATTTCGTTCTCAGGCGCAGGTCATCTAAGATTTATGACTCTCGAAATAGCGTTTCTGTTTATTTAAGACACAGAAACCTATTTCTCCCTTCAGCGATTTTTCGCCATCGCATATCTCTATAATACCAATTCATTACAGCAGCGCATGTTTATTTAGGTGCATTTTCGTCGTTGCCAATATGCAGGCTGAAGGGCAACGTACGTGTCCTACACGGACACATATAGAATCCTCCCACGCCAATGTAATCCACAGCGTTGAATCTGGCAGATGCAGATTGTAGGTTTTAGTCAGATCTTACCACGCGAAGTGTGCACACGTACCACGGAGAGTCCATATTCATCCTTCAAACTTAATAAGATCAAAAAAGCGTATGTGAGTCAGTTTTCAACGGTTACACCACACCTTAAAGTCGCGAGTCATTTTTCCCTTAACGCAGCGGAGTCAAGGGGTACGGAGCCCACGATCTAGTAATATCAGTGTCCCGAAGTCTTGTAAAAATTACAATTAACTTGTATGTCAGAGTCCAGAACAGTTAGGTGTCTAAAAGTTTCCCTTGGTGAAGATCAGTGATGTAATAATGTTAGTTATATCGTTAATTAAAAATCAAAACAAGTGTTATTTTATAACTAAAAATTAAACCGTGTTATTAAGCAAACAACCCAATAACGTGTTTCATTTTAACTATTTCCTCCTGTGCAATCGTGATTCTTGTGTTTTGCAACAGTGGTGTTTTTTTATGTAACCCGCATCCTTGCTGATGCCATCATAAAAACTACCCACACCTTCATCTCGAACGCGGAGAGATCAGAGTGCCTTTTATTGAGCACCCAGGTCTCGGATCCATACATGAGTACTGGTAAGACTGTAGGGGGCAAGGTCGCGACACCCGCATGGGCGAGAGTTCTAACTCGTGCCCACAAATCACGAAAGTTCCGCCAAACCGAATTTACTGCACTAAGGAATGCAAACCACGAAGACGAAGTTCCGCTTACAGCTATATCGCCATGGCACCAAAAACTGTCACCAAGTAAACTGTTCGCACCAGATGTGACTAAAACACAGTCGCGTGAGTGAAACAATAAATCACTATGTTTGTCTATGGTAGCGGATGATCTTTTATTTGATATATACTTATGTGCGTCGACTATGATATACACTGTTTTGATTATTACATTTTTTTTGGAACAACTCGACAGAACACTTATAGCACGAACGGAAACTGACCCCGACTCGTTAATGACTATTCGCGGTTGAATTTCGCGGGTCTGCAGCGCTACAGACAGTGGGAGTTATGTGACCAGCGTGGTCAACGGATGGTAAAGGACTCAACGATATTCAATCGTTGTCCAAGGGAAATTTGGGTGCATTCACTTTTACGGTGGTGATAACCGGATCTCATAGAGGAGATCGTATATGCGTACGTCGGGTCTTTTCATGGGTCGAAGCCATGATAACGAATCTGAAACAAAGAAAGGGCATAAGTGCATCCACGAAATACGATTTCGGTAAAGCAAATAAAACCGAACTCGTCGGATGCTAATGGGATCTTTGTTGCAAATGTGAGTCGCGGCTAAACAAAGAGTCGACGATGCCATGTGGAAATGCGCTAATTGGTTTTAGCTAGGTTACTGGGAAATGGTGTTTATGGTATCGCTAGTAAGGGTAGGTATTGAATTCCTATTTGCATTTGTTTATGCTGTAGGATTTAATTGATGCCAAGAGGCGCAGAATGCGTATTTGCTTTGGTCCCTTGGGTGTAAATCGTCAGCCAATGTGTATGTAGGGAACATTGTTGTACACATGGCGCGGCTGGGATAATAGACGGCGCAATATTTATGGTCCCTGGGGAAGGTAAACCAAATCCTTTGTTATTACGAATTCGTCTAGGGGAATCTGCCTGACACCGAAGGTGCCGAATTAGTTTGATTTTCCTGATAAGGTAAGAAAGAAATCTTACAGGAATTGTATGCGAAGAGTTGCATGAAAGGTAAGTTTTCTTTTCCAGGGACTTTTAGGTTATATAAATTTGATTGTTTTAATGCGTGGAGCATTTAAGATGCTAATGCGATTGCATTAGCGAAAGCTAATGCAGACTGGGTTGCAGTTATTGGAGCTTTTTCAGGAAGGCGAACCGTGGGGTTTGGCGGAACCGCCACAAGACATGGTCCTGTACAGTAGTAGCTTGGATGTTCTGGATAAATCTCGGGATTTAAAGAGCATTGATAGACCGTAGTAGGCTTTGCTGGATTTGATCAGCCGTTCGCGTATTTCTTCTTCTATCTTGTTATCGGCTGATACTATTGACCCAAGGTAATTAAATGCACTACTTCAAATTCGTGCTCCACTACCCTGATAGTTTGACCAACGTTAGGTCTTTTCTTCGCAGAAGTTGCCACCATGTACTTAGTTTTCTCCTCATTAATGTGCAGTCCCAGTTTTTGTGCCGCCTGCTCGATCTGGGTGAAGGAATCCTGTACAGCCGAGTCGGTTCTACCGATGATGTCGATGTCATCTGCGAAGGCAAATATCTGACTGGACTTGGTGACAATAGTCCCTCTAGTTGTGTCGCCAGAGTCACGGATTGCTTTCTCCAACACCAGGTTGAAGAGGAGGCAGGCCAGACCGTCGCCTTGTCGGAGTCCATTAAAGATCTTTATTGGTTTGGACATCAATCCCGCTATTTTTACTTGACTAGTTACGTTGGTCATGATCAAACTACAAAGTCGTAACAATTTGTTTGGAATGCCGAATTCTCTCATGACATTATATAGTTTTACTCTGGCTATGCTGTCGTAGGCGGCCTTAAAGTCTATAAATAGATGATATAATGGAATCTTAAATTCCAGACATTTTTCCATCGCCTGCCTAATGGTGAATATATGATCAATCACTGATTTGCCTGCGCTGAAGCCACACTGATATTGACTAATGATGGCTTTAGCGTATGGGGCTATCCGATCTTATAGGATAGTGGAGAGTATCTTATAGGCGGTACTCAGCAATATTATACCCCTATAGTTGCTGCACAGTGTGATATCTCCTCTCTTATGTATGGGGCAAATTATACCGCGACGCCAATCTTCCGGCATCTCCTCTTGCTCCCATACGTGCACCACAATCTCATGAATTGCGTGATATAACGCTGTCCCTCCTTGTTTGATCAGCTCAGCTGGTATTCCATCAGCTCCGGGGGTTTATTTTATTTAAGCTGTCTAATGGCTTTTAATGTTTCCTCAATGGTTGGTGGCAGGAGCATTTGGTCTTGATTTTGCATTGGTGAAGCCTCCAATTCTTCTGTGAGCTGACTATTTAGCAATTCATTGAAGTGCACTTCCCATCGCTCCCGAATGCCTTGAGGAGCGGTGATCACATTACCCTCTTTATCTTTGCAGTAAGTGTAGCGTGGTGTGTACCGCGTCATACTGCGGATTATTTGGTAGAACTTCCGCGCCTGGTGCGGACCTCGCTCTCTACTTTTCTCTATTTCACAGACAAGGTCTTTTTTCCAGGCACTTTTATTTTGTCTGTGAAGTCTTTTTTCAGATCTTCTGAGCTCTTTGTATTTCTCCTCGCGTACCCGCGTCCTATGAGAGTGCTGCATTGCCCGGTATGTAACATTCTTACGTTCAGTCGTTAGTTTGCACTAATCATCAAAGCAGTCGCTCCGACCTCTACGACTACGGCCTAAGATGGAGTTGGCAATACTAATGACAGTATTCTTAAGGCGAGTCTATTTCTCTTCTACGCCCGGCATTCTGGCCCCAGGACTTACTCTCCCTCCGTCGAGCTCTTCGAGGCCGAGTTTTAACGCATGACCAAAGGTATTACTGGTGTTCTGATTGCGTAAGGCAGCCGTATTGATTCGAACCTGATCCGCGGATGCAATACGTCTTTGTAAGGCAATCCGCGCTCGGAAAACTATACCAACAAAGTAGTGATCCGAGTCGACGTTGGCACCTCGGTAGGTTTGTACCGTCATCAGACACGAGGAGTGGCGGCGATCTATCAACACGTGGTCAATTTGGTTGCGAGTGGCTCCATCAGGTGATACCCAGGTGGCTTTGTGGGTATTTTTATGCGGAAACCTGGTACTTGCAACGAAAAGTTTTTCGATGCTGCCAGTTCGATGACTCGTAGTCCATTGTCATTAGTGTTCTCATGCAAACTATGGGAAACTGCGTAGTGCCTGAAAACCGGCTCCCGATCTATTTTCGCATGCAAATCACTAAGAACGATTTTCACATCGTATCTTGGGCAGGCATTGAGGGTCCGTTCGACGTTCTCACAGTATTCTTCTTTTTCGTCGTTAGGGGACTCCTCTGTAGGTCCATGAGGCTTATGTTCTGAAACTTGCCTCGCACACGAAGATTGCATAGCCTTAAAAGGATTATGGGAAAGGATAAAAAACGTTCCCATTTGCTATGACAAACGCGTTAAAATATTATAGTTGGCTTACAATAGCCAAATGAGCCATATAGTCATTTTTGGTTGCTTGGTTGATATACCAACCGGCATGGTAGTTCATATAGAATATAATATTATACATATGACTATTAACATCTGCTACTTAATATTTTTGGAACCTTTTGTCATGTGGTTGAGGCCCTCCATTCAGTTTCTGTGTACAAGATAGACTTGAAAATTGGGGGGATGGGGGTGTTAATTGAGTCTAAGTCTATACGGCCACTTTCTGCTGAAATGTGAGATATAACCTCTTAATCGCTCCTCGATAGTATAGTGGTTAGTATACCCGCCTGTCAATTGGGAAACCGGGGTTCAATTCCCCATCGTGGGGCCTCTAGCGCAAGACTAATGACCTTGCCCAGAAAAAACAAATCAAGATGGAAAATTTAACAAGCCTCAGGACTTGCTAAATAAGGCCAAGACCGGTTCCCGATTGTAGTGCCGATGATGATGATGATAACCTCTTAATGTCGTATTATAAAAAAATGTACCCATGCCTCTCAGCAAATCTCGACAAAAACAGCTCTCCAAACACAAATTTAAACATAGTCCAAAGTGTAATCGCTGTATGACTCTAGAAGCACAATATATTCTCAAGTACATTATTTCATTTGATCAACTAGTGAACGATTTATTGACTCCGATGTCTTTCGAACAATTTACTATTTTGAAGATATTACGTGTGAAACCTTCAACGTCACCAGTCAGCATGTGGCCAAAGAACATGAAACTGGGATTATAAAATCCATCGCAATTTTCTAGTGAAAATATTGACACAAAGAGAAAAAGTCATAGGACAAAACTGAACAAATATTTTGCCACAAATGCACGTTTACGTGGTCCCCCTTGTCAATCTAATCATCTCACCTGTGACAGCAAAAGCAAACTTTAAGATGCATTGCTGCACATCCCCAAAAAGATGCCTATGATACAGAGAAGACTCGCTCTGTTGGGGATGGTACCGAAGGCAGTACGAACACATTGCACAAATATAAGAACTAAACCAATAAATTACAATGTGTATTTATTTATGTACATTCGCAGAGGAAGACTTATTTTGATTCAATCTCGCGGAAATATTTCGTGAAAAACAAGCAAGAGGACTTCAAAGGAATTGAAATAAAATCCCTATCAAAGGAAAATCCTTTGTGTACATTTGCCAATCGTTTTCCAGACCAAAATAAAAATAAATGGAAGCTCATGGCATCAGATTATACCACGCGGTTGTGGCCAAATCATTTTTTACTTACTTTGTAGTACAACATCTGTAAATCGATATAAAATTTATTCGTTTAGATCGCGAGCCTATGTCCCTGGAACCCCTACGCGGCACTATTTCAATATCGCTGTCTGTCATCTATGGTGCTTCGTCGACTCGAAGCAGCAGCGCAAAACACATGGAAACGCAATAATAAATGCTTAGTAAATACACTGCGGATGGGGCGATCTCGTGTCTCAGGAAATCGGGATAATAGTTGGGGCAAGGTCCGCATGCTCAGAAGACAGAACATAGTGTAGGGCATTGGTTCCCTCCAAACGGTTATCGCTACAGTGGATTCATTTGCACTCGTGAGCTACCGCGTTTCATATTTCTTTTAATAGTTCAGCTGCGTTCGACCATTGAATTATCAACAATACAAATCAACAGCAATATGGTCAGATCTGCAGTGTGTAGTGTCCTGGATATAGCGAGGCTTGTATTAGGCCAAGAAATACGGCTGTTGGTGACGCCACAACAGTCTGAAGGGAAAAGGCATTTGCCCGTTTCCTGCAGAGGATTTTACAATTGATTTCATATGCACACTGAAATTAAACGCAACAACACCAGAAGTTTTCCCAATCTATTGGATACACTGAGAGAAAATGTTTAAATTTTAATTAAAAATAGAAAATTCGTTTTGAATACCCACTATTGTGACAGCTGTCAAAAACATGTTTGCTCACTTGACATTTTCTAGCTATTTTCGAAAATTCTACATAGATGTAAAATGTAAGATCTACATTTCAAGAGGATAACGAGAAATATTTTTCAGTTATTGTCTGCTATCCTACGGTGAAAACCTAGAAAAACAATTTTTTTCTGGGAGCTGTGTAAGGCACTCGCATATGAAAAATAAATGATATGCGCTTCCATAAAATAAGACAGGCAAACCATTACTGGGGCGAAACCTCGACATTTAAGAGTATCACAGAATCCCAATTTATACACGCATTGGTGTGAAAAAACTCTTACAACAAAAGTTATCTAATTGAATCACTTCAAATCCGACTAACATAAAGTCAAAATTATGTGATCCAACAGCTTGAAACTCTTTGCTTTGGATGGAATCTTTATGCCAACAGTCTTACCCCGATTGATGATGTGAAGCCGTAAATGTTTGTTTGTTTGTTTGCAGACGCATTTATTCACAAATTCTTTTTTATATTTTACAATTTTAGTCTAAATGCTAAACCTATCTTAATAATTTTACTACATAATGTAATTTACTGGCTCTTCACAAGCACTCTAAATTATACAATATTATATGCTTAATTTATGCCTTTCAGCTTACATTTTCTTTTATTTATTCATAATATAATACACATACATTATAAAAAAAATAAACTGTTATCTTAGGGTCTACCTCTTCTTCTTTTCGAAGCATTATGACAAAAAAAAAAATAAAGATATTTTTTTTTTTTTTTTTTTTTTTTTTTTTTTTTTTTTTTTTTGAGGATGCAAAAATTTTAAAAACAAAACAATAAGTGCTTAATGAAAACAAAAAAGATAAAATAACAGAAGTAGCCGCAAATGTATTGAAAACGGGATGAAAATACAGTTAAAATGACGTCGATGTACAAGATGAGTCAGTATTTTATTGACTAATATGGCTTTCCATTATTATTGTCAAATTATCCTATACCATTCGAAAAATGATTGTCCTATAAAAAAAAGTTACATACCAATAAAACCTACAAGTAATAAGTCTAAGAACTGAGTGTATTTGCACTGTTCACTTAGGATTTAAGTTTGGCTATGTTTAAAAACCTGTTTGTATTTTCAATATAGTTCTTACACCTCTTAAGATACCTCTTAGATTTGCTTGCACTTTTTGCAACTTTAAATATGTGGTCGTTCCAATTATGATGAAAAATACAAGTGTCCAAAATCGACAGTTCATGGTCGTCGAAGCTGCAAGTGATATTTATGGAAAGTGTGTCTGTGGCGGATTCACGAGGCCCCATTAAGGAAATAATTAATCGTAACGACGCCACTGTTGAAGTATCAAGAACAAGTTTTCGAACTTGTTTCTTTTTTGTTTTGTTGCCAAACAGAGTCTGTGAGCTACTACTCGGAGTCATCATTAAATGGATCGTCGTCATTACACGGATTCACTATTATTACTATAATTGTTGGTACGAAATGTATGTACTTTATTATTATATAAACTATTCGATAGTAACAACATAAATTAATTGTCGAATATTATTACTGAATCTTGATGGAAATAGCGAATTTTCTGATATCATGCTCGTGACCTTCTGTCTTTTCACGTTAGCGGTAAATTTACAAGCGGTAACTTGTCTACGTTAAGATTCTTTTTTAACCACAAAATGTCAGTTGGTTTTAGCTGCATCGAAGCCTACTCTATTAGATAATCTGTTTGGAATATTTTATTCAGGTTTAAATTCAATGAGTTTAGTGTTGTTGGATAATGAGGTGTATGTATGTACAAATGAGTAAGAGAAATTCAAGGAGTTGCCATTAGTAACCCAGTAAGTTGATTAGGCACTACGAGGGTTGCCTTTTATATTTCGGGATTAGAGAACAAAAACAAATATTGATCATTGAAAATCACATTATTGTTTTTCAAAATATTCCCCATGAAGATCTATACACTTTTGCATGCGTTTGAACCAATTGTCGAAGCACTTTTGCCACTCTGATTGAGGTATCTCCAACGCATGCATTCTGAATGCAGCAACCGCTTCTTCAGGTGTCGAAAAACGTTGACCTCTCAGTTTGTTTTTTACGTACGGGAATAAAAAGAAGTCATTCGGTGCCAAGTCAGGACTATACGGCGGATGACCCATCAAATCGATGTTTTGGGTGCTCAAAAATGCAGTTGTTGCAGCCGATGTGTGAGAGCTCGCATTGTCGTGGTGAAGAGTGATCCGCCTTCGGCGGTTGGTTTTCCTGATTCCTTGGAAGACAACTGGCAAACAAATGGTTGTGTACCACTCAGAATTGACTGTTCTGCGTTGTTCTAGTGGTACGGTTGCGACATGTCCAGTTTTTCCGAAAAAACAGGCGACCATTTGCTTGGAAGTGCTTCGTGCGCGAACAACTTTTGTTAGATTTGGCTCATCTTGAAACACCCAGACAGTCGACTGCTATTTACTTTCGGGCTCATACGCGTAAATCCACGATTCATCACCTGTCACGATGTCATAGACGTGTTTCGAAGCACCGCGACCGTATTTTTTGAGCATTTCTTTCGACCAATTGACACGAGCCTTTTTTTGGGCGAATGACAAATTGTGTGGGATCCAACGCGAACAAATTTTTTTGACAGTCAAATGTTTATGCAATATTGAATGTATGCTGGTCCCACTAACGCCTAAGGTTGTCTCAATCTCACGATAGGTCACATGACGATCTTCCAATATCAGTTCGCGCACAGCATCAATGGTTTTCGGAACAACAACTGATTTTGGACGACCTTCACGAAATTCATCTTGGAGTGAACTACGACCACGATTGAATTCACCATACCATCGATAAACACTGGTCCTTGATGGAGCTTCATCGCCAAAAATTGAATTAAGTTCATCCATGCACTGTTGCTGAGTTAATCCACGCCGAAAGTTGTAAAAAATAATCGCACGAAAATGTTGACGATTTAATTCCATTTTTGGGCCGAGATGAATCTTTTAAGTTACTGTAAACAACACAAATAGCGCTCGTATGTCAAAACGTTCTGAGTGCGTATAACCTCAGAAATGTCCAACTTTACGACAGAGCTGTCAATTGCCGGATTGCAACGCTAGGGTTGCCAAATCCCGAAACATAAGAGGCAACCCTCGTATTAAACAAGAAATTATTTATAAAAATAAGGGATAGGGTAAGATATATATATATATATATATATATATATATATATATATATATATATCATCGGCACCACAACGGCGATCTGGCCTTGGCCTTATTAGCAAGTCTCTCCATTTCGAGCCGATGTCATCCAGTTTGGCGCTGCCAGGCTCTGGGCGTCCTGGTCTACGCCATCCTATAGCGTTTGAAATAACAGTGAAAAAGAACGTGTGATTCGAACTGACGCTATGACAGTTTGAATTACCAAAAATTAACCCTAAGCGTTACCCATCAGGCTACTGGCCGATTTTAGAATTTGATTTTTAAACTCGACTATACTCCACTGATGTCAATTGTTATGTTATCGCTTGGTATACGGCTCTGATGTATTTTCTTATTCGATTTTTCGTTTGGTGCTCTTCACAATTTTGCTTGTGAATTGTGTGTGTATCTATTAGAGTCGCCACAATCCCTCCATCGCAGACAAGGTCTGCCGCGCTGTCGCCTTCCATACATCCTGCCACAAAGGACTTTCCGGGCCGGCTCCTCTTCGCTTATTCAAGCTAGGTGTCCCACCCCCCGGAGTCGACGGAACTTGATTTTTCTTACAACGTTAGCTTCAGGGTAGCTCGTGTACAACTCATGGTTGCAGCGTCTCCGGACCAGTCCCCCTTCACAGGCGGGGCCAACAATTCTCCTTAAGACCTTCCTCTCGAACACGGCTAAGAGTTCAGAGTGCCTTTTATTGAGCACCCAGGTCTCGGATTCATACATGAGTACTGGTAAGACCATGGTCTTGTAGAGTAATAGCTTGGATGTTCAGTAGAAATTTCGGGATTTAAAGGTAAATATCTGATCAGTCGCTGATTTGCCTGGGATGAAGCCACACTGATATTGACCAATGATGACCTTAGCATATGGGGCTATTCGATCTTGTAGGATAGAGGAGAGTATCTTATATGCGGTACTCAACAATGTTATATCCATATAGTTTTGCTATGTATGGGGCAAATTATTCCACGACGCCAATTTTCCGGCATCTCCTCTTGCACCCATACGAGCAAGACGATCTCATGAATTGCGTGATGTAACATTATCCCTCGTTGTTTGATCAGCTCAACTGGCATGCTATCAGCTCCGGGGGCTTTATTTGATTTGAGCTGTCTTGTGACTTTACTGTTTCCTCAATGCTTGGTGGTGGCAGCATTTGGTCTTGATCTTGCATTGCATATTATTACAACCATTATTATGGTACTTCACAGTTTGGTAGTTTAAAAATGAGAATTGATCAGAATATTTTACTACCTCTTATACAAAAAAAAAAAAAACAAAGAAAAATTAAGCAACCCGAACATTGCGATCACAATTCCGACCTTCACAAGAGTATTATTCCTCTTCAAAGAATAATGCTTGTTTTAGGGTGGGGAACGAATAGTTATGATCCCTCTTCCAAAGGTAACACCAAATCAAACCATCGACCCGAGATCTTCAATTTGAATATTAGGGTGTATAAATATATACGTCACTTGCCTCTACCCTTAATAATACTGGTCATCATTAAATGTGAGCAAAATATGACGTTGCCCATATATGACGAAGAGGCATAAGTGGACGATTGAGATAGGTATAGATGGAGAAAAAAAAAATGAAACAGTTGGTGGGGAGAGAATATGATTTTTGAAAAAAAATACCTGACATTGAGAAATAACCTCGAACAAAAGAAAAGAGTAAAATGTGCATTTAACTTTACAGTGACTTGTGAAATTGCGATTAATTCAGAAAAAGCAAAACATACCTTCCATATTTAAAAAAAAAACCGAAGCGTTTTTTTTCTGGTTTGAATACTCTCTCTTTCCGCTGAAAGTCAAATTGATTGGAGTACCAAAGATAACAAGCTCGTTGGCTTCAATCACTTGGAAATTTCTCCTAAACGACAAAAAGGAAATTGCGTCTTGCAGGAATTTAATTTCACTCGATTAAATAGCCCCCATCACCTCACAAGAATTTAAATTTAAAAAACACATACCGGTGCTTAGGAAGATAGTGAGAAGGGTTTGGTCTAATATGAGCAAAACAGTTAATGAAACTAAACGTTCTCTTATCAGCACTGCATTTTGGGTAAAAATTATATAATGAAAATACCTAGTAAAGTGGGCACACCAATCGTGATTTTTGCTTTCCATGAATATTGTCTAATCGAAGAAGCTTTCACAGCGGCGTACAGGGAAAACCACCCATTTAAAATTACAGGACGAAAATAAACGCGGTTCAGTGAATGCTGTGGGGGCTCGAATACATGTGTTACATTATTGATCCTCGTGAAAAGCATATCTAATTCGAAACCGATTAAGTCATCACATGGTCGTGTGTCTTGATCAGTGTTAGCTCTACTTGATGTTTATGGACGACATCTTTATGTTTATTCTAACAGGCTTGGGCCCACTGTTATAGAAGTCGCTTCCGTGCGTCTCATAATTGAGGAAGAGGAGCGATTGTTGATCAGATAGATCCTTTTCTTAATTAATAACACGACACCAAGCGAGCAATTTGTGTATTTTATTCTATATGTTAACCTTCGAACATTATTCTACAAGTCAATATCAGTAACTTCTCGAACTCAACTTGAGTCTTCCATCGCACCGAACCAAAGATAAACTGCCTCAATTGCCTTTACTTGACCACCCGCCATTCATTTATTTGGGGGGGGGCGCATGATAGGGTTTCGTGGAGCACTACACCACAATACCTGCTTTTATTATTATTATTATTATTATTTATTGGTCTGTAGGAACCGGGAAGTTCATGAACTCACCGAGTCGACTCCACCATCGTTCCCTGTCCTGTGCACTCTCCTTCCACGCTTGACCACCTGATCTGATCTCCCCATGTTCAAACCTGACCTTGTTCTCCCGTCTCCGTCGTGGCCGACATGCCGGCCTTTTTCCCGTTGGTCTACCGTCAAGAGTTCTACGCACGGTCTTATCGTTGTCCATTCGCGCCACATGTCCAGCCCACTTTAATCTTCCCGACTTTATTACTCTCACTATTGTAGGTTTGCGGTATAGCTCTTCCAATTCGTGGTTGTGGAGTTTCCTCCAATGTCCTGCCTCCTCGTCATATTTACCTCCAAAGATACCCCTTAAAACGTTATTCTCCAATACACGGAATTTGTTTTTTTCCCGTTTTCTGAGAGCCCATGTTTCGCATCCGTAAAGAACAATCGGCATGATTATGGTTCTATAGACACGGAGCTTTATGTTACGTGATACCAGTGATAGTATTTTAGCAGTTTACTGGCTGCATGTCAACTAGCGTTGCCAGAATGCAGTCTTTTGTTAATTTCCTTCGGCATTTCGTTACTGGCCGTCAGTATTGTTCTCAGATATTTAAAGTCTTTAACGTTTTTAAGTGTCTTGCCTCTGACGTTTATATGTGTTCCTTGAGGTCCACCTGCTCTCGCCATAATCATATATTTTGTTTTGTCTTCATTTATTTCTAGGCCCACCTCTTCTGCCGCTTGCATGATGATTTCACTGTTTTTACTTACAATTTCTATATTATCGCCCAAAGCGGCCATGTCATCCGCATACGCGAGCACTTGTGTGACCCCGTTCAGGGATGATCCGGCCATGTTGTCGACTTGTACCTTTCTGATGACATACGCGAGGAGAAGGTTAAAGAGACATGGTGAGAAGCTATCCCACTGGTTTAGTCCGTCCCGGATTTCAAATGGTTCTGAGAGGTGGTTTTCTATTCTAACTCGCCCTTTGTTTTCGTTCATGCAAATTTGAATGAGCGCGGCATATTTTTTCGGGATTCCCAGCTCAACTACAATGTGGTAGAGTCTTTGCCTTGCGACTGAGTCGTAGACTTTTTTAAAATCAACGAACAGTTGGTGAACCATCTCTCCGTATTCCCACTTCTTTCCCAGCAGTTGCCTTATTGTGAACATTTGGTCGCTTGTTGACCGGTTCCTACGGAATCCACAATGGTAGTCTGTGGGGATAAAAAGTTTGTATGCTAACGTATGGCAAGTATTCACTTTTTCCCAACGATGATGCTCTGGCGCAAGACTAATGACCTTGCCCGGAAAAAACAAATCATTATGGAAAATTTAACAAGCCTCTGGACTTGCTTAAATAAGGCCAAGACCGGTTCCCGGTTGTAGTGCCGATGATGATGATGATGCTGCGCGAAAATGATCCTCAGGAAGTCTACGAGAAGAGATTAAATAAATGAAACTCACTGGAGGTTCCTTTATAGATAATGTTCTTTATTATGTTTTAATTTGAATCTACTTTAACTATAATCCACAATTTAATAGGAAACTTTTGTTTTGAATGTACATCAAAATCGAGCAACACATAAAATCACAGATTTTTATGAATTCTTTCACCAACTTTACGCAAGTACTTTCGACATTAAATATGAATCAAGAAGTAAAACAATTATTTAGTTAACTCTCGAAATATCCACGTGAGAGCGATATTCACCAATCAAAACTTTATTTCGAACTTGTCCTACTTGAAAAGGTTGCGCTATATAGCGGCGTGCGCGAACACTTTGATGGTTGGATATTGACTGGTGAATTAAGGGTGAAATTCTGTATTTCATTTTACACACAGGACAACCAAAAGAAACCACGCCTATGCTCTCTCAGCTTCGCTCGTTGAAGTGTGGTAACTTCAGTCAATTGGGTAATTAACGGACATGGAGAATGAGAGAACAGAAACATGATGTGCTGTGATCTCGGGGTAGCTTTGGTTGTGTGTGTTGGTATCAAATGCACCTACTGACATGACCTATTGACCCAGTGGTGCGGCTATGGTGTAGTCAGAGCGTATTGAACCATGTAAAGACAGAATTTCAGTGGAGAGGAAAACCTAGCTGATGTTATTCACATGCAAAAAGAGATCATTGATCCCAAGCGAATGGGTGATCTGGGAAAAGTCAATAGGACGCAGGGTCGGCTGGGGATATAATACCATGGGGAAAACTCTGTGGAATGTTGGTAAATACCCAAGCCAATGGATGATGATGCAATCGCGTCGCTTGGTTTGACTTGGTTGTTGCTAACCAATACGAATGGAATTTCCGGTGGAAATCCCATGGTTAGAGCAATAGTGTTGCCGTATGGCGAAGATTGTAGCCAAACTCAATTACGCATTATCTGCATAGGATAATAAGTTTAGCTATGCGTCCTTGGGAAAATTGTGTATTTCAGGTGAATAACATATAAGGGAAATGGGTATGTATGACGCGCTGAAGATGGTCGAAATAAGGCGGAAATAAGGTGGAAAATCCGGGACGGACTAAACCAGTGGGATAGCTTCTCACCATGTCTCTTTAACCTTCTCCTCGCGTATGTCATCAGAAAGGTACAAGTCGACAACATGGCCGGATCATCCCTGAACGGGGTCACACAAGTGCTCGCGTATGCGGATGACATGGCCGCTTTGGGCGATAATATAGAAATTGTAAGTAAAAACAGTGAAATCATCATGCAAGCGGCAGAAGAGGTGGGCCTAGAAATAAATGAAGACAAAACAAAATATATGATTATGGCGAGAGCAGGTGGACCTCAAGGAACACATATAAACGTCAGAGGCAAGACACTTAAAAACGTTAAAGACTTTAAATATCTGAGAACAATACTGACGGCCAGTAACGAAATGCCGAAGGAAATTAACAAAAGACTGCATTCTGGCAACGCTAGTTGACATGCAGCCAGTAAACTGCTAAAATACTATCACTGGTATCACGTAACATAAAGCTCCGTGTCTATAGAACCATAATCATGCCGATTGTTCTTTACGGATGCGAAACATGGGCTCTCAGAAAACGGGAAAAAAACAAATTCCGTGTATTGGAGAATAACGTTTTAAGGGGTATCTTTGGAGGTAAATATGACGAGGAGGCAGGACATTGGAGGAAACTCCACAACCACGAATTGGAAGAGCTATACCGCAAACCTACAATAGTGAGAGTAATAAAGTCGGGAAGATTAAAGTGGGCTGGACATGTGGCGCGAATGGACAACGATAAGACCGTGCGTAGAACTCTTGACGGTAGACCAACGGGAAAAAGGCCGGCATGTCGGCCACGACGGAGACGGGAGAACAAGGTCAGGTTTGAACATGGGGAGATCAGATCAGGTGGTCAAGCGTGGAAGGAGAGTGCACAGGACAGGGAACGATGGTGGAGTCGACTCGGTGAGTTCATGAACTTCCGGGTTCCTACAGACCAATAAATAATAATAATAATAATAATAATAAAAGCAGGTATTGTGGTGTAGTGCTCCACGAAACCCTACCAAGACCGGTTCCCGGTTGTAGTGCCGATGATGATGATGATGCTGCGCGAAAATGATCCTCAGGAAGTCTACGAGAAGAGATTAAATAAATGAAACTCACTGGAGGTTCCTTTATAGATAATGTTCTTTATTATGTTTTAATTTGAATCTACTTTAACTATAATCCACAATTTAATAGGAAACTTTTGTTTTGAATGTACATCAAAATCGAGCAACACATAAAATCACAGATTTTTATGAATTCTTTCACCAACTTTACGCAAGTACTTTCGACATTAAATATGAATCAAGAAGTAAAACAATTATTTAGTTAACTCTCGAAATATCCACGTGAGAGCGATATTCACCAATCAAAACTTTATTTCGAACTTGTCCTACTTGAAAAGGTTGCGCTATATAGCGGCGTGCGCGAACACTTTGATGGTTGGATATTGACTGGTGAATTAAGGGTGAAATTCTGTATTTCATTTTACACACAGGACAACCAAAAGAAACCACGCCTATGCTCTCTCAGCTTCGCTCGTTGAAGTGTGGTAACTTCAGTCAATTGGGTAATTAACGGACATGGAGAATGAGAGAACAGAAACATGATGTGCTGTGATCTCGGGGTAGCTTTGGTTGTGTGTGTTGGTATCAAATGCACCTACTGACATGACCTATTGACCCAGTGGTGCGGCTATGGTGTAGTCAGAGCGTATTGAACCATGTAAAGACAGAATTTCAGTGGAGAGGAAAACCTAGCTGATGTTATTCACATGCAAAAAGAGATCATTGATCCCAAGCGAATGGGTGATCTGGGAAAAGTCAATAGGACGCAGGGTCGGCTGGGGATATAATACCATGGGGAAAACTCTGTGGAATGTTGGTAAATACCCAAGCCAATGGATGATGATGCAATCGCGTCGCTTGGTTTGACTTGGTTGTTGCTAACCAATACGAATGGAATTTCCGGTGGAAATCCCATGGTTAGAGCAATAGTGTTGCCGTATGGCGAAGATTGTAGCCAAACTCAATTACGCATTATCTGCATAGGATAATAAGTTTAGCTATGCGTCCTTGGGAAAATTGTGTATTTCAGGTGAATAACATATAAGGGAAATGGGTATGTATGACGCGCTGAAGATGGTCGAAATAAGGCGGAAATAAGGTGGAAATTGTGGTTGATATTGTGGGTTGATTCTCATATAGAATTGAGAAACCTCACAAGTCTCCCAGTATTTCTTCTGTGTACGGTGAGATTCTCTCCAGTATGACATCAGTTAATATTTTGTATGTGGTTGGGAGCAATGATTTTCCTCTGTAGTTTTCGCAGTCAGATCTGTCGCCTTTTTTGAAAATGGGGACGACTATTGAGGTTGTCAATTCTTCCAGAGTGACTTTCTTATCCCATATTGTTTTGATGAGCTAGGGTATCTTTCGAGCCATTGCCTCTCCTCCATGCTTCACAAGCTCTGCCTGTATGCAGTCGACTCCTGGAGCTATGTTGTTTTTCAATCGATTTATTGCATCTACAACTTCGTTGAAAGAGAGCTCTGGGATCTGAGGCTCGGCTGTATGTACGTTTGGTGCCTTTATTTGTGGTTGATGGGTGCGCAGATTGAGCAGGTATTCAAAGTACTGCTTCCACCTTATCACGATATTGTTTGTTTCTGTGACCAGGCAGCCGTTTTCGTCTCGAATTACTTTGGCTCTCCTTCGGTAGCCATTTTTAATTGAATTTATGCCGGCATACATACCTCTGATGTTCTTTGCTCTGGAATTTTCCAGGATTTTTTGGATCCGAGTCTTCTCCCATTGGCGTTTTTTGCGTTTGAAGAGTCTCATTGTCTCTTTCCGAATAGTCGCGTATCTTTCTGCGTTGACTTCATCATATCTTTCTAAGTGGATCACTCTGAGGCGTTTACGTTCTTCGATCTTTGCCCTGCACTCATCGTCAAACCAAGGTTTGGACTTAATTGTTTTCTTAAATCCTAATACCTTTCGGGCTGTTTCTTTGATTGTGTCTGTGATCGATGTTCATTTAGTGTTCACACTATTAGCTTCCTCGTCCTCACTGCTCCCATTCTCTAGGATGCTAAATCTATTCGTTAGTTTGTCTTGATATTCAGCCCTTTTGCGCAAGTCTTTTAGTTTATCAGTGCCGAACTTTTTGCTCGTCTCCCGTGACTGCCCATGTGGGATTGCTGCGAGGCGACTCTTGATTTTCCCCAACACTAGAAGATGATCGGAGTTGCAATCTGCTCCTCTATATGATCTTATAGCGTTTGAAATAATAGTGAAGAAGATCGTGTGATTCGAACTGACGCTATGACAACTCGAATCATGAAAAAAATTTTACCTAAGCGTTACACACCAGGCTACTGACCGTGTTTGGAATTTGATTTCCAAATTCGACTATATTCCACTGGTGTGAATTATTTTTTTTTTTTTTTGTTATTTATCGCTTGGTATACGGTTCTGATGTATTTTTCTTATTCGATTTTTCGTTCGTGTTCTTCACTATTTCGCTTGTGAATTTGTGTGTGTCTGCTAGAGTTGCCACACCACCCCCTTCCCAGAAACTTCGTTACGATCAGATTCGGTGCGAGCGACGAGCGAACGAGAGAATGTCGGAGCAAGCCAAGCGAGTGTGCCTTGGTGCTCTATGCAGAAGTCATGATTGCGTGTGTGAAGTTCTGTTTACTACGGGGAGTGTGTGTGTGCTGCGTCGTGTACAGATCACGTCGTAGTCACCAATTATAGCGTTTGAAATAATAGTGAAGAAGATCGTGTGATTCGAACTGACGCTATGACAACTCGAATCACGAAAAAAATTTTACCTAAGCGTTACACACCAGGCTACTGACCGTGTTTGGAATTTGATTTCCCAACTCGACTATATTCCACTGGTGTGCATTATTTTTTTTTTTTTGTTATTTATCGCTTGGTATACGGTTCTGATGTATTTTTCTTCTTCGAATTTTTGTTCGTGTGCTCCACTATTTCGCTTGTGAATTTGTGTGTGTCTGTTAGAGTTGCCACAATCTTACGTCAAGGATATACGAGTGGTGTCTTTTGTCTATGAGGAATACTTGCTTTATAATAAAAAATTTGGGGATATGGATGAAGTTATAGGAAAGAAGGTGCTAAATGTATGGGGAAGGGACATGATAGGGCTTCGTGGAGCACTACACCGTAATACCTGCTTTATAATAAACAATGACAAATAGGATATCAAGGGTGATTTTTTTTTATATTGTAGTAGGGCGAACATTTCGCTCAATCGTACAGGTGTAACACATGAATAAATTTATATTTGGAAAACCGTATAAAATGTTCACCTCCGTCTTTATTTACAATGTTGCGCCTGTGTTCTTGAGATGTTTTTCCGTTAAATACGTCCGAAACCAGTTTCTCTTCAGCAAAAGATTGTGGCACTCACTAAGTTCCATCCATCCTTTTTTCCTACGTTTTCTAATTCCGCTATATCATAACTCCTTCTCCAGTTTCAATCCGAGAGATATCTTTTTGTTGTATAAGGACATTAATAATCCCTTTGGTTGGTTTAATAAAAAAGACGTCGTAATGATGTAATATCAGGAAACTTTAGACTCATTCGGAATATTTCATAAGTAGAATTTTCTATCCATTGATGGCGTTGATTATGTGCGAAAGGATGTATAGAAACCTAGATTTATAAAACTTCTCACAGAGACCGATGTTCTACAATATTGAAATACTCTTTTTAAATTCTGACCATAGAAGAAAGTGGACATTATAGTCATCCATTGCCCATTTGATTTACACAATCGGAAGTTTATCTCCCTTGCTAGGAATCGATCCAAGTAATCAAAATAAAATATAACCAATACCAAACATGTGGACAATCTCTCAGGTTTCACGTCAAATTTTATTTCTTTTGAACAATGTATATCTACGAGAAAGGAAGCTAACTCTTTCCTTCAAATTATAAAGAGAAAATAAATATATTAATCTGAACAAACTAACCAAAAGACTTTATTCTGCGCCACTCATTGTAGGAACGTTGAGCTAAATTGTAAATAAAATCCGAATATATGTGCCCATATTTTGATCTAAAGAAAGAGTTCTCGTAAAACGTGTGATTATTTTTCATTTCAAGTATTTGACTCAGTGTAATAAGAACCTCAAATCTAACTGAAAACCTTTTTTTAAATTTACAAACTACTATTCCATAAGAAAATATGGTTTTTTAAAACGACGCAGTAAACAGTCAACCCCATGACGAACTGCTGGAAAACCGCTTAATATACTTCTGCCCACTTTTATGCACGACTGGCCATAATGAGAATTTTGATAGGTAAAGCCAGATTTGTGACCCAAGACGTATGTCGGGATAATTATTTCCGTTTGTAAAGAGTCAACTACCAGATGTTTTTCAGTGTAGCCGCACGTTCACCAACCACAAACAGTCTATTGTTGGACCCTTTGGCAATTTACTCCATTGATATATCACCTTTTGCATACAATGCACATACGTTTCACAACCGCACCATCCCACATCTTTCGCCTGCCTGGTTTATAATTTTAAGCCAAATCACCGATTATAGTTCTCCGATCTACTCGAACATAAGTCACGAACTTGCTCCGAAACAAAACTCTATGCCTTGGTTCTACGCTGCGCATAAGCCATAGGATACTACGGATACTGCATTGTTGCACGCTATGGCACAGTCGTTATACCTCCGGTTTCAATGCATCTCGATCTTTTCATAGGCTCGCGCACGCTCTTACGTGTAATTTCCCTCCTCAGAGATGGATACGAAACGATTAGAGAAACTGAAGACGACGAATGTCTGCGCGAGACCATAATCAGTTGAACTGCATCAATGTTTTGGCGTTGGCCGGATTCAGCCTGGTCAGGCTACAAAGTAAACTGGGTATGGATAGGATTCGCATTTAACATTTCATCGTATTACGATCGGTCCCCATGTATGATAGAATGTTCATTATGACCGATACACGGCTTCAACACTGTACAACATACTGTACAAACGGAATACGGCAACAAATTATAATTTGCATCGTTTGCAGATGGTAAAAAGACTTTCCTGTGGTATAGTAATCCAAGTCGGGACGTGTGGATCAAGTGAGAGGTTCATGTTTCAGTTAACACATAATTATATTCGCCAGTACGGGTATCTTGGCAATTCAAGCTGGATTCATGGTAATTAACGTTTATGGCGTGCCAGAATAGATACTTATTACATTTAACGGATGTTATTATAAACGTTGAGAATTATAGATTTACATTTGAACCCTACATTTTTATTTTAACAGCATTTTTTATCTTATGACAAATATATATATAATATTGCTTATCTTTAAAAACACCTGTCTCGAGATGCATCTACAAATTTAATTTCAGATGAATTACATTACATATGCTATTAAATTTCTCTTTAAAAAATAATAAAATGAATAACCTAATATTATAATGGACTATTTAAAGGCAGAATTTCTTTTTCAATCAAATCTTCACACACTAATACGGAGTTCTGCTTACAACATTTTTTTCTCCCTTTTATTCAATAAATGGTTACTCGTAACTGACAAAGAATGCGGACTAAAGACGAAGAGTACGAAATAAAAATTAGAAATAAATCGCTAAAAACCCTTTTCCGGATTATATTCACAGAATTTCAAATGAAGTTTCGTTTATAAAATGATATATTAATTTATTTAGCTTGTGTCACTATTTAGGGAAAACACTGTGTTCTTAGTTCCCGAATTAGGATTTCCTTTTATTTTGCTTCCCTCGGGAAAAACGAACTAAGACCTGTGTCGGCATCTTGAGGCGCTATTTGTTTCCAAGCTCCGAAAGATGGTCAAGGATTTCTCCGAATCCTTTCAAGAAACATATAGCTTAATAGGATAGTACTTCACCGGGCGGTTGGCCAATGGGTTTTTTTAGCACTCAGCATGTATACCGAACACATAATAATAAGACTAGTCGGTTGAACGTACATATGCACAATAGAATGCATAACATATCGGCCCTACCCGTTAATCGAAATGTAAACTCAATGCCAGCTTGGGACGGTTTATTCAAATCTTCGTTTTCGCAAATCAAACGTAGAACGCACGACCAAAAAAGATCTTGACGTTCCCCCAAAATGTAAAAGCTTAGATTAGAGAGGGGTTAAAGAAGGCGGTATGGTCAGCCTGAAGAAAAAAAAATGGTAAGGACACGCTTGTGTGGTTCGGCTGAAGAATGATTCACCGTCTTTAACCATTAATCTGAAGGGGATTTTTATAGTAAATCGGATCCCATTATTTGATTGCTAGGTGTCATGGACAAATATTTAGACTGCAATCACAAAGGGGAGTAGAGCAGTGACATTGGTAGTATCTGTAGAAACGTCATGTTGTTGTTACTTACAAAAACCCCTCCCCCCCCTTTCGACATGGGTGTTACATACATACCAAAGACCTCGTTCCCTTTCCTCCTTAAATAGTATTTTTCGATCGTTCGTTTTTGAGGAACTCACGATAAACTGAATGGTTCCATTTTCAAAGAACAAGAAAAGAGAATCCGATACGAAACTTTACATAACACCGTTTACCTGGTAAGTTCAATGTGTACCTTATTTGCAAGAAAGAAACTGCCTGCCGTTTCCAAGCTATTTCAGAATATTGTACACAACATGACATTCTTGCACTCAAGGAATGTTTCCTCATCGACCACTTAGCAGACTCGAGTCTATGTCAAGTTAGCAATATCTCAGCTGAACCTATTAATTCCACTATTATCTCAGAAAAGTTGTGGCGGTTCTGCCAAACCCCACCGACTAGTTACCTAATAACACCATTTCTTCGATGCGTCGAGTCTATTTATTTAGCCGCGACGCACCACCTTCCAAACCCATAGTGCTTACCTGCAATGGGGGGCAGCGTAAGCTCCCCTGCAGCATCACACCTGAAAGTTAAACCTTATCAAGCATGCACATCAAACAAATTATTTCATTCATTCATACATGGACCGTGCCAGACAATCGGCTCGGCTTGTCAGCAATTATAAAAGATAAATACTCGCTGGCCAGCGTAATTGTTGACATAGCTGTAGCCGGTATTCTTGCTACTGTTCATGAGTGAATATTGCCCCAATCCCAAGGTTCGCAACACTGGCGACCAATTTCCCTTATCGGTTATCTACCGATCATGGGATTTGGGCACTAATATGATTGACGTTAGACAATCATACCCCAGATCATGCCTATCGATGCTCCGGCCTGTTAAATAAACAAACACGATGGGCATATCATCGTGCACCTTGAAATAGCGTTTTTGTGTATCTTAAAGCAAAAACCTATTTCGTTCTCAGGCGCAGGTCATCAAAGATTTATGGCCCTCGAAATAGCGTTTCTGTTTATTTAAGACACAGAAACCTATTTCTCCTTTCAGCGATTGCGCTATCGCGTCTCTCTATAATATCTACAATCCATTACACCAGCCCATGTTTATTCAGGTGCTTTTCCGTCGTCGCCGATATGCAGGCTGAAGGGCAACGTACTTGTCCTATACGGACACATATAGAATTCTCCCACACCAATGTAATCCACACCGTTGAATCTGGCAGATATGGATTGTATCTTCGAGTCAGATTTTAGCCACCGAACGGGGCAGATGTTCCCGAATTTATCTCCTGTCGGGATTACACGCGTGCCAGGAGTCGAGATTCACCAGTCGCGTTGGTCGTTCGCGAGGGTAGTCCTTGTGTCAGGTGTGAATATTGTTAAGGACCATTGTGCGGGAACAATGAACGGTGAACAAGTAGAATAAATCGGTTCCGACAACCATTAAAATTCAGCGGGCAGTTTGTGTGACCTTTATATATTTAACATTTATAACCGTGTAATCGACCAAAAAGTCATTTTACAAGTGGAACTATTTTTAACTCAAAAACTCGGCGGATATAAGTGTTCGGTGAATAAATAGAGAAGAACATAAAATAAAAACAAAAGCTATTTCCGACAAGATTGTGTTTCATTTATTTTCATCGCTTTCCAGTGTACATCGGTGGATTGATCAGTGTTTTGTTCTAACTCCGGCGTCTTTGCCTTCTTATTCCTCCTCGGCGAACAATTTAAATTGAATTACCGGTGCTTTTAGTCGTTTGGTCTTTTGGTGGTCAATCATTCGCTGCAGACTTGCGTTGGGGAATAAGTGAACCCGTGTTACGGCGACACCAACTTAATTCCCCACAATCCCAAAGAGAGACTTTACGTCTCTCTTGGAATCGGAAAATGCACCCCCTAATTAAGAGGGCCAGTTTCACTGGCCGAATTTCCTTTGACAACGAAGGAATATCGTGGAGTCCTTTTACACCCACCGACCGAGCAGGTCGTGGTCGTTGTCGCTCCCGCTCCCCGTCGCGCAGCGGAGGTGCGGAGATATACACAGTCGAGTTGCAAAGTCTCCTGAGACGTTGTTTTCAAAAGTCCTCATTCGTGTTAATTGAAATCGATTTGCGAAATTCCGCTTTGGAAGTCAAAACTAAATTATGTGCTCTTGTAAACGTAGCCTAAGTGAAGTATTAAAACTCTAACATATTAAGTAACGGCTAAAGATCAAGTTAATAACGAACGCGAAATAAAATAAAGAACATTTACTTCAACAGCATAACCGTGTTTTTGATTTTCCGACAACAGTTCCTGCGTGCATTAATTTCTTTTGCTTGTGTTTTTCTTTCGGTCTGCGGCAGACACTTTTAGAATTGGTGGAGACGAAGAGAATCAGCGCCGTACGCCGGTGCACAGTACTTCGTTCCCTACAAAGTTCCATTGCATTTTGAGCATCTAACTATAGAAGACGCCACTACCAATCTTTGCACAGAAATTATTAATTCCATTCCCTTTACGTACCCTATTCTAAACATAAAGCTTCAAGCTACTCACAAGCCCCGCTTGGTACGTCATGTAAGGAATAACCTGTGGGCTACTTTCCTCTGTTGTCACTTCATTCATTTCATTTTCATTTTTTATTTTCGTTTTATATCGAATTGGAAGAGCTATACCGCAAACTTACAATAGTGAGAGTAATTAAGTCGCGAAGATTAAGATGGGTCGGACAAGTAGCGCGAATGGGCAACAATAGGACCGTGCGTAGAATTCTTGACGGTAGACCAACGGGAAAGGGACCGGTAGGACGGCCGCGAAGGATGTACGCCGAAAGGCATAGGAGGAATAATAGTGTATAATTTAGAGTGCTTGCGAAGAGCCAGTAAGTTAATGTAAGAGTAATATTTGTAAAATAGATTATTAACATTTAGTCTTAAGTAAAATATGTAATTGGTTTGTTAAATAAATGTGGATATAAAACTAAATAAAACTAAAAAACGGCCGCGACGGAGAGGGGAGGACAATGTTAGGTTTGACCTTGAGGAGATAGGATCAGATGGTCAAGCGTGGAAGGAGAGTGCACAAGACAGGGGACGATGGCGGAGTCGAGTTGGTGAGGTCATGAACTTCCGGGTTCCTAGAGACCAATAAATAATAAAAATAAAATAATAATTTTCGTTTTATATTCTTAGTTTCTAAATTATAGGCTAGACAAAAAAATGCTTAAATTCTAGCTTAATTATTTTAGATAATAACTTACTGGTCCTACGTGATTCTACCGACATTGGTAATCCGGTTTTATTTGGCATTCAACCACCAGAACTAATGGTGGTGTTTAATATGATCGTCCCGGTCTGTGTGGGAGATAGCCCTACTGAACCATAGGAGCGCTTCTTCCCGGTAGTACCGCAATCGCCCGCTTACGGGTGATCTACGTACACGATAGATCATCGGAATTCCGGATCCATCCCGTATAAGCCCGTTCATTCCTCCCTAGTCGCTCTAACTGCGAGTATTCCAGTTTTCTAGGTTCTTTTTTCCACTTCGCCAAACTTTATAATACCCTCTAACAAAATTAACTAATGAATACTGTTTACTTTCCGACTCGTTTGTCGGAAAAGGCAAACGACATAAGAATACGAGTTATGAAAACAATTATCCTTTTTTTCAACGAAACGAACAAACTTTAATCAACGAGAAAAACGATTGAAAATAATACAAGTCACAAAACGAAAACAAAACAAAACTCTATATAATTTGCATAATGCAAACTGACAGTAACGACAACAACAGAAACTATGACAACACAACTAATAACAAACGAATAACAAAAAGGGCAAGTGCTGCCAAACATGCAAATTAATTATAAATTATAACCAATTGTGACGCATATGACAATCAGTACTAGAATATTCTAGAAAGTCCGAAACAAAGTACTAGAATATTCTAGAAAATACTGGAAAGCTGGAGACTATGAACAGTAGAACATTCAAGACTATGGAACGGACGGAAACGAAACGCCGAATCAGAATGAGGAAACGGTATAAATACGTCGCACACAGATCAAGGAGTACTAGTAGTAGAAGTGATAAGTGCGAAAACAAGCGATAAGTAAGAAAGTGAAGCAAGCGAGAAGTAAGAAATAAGAAGTAAGCAGTAAAAGACGCGATAAGTACGGAAGCGATCGTTAAGTGTACGGTAAAAGTAACGGTTGTTATTAACGGACTAATAAAGTGTTACATTAATTCAAAATCGATTTAACGGCTCTTATTTATTAAAAATAATTAATCCAGCGAACCCTAAGCTCGCTACAAAATGAATAACAAACTAATAATAATAATACATACGAACTATACTAATTAATAAATGTAAATACTAACGATTACTACTAACTACTAATAACAAGAAAACAAAGATAATAATAATGGCTTGAACTCATTAGTTCAAGCACGACGCAACAAATACACAAACCAAACTAATAAATTACCCAAGCGCTATTTTTCCAGTTTGTTAATCAGAAAGAAAAATGCGAAGGTTATCCCTTCCTTTAATTCGGAAACCTCATCGGTATGCTTCCACTGCAAAGCCTTTATTTGATCCAGGCAGCATGGATTTCTTGCTCGTAGATCTACCACCACCAATTTAGTTAAACTCACTTCCCATATACTCTTAGCCTTAGACATCGACACGTTTTTACGACCAATTTCCGTAAAGTCTTCGACAAAATTTTGCACAAGCTTATCCTTTTCTCGCCACCTCGGGTGTCCCTCAGGACAGTCACTTAGGCGCTCTCTTCGTTATACTAACCATAAACTGCATTGATAACATAATAATCACAGTCTCTCTTTACGCCGATTTCACTAATTTTTGGTTTTCCCGTGTTTTATTCTTCCCAAAAAAGCTATCCTCCAACAATACCCGCCATCCGTTTACTCTATATCTGTTTTTCTCTTTTTTTCATAATTTTTATTTTTTCATATTGTAGCGAGCTTATGGTTCGATGGAATAATTATTTTTAATAAATAAGAGCCGTTAAATCGATTTTAAATTAACGTGATACTTTATTAGTCCGTTAATAACAACCGCTACTTTTACCGTACACTTAACGATTTCTTGACTTATCGCTTCCGTACTTATCACGTCTTTGACTCATTACTGCTTACTTCACTGCTTACTGCTTTGATCTGCGGTGACGTATTTATACCGTATCCTCATTCTGATTCGGTGTTTCGTTTCCGCCCGTTCCATAGCCTCGAATTTTCTACTGCTCATAGTCTCCAGTTTTCCAGTACTTTCTAGAATATTCTAGTACTTTGTTTTAACTTTCTAGAATATACTAGTACTGATTGTCTTATGCGTCACAATATATATTATAATTTGTAGATTTCATAACTCATTTTTTTCTTCATATTTCCGTACCTTAGTTTTGAGATAGTTTTAAGATTGTTTTTAATTGAATTTTATAGCTTGTTATTAATTCGAAAAAATCGGGGTTTAGTCCTCACTTGTGCAGCACAATTTCCATAAAGGAAGATCTACATTGTCCAACTTAGTTGAGTTGATTTACAAAACGATATGAACATTAGGCTTCCTATTATATTTTACATCGTAGTCAATCGTACTTAGAAAACCGCCTACGCCAAGTACGATTCGGTGCATATTTTCGTGAAAATTTGTGAATCAATCCGGAATTCCCAAGGATACCATCTCGATCCCCTAATCTTCATACTACTCAATGCCCAATCCCTTCACGTTCTGAAAGATGCATCTATTTATAGAGACGACATAAAGATATCGCAAAGAATATCATCAACAATTATTTGGATAGATTTTCGATCTGATTATTGGAGCTTAACATATCTAAATTTTAGTCTATTACCTTCTCGGGCAAGTGCTCTTCCTCCATCCACAGAACAGACCAAGCTTAAAACAATACCATTCCCTCAATTCCTCTATATCTCAATAATTATACTGTCACTGTTAGATACAACTCCCCACCCCATAAGTTCCTGTGATCAGCGTTATAAAATAATTAATAAACGTCTGACAAAACACCTTACATCGGTGATCACAGACTTGATTGTTATAAATCAGTATCTTCCTACAAAAATGCCTCCTCTCCACACTTAATTCAACTATCAACTGAGACATATCGGAATGTAACTGCACACGCAATAGCCACTTCACATCATGGACTCATCCCAAGTTTGTTAGCTTGTTAACAAGCTAATTAATTCTGAAAGTGTTTGAGTGCAAATTTATGAATCTGCACTGGAGGATAACTCGTACGCCTTTGGTCTCTTCTTCCCTGGAGCCTTATGGTCTCTGTAACGTTGTCTAGATTCCACTAAGATGGAGGGCAGATGATCGCCAACAAACCAGGCAGATCGTCCAATCAATTCCTAGCTGGTGGTGTCTTCCGCATATGCCACGTATGGTTTTGGTCCGACTGCGTTACGAGGTGGTGTGTGGGTTCTAGGCAATTATCTTGAATTATTTTTTTTTTTACACTAAGGTGTGATGTATAATACCTCCTCCACAAGCTTTGTGGTGGCACCTCCATTGCTAACACCCACTGGGATGTTCGCCATGATAAATGGTTTACTGTGTAGGAACTTAGTAACGAACACAACATCGAAGAAGTATTTTACTCTGGATGTCATGAGACACCTTCTCCAATCTATTATCGTGGTTCGTAGCACCAAATTCATCGGAGTTCTTATTGTCTCGTAACGGCATAATATTACTTCCATGTGATCCCATCACACAAGTCTGAAACGAACGTTTGTCACGTTAAAGATTTATCAATCCTTTTGCTAAGACCTGTCTTACAATCCGGTCCTTGACAAAACCGGCAGTTAAATGTGATCAGTCTGACCAGATGCGGCTATTCTGGACTATCTTTTCAACAAAATTTATTTTCTGGGTATGGACAATTGACTGCTGGGCTATGCAGGGGTTTGCAGTGCTACATGACATAAGAAGGAGTGGGCCATGGCTGTAATTCACCTCGAAACAGAATGGCACACAATTTTGTTATTTAAATTTGTAACCTGGTCAAAACTGATTACTGAATTTATAGCCGCAAGGAGAGAATTCATCTATTAAATGCATCCATTCGCTACTGCAGGTGAAACGCGGAATGCAGCTATAAATAAGAAATACTTATACCATAGTGAGCCCGGTAGCCTGAACGTAGGCGAGGTAAAGGTGGTATAGATACAAATCTGATAAAGCTGTACAATATTATATTGCTATTTCGAATATTTTTGACAGATGGGTTGAAAACATCTAAATCAGTGATTTCCTACATCCTTTATATTCTTTATGATTTCACGTGTTGGCACACTTATTTTTGGCACTATGACCAGCTGGCCGAAATTTGCGGAGGCTATAAATATTCTGGAGTAATAGGTATGTGATCAAGACATCACACTGGCCACCAGAGTCCTTTTAAGAATACCTTCAAAACTGCGGAGAAAGATACAGAGATGGCGACTCTACTAACATATCCATTTAAACAATTTGTGTCGAAGCTTCGTTGCATTTCAACCATTAATCATTGAGATATAGAAATTTGACTGATGTATCTTTTGATATTTTCAAAACAAACAAAAGAACGACTTTCATTTACTCTTATTTGATACGAAGATACCGTAGTCAGGAATGATTTAAAAAATGGTGAGGGAATCTTCTCCGCCGGGGTCAACTACTAAGTGTATGGATACGTTTTTTTTTCCGGTTTCTTTGGTAATTAATCCTTTTTTATTCAAAATATTGGACATCGGTTTGTACACATTTCGCCCATCTTTCAGGTAATTTATGAATAGTATGTCAAGAAAACTGCTTGTCTTTCGCGGCAAACCATTCGTCGAACCATTTTCAAACTTCCTCGAATTCGCTGAAGTGCTGCTCTGCGAGCGCGTACCCCATTGGGTGGTGCGAAGAGGTGATAGTCAGATGGCGCCAAGTCTTGGGAGTACGGCAGGTGCAGAAGGATGTCCCATCGAAGCGATTTCAAGGTGTCTTTCACTAGTTTTGCTGTGTGCTGCGTAATTTTCACTGGTGCCATCTCTTAGGTAAAGCGGAAAAAACGTATGCATACACCTGGTATTTGTCGCTGATTTGCTGAATTTAAGCGGTCTTATACTGACCCGATGACATCGGCTCGAAATCGGGACCGGTGGAGAGACTTGCTAAATAAGGCCAAGATCCCAGTTGTATTCCAATGATGATGATGATACTGACCCGAGAACAGTAACAGTAACAGTGAGATTAAGAGTAAGAGTAAGCGTACAAGTAAGAGTAAGAGGAAGACTAAGACAAAGAGTGAGAGTAATAGTAACAGTAATAGTAATAGTAATAGTAATAGTAATAGTAAAAGTAATAGTAATAGTAATAGTAAGAGTAAGAGTAAGAGTAAGAGTAAGAGTAAGAGTAAGAGTAAGAGTAAGAGTAAGAGTAAGAGTAAGAGTAAGAGTAAGAGTAAGAGTAAGAGTAAGAGTAAGAGTAAGAGTAATAGTAAGAGTAAAAGTAAGAGTAAGAGTAAGAGTAGAGTAAGTGAAACAGTAATAGTATGAGAGGGAATAACAGTAATGATAACAGTAACAGCTGTGCTCAGGGTTGTCCAATTGTTTTTTTGCTTTTACACTAGCGGGCGCACAAAAATTGATTTTGATGTACCCTTAAATATCGGAGAACAGTGTCAGCGGAAGAAGAGATAGTGCATAAGGACATCGGCTTGGGCATTAGAACGACGAGAAAATACATGATCAGGTAGAGCATTCCATCTTCCTGTGGTTCGGCTAAGGGATGACTCTCTGTATGTATTTGTACACCTGAAGTTGGCTTTCAATGTGAACTGGTGCGCATTTAAAGATTCTGGAGAGGCATTTGAGCAAGGCCATGATAATACCAACAGGAAAGAAATAGGCATGATACTTTGCGCCTATGGTCTAACGACGGAATTGAACGATTTACGGCTAGGTCACGTGCCAAGTTATTGCATGACCAGAGAGTGAGACATTAAATACTACCCTCTCCCACAGGTAGTAGAAACTTCAGGGCATTCGTGAAAAACATTCAAAACTCAGTTTCTTCGTCCATTCCATCTCTTATAGTCGATGACAAACCAGTCACCACTGCAATAGAGAAGGCGAATGTACTTGCTCCACATTTTGCAGCCAACTCAACGCTGCCTGATACCACATCAGTTCCACCTCAACTTGAGCATATGCAGCACACCATGAGCCAGATTCGCTTCCGAACGCGTACTGTTGCCCGCGCACTCAAAGAGTTAAACGCACACAAATCCGCTGGTCCGGATGGCATTTCCCCAATCCTCTTGAAGAGATGTTCCTCTTCACTCACTAAACCACTGCGGAAACTCTTCCATTTGTCTTATTCTACTGGCCGTTTCCCAAATAGATGGAAGTCAGCGAACATTCAGCCAATTCCCAAAAAAGGTGACAAATCATCCTTTTCCTCTTATCGACCCATAGCACTAACTTCTATTCTCTCCAATGTAGTAATGGAATCACTTATCAACCGTCAATTTTCGAAATCTCTGGAATCAAATGACCTCCTCAATGGCCGCCAATATGGCTTTCATACCAACAGGTCCGCAGGAGATCTGATGGCGTACCTTACTGAAAAGTGGAGCCATTCCATCCTCTACCTCGGTGAAAGCAAGGTAGTCGCATTAGATATTTCAAAAGCCTTCGACAGAGTTTGGCATCCAGCCCTTTTGTCAAAATTGCATTCATGTGGCGTGGACAATTCCCTGATCCAATGGAAAAGAGACTATCTTTCTGGCAGTTCCATCCAAGTGGTTCTTGATGGTGTCAAATCTGTCTCCCATCAAATTAATATAGGTGGTCCCCGAGGTTCGGTACTCTCACCCACTCTCTTCATTATCTTTATAAATGATCTCTTGTCAATTACTCACAACCCAATTCACTCGTTTGTTGATGATAGCACATTGAGTTTCTCATACTCATACGAACACACCCGTCCAAACTCTTCGAACGTCACTACCAACCAGCAACTTATGCTTGATACATTGAATTCAAACCTCAACAAGATATGTCAGTAGGAATTATCTAACCGAGTAGAATTCAATTTCTGTCTCTTGTCGTCAAAGGTGAGCCCGAAAGTAAATATACTGTCTATGAACGGCACTTGCATCGACAAAGCCAAGGAACTATCAATCCTCGGCACTCGAATTAATTCGACTCCTTAATTGGAATGAACAAAGGTATAGGATTCCGTAAGAGATGCAAAAAATACTTCACTCCATGCAACCTGACCACTATTTACAAGGCGTATATTCGTCCGAAAATGGAGTTCAACTCCCATATTTGGTCAGGCGCATTCAAAACTGCACTACGGGTGCTCGACGGAATGCAAAAGCGAGCATTGAAACTTATTGGGGACTCAGCCGTAAGTCGATCAATTCCGTCATTAGAACACAGGCGCAACGTATCATGCCTATCTCTTTTCTATAGGTATTATCACGTTCGTTGCTCAAACGAACTTGCTGAATGTGTTCCGCCCCTTCAGACATTTTCCTGCGATACCCGTCAATCTGTGTCAAACCTCCTCTCCATCCGCTCCCACTGTGCTCTGACATTTAAGGTACTTCCAAATCCCTTTTTGTGCGCGCGTTAGTGTAAAAAAAAACAAATAAGTTTTACTATTCTTTTTCGCATCCTGTCGAGCAATTATGCGTAGTTTCGGATGAGACTGGCCGAATGTGGAGGACGAATCCATTTTAGGACGAATGTACAGCTTGGAAGTAGTGGTCCGGTTGGATGGAGTGAAGTATTTTTGCATTTTGTAAGAAACCCCATACATTTGGCTGTAGTTTTCGTAGCTTCAAATATGTGGTCATTCCGACGGGAATTAAATCGAGTGCAGAGGATTGATAATTCCTTGGCTTCATTGATGCAAGTGCCGTTCATTTCACGATAAGACGCAAGATTGCGTTTTTAAGGCATTGAATTTTACTCACTTAGTTAATCTCCATTGATATATCTTGTTGATGCTGAAGAACAACTTGCTGCGGATGGTTAATGAGGTTGGAAGATTTTGGTGGGGAATGGTCGTGTGAATATGGCAAACTCAACGTGTTATCACCAGCAAATGAGTGAATTGGGTTGTGGGGATTGGACAAAAGATAATTTATAAAGATAAGGAAGAGAGTGGGTGAGCGTACAGAACCGTGGGGAACACCTACCTAGATTTTATGGGAGGCAGATTTGTCACCATCAAGAACCACTTGTGTTCAACGGCTAGAAAGATAGTTTATTATCCATCGGATCAGTGAATTGTCAACTCCATAAAAATGTAATTTCGACAAAAGGGCTGGATGCAAAGCTTTGTCGAACGTTTCTGAAATAACCAATCCGACAACCTTCCTTTCAACGAAATAGAGGTTAGAATGGGTTCACTTTTCCGTAAGATATGCCGTCAGTTCTCCTCTGGTTCTCCCAGTTGAAGAAATCAAACAATTATTATTATTATTATTTATTGGCCTGTAGGAACCCGGAAGTTCATGACCTCACCGAGTCGGCTCCGCCATTGTTCCCTGTCCTGTGCGCTCTCCTTCCACGTTCGACCATCCGATCCGATCTCCTCGAGGTCCAATTTAACATTGTCCTCCCATCTCCGTCGCGGCCGTCCGGTCGGTCTCTTTTCCGTTAGTTTACCGTCAAGAATTCTATGCACGCTCCTATCATCGCCCATTCGCGCTACGTGTCCGGCCCATCTTAATCTTCGCGACTAGATTACTCTCACTATTGTAGGTTTGCGGTATAGCTCTTCCAATTCGTGGTTGTGGAGTTTCCTCCATTGTCCTGACTCCTCGTCATATTTACCGCCAAATATACCCCTTAAAACTTTCTCGAATACGCGGAATTTGTTCTCTTCCCGTTTTGTGAGAGCCCATGTTTCGCATCCGTATAGAGCAATCGGCATGATTATGGTTCTATAGACACGGAGCTTTATGTTACGTGATAGTAGTTTGGATTTCAGCAGTTTACTGGCTGCATGCCAACTAGCATTGCCGGAGTGTAGTCTTTTGTTAATTTCCTTCGACGTTTCGTTTCTGGTCGTCAGTATCGTCAGGTATTTAAATTCTTTGACATTTTCAAATATCTTGCCCCTGACGTTTATATGTGTTCTCTGAGGTCCACCTGCGCTCGTCGTAATCATGTATTTCGTTTTGTCTTCGTTTATTTCTAGGCCCACCTCTTCTGCTGCTTGCATGATGACTTCACAGTTTTTACTTACAGTTTCGAGATTATCGCCCAGAACGGTGATGTCATCCGCATACGCGAGCACTTGTGTGACCCCGTTCAAGGAAGATCCGGCCGTGTTGTCGTCTTGTACCTTTCTGATAACATACTCGAGGACAAGGTTAAAAAGGCATGGTGAGAGGCCATCGCCCTGTTTTAGTCCGTCCCGGAATCAAACAATAGTAAGGAAAATCGAAGAAGATTCAAGATAGCTATAAATGACTGTAATGCACATATTCAACACGCAAAGATTTTGCATGACCATATAGTGAGACCAAAAATACTACCAAAAAAACCTACAAAACCCGGTCTCCCATCCATTTCTTCGCTTATAGTCAATGACAGACAATAAGAAAGCAAATCTATTTATTGCACATTCCGGGGCCAACTCGACCTTGCCTGATACCACTTTTGCTTCTTTCACTTCGTCCCCTGTAGAGATTGTTTTCTTTTTTTGTTCTCCGTTGGCAGATTTGACACCATCAAGAACCACTTGGATTGAACTGCCAGAAAGATAGTCTCTTTTCCATTCGATCAGGGAATTATCCACTCCATAAGAATGCAATTTTGACAAAAGGGCTGGATGCCAAACTGTGTCGAAGGCTTTTGAAATATCTAATGCGACTATCTTGCTTTCACCGAGGTAGAGGATTGAATGGCTCTACTTTTCAGTAAGGTACGCCATCAGATCTCCTGCGGACCTGTTGCTACGAAAGCCATATTGGCGGTCTTGAGGAGGTCATTTGATTCCAGATATTTCGAAAGTTGACGGTTGATAAGTTATTCCATTACCTTGGAGAGAATAGAAGTTAGTGCTATGGGTCTGTAAGAAGAAAATGATGATTTGTCACTTTTTTGGGAATTGGCTGAATGTTCGCTGACTTCCATCTATTTGGGAAACGGCCAGTAGAATAAGATAAATGGAAGTGTGGCATCTCTAACAGATACACACAATTCACAAGCATAATAGTGAAGGACATCATCATCATCATCATCATCATCATCATCATCATCGGCACTACAACCGGGAACCAATCCTGGCCTTATTTAGCAAGTCCTGAGGCTTGCTAAATTTTCCATAATGATTTGTTCTTTCCGGGCAAGGTCATTAGTCTTGCGCCAGAGGCTCCCCGACGGTGAATCGAACCCCGGTCTTCCGCGTGACATGCGGGTATACTAACCACTATACTATCGACGAGCCCAATAGTGAAGGACACCGAACGAAAATCGAATAAGAAAATACATCAGAACCGTATACCTAGCGATAACATAACAATTCACATCAGTGGAGTATAGTCGAGTTTGAAAATTAAATTCTAAACACGGTCAGTAGCCTGATGGGTAACGCTTAGGTTCAATTTCTTTCGTGATTCAAACTGTCATAGCGTCAGTTCGAATCACACGATCTTCTTCACTATTATTTCAAACGCTATAGAAGAGTTTCCGCAGTGGTTTAGTGAGTGAAGAGGAACATCTCTTCAAGAGGATTGGGGAAATGCCATCCGGACCAGCGGATTTGTGTGCGTTTAACTTTTTGAGTGCGCGGGCAACAGTACGCGTTTGGAAGCGAATCTGGCTCATGGTGTGCTGCATATGCTCAAGTTGAGGTGGAACTGATGTGGTACCAGGCAGCGTTGAGTTGGCTGAAAATGTGCAGCAAGTAGATTCGCCTTCTCTATTGCAGTGGTGACTGGTTTGTCATCGACTATAAGAGACGGAATGGACGAAGAAACTGAGTTTTGAATGTTTTTCACGAATGCCCAGAAGTTTCTACTACCTGTGGGAGAGTGTAGTCTTATTTTGTCTCACTCTCTGGTCATGCAATAACTCGGCGCGTGACCTAGCCGTAAGTCGTTCAATTCTGTGGTTAGAACAGAGGCGCAAAGTATCATGCGGATCTCTTTTCTCTAAAACGACGCGCACAAAAGATGATTTATAAAATTTGTTTTCAACTTTTTTTAGTTCCAACGATAGAGGCATTTCTGTAAATTAATAATCTTTTTTTTTTTTGTTGTCAGATTGCTAGGAGGGTTGAATCGTGGGTATGGTCGCGTGCCAACTTTTTGAGATCCCCCACTTCATCAGCTGCTAACTTTTTGAATTTTGAATTTTTTTCTTTCCATTTTTTTACTGTATTCTTGAAATATTAATAAACATCCTATAAAAAATGAATAGTAAAAATATTGATTGCTTTTTTTTACAGCACTTCAAAAATTGCGTTAAATTCGCGCGTCTAGGCCAGAATACCCCCTTAATGTAATAACAATATTTGTAAAATAGAATTTAACATTTAGTCTTAAGTAAAATCTGTAATTGAATTGTTAATAAATGTGGAGAAAAAAGAAAAAAAAACCCTTTTTCAAGAAATTCAACCGCATAAACCGGGAATGATCATGAGGTGGAAAAGAATCATAAAACTCCGTTCGAGCACCCTCATTAAAGCACGTTTGACATTCTCATCAGAAAGAGCTGAGGAGAAGCTTTTAGTCAAACACCGAGGTAACAGCGAAACTAATGCTTATTCTAAGAAATTCAACAGTATCATTCGGGAGTAATCAGTGATTTTGAAATGTGTCCCTTTCGTGTGCATGGATTAAGCAGAAGTGTTCTTGAGGAATCTCATATTGATATAACTTTATTTTCTCGCTCAGATATAGTGGTGCAGTTGAAATTGAGGTTGAATCATTCGCTTAGTTGTACACACGTTTTATTACCGGCTTATCAAGATTGCCAACTTGTTGTTCACCAACATGGAAAGATAATAGCATTGGAGTTTGTTACATACCCTAATACTGCAAGTTTATACTACAAGAAATGAGAGTAAGTTGTCAATATGTTGGCAAATAAACTCGAATGTTCGTGCGTCAACTGTAGCATAATTTTTCTTTTAATCTACATTTCTATAAGGCAGTATAAATTACCCTTATCTAAAGCAATTATTTGTTGCACTAAAACCGACGTTGTACACAAAATAGATGTAGACAATTTGTGGAAACACATGTCTTTGCAAGGTATTTCATAGAATTCCAGTGAACTTTTTATATAAACATCAGTCTGGTGTTTGCATAATAAAACTGCTTTCTTTGAATCACTTACTTCTAACGTGATCAAGTCTACACGTTCTTACAGTTTCTACTCTGAAATTACAACATCGATAATACACATGTTTCGAAAGGTGTGCTTTTTAGTGATTCCTATTGGAAGTCCAGACAATAATTCACGACCCGATACGACCACACTTAGCACAGCCTTAGCTGGAAATTGCATTTACAGACATAACTCCAACTGTTGGTATTCCACTAAAGTCACAACAATAACAAAAAAAAGAACAACCAGCAAATCTGAAGAACAAAACAAAGCACAATTTCCAATTTGCAGTCTACTCGCTCCTTCTAATCAAACCACAAAATCTGTGCTAGCACGTGAGCTGTAATTAAAAGAAAATCTCACGACGTCGCAATTGGAATCTAAGGGATAACGATATGCACCTCAGATTCCAATGCATAAATCAGATTAGTAAAAGTTATGGTTTGTCCGCACCGTTCAAGAATTTTATCGGTTACCTCATTCGCATGGATAACCGAGTGGACTTTTGTCATTGTGATAAATTACGAATCGTTGGTTGTGGCGATCTTAATAGAACGTGTACTCAGAATAAGGCGAAAATGTACCTTTCTAGGTTTTACTTTCGAGGCAGCTTTATGTTTATTGCAAGCTTGACCTTAAGACCAATATTTACTGATAGGTATTTGTTTTTGATTGTTATTTATATAGAGAATTAAATGACATTCATTTGTGTACCCGCTTTTCTATTTATGACGTCGATAAGGTATCCTCCCAAGAGACAATAATAACTGTTTACAACTCCTTAACACTAGCCGGGGATTAACCAATTTAAAAGCGTTCGATTACAACCAATCGTAGGTGTACTCGACATGTTTTTAGACCCTAACAGTTTACGAATGCTTGAGTTTTGAGTGGCTTTTGACACCAACAGCATGTTTTAAGACATTCCATCAACCAACCAATCGATTGCCACATGATATCACTCCCACACGATCTAAACACATTCGATCTATCGTCTATCCATACACAGGCATAGGCCCGATTTTGAAGGCATACGAACTCCTTGGAACAATCGTCGTCAAGTTTTATGTCAACAGAAGATACAATCGAATGTTACAGACTGCGACGATCTTTTCGTGTCAACAGTTTTACTGAACAAGCACCTCTGTCACATAGATGATGTTTGCTTAGTTGTTAATAGAGATATATTCAATCGATAAGCCAAATATACAGCAGGTAATAAAATCGATAAAAGACATTATCAACAATACACGATAACGACGGAGATGTCGATTGCATTCGAAGTACGAACTAGTGAAACAAACTCAAATTCGATTTACCATCAAGCTAAAATCCCCCTGCAGCCTTCTTGCTTACAGAGGAAAAGGGTCGACCTGTCAATCAAACGAACAAGGGGAACAAAATAAATTTAATTCTAAGCCAAGTATTAAATGTAAGCGAGTAGCAGCAGCAACAAAATAATAAAACGAATAATCATCCCAATGAATCTCAAGAATTATTACAAAGACGAACAACAAGCCCAGACGCGACTGGAGGACGCCTTAGCGCTGTCAGGTGAAATTCATCCTTTATCAGAGATATCCGAGTTCTGGATACACCTCGTCCGTGTATTTAATTCTTCACGATCTCTCTTTTGTACTTCACATCCCAGATCGATCGATTTCGATTTCGGTGTTTGACTGCTTGTGCGCTATATGAACAGATCGCTTCCCCTATCCGGGAGCTTGACACTATACTGTGGAAGAAAAAAATATGGAAAATACCACAACCCAATGCCATCACGCTGGAATAAATTACAATAAAAAAATAATAAACCCAGGTGCAGAATGGACCAACTCAAGCAGCATCCATCATGATCTGTATGCAGGATAAAAACGGCTCATGGCCACGGGCCATAAGGAACAGTTCAACAGCTTAAGACTTGCAGATCTGGGGAGCGCGATTTCCATGAATGATGGCCGCACATGCGGCCTTATGCGCACGTCTCGGAACCCGAACCCAGACCGATTCGAACACTGCTGACACTAGATCCACCGCTTACAGTACTGTCAGTTCGCACTGGTGGCAACTTTTGTGTTATTTATTGACAATCTTAGCATCACAAGCAATTAATCATACTGCACTTCGTACTCCCCGCGCCTGGGCGTTGTGCGGAACACTCGCATCCTGTGTATGCAAATTCATCTCTGTCGTTGCTCACGGATCTGATTGTGTTGCAAGTGATTGGTTAAGGCTCGAATTGGAATTCAAAGAAATATTATGATTACTTCCCTTGTTCGGGGCCATTCATTGCGGAACAGATCATCGCCTTTATTCCCCGTATATTCCTGCTGAGTGGACTGTGAATGTGACGAATCCTTTAATTGGATTTTCTTTTGTATTTTAAAGCAGCGCTATCCGAAACAAATTCGGTTGATCGGGCTTAAACACTCAAACTGTTTTCTCTTGTGATCATAAAAACAGAAGTTGAGCACGAAAGTCGTATAACAATGGGCAATGGGCTGGAAAGACTGTAACAAATCGCGGCCTCAAATTTTTGACAAGAAATGTGAGGTTATTTATAGATTAACCTTTTGAAATTTGTCGAGTTTTATGCTGCAATGCGATGCTAGAAGCGAAGGGTAAACCTAACACGACTTTTTTAAGCTGTGTACTTAAAACACTAGTCGTGAACATTGTCGAATTGGAGGAGGTATGCCTTTCTAGGCAGTTCTCTTTTGGAATAAAAAAAAGCTATAAAAATACGAAAACTGGTGTATCAAATGGAGTAGGAATATCTACTTAAATTCCAGAAATGTTACCAGAGACGATGTCCATCGTCTCCGACTCAGCTACCCAAACAGAGGAATTGCTATCGGTATACCAGACCATACTATGAACAGCTGGAGATATATCATCCCAAACCAAGTCGAAATCCAATTTTAAAAAAGCACCCTAAGCAATGACTTGTGTGGGACAATAAGATGACGCATTAAATGGTGAACTGCAATGAATCTACACTATAACGCGTTTCTACGCAGTGCGAAAAATGTATACCGGCTTATATGTATATCCGTTTCAAATTGAAACAAGAAGACAGAGTTACAGAATACCCACAATACAGTTTCCTACTCAAACGATATACGTCTCTGCTTATTTAATTTTTCGATTCCACTTTTGGTGTAATATTCACTATAATTTTAAGTGTTTGTAAGGTGTGTCGTGTCCGTTGGAATCGTCACACCTTAAAACAGGCAAACTTCAAAAAATAACAACAGCTTGTGGTTCCCCCGTGATCAATATTGCCTTGGGTCACACAGAGCATACCGAATCGAGGCAACGAAGGATCTAACGGTACTTGTGCGCAAAATATGCTTAACGAATATGGAGACAATATCCCATTGAGGGGAGCACCCATTCCAAATTTACGGATTTAACAACTCACCATAATACTCAATAATCAAATTTTGTCATAACGATTTTTAAACAATATGAACGTTCACAAGTTTTCTTCTTTTTCTGATTCTACTATTCCCAAAATATCAACCAAAACAATGTTAGTGCGCTCGGAGTCAGCCTTGAAAGAGTAATGCTCTTTCTTTCAAGAAGTTAAAACAACTATGCACTTGTGGGGTTTCTTCAAGGCGCCGAAGAACCACCCATCGCTTTAACCCCACGTAACCTGCAATTACCATAGCCAACTTACCTGCAATCGAGCAGCGTTAAGCTATCCTTTCAATATCCTACACCTGGAAATTAAACCCTCAGCAACAGCCTTGTTGTATTCCAGAATACTACCCTTATTAAATTTAACACTGAATCTCCTAACACATCCTTAAAAACTTCACTTAACATATATTACATTCTCACTTAATACATACCATTCATAAACATTCACAATATTACCAGTTACAGCACACTTAATAACCTGCACCTTTTTATTTATTCAAAACATAGCAACTTGGATTTTCGTCCAAATTGTTTGTTGTTAAAAGTCAGGGAGAGATAGAGAAAAATTTCAGTTCCGAACGAGAGGAGTTCGGAAAAAAAGAAAAAATAAAATGAAACCAGATGAAAATAATGAAGAGTTAAATTTTAAACATTTTAATTAAAACTTTCATATGTAGACAAATTTAAATAAAACCAGAAAAAAGTTAATATGCAGTGAAAATTGGATCTAGTTATCACTAATTCAGTGCGTTGCAACCGGTTTTGTCGGAGTGGTATACAAGAAAGGAGAAAAAATTGGTTAATTAAATTTCGCCATTCTATAAAAGGACTAGTGAATATAAATATTAATAAATCTTCGCTGGGAGAAGAATCGAAAAAAATAAAAGGTCCCCGCTCTTCCCTCATACCGAGGAAGCACGCCGTTCGGACATACAACACTGGTGGCAGCGGTGGGATCCCCAGATAACGGGATCCCGAAACAGAAAACAAAATTTAAAACAAAAAAAAAAAAAAAATGTTTTTTGTAAGAAAAAAAAATTTTTTTTCAAGAAAAAACAAAGAAGAGAGAAGGAAAAACACAAGAGAAATAACCAAACAATAAGAAGAAAGAAAAAAAAAATTTTTTTTTCAAGAAAAAAAATAAGAAGAAAAAAAACCCCGACATAAAACAACGAAAAAAAAAGTAAACATAAAACAACGAAAAACAAAGTAAACAAAAATTTAAAACAACAAAAAAAAATTGATTATAAGAAGAAAAGAGAACACAAGAGAAATAACCAAATAAGAAGAAAAAAAAAATTTTCAAGAAGAAAAGAGAGAAAAAAAAACACAGGAGAAATAACCAAACCAAAATAAGAAGAAAAAAAAAACCCCGACATAAAACAACGAAATAAAAAGAAAAAAAAAGGAAACAAAATTGTATGCAGCAAAGACCAGGATGAGCAATCAACTTTAGGACGTGAAGTCTGCCTGGCGGAAAAGAGAAAAAAAAATCTAATCTAAAAAGAAAAAAAAAACAACACAAAGGAAACAACTAAGAAAACTGAAGACAAAAAAAAAATAAAACAAAACAGCAACACTCAAGACTGCTATCAACAGTACAACGACAACATTTAGTAGAGTAAGAATTTTTTTAAATAGCGACTTTTCTCTCTACTTTTTAGGAATATTTTCTACTTGGAAGCTCTCCTTTTCACAAAAAAAAAAAAAAAAAAAAAAATTTTTTTGGATAGAAATTTCTATCTATATTTTGAAAATTCTCATTTCAGTATTTCGACGACATTTCCGTTTTTTTTTCTCGTCGTTTCTTTCTTTGCAGCTTTGGGACCAATTTATTTTTCTTTCCTATATATATATTTATATTGAATAACAAAAGGAAAGGCCAAATTTTTTATAACCATATTTTTAAGTTAACCATATTATTAAGAATTGATAACAAATTTTCGCCATACAGTATTTTAAACTTTCACTATTACGAGTCCATATTACACAAGACAGGCGGCTAGGCAGGGGGAAGAACAAATCCACTATCAACAGATACACATTAAACCCCCTGAAATGGCTCTCTCTGTCGGAATTTCTGATGTTTTCAGAATCGTCCCTACCTTTGACGGGAAACCCTGCGACTTAGGTAAATTTATTTCCGGGGGAGACGTTTTATTTAGATCCATAAAGAAGGCAGACCCGGATATATACGAGACATTTTTAGAGCTAGTCAAAAATAGACTAGAGGGTCATGCTTACGATCTGATTAGGTATAGCCAAATCGCTAAGTGGGAGGATTTAAAAGAAAAATTAGAATCGGAATATAAAGAGGAGCAATCTCGGTCGACGGCACACAATGAGTTGATTTCTCTGAAACAACGCTACAGAGAAACCGTCCGGGAATACGGCGATAGAGTCGCGAATGCTCTAAGGACTCTAAACTCTGCCACGTGTGAAATAACAGCAGACGCGGTGGTTAGGGAATTCTTAATGGAAGAAAACAAAAAATTGGCCGTACAAACATTTGAGGATGGACTAAACAACGAACAGCTAAAGATACTAGCTAAAGTCCATGGGGGAAACAATTTAAAACAGTCGATTGCACATGTAGTGTCACATGCGGCTCGCATGGACAACTCTCCCAGGTCATATCAATATAACGAAAAACCTACATTCAATCGTATAGTCTGCCAAACCTGTGGTAAGTCAGGGCATACACAGGACACATGTTATCGAAACATGCAGTCCAATTTTCCGAATAGACAACCCATAAAAAGGGAATATAACATTTTATGCAATTTCTGTGGTCGGAATAATCACACAGAGAATGAGTGTAGATACAATATATCTAGGAATGGAGCGTCTTCAACAAATTACCAACAAGGTACCACAACGCGTAACCCATTCCGAAACAATCCTACAAACTCTGAAAATCGTTTTGGTGAAAATTCTAGGACCACCAATAGACAAAACGATCGGCAAAATTTTCACTTTTCTCGGGTGCAAGAGTCGGAAAACGAGGCCTGACGCCAACCAAAATTTATGGAAGACAAACAAAATTTTTCTATTTACAGCATTAGTTCTTCGGAAATAGATAACGACCAATTTAATGAAACTCCTACCCAAATTTACCTTGAACCAGCTTATGATTATCCTAACCGTATGACTAATTCCAATAAAGCTATAAATACAAATATAAAAGAAGTTAAACCAAACCCTAATATAATGACTCCGATTCAGACTGCAATTCTGGAAAATAATTCAGCAACTAAGACTGAAAATTCGAAATTTTCAGCAGTATTAAAGACTGATATCCTTAATATTTCAGCTATCCCAATTGATTACCCAGACACTTCAGCAACCAAGACTGAGAACTCAGCAGTAATAAAGACTGAAAATTCGGAAATTTCAGAAAATATACAACCAAAAATCCCTTATATTTCGGCTATCCCAATAGACAACCCCGACACTTCAGCAACAAAGACTGAAAATTCAGCAGTGTTAAAGACTGAAGACCCAATAGTTGCAATAAAATTCGAAACCCAAGTCAGTTCAGCAGCTAATACTGATGAACAAATCTTTTCAGCAGCAAAGACTGACGGATTAAATGTTTCTACAGCAGATATAACTGAAGAAATAGTTCAAACAGCAAATAGGACTGGGAACCAAGATGTTCTGACAGCTAATAAGCCTGAAGAACTATACGAATCAGTAAATGAGACTGAGAAACTAAACGATCCATCAGCAGTGAGTAAGACTGAAAAGGTAGACGTTCCGACAGCAGTTAAAGCTATGGACAATGACAACACTAAGCCGAAAACAATAAATATTTTAAACAACGAAAACAAACACAAACACTTACTCAAACACGAAATAATAAAAAATGAAAATAATAATTTGACTAAAATAGGTATTGTAAAGAATAACTATATAAATACATTACAAGTCTTTTTTTACAGCAATAAAAATTTATTCCAATGCAAAATACAAAAAAATAAAAGGTTACACCGTCATTTAAATTATTTAAGATCATTTTTCAAGAAGATTTTTGGTAATAATCATCTTTATTCAATCATCATAGTAATAGGCCCAGAAAGGTTTTGGAAACTTTTCCATAAATTTAAGGAAAAGATAAACACATAACAAATGGCCTTTGTTTTATTATTCAATATATATGAAATAATCTAACAATTGTAGGAAATGACGGAAATGAAAAAAAAAAAAAAAAAAAAAAAAAAAAAAAGTTAATGAGGGGGACGAAAGAAAGAAAATGTTAGAGGTAATATATATTGGAAATTTTAGAATTTATATATATTCGAACGGAAAAGGAAAGAAAGGAAATTTTAGAGGTAATATATGTATTGGAAAATTTGGAATTAATATATATATTCGGACGGAAATGAGAATTTTGAAACAATAATATTAATATTATAAAATTAATATAATAAGTAATAATAACTTTTGGATAAGAAAACAAAAGGTTCCAAGGAGAAATATTTAAATTTAGTTAGGTAATATGTAATGTAAATAGACTATTTTGACTATTTTTCTAGTGTTAAGAACTTTTTGATTATTGAAAAAATTTAGTTAATATATAATGTAAATAGATTATTTTTCTAGTATTAAGAACTTTTTGAATATTGTAACCTTTGATGAAAGATTAATTTTGAAAACCTTTGTAATGTAATTGAACGAAAATCCAAGTTTTTAATTAATCTTAATTTAATATATAGTTACTAGGAAATTATTCTCTTCAAGGATAATTTTCTTTCTCGAAGAAGGGTGGGATGTTGTATTCCAGAATACTACCCTTATTAAATTTAACACTGAATCTCCTAACACATCCTTAAAAACTTCACTTAACATATATTACATTCTCACTTAATACATACCATTCATAAACATTCACAATATTACCAGTTACAGCACACTTAATAACCTGCACCTTTTTATTTATTCAAAACATAGCAACTTGGATTTTCGTCCAAATTGTTTGTTGTTAAAAGTCAGGGAGAGATAGAGAAAAATTTCAGTTCCGAACGAGAGGAGTTCGGAAAAAAATAAAAAATAAAATGAAACCAGATGAAAATAATGAAGAGTTAAATTTTAAACATTTTGATTAAAACTTTCATATGTAGACAAATTTAAATAAAACCAGAAAAAAGTTAATATGCAGTGAAAATTGGATCTAGTTATCACTAATTCAGTGCGTTGCAACCGGTTTTGTCGGAGTGGTATACAAGAAAGGAGAAAAAATTGGTTAATTAAATTTCGCCAATCTATAAAAGGACTAGTGAATATAAATATTAATAAATCTTCGCTGGGAGAAGAATCGAAAAAAATAAAAGGTCCCCGCTCTTCCATCATACCGAGGAAGCACGGCGTTCGGACATACAACAGCCTGTATTTCAACCAAACCATTGTGGTTCATTTTACACGGATCAATTAGGAATCTGAGCGGTTCCTCTGGGCGGCAACATGTTCATCAACACACTCCTATCATCCTGTATCTCCTTGTTCCAACAACCCGTTGGTCCAAAAAGATAAGTCGGCTACTTGCTTGCTTGCACATCTGCAAGCCAGATTTCTACTAAGAATAGGCTACGATCTATTTTCCAATTAAAGAATAAACAAACCTTTATCCTAGCCCTGGTCATGGCGAACAATCTCCTGTTGACCTAACATCACAGAAGAACCCATTTCCGCCGGCTGTAATATTCCCTAGTACTGTCTACAACATGGCTTTAGGCTAAACCATGTTTATTTGCATACTAGCATGACCGATTATAAGATCCGTTGCCGCATCGAGGAACGATCGCCGCATCAGGTCATGCCTAGGACACGTTGTCCAAACAACGAGCAGCCACGATTACCACGCTGGCTATCGAAACGGAATGCTTCCGTTTACTCAATGTAAACCGAAGAAGATATTTTCGCCTGACGGCAACATCTCTTGTATTAATGTATCCTAAAATAAATATGCACCCATGCATCGTAACCCCAATCATCTCATCGAAGTCTGTTGCTATAATACCAACAGAATAGGAAACCAATTCCTATGATTTATGACGGCATTTTTCAGCCGGCCTCATTACCCGACCTTTTATTTAATCAGCTGAGCATCCGAATTTTCTTTGTGCACCCTACGCAACCGCGTTGTCGTTGCTTCAAACGAATGGGTGTGCCATCCTGACTTGTACGGTCCCAGAGGGGATTCCACGATTGGAATTTCCAATTCGATCGCCATTGGTCATCGCCAAGGAGAGGATCGGATTGGCTCCTCCCAGATGGATAGAAATCCATCTTCATCACGATGCGTGGATGTTGACGACGAATTCGTCGGGGAGTCAGATTTAATATCCAAACGTGCGCGCTCGCACTTTCGAGTCGCGACGAGTGTTTGTTACATCTAGTTAATGTCGGCCAAAGGATCTTTACACATCTAGTAAAGTGCGTTGGTAAATGTGTCTAAAATAAATTGTATGGTTTGAGTTAAAGGATCACGTCCTACTACAGCTTACTGTGTTGTAATTAGTGTCAAAAGGCTAATACTCAATAAAGGAACATTAAAATAAATTCAGTGCGTTTTCTTTTACTTTGGACACGTCGATAATCTCCTGTGAACAATCCGTGGTGTTTTCGCTCAACCTGTGTCCGTGCTGACGCCTCTAGCGAAAAATACCTACACACTCACCTGCAATACTTCTCCCCACCATTTGTCGATATTGTTAAAATGAAGGACCAAAGAATCCAATTGCTGGCATGTTTCAAGGAAATGCTTTTATCCCGCTTTATTTCTGTCTGTCTTTAAGTCCACATAGGAAACAGAAAGTAGGATAATGCAGAGATCGGAAAAGTCCTAACAGTCTACTTTCAAAAGATGAAAAAAGATTCTACAAGAACATATCAGAAGTATTCTCCACTCGCTAAGTCGGTGTGAAAGCTCTTACATGTGTGCTATTCAACTGATCAATTTCCAAAATAGGGCTTTTAGCATTTGCTACGATAATGAAGAACGTGTGACTGATGTAAACAAGCAGTGCTTATCAACATTGACATAGATACAGAGAAAGCGATCCTCAATAGTGAGCTTTTCGTGATCAAAGATCCTTTGGAAAAGGTGAAGGCTGTGGGAGCTGTCTTTCAGGAAATATACATGGTGAAATCACGAGTTGGAGGACAGAGTCCTACTGAATCACCTGCACCTCTGAAATGCGTACGCAGACGATCTCATAATTTACAGAACAGCTCCGAAAGTTGAGATCATAAATAGTTTAATACAGCGAGACTCCAACAAATCTCTCTGAGTTGATCACTGCGAGGATGCATGGTATTTCGTGTTGCCAAGTCATGGCAAACGAAAACAGAATAAAAGGAAATGGGAAGAATGGCATCATTTCGGTGTGCCTGCAGCTGCATGGATTGTTTGCCCGTCGTTAGGACTTGTACCATCAGCACATAGGATACTCGCACAACGATGGTTGTGCGCAGTATTGATGCTGTGGGATTCTTGTGTGCATGTTTCTTTTTCATTGCAGCAACAACTACAGAGGAATATCAGTGCTCCCAACCACATGTAAAATACTAACAAATGTCATATTGGCGAGAACCACCGCAGAAGAAATACCGGGAGACTACCAAAGGCGGGTTCCGTAGAAACCGGTCAACGATCGACCAAATGTTCACAGTAAGGCAATTGCTTGAAAAAAGTGGGAATACGGAGAGACGGTACACCAACTGTTCGTAGACTTCAAAAAAGCCTACAACCCAGTTGCAAAGCAAAGACTCTGCCATATTGTAGTTAAGCTTGGAGTCCTGAAAAAGTATGCCGGCCTCATTCAAATCTGCATGAACGAAAATAAAGGGTGAGTTAGAATAGAAAACCACCCGTCAGAACCATTTGAAATCCACGACGGATTAAAACAGGGTGGCGGCCTCTCACCATGTCTTTTTAACCTTGTGCTCGAGTATGTCATCAGAAAGGTAGAAGGCGACATGGTCGGATCATCCGCATATGCGGATGACATCGCCGTTTTGGGCGATAATCGAGAAGCTGTAAGAAAACACTGTGGAATCACCATGTAAACGGCAGACGAGGTGGCCCTAGATGAAAACGGTGCGACAAGTGGACCTCAGGATGCACAGGATCTTGTTTCTTCGAGAGAAAGGTAGAGCCCAAACTAAAATGCCATCTAAGGAAATGTAGTTATGGGACAACTGTCTGTGTTATGCCTGTCTTAGGATTTCATTTTTAGCTTGAAATACCTTCGTTAGCCACAAATATAGGAACAATGCATGCAATTATTTTAAGTTAAAGTGGACTTTTACCGACATATCCATATACGAGTACCCGATTTGTTAATGACGTAAATTTATTTAGTTAGTAACACAAGGGTTTAAAGTCTCTAAAAATTCCAAAATTTATTTTTTTTATTTTCTTCTACGAGAAATAATTTTTTTTTTCGAGGACTCAAAGAATAATTGTTAATAACTTATAATTATTGTTTTATAAAAAAAAGTCTGTTATCTTTCGAATAATAATAAATATTACGCAGCACTTTTTTAATGAATATATCCAACAGTTTTTTTTCAAAAAAAAAAGGAGGGGAAAAGCTTATTTTTTCATCGGCATGCCCCTTTAGAGGCACCACAAAGGCTCTTTTGTGTAAACTATTTTAAAAAATCATTTAGCTTTTGAAAAACCAAATCCACTCTATTACTACTTTGAATATTTACGTCGAAGAGTAGACTGAATAAGTTAAATAGGTAATAAAAACGCATTTCAATTAGTACTTACTCAGTGGTGTTTTATTCAGTTTAGCAAACTTACCTGAAATCAAAACAAAACAAAAAATGTATATTTACTTTTAGTGTTTATATATATTGCGTATTAATGTAAATGTAAGTTTCAATATTTTAGAGGACTTCACCTCTGCGAGCTAACGTCGTCTTGGTACGCTCATCAACAATCTTTTTGGTCTAAAAAGGTCTCGTGACGAAGGCAAAAATATCAAAATCATATCTAGGTATAGGCGAAATAAAAAATGTGTATGTTGTCCTCTCTGTTTGCATGACGCCTGGGCATTGGGAATGACTCTCCGGTCTGGCCGTTAGCCGGTTTTTACCATAAGCTCGCCAAACTGTGACTACAAGGTGGTACGACTAAGGCGAGCGCATCAGATATCACCATAACTGATTTTTTTTTGTCTGAGAACTGTCATAGAGCACCTGTTTGAAACTTCAGTATTAGGAGATTTTCGCTATGTGCTGAAATGAATCTGCGAGTACAGAGGGACCCAAATTAGGCAAGCGCATCAAACAACACTATACCTTTGACATTTTTTGTCTGACAACTGTCGTAAACCACATATTGGAAACTTCAGTCTTACGAGATTTCTGCTAGAGACCAGTACACGCCAATGGAACATGTTGAAATTGTTCAAATGCACCTTTCAAATATCTTTTCAATTGTGAAAACTAAACGTGCATGAAGAAAAAAAGTAAAAAGTGTGGCTTCATACTACAGCAGTAAACATTTGTACGAAAGCTTTTGCCTTTTGGTATTGTTATTAATCCCAAGCGTCCGACCAGCCCTGATGGCAATTTTGCAGCCATCGGGGCCAATATTCAGACGTCTTCGACGAAATCATTTCGACATCATTCTACGCAGTTGGACATCTGAAGGATGAAGAATGAAGGGCATTTCACGCTAAACAGACCGTATAAACAGCAAACGAAAATGTATGTTATATTGCACCAGAAACCCTCAAATTATTGAAGAGTTACCTGTTCACGACTAAAAAATTGTTGTCGTAATTGTGCTCACATGGTTGACGGGCTGTTTTTCTTTGAACCCGAACCTGCTCAGAGAGCAATCTCTAATTACATTGGGCTATAACAGCCAAGTTTTGAGAAAGTGGTATGGATCACTTCTGGTTTCAACACGGTAGTGCTCCACCGCACACTTATATTAAAAAGCATTGAATAATGATCCCTTTGACGATATGTTCACCGTTTCCTGTTGCGGCAGAACTCGATTGGATGTTTGCCGAGGCAATTTAGACAAAAATGTCGTCCCATAACGAAGGATATCGTTTGGTATGGAAGGGTTCTGCTCGTGTAAGGGTTATTTTCGTCCCCGGTGAAAAAATACGAAAAATGCAAAAAGTTTGTTGAACTTAAATACATTTAGCCCAATGTGAGTGAAAAAAAAATTAAAATTGATAAAAAACAACAAAATGGCGGACTATTGAAAAAACATTTGATTTTTCGGCCCTTTTATGCTCTATTTTTTAGTTATAACTAAAAAAATAAATAAATAAATAAAAAACTAATTCACTCACAATTTGCGTGTGCTTGTTACAAATATGTGTGCGAACTTTCATAAGAATCGCATGCATCGTTTTCATATTATCGCTTACACCGCACTCAAAAAAGTCGTTTCGAGAAAAACGCATTCAAAGTTTGGAGATAAATTAGACAAAAGATAAAAGTGATTTTTTTTTATGAAATCATCGGGATTTTGTATACTACCAGCTAGACATCTATTCCTGGACCATAAACAATTCCTTCCACGACTTCGAATTGGTCCTCCAGTTGCATTTTCGCCTTTTTCCTCGTTGTTCGTGCCTCGTGCGAGTTGTATACTAGGCTGCGGTTAGCGTCTTGCAGCCGATCTCTGTCCCTCTCGTTCGCAAACGCTCTCGCAGCGTACCCAATTTTGATGCCCATGACTTGCATTATTAGCAATACGAGTAAAAACCCCTCATTAAACATACGAGCTGCGGTAAGAGCCGCGACTTCAATGATTTTCTTACCACTGTGTGTGTGTTTTGGCACCATTTGCCAGATAGTAGTATTGAAACTTTCGTTGTTATTTTGCGTGAAACCTCCCTCGCATTTTTTTAACAAATCGGGATCTGTCAGTTTTACGTAAACTGGGTAAATAGCTGTTCGTACTTTAGGATCCAAGGGAGGTTCGTCGTGGTGGAACTTTGACAGCTCATTCGCAGCTTCTGCACGTTTCCATTTACACCATAACTCCGGGCCCTCTGGACAGTTTTGATGTTGCGGATTTTCATCGGTTGAGATTTTGTGGTAGTATGTTGCCCAAATTTCTTTCGCCATTTCTTCAGCAGAGTGAGCATTGCGTTAATCGCAAGTTCGTAATAAGTCATCAGTTCTGTTATCATGTTTCCCGTAAGTTTGCCAGGACCAGCTCCTCCTAATTGCTCTGTTTTTCATTTTGCTTTTTTTATGACACCTCGTAATTGCGAACCGATTCGCTTTCCCACGTGATTAATACACTGGGCCTTGACATCATTTGGAAATGATTTCTGCAACGCATTCATTATTTTTACATCCCCGTCTCCAACGTACATTTCGTAAATGCGGCCGTGCACATCAAAAGCGCGCTCGAACATCTCTAACATCCCGTCGGGCTCCATTTTACCCGAACTTCCATTGTGATCCAATGTGCAAACTGGTTCGTGCTCATCCCACCAAGTATCATATTCAGGGGTGCCTTTCTTTGTTTTCATAAGGTTGCAGCCGTGGCAATAACGCGATTTCACAGTAAGATCGAGAACTTTGTTTGTTTTGTTGCCGATCAATGTCATAAAGCCATTATTAGCAGTATGGCCCCTTTTTCTCCAACTACCATCTCCAGAAGCAGTACATTTTTTATCTTCCCTTTCATCCGTTTTTTCTTTTTCTTATTTGCTAGCCTTTTTTATCACGGAAGAAAAAACGCCGATACATGCGGTGTGTGCATTATCGAGAGCAGCGTAGTAGTTGTGTTTCGTAAATTCGCCAATATCCATCAGTGAAGTGAAACAATGTAATCAATTTAACCCGACACCCAAGATGCGCATTACGAATACTATTCTACGATTAATTTCGTAAGCTTTGTTGGTGATTCGTGGACAGGACTCGATGACCCACTCACCACAGTTGCATTCGACGATCAGTTTGAATCCTCGGCCTTTCACAGATTTTTTTGCAAAGTTTATCGAACCGTCACAGTTTTTACACTTTATAATGTTTGAAAGTTCGGAAAAAACTGAAAAAAGTAACATCACGTATGCTGCCGTCACTGTGACCGTTGGAGCGAAGTCGGGGGATGTAGCCAATTTTTGTGCCGATGTAGTCGCATACTCCGTTTCCAGTTCATTTACAGTTCCCATAAATCCTTTTCGTTTTTTATATCGACTCCCTGGACGCACCCCTGACTTACGCGAACCCTTAACGTTTTTAAACATTATGTTAGAAAAATTTACCGTTGAGAAACGTATGAAACGGACGCCTAAACGCGAGCACTGCACGCTCCGAGACCACGTTTACACTAAATACTTTTTCCTCCTCATGAAAAAGAAACAAAGAAACATCAAAAAATACCTACCCCGCGACGTCACCGATATGAATATCTTCCATAGTCACCAAACAAGAAAAAACCACCAGCACCGTGCAACGGGCAAGTTAGTTTCATATATATGAAACTAACTAAAACTCAGGCAATCGCAGGTCACCCGCAGTACGCTCGAATGTAAGAACAACATACACAGGAGCGACTATCCATTACCACTTATGAACATGTTGTTCAGTCGCACAAGATTGCGACATATTCAAAGAAGTGGCAGTTGGCCCAAGCCAACAGCGAAGCAAATTAATGCCCATAAATGGATAGTGTGCATCTTTCTAAATACACGGTAGTTGCCACCTATGATACGAATTTGTATCCGCGGGAGACCCGACCCTTTAATGACCTGTAACTTTGGAACCGCCTAAGATTTCGTTTCCAACTTATAACATATTATTTTTGAAGGATAAAACTATCGATTAAGCAAAAAAAATTGATTTTTTGAACCGAACAAACCGGAATGTCCCCTTAAAAGTGGTTTCTCTCGGTAGTGCTTCTTGCACTTTCGCGTTCAGTGTCTTACTGCCGACCTTCAGGGTTTCTGTTCCAGCGACAGTTCCCCTTTTGTTCTCTTTCAAACTTTATTCACACCATTTCCAAGCTCATTTAGCGTGGTCTTCATGAATTTCAGCCTTTTCTCCATTGCTCTACACTGACCGCGCTATGTCTTTTAGTATCAAATGCGTCTTAATGATTTCTTTGGCGCGTACATATACATAAAAAAACATTTTGTTATAATTAACCAATGGAGGAGGTTTTTATCAACATTTATTTCGATTTTTTCAACATCCTGAAATTTATATTATAAAATCAAAGGATGTTGAATTATTCACTGAATTCGGGGAATACTTTTCTGGGACCATAAAAATCAATTAGAATAATCTTCTTGATACGTTGATAGTGTTGTTTATATGCATAGCAATTTAATTTTGTGGTGCGAGACGCCTAGGCAGAGGTCTATTTTATGGCTGATCAATCAACTCCTTAGTTGAAAAATAACTGCCACCTATACTTCAAGTCACCTGACTCCTTAATAGGTTTTAAAATCAGAGGAGAGGGGGAATCAATAAGTGTTTAAAATTTAACCGATATAGTCATTGTGACATAGTTATTTTTGACGACATTCGAAGAAATGAGACATATACGGAGATAAAACAATGTGAGTTCTTATATTATGAGATTAGTTGATAATGAAAGCCATTATCTGAAAGACATTAGGATTCAAGACGTGTGAGTTGATAAAATGAAGATGACTAGAATACTTAATATAATTTAAACATAATGACATTTGCTATCACACAATTTCGCTTCGTAATCACGATATTATTACACAAAACACATCTGCGGTATTCTAATCGACATCGAATTCATTGCTTCACACACTATGTGTGTCTCTTTAAGGACGTGAGCACGAATACTGTGCTCAGAAAATTACTAATGTAACGGACCTCATTTATTATTCCAACATTTACACAGAAACGAATTGAAGGGATCAGTCGAGATTAATGGGGATAAACATAAAACTTAAAAATAAAAAACTCAGAAAAAAGAAATAACGAATTCACAACTATGAGAAAGTCTAAAACCTGTTTTTACCAAAGGATAAAAACCCTACAGAATAGTGTAAGCGTTAAAACCAAAAAAGAATCATTGGTCACCCTTGAATTACCATACAAAACGTATTTAAGATAAAAGCAACCGAATCGTTGCAGATGTCAGTCACATCGTCTCAATCCTGTTCCAACATTGTTTATCGATTAAACCAAATAGGAAAAGAGATCCCAGGGACAGGTCCAATGTCCCTTATCAGATTCGAAATTTAGTCAGTCATCAATTTAGATGCAGGGCATCTATTATCATCAACGCAGGTCATTCGGTAGCCAAAGATTTTCAAATAACGTTCCAAAGGGCCAAGGGAATCTCAACGTGTGTTCGTTTAATTAAACCTCCGTGTCAAAATCGTGTTTAATTAAAATGCATCCCGCCGATAAGTAATACCAAGGATGGAAAAGAACGTTGTGAATCTGTCCGCCGTTTTTTTCAGAGGGTGTGTTCAATAACATTTTAAAGAAAGGCAGTTTTATTGAAGCTATACCAAAAAAGAGTGTAAAACAAAGCTGGCTCTTGTGAGATAATTAAAAAGTAAAGTTTGCCTGTCGATCCCTAGATTCAAGAAAACATTAGGCTACAACAATATTTCAAATTAGGTGTGGTTTAACGCACTTTTTTTTCTAGACACCTAAAAGGGCTTTACAAGCAATTACAGTCGCTTTCATTAGTTGTACCCAAAGATGTGCTACCATATCATGTATAGGTGTACAATCGGAATGCACAAACGTATGCAACCCATTACACACGTACAAATAATCTTCGAAAAAAGTTATTTACAGGCCGTATATTCCTATAATTCTTCAGATTCATTTAAATATTCTCTGTTGCTGTCATAAGATTATTATTCACCACTAGCAAATTCATTTTTGGACACCATTATAAGTGTAATCACTTCAAATATATAAACGGTCAGATACTATTAAAACATGCATCCAGCAAACCCAACCACCCATGTGTTACTCGACTCCAAACAAAAGAAGAACTATAATCTTTCCATCTGAGACGATTACATGTTAAATTATTCATATCCGCGACTTCCTTTGTTAGAGACCATTGACTTCCTTTTTAAAATCCGAAACACCCAACGAAAACGGAGACATCGCCAATTGAATACTTGGTCACGGTCGCTTTAAAAAGATGAATTTAATCACACTTTAGAATAGATTTCGACAAAGCATACGAATTGGAACGAGGCGAATCACAATAAACCCAAGACTACACCTTCTATAACACAAGACAGGTACCCCCAAAGTTCCATAGTTCTTTTTCCTCATCTTTGGCCTTTTCTCCTTCATTCCATCTGGTCTTGTCATTTTTATCCTAACTCGGATTGATTTTGAATAAATTCTCCATAAATTCACAGGTTTATGACCGAACATAAAAAGTGATTTTATTACCGACGTGAATATTCATTTCATCGATTATTACCATGATAAGATGTCGTACAAGATCTAGATTGAGGGAGCGACTTAGTCACTCCGTTCGCTGCATCTCCACCAGCTATGTTACGTTCTCCGTCAGCGAGCTCATCTTCTCAGACGCAGTCGAGATGCAAACAAAAATAGAGGATCACCGCTTCGTTGAGTTATTTACATGATGTGGAGCTCTTTGGCAGTTTTAGGGTCAAATTGTCATTTATGTAGCGATACCAGGGGCCGGTGCCTGCGAGGCCTTTATGCTCTTGGTTCTTTTCCTATTTTAATATCATGTGGGGGTATCGGTCTCTTGACTTTTATTATCGATTAGGACCAAATGACCAGAGCGGCTAGCTGGGATGGTCCTATCGCAGTTGGAGGAAGCAAGGAGTGACAGTTGAGCACATGAATAAGTGTATCTGCAGCTGATGCATTGACTTTAATTCGTAAATAATAATTCATTTTTGAATTAACTTAAGTATTTATTAAATAAGATATAAGTTATATAAAATGCTATATATGTCAAGCATATGTTTTAGGGTTGCATTAATTAGTCAACACGGGACGGAATTTGTGACAAGACTATACATCAATTTAAAAAGGCATTAGGGACTCATACATTAATAGGCAAGATGTATTCCGACATGACCGATGTGATAAATATATTTACACATATATCTATTTATTTTTACACGAAAGAGGGCTGTGAGGTACGCTCTAATATAAAAGCACAAAACTCCCCGCGCTTTTGAGGAGGAGATAAAGAAGGGGATACTGACATACAATTTTCTTAAATGACTAAAGATTATAATGGCGAAAAAACATATGGACAACGCATTTCACGTTTCGCGTGGTTCGGCTAAAGAACGATTGACATACATATATACATCTGTCCGTCTGAAGTCAAGTTTTAATAGTAATTAATGTGATCTTTCTGTATCGCGCAAAATATTTTTTTATTTATTTTTTTTACTTTTTATTGTTTTCTTAAATTCTAAATTACATTCTAGACGAAAAATGCTTAAACTCTTAAGCTATCTTCTATTACAACTTACTGGTCCTACGCAGACGATCTAATCTAAACTAACTAAGCTATATAAGTCTTGTGCAGTTTGCCTTTCGGCGACAGAACTTTTTTTGTGGGTTTAGTTATGAATATTTGTATAACAAAGAAAAACTAGAAAAACTTTGTGTCAATTTCTGTTGTTGTTTTTACTTAAAATTTAACTTACTTCTTTTTTTTTATTTAAAAAACTTAACATACATTTCGCTTTTCGCTTTCTGCATATTTAATTTTGCTCCACTCTACTCCGCATCAGCGGGAATTTTCTCAGTTGGGCAAGGGAAGGCTTTTGAAAATTTATGGCGGCAACAAGCGGTGGCGATATAGAAACGATCGCAGATCAGAACCGTGATGGTGGTAATGATGGTTGTTTGGTGTTCGGGCAGCTCGGAGAACGGATCGCAGAATTAACGAGGACGATCAAAAATAAAAAACAAAGGCATGTGGTGTTCGTTTATCTATGCACCAAGCACGGGGGCGGATTCAGCTAACACCCAATGAACAGCAGAGAAATTGTCACTTTCGAATTACCACATAAAGTTGTATATGAGCGGACATTTACTTGTCACTATTTTCCCAGATGCACTCGGTTGTCCTGCTGCGTGATGCGCTGTTCCAAACACAGAAAATAAAACACTTTTGTTTCTGTTGGTATGCTCACGATACCGTTTATTAACGTAGTAATAGGTTAACATTGGTCTTTTCAAGATACTGTTTATGGATTTAGTAATGGATTAACTTTAGTATTTTCACGATACTGTTTATGGATTTAGTAATGGATTAACTTTAGTATTTTCACGATACTGTTTATGGATTTAGTAATGGCCAACGTTGGATTTATGTGGAATTACAGATTTAACAATGAAGGCGAATCTTTTTCATTCGCGGAAAGTCTAAACTCGAAATGGGGTGCGCACTTCACCGTGTATCAAACTCGACTGACTTTCATTCGCTGCCGACAGAAAGACATCGCAAAGAAAACCGTAAAAGGGGAGGAGCTGCACGATCAACTCGAGGCAGTCAATCGTGATTGGACCGGGGAATATGGCATACATTTCGCATGTATGTGTATGCATCGCATACGATCGTCCGGTGATCGAGGATGGATGCCAGCGTCGCAACTGCATCTCCTGCGTATACAAACAATGCATGGCCTGCGGCTGTGTAGACAATTGATTGTGTAATACTTGCCGGCAACCGAACCATCTGGGGTAAGAGCAACACGAGCCGAAGATCTGGTCACCCTAGGAGAGGCCATAAATCAACATTTGGGTTGATGGATGTGAAATTTCCCAGGTCCGCCGACGGTTGGCGGCCGTTAATAGGGAATTGGATATACCATAAACAATCTGTGGTGCAAATGCTATGTTTTGGTATTGCAACAAATATAGGGTGCAGCCATTGCCAGATGTTAAAAGTAAACACTTGATGGCTGCATCCAATTCGTTGCTTGTTTGCGGTCCCTGATCGGTGGAGACCGATAATAGGAAACCAGCTATTGCTGGTAATTAGTGAAATGTTTGCTTTGCATCAGCCGAAACCTTGTCGGCGGTGGCAAACTGATGGGACCTGGTAGCCGCATGCTAGGGGTGCCATGGACAAACAAAAAAAAAACGAGTAATCAAGGAACTCTGTATTGATTTTGTTTCCATGGCATAAGGCAATGGGAATGAGATGCACTGGGTGCAATGCATGCCCGAGGATGAAATTTTCGATGCCACGGCTAGATGATAATCTTTGCCGTGGACTTAATGTTTTCAGGTATGGTGGTGGAGAAAAAGGGGTTTGGAGAAAACCCCCAAAGAAAGGTAAGCTGCCTAAAAGATATTCATGTCAGTTATCCTTTTGGGTAACTGAATTAATTCCAGCAATCTGGCTGGCGGTAAATGCCGTAGCAAGGTTACGTAACCTTGCTGAAGGTTCGACTTCGAGGTAAGTCGCATCGCTTGGAATAGTGGGGGTCGAGCGATGTATGGCTCTTCGGGCCCTGAGAAGCCCCACATCACTCCCTCCCCAGTGACGTAGTCACGAAACAGGTAAGGCAGATTAGGAGGAGGTTAGTTGGGTATGGGCGCGCGCTTGAGCGCGAGTACGGGGAGGTTGTGCCGGTGGGGTAGGAATGGTGTCCGTAGATGGAGGTGATTCTGGAGCGGAAGCTTCCAGAAAACAGGGCTTAAGCCTTTCGACGCTGACCGTGGATCGCTTGCCTCTAATGTCGATCTCGAAGACGCGGTCACTGATGCGGCGGAAGACTTTGAATGGGCCATCATAAGGTGCGATTAGGGACCGCAAACAAGCAACGAATTGAGTGCAGCCATCAAGTGTTTACTTTTAACATCTGGCAATGGCTGCACCCTATATTCGTTGCAATACCGAAACATAGCATTTGCACCACAGATTGTTTATGGTATATCCAATTCCCTATTAACGGCCGCCAACCGTCGGCGGACCTGGGAAATTTCACATCCATCAACCCAAATGTTGATTTATGGCCTCTCCTAGGGTGACCAGATCTTCGGCTCGTGTTGCTCTTACCCCAGATGGTTCGGTTGCCGGCAAGTATTACACAATCAATTGTCTACACAGCCGCAGGCCATGCATTGTTTGTATACGCAGGAGATGCAGTTGCGACGCTGGCATCCATCCTCGATCACCGGACGATCGTATGCGATGCATACACATACATGCGAAATGTATGCCATATTCCCCGGTCCAATCACGATTGACTGCCTCGAGTTGATCGTGCAGCTCCTCCCCTTTTACGGTTTTCTTTGCGATGTCTTTCTGTCGGCAGCGAATGAAAGTCAGTCGAGTTTGATACACGGTGAAGTGCGTACCCCATTTCGAGTTTAGACTTTCCGCGAATGAAAAAGATTCGCCTTCATTGTTAAATCTGTAATTCCACATAAATCCAACGTTGGCCATTACTAAATCCATAAACAGTATCGTGAAAATACTAATAAAATGCTACTTGGGAAATTTAACATACGAACTTTTCTTAGGAATACCGAATTTTGCAACTAAAATTAACTTTCCACTCGCGAATTTATCGACGCACATCTACTCTCAGCTGACCAGCTTAAGATTTTTTGGTGACGTCCCTCTGCTCTGGTGACTAAAATCTGACTGGTTATTGGATGTCTCTTTACAGACATCCAACGAAAACGAACCTAAAGGATTCGCCGCCAATGGCGAAGGTCCAAACAAGTCCCGGGGCAGATCAATGCTGAATCACCCAATTATAATTGGTTTACAATTGGCCAGAGAGGAACGAAGAGCGATTTGTGGTTGGAGGCTGAAGAGGATCCAAAAGGTGATACTGGGAAGACCAATATTACGAAAAGAAGGAGACCACGCCCGGACGCTATAATAATATCCAAAACCGGGAAAAAAGCATATGCGGATATACTGAAGTTTATAAAGGTCAAGCCCGAGTTAAGTGAACTCGGAAATAGCGTGAAAAAAGTTCGAAAGACGGCAAAAGGGGAATTGCTGCTAGAATTGAAACGCCGACCAAAGGCCTCCACCGGGATACTGAAAGCAAAAGTACAAGTACTAAAGGAAGATGCCAATGTCAAAACAGTGTCACAGGAAATCACGGTTGAGTGTCGTAATTTACATGAGGTGACCACTGTGGAGGAAATCCTGACAGCGATCGCTATAGAGTTCCCTGCGCTGAACGCGATCCCAAACGAAGCGGCAAGGAATTTAAGAAGAAAACCAGATGGCACGCAGGCTGCCATGATCCGCTTACCAAGAGAAAAAACTAGCACGTTGCTGCCTAAAGGTTTCCTACGGGTTGGTTGGGTGAGATGCAGATTTCGAGGACACATCGCACCCACACGATGTTTCAGATGTTGGCAATACGGTCGTGTGGGGAAATCCTGCAAATTTGAAGAAGATCATTCGGAAAACTGTTTGAAATGCGGAGAAAAAGGCCACAAAGCAATGTGTTGTAAAGCACAACCCAAATGCATGCTTTACGAATTAGGATGCGAAGGCGGTAACCACCACTCAACAGGGAGTTACAAACGCCGAGCATTTAAAAACGCGATGTCCAATCTTCTCAAAAAAAATTGATAGGTTTAAGTGCATTCAAATCAACTTAAACCATTGTGGAGCCGCACAGGATCTCCTTTCCCAAACGGTTAAGGAATATGGTGCCGACGTGGTGCTCATCAATGAACAGTACAGGATGCCTGGTACTGGTATTGTTACATGGGAGGAAGACAGCAACGGAGCAGCGGAAATTCCCCCATGGAATGCAGAAGTGTCCGGCGACTGGAAGGAATTGCCTATGCTAAGATCAGAGGAATTCATTTCTACTGTTGTTACGCTGCGCCAAGGTGGGAAATAGAATATTTCAAATGCTTTTTGGACAGAATAACACAAGAAGCTAGAGATAAGAGCCCTCTTATAGTTGCTGGAGATTTTAACGCTTGGGCAGTAGAATGGGGAAGCACAAGGACCAACAGTAGAGGCCAGGTACCACTTGAAGCCTTCGCAGTCCTAGATGTGGTGTTACCTAATGATGGTATCGATGACACCTTCATAAACGAGAGAGGCCGGTCCAAAATCGACATCTCATTTGCCAGCTCTATGTTGGCAAGAGGTATGGAGTGGCGAGTTTTGGACACCTACACCCATAGTGACCACCAAGCCGTGATGTACGAAATATTATCGCACAGGGGCTTCATCACTGGCAAATTGGCGAAGAAAATCTAAAAAAATGGGTGGAAAGAGAAGGACTTCGATGCGGAACTGGTCGATTATATACTGGAAGACCAAATCGCACAGTTTGACACAGAGGCCGGTGCGAACGGGCAGGCTGGAAAAGTCATGAAGTGGCTAACTACCGCATGTAATGCTTCTACGCCACGAAAAACACAACCAGCAGGGGCTATCAAACCAGTTATAGCGTTTGAAATAATAGTGAAGAAGATCGTGTGATTCGAACTGATGCTGTGACAGTCTGAATCACGAAAAAAATTGAACCTATGCGTTACCCATCAGGCTACTGACCGTGTTTAGAATTCGATTTCCAAACTCGACTATACTCCACTGATGTGAATTATTTTTTATTTATCGCTTGGTACACGGTTCTGATGTATTTTTCTTATTCGATTTTTCGTTCGGTGTTCTTCAATATTTTTGCTTGTGAATTGTGTGTGTATCTGTTAGAATCGCTACACAGTGTATTGGTGGAACTCAGAAAAGGCCCATGGGCGGTCGGAGTGTAACAGATTAAGACAGTTGCATGCGGAATTCGTCAACAAACGGAAAGAGTTGAGGAATGTGATCCGCAAAAGTAAATATGACGTGTTCTGCTTCCTAGGGGATGAATTAAATAACAACCAATGGGGCACAGCTTACAGGATAGTCACGAAAAGACTACAGCGTAACAGTAGCCAAATGCAAAAAAGGAAAAGTGACATGGCCAGAGTCGTTGCTGTCCTCTTCCCGCAGTGTGACGAGGTATTGAGAGTGGAAGAGCAGTGGGGGATCACTGAAGGAGAGATACCTCCCGCGACCACCGAAGAGGTACTCTTGGCTGCAGGGTTATCAAAAAAAAAACAAGACCCTGGGCCTGGATGGTATCCCTAACGCTGTAGTGAAGACTGCTCTAACAAAAAAGCCGGAAGTCTTCAGCAGTCTCTTCACAACCTGCTTTCAAACAGGACAATTTCCTAAACGATGGAAAAAACAGCGGGTTGTGCTTATACCAAAAGGTGTCAAGAATCCAGAAGAGCCGTCCTCCTATCGCCCGTTGTGCATGCTGGACACAACAGGAAAACTGCTTGGGCGAGTAATTGCCACTCGCCTGGAACAATTCACTGAGGGAACATCGGGGCTCTCTGAATCGCAGTATGAGTTCCGGAAAGGTAGATCAACCGGAAAAGCACTATCTGTGGTGTGCGGCATCGCTCGCAATGCAATAGCTGCAGCACGATGGCTAGGTGGTACCAAAAATATTGCGCGGTAGTGACGCTTGATGTTAAAAATGCTTTTAATTCGATGAATTGGAATCGGATTCTAGAAGCGTTGGGGGATCTACAAGTCTCCTCCCTTGATTTGGAAATAGAAGGACAAATAATCAGATCTAAACCCTATATTAAATATCTTTGTGTTATACTCAACAACAGGTTGAGCTTCAAGGAACCCCTGAGGAAAACGAGTGAAAAAACGGCAAGAGTATGCAAAGTTTTGGCGAGACTGATACCCAATGTTGGAGGACCCCGGCCCCACAGAAGGAAACTCATAACCAGTGTCAACACCTCCACTTTAATGTATGCAGCTCACATATGGGCAGGAGCCGCACAGTATAAGTCATACATGAGGGGAGTGAACTCAGCGCATAGACTTGCATCACTAAGAGTATGGTGTACATTTCGAACGGTATCCGAAGATGCCATAAATGTTTTGGCCGGGAGGACACCACTTGACATTGTAGCTAAAGAAAACGCTGCATTGCATAAGGTCTCCCAAGAGAATCGTTGGAGAATGCGGACACAATTAGAGCTCTCAAGCCTAAGCGAATGGCAACGAAGGCGGGATTCTTCCACCAAAGAAAGATGGACCCACACCATGATACCTGATATAGAAACATGGGTGAAAAGAAAACATGGCGAGCTGAATTACTACTTGACTCAGCTAATATCAGGACATGGATGTTTCCGGCAATATTTGCACAAGTATAAGCATGTGAATCACCCATACTGCTTGTATTGTGAAGGCAAAATAGAAAATGCGGAACACGTACTCACAGAGTGCGTGAGATTCGAGACCGCACGAACGATTTTGGAGAGACACACGAGACTCCGGCTGGAGTAAGAGAATACATGCTCAGTTCAAAACAGGCATGGTCCGTAGCCAATAGTATTCTCTGTGAAATGATGCAGCAGTTGCGATGTGACGAGCGGAGTAACAGGTAAACTCCGTCCCGTTTTCCTTGTGTCGTTCGTGGCTTTATACAATGGTCACATTACCATTTTTGACCACGAACCTCCTGTCCTTTAACATATCGTAAGGTACATATAATAAAGGCTTATATATCCCTTGTCTGGCCAGTTTGTAATATAACCTTTCGATCCAGACATGCACCTGTGCATTGGTTCTTACCTTTATTCCTCTGTATGCAGGAGACCAGTTTATCTGGGGCATGTGTGATTCCATGACCCGTCTTAAAGCCCAACTGTTTATTCGGAATATTGTTGTTGTCATCTACCCATTTTAGCAGAATTTTGTTAATGGTCTTTTCGTGCACTTTACTGATACTTGGGAGTAAAGTTATCGAACGCATGTTCATTAGGTTTGTACAGTCTTTGCTATTTTTTTACGGGCTGTGTGATTGTCGTTTTTCAACGCGCGGGATAATATGCATTACTCAACGCGTTGTTACATACATACCTCATTGCCATAGGGGAGGTTCTTGACGAGTACTTGTTTGGTATTCCATCTATTCCCACTGACTTTCTGCTTCTCAATGAGTCGACTATACCCTGGAGTTCTGATGATGAGTGATGATCACCCAATTAAAATTGGTTTATAATAACCCAGAAAGGAAAGAAGATGGATGCGAGGTTGGAGGGTGACGAGGCTCCAAAAAATGATACCAGGAAAGCCAACATTATAAAAAAGAGGATGAGAAAAAACCTATGCGGATATATTAAAGTCCATGAAGACCAACCCCGAGTTAAGTCAACTCGGAAATAGCGTGAAAAAAGTTCGAAAGACGGCAAAAGGCGATTTGCTGCTAGAATTGAAACGCCGACCTAAGGCCTCCACCGGGATACTGAAAGCAAAAGTACAAAAAGTATTAAAGGAAGATGCTAGTGTTAAAACAGTGTCACCGAAAATTACGGTCGAGTGCCGTGATCTAGATAAGGTTACCTCTGTAGAGGAAATCCTGACAGCGAACGCTATAAAGTTCCCTGCAGTGAACGCGATCCCAAAGGAAGCGGTAAAGAGGTTAAAAAGGAAACCAGATGGCACACAGTCTGCCATGATCCGCTTACCAAGGGAAAAAGCTAGTATATTGCTGGCTACAGGTTTCCTACGGGTTGGATGAGTGTGATGCAGACTACGAGAACACATCACACCCACACGATGTTTCAAATGTTGGCAATATGGTCATGTGGCGAAATCCTGCAAATCCGAAGAAGATCGTTCGGAAAACTGTTTGAAATGCTGTGAAAAGGGACACAAATCAATGGTCTGTAAAGCACAACCCAAATGTATGTTCTGCGTCTCAGGGTGCGAAGACGGTAACCACCACTCAACAGGAAGTTACAAATGTCAAGCATTTATAACCGCCATATCCAATCTCCTGAATAAAAATGGACAGGTTTACGTGCATTCAAATTAAGTTAAACGATTGTGGAGCCGCACAAGATCTCCTCTCCCAAATGGTTAAGGAATATGCCGCCGATATGGTACACATCAATGAACAGTACAGGAAATTACAGCTATACACAGAGAGAACAGAAGCAGTGACGATGATAGTGATGAAGTAAGAGGTGTAAGAAGTCGAAAGATTAGAGTAATAGACAGCGAAGGTGACAGTAATAGTGATGCTGCAGAGGACCCACGATCCGACAGTTCAGAATGGGTTAGTTGCCCAGAATCAGAAGAAATACCCTCGAGAATACCGTTTATAGGCGGCAACACTCCTGTAGGACCGCACATACTCGGAGACAAGAAAGAACCGTTGGATTTTTCAAACTGTTTTTTACCGATGAACTCGTTTTTTTTTTTATTAGACTTCTCTCGGGAGAGGCGAACCTATAGCGCCGAGTGGGCGCCCCGAGATGCCATCAAATAACTGTTGCAGTTCTTTTTGAACAGTTGCAGGTTGTAACGCTCCAGGAACACTCGCGTGGGAAGGGAGTTCCACAGCTTCCCCGCTCTGTAACGGAACGAGTTCTGATGCAGGGATGTTCGCGCCGTCGGGAGATGAACCACAAACGGGTGCGATCCGTCGGATTGTCTTGTGGAGCGCATATAGACCGAATTGCGTGAAATAATACCAAGAATCTCCGAAGAACATCACCTGTGATAATATCTGTAAAACAGACAGAGGTCGGCTACGCGCCTTCGATGTGACAGCGACTGTAGTCCCGACGTCAGCGCCGAGTCCCCGATCAGGCGGATCACTCGTCTCTGCAAGCTCTCAAGTAGGTCGAGGGTATGTTTAGGAGCTGAGCTCCAAACATGAGAGCAATATTCGAACGCTGATCTAATTTGGGATTTATATAGGAGAAGAAGTTGGGCCGGAGTAAAATATTTCTTGGCTCTAAAAAGATAGCTCAGTTTTCCTGAGGCTGATCTGGCGATACCCGATACGTGTTTATGCCATGATACGTTCCCACAGACCGTGACGCCGAGCAATTTCAAACTTTCGCCAGCCTCGACGGCCCGGTCATTCATCATCAGCTGTGGAACCGATGATCCACCTTTTTTGTGAATGTTTTGTATTGTGTCTTCGCTGCATTGAAGTCGACGAGATTGGCCCTTCGCCACTGCAGGACCCTATCTAGATCCTGATTTAGATAGTCAATCTATCTACATCTCAGCTGATGCGACGCAAATGCACCACTCGGCCGAACACTCGAAAAGGAGGAAACTGAAACCGTTGCCTCCAACAAATCATTTATGTGAAGCAAAAACAAGGTTAGAGCCAAAATAGAACCTTGGGGCACCCCCGAATCAACAGGATACAGATCCGAACACTCGCCGTCCACAACAACCCGGATCGATCGATTCTCGAGGAAGCTTCTCGTCCAGTCGCAAAGCTGTTGGCAAAGTCCATATGAACGAAGTTTGCTCAGCAATGCCCCGTGCCAGACGCGGTCAAAAGCCTTGGAGATATCTAATGCGACCGCCCTTGACTCACCATGCCGTTCAATCGCAGATGTCCACACATCGGTTATAAGTGTCAAAAGGTCTCCTGTGGACCGCTTGCCACGGAATCCGTATTGACGATCATTCAGAAGTCCGTTGCACTCCAAATACTTAACCAACTCTGTATTGATGACTTTTTCCATTACCTTAGATAAAATAGACAGTAATGCTATCGGACGGTAATTTTGTGGGAGACACTTTTTTCCCGTCTTTGGGATTGGCTGAACTCGAGCGATTTTCCAGCAGGCAGGAAAGGTTCTCCGTGCATAAGATAAGCGAAAGAGTCTGCCAAGAACCGGGGATAGTTCTGGAGCACAGTTCTTAAGGACTATTGCTGGTATTCAGTCCGGGCCGGTTGCCTTCCTACAATCCAGTTCACGTAGAATGCGTTGAATAGTCCGCGGACGAAATCTCACATCCCGCATGGAAGACTGTACCGGCGAGATCACAGGTGGCTCCAAAAGGCCAGGATCGATGTTTGAATTCGCGGAAAATAAATTCGCGAACACATTAGCTTTATCCTCTGGATTCGTGACTAACGTACCGCTGTCTGTCACCAACGGAGGAAAGAGGAGGATGCGAAGTTACCGCTGACAGCCTTTGCCATTGACCAGAAGGAGCGCGAACCAGTTGGGCACCGAAGGAGCTTATTGATCATCCTGTCGATGTGAGCCTTCTTCGCGATATCTATACATGGGAGGAAGACAGCAGCGGAACAGCGGCCATCTGGACAACTAGAAATTCTCCCATAGAATTCAGAAGTGTCCGGCGACAGGACGGATTCGCCTAAGCTAAAATCGTTGTTACGCTCCGCCAAGGTGGGAAATAGAAGAATTCCAATGCTTTTTGGACAGGATAACACAAGAAGCTAGAGATAAGAGCCCCCATATAGTTGCTAGATATTTCAACGCTTGGGCAATAGAATGGGGATGCACAAGGACCAACAGTAGAGGCCTTCGCAGTCTTAGATATGGTGTTACTTAATGATGGTGCTGATGACACCTTCATAAACGAGAGAGGCCGGCCCAAAATCGACATCACATTTGCCAGCTCCATGTTGGCGAGAAGTATGGAGTGGCGAGTTTTGGGCATCTACACCCATAGTGACCACCAAGCCGTGATGTACGAAATATTACCGCACAGGGTATTTATCACTGGCAAATTGGCGAAGACAGCCCAAAAAAATGTCGTTTATATACTGGAAGACCAAATCGCATAGTTTGACGCAGAGGCCGATGCGAACAGGCAGGCTGAAAAACTCATGAAGTGGCTAACTACCGCATGTGATGCTTTTATGCCCCGACAAAGACAACCAAAAGGGGATATCAAACCAATGTATTAGTGGAACTCAGGAATCGCCCATGTACGATCAGCGTGCCACAGGTTAAGACGCTTGCAACAAAGAGCAAGAAACCGTAACACCTACCCACAGTTGCATGCGGAATTCGTCAACAAACGAAAAGAGTTGAGGATGTGAAAAGTAAATATGACGCGTTCTGCTCCCTAAGGGATGAGTTAAATAACAACCTGTTGTGATCCTTCTCTTAGGGAGCGTGTCCCCTTGTCCTGAAAAGGATGAGAGATCTCTATAGACCGCTCCTGGGGGGACCCGTTGCGGTCGCCACCGTGCTTCCGGGGCCCCCGGGACGAGTAGCAATCGATCGTTAAGTATGGCCCTGGGAATCGGCCAAGCCCAATTAAAAAGGCAAATACTTTGTCTATTAAGTTTTTATTTTATTAATTTATTTTAATTTTGTTTATTGGCGTCCTACCACTTCGGACGACAATCGAGACTAAATCCTCGAATACGAATTTCATCGCCCTTTTATACAAAATCTTATCGAGATTTTGTATCGCGGATGCATCGAAATGCAAGCAGAATTTCGAAATGTACTTCGACTGGACTCGAGTACTGGAGAAAAGGAATGTGATATCTATTTTTAGAATATACACATCTGGCAAGAATGGAGATAAAGATAAGGGATTTGTAGGAACATGAGTTTGTTTGCATACGGAGATATGCATTGTGGTGTTTAGTTTTTAGGAAGTTCTGGAAATATGAGTATGGTAATTGAACATCTGGTTCAACTTGCCGTGTGTTTGTTTTGGTTTGGGGATTATTGAAAATAAGGGTGTATGGACGATAAACGAATATTTGTTTCGTTTATAGGGATTTTGTATTTTTGAATTTGGGTGATTGATTTGTTTGAATCATCCTGTAGGTGTTGGAATTTGGATGTATGTGTGGGGAAAGGATTTGGTAGGGCTTTGTAGAGCACTACCCATGGTGCAGCGCCTACAGGATAGTCATGAAAAGACTACAGAACAACAGTAGTCAAATGGAAAAAAAGTAAAACTGACGGCCAGAATCGTTGCTGTTCTCTTCCCGCACCAACTGCAGAGATATGCAAAATTTTAATAATTATAAGCTCCGACGTCTAAATATATTAGGTGCTCCAATCTCCTTAGCAATGTATCATCAACGCCTGTTACAGCCAAATTACTCCACTATTCTAGTTTTCAATGAGCAAAGCTATCCAAGACAATCATCAGTGTTTGTCTCTATAATGTAACAAACTATAAAAGTACTACGGCAACTGTGCACGAAAATAACGTTCGGTGGTCAGCTGCCAGAAACCTAAATATTTGGACTTGTTTTACAAATCATAGTTAGTTGATACAAAGTGCTTTGCATGGTAGTGTGAGTTCTTTATCGGGTTCACACTTAGTGGTTTCCATAAGCGATCTACAAATGTCAAAAATTACCTACGGGCAAAAAGTATTTTGTCATCCGGAGAAAATTTTTTTATATAACAAGTAGATGTGCCGTCCTTTCCAAGTATTTTTCCTTAAAACGCGTCAATCAAATAGGGTACACTGTTGCATACCGAATGTCAATTTTAGATGGAACGGCACAGAGAGTTATTCTTCAATCGAAATATGTAGAATGCTTTGCTGATCAGGATGTTACAATCCCCAGACCAATATGCATCCAAAATTCTCCTTTCCTTTCCCTTCCTTTCCCAATTCCCTTCTTCAACCCGCAGTGTACATATTATCAAAACGGAAAACAAAAGAATACATCTATCATCTTAATTATCTAACTCGTTCATTGATGAAAGTCGAAGATCCTGTCAATTCAATCAGTAAACATTATCAATTACTATTTACGATTGCAATCCTCATTAATTGTGCTTCAACTCATGACTCAAGTAATTCGATTACTCACTGGGACCCTCTTCAGTAGCTCATGATCAAGGTGATTAAGCAACAACTTCATACCAGAATGACATTTATGTATTCGTGGAATACCATATCTCACTTCACTGAAACAGAACCATTCTGAACGCCCTCGGATCACCTTTCACATTTAGTTAGTTTGCCATGATCTCTATCTAACCGATCAACAGGAAAACCCAACGGAGGCGACACTATGACGCGTGATCTAAATTCAATTCGTTATTTTTGAACGTTGCTATCTTTACCTTATTTTTTCACAACTTCTACCTTCAGAGGAATATTGTACCTCGGCTTGTAGTTCTCCTTTGTACTCAACTAACAGACAATTTCGTTTTTGATTCAAAAAAAAAGGTTAAACAAAACAAAAACTCCAAAAATTGGAGATGACATCTACACATGTACAGCAACTCCTTCGATGCTGGCCCTGGCTGAGATACTCCGCGTATACACGAGTAGCTAACAGCCGACCAAGTGCAACAACACCACGCTAAGTGGCAGCAGCCAAACCGCCGTCGGCAATGCCCCTTCAAACTTCAACTTAACACCAACCAGCTATGAACGAAGGATTCATTAAAAACGACGAAGAGGAAGGAAGACCTGGTTAACCACGAAGGCAACAATAACCAATTCATCCGCGGCCTAGTGCAGGAGGGAAAAGGTTCGTTCCATCGATGCCAGCAATTTTGGCTTTTATGGAGATTGCCTTCCTCCAGGTTTTGTTGTCTTGTCCTTCATTTTGCTTAGTTGGTTCAGATTCAACCAGCAGCAACAACAGCAGCCGCGGCGGTTGCATGGCCCATAAATACTCCAACGTCGCAACAATTTTGTGGCGGCTGCTCTTGGTTATACGGCCACAACAGCAGTCGCAGCCATAGCAGCCACTCCTGCAGGGACTTTGCACATTTCAATGACTAAAGCGGTCTTTCCTCTGTAACTATTATCCCGAAGGCAGCCTTCAGTATCCTCATTTTTAAGCCCTATTGAGGCTAAAGTAAATTTAACACACTGCAATCTTGAGTGTTCATCCGTCGCTGGTCAAAAGGATTTATGGTTCTTCAAGTTGGTGGAGAACAATTTTTTTCTGTTGTTGTTATGGTTTTCTCTTTTGTTTTTGTCTTTTTGTATTGCCTGGCCTGCTTCGACTTTGACAATGACGTTGATGCTGATCGGTTTAAGGAAAGGATCGATTCTATTTACCAGATTCCCACTTTAACGGGGTGATATTATTCAACAAGATATATTGGTGATAGAATCGCATATATCTACTTGATTTAAGGGACGACAACACCATTCCAGGGGCGTGAAAAAAGTTAAATGGAAAATAAACGTGGGATTGCATAAATTAAAAACAAAAACTACAACAAACGCAATGCATCAAAGGGTCAGAGAGCCTATTGTGACATTCAATGGCTGAAGAAGCTGCACGTGCGCACTGGTTACTACATGGGCGCGGGTAGATAAAAGAAACTCATGCACATCCTTAAGTTGTAATAGTTGTTAGCAGGAAATGGGAAAAACGTGTTACTGGGCAAATGAGACAAGTTCGTGGAAGGTGGTTGGTTTTCAAAGGCGACCACAGTCGCCGACTTACACTCCTCTTGCATTGAAAGAATTTATTTACATTTTCATAGAATCCCGCGCAATTCAAGAGTTTTAAAGGTATTCCTCTCCTCAAGATCGCGCTGATAGCCAACCTAGGCGATTATATTTTTCTTAACATGGTAACACTAAAATCCAGCTTTAGTTTTACACAAATGATTAAAATAGTTGACATCTGAGCATGTCTTTAAATTCAATAGAAGAATAGAGAGTTGGTGTTTGAACACTTCTTCAAGTATATAAGGATGTTAAAACAACTGATCGGAAATTAAATATTTAATTTCAATACGAGCTTGAGAGCATTTCAACCGAGTTAAAAAATGTTTCTATTAAATTGTTTACTTGATCCGTTTTTGCAATATAGTCGTATTATGAATACTCTCATGATATCAAAGGTTATAGTGTCGGCACGACAATGAGAGATGTACTATGACAGAAAACATGATTGAGTGTCAACATGTTATAGTTTCTGTCTGTAAACTTTATTTCCCCACAAATCTGTAGCATAAAATTTATAAAATTATCTATTCTATAAAAAACGTTCACTGGACGATAAAAAACTGTATATTCTATGACAAACCCCCGCTTGGTAGAAACCCTGATGTGTTGCGTGGGCTTAAACTACGATGAATCACTCAGGCTATGCTGACGGAAGCACACGCTTCCCGTAGGCCCACCCACGTCAGACAGGCTAGCAAGGAGTAAAGTACAAGGATCTACCACCCCTAATCCAAGGTGTTACCCGTCACCGTTTCCATTGGATGGTATGCAGCCAGGGGTATACCGACTGTATTATAACGGCATCTCTCTGACACCGGGTCGAATCAGAGCAGTAAGCAGACTTTACCATATCAAAAAGGGTCTCTGATATGGCGGCCTATCTGAAATCCCAGAGTGTTCCCACGAAATGAATGATCAATACACAAAAAACAATCTCACGAAAAACCCGGTAGGCGTAGGTGTGATGAGCCGACACTACCATAAGGGAACAAATCATCAAGAAAACACCGACTCGGCAAAAAGAAGACGTAGGGAAAAAGGGAAAAAGTGGGATATACGCGTCGGGACGTGGAATGTTCGAATATTATATACACCAGGCGCGATACAAACGGTCGTAGAAAACGCGAAACAATATAAAATGGACATGTTCGCTATTCAGGAAATTCGACTCTCACATCAAGTAATCGAAACCAACGAATTTACACTCGTGTGTGGAGGTACCGATACACATAATCTCTGAACCGGCTTCATCATAAGCAAGAAGATTACGCCCCATGTAAAATATGTGAAATTTATGAATGACCGAATGTCGGTGCTAAAAATAAAGGGCCCATGGTACAATTAAGTATTTATAAACGTACACGCCCCAACAGAACATACCCACGAATAAACGAAGGACACGTTCTACGAGACCCTAGAGGAGGTTGTGGCGTCTCTAACAGATACACACACAATACACAAGCAAATAGTGAAGAACACCGAACGAAAATCGAATAAGATAATGCATCAAAGTAGTATACCATAGCGATAACATAACAATTCACATCAGTGGAATATACTTGCATTTAAAAATCGAATTCTAAACACCGCCAGTAGCCTCATGTGTTACGCTTTGGTTTAATTTTTTGTCATTCTAACTGTCATAGCGTCAGTTTGAATCACACGTTCTTCACTATCATTCCAAACGCTATAAGGTATTTGATGGGATCTCATCATTCGATGTTAAAATCCTCCTCGGGGAACGCAACGCAAAAATTGGAAAGGAAAATATCTTCCAACCAACTATAGATAAAGAAAGCTTACACGACGTTTCAAATGATAATGGAATTCGAATTATTACTTTCGCAGCGTCCAAACATCTGGTAGTGAAAAGCACGATGTTCAAGCACAAGCACATCCATAAAGCCACTTGGATATCCCCCGACGGCGTAACGCATAGACCACTCCCTCATAGAAAAAAGACACCACTCGAATATCCTTGACGTAAGATAATATAGAGGAGCAGATTGCGACTTCGATCATCTTCTAGTGATGGGAAAAATCAGGAGTCGCCTCGCAGCAATCCCACATGGGTAGTCACGGGAGACGAGCAAAAGTTTCGACATTGATAAACTAAAAGACCTGCGCAAAAGGGCTGAATATCAAGACGAACTGACGAATAGATTTAGCATCCGTTCTCTAGGAGCAGTGAGGAAGAGGAAGCTAATAGTGTGGACACTAAATGGACATCGATCAGAGACACAATCAAACAAACAGCCCAAAAGGTATTAGGATTTAAGAAAACAATTAAGTCCGAATCTTGGGTTGACCGTGAGTGCAGGGCGAAGATCGAAAAATGTAAACGCGGCAGAGTGATCCACTTAGGAAGATATGATGAAGTCAACGCAAAAAGATACGCGATAATTCGGAAAGAATGAGACTCTTCAAACGCAAAAAACGCGATTGGGAGAAGACTCGGATCGACAAAATCCTAGAAAATGCCAGAGCAAAGAATATCAGAGGTACGTATGCCGGCATAAATTCGATTATAAATGGCTAGCGCGGGAGAGCCAAAGTAAATCGAGACACAAACGGCTGTCTGGTCACAGAAACAAACAATATCGTGACAAGATGGAAGCAGAACTTTGAAAACCTGCTAAATGTGCGCCCCCATCAACCACGAATAAATGCACCAGACGTACATACAGCCGAGCCTCAGATCCCAGAGCCCTCTTTCAACGAAGTTGTAGACACAATAAATCGATTGAAAGACAACAAAGCTCCAGGAGTCGACTGCATACCGACAGAACTTGTGAAGCATGGCCTGGAAGCAACGGCTCGAGAGATCCATCAGCTAATCAAAACAATATGGGATAAGGAAGTCACTTCGGAAGAATAGAAAACCTCAATAGTCGTCCCCATCTTCAAAAAAGGCGACAGATCTGACTGCGAAAATTACAGAGGAATATCATTGCTCCCAACCACATACAAAATACTAACAAATGTCATACTGGCGAGAATCACACCGTACGCAGAAGAAATACTGGGAGAGTACCAATGCGGATTCCGAAGAAACCGGTCAACAAGCGACCAAATGCTCACAATAAGGCAACTGCTGGAAAAGAAATGGGAATACGGACAGACGGTTCACCAACTGTTCGTTGACTTTAAAAAAACCTACGACTCAGTCGCAAGGCAAAGACTCTACCATATTGTGGTTACGTTGGGAATCCCGAAAAAATATGCCGCCCTCATTCAAATTTGCATGAACGAAAACAAAGGGCGATATAGAATAGAAAACCACCTCTCAGAACAATTTGAAATCCGGGACAGACTAAAACAGTTTACCGTTCAAATGTGCATTAAGGGGTTAAGATGGGCCGGACATGTAGCGCGAATGGGCAACGATAGGACCGTGCGTAGAATTCTTAATGGAAGACCAACGGGAAAGACCCCGGTAGAACGGCCGCAACGGAGATGTCAAAATAAAATCGAGAAAATTTCGCCATTTTGCCTACTTTAACTAGTACTCTCCCTTTAAAGTCTTAATAGAGTCGGATTGACATGTAACTGTTCGAGAGATACGAAAATAAGTTAAATGTGTCACATACAGCGATTGAGAAACATTTAAAACGTATGAAACTTGTTAAAAAGGTTGAACTTTGGATTCCACATGATTTGAAAGAAAGTCATTTGACGAAGCGCATCAACGCTTGCGGTTTGCATCTTAGACGTAATGAGTTGGACTGTTTTTTGAAACGAATCATCATCACTGAAGATGAAACATGGGTTGTTTACAGTAACGTCAATCGAAAATGACCTTGGCCCAGGCTTCAATCATTGGAGCTTGGTTGGAAATTGATGTTACACTATACAGCCCTGACCTTGCTCCATCAGATTACCATTTATTTCGATCTTTGCAAAACCCTTCGGATGGCAAAACTTTCAATAATGATGAGGCAAGTGCGATTTGCTTCCGTTTTTTGCCGATAAAGATCAGATGTTCTAGGAACGTGGAATTCTGAAGTTGCCAGAAAGATGACAAAAGGTCATCGAACAAAACGGAAAATATATCACCGATTAAAGTGTAGTCGTTGTATTTAAAAAAAAGTGTTTTATTAATCGGCAATTACTTAGTTGCCAAGCTTATATATACCCTACTGTGAAAAATTATAGACCCAAACGTAAATTTTCAGTTTTCTTTGAATGAGTAACAAGCTCCTATGATTAGTTTTGTGACAAAATATTGTCAACCGGCATCAACTCAGGGAAGCCGCTTCAACGGCTTAATTGTTTTTTTTTATTACCAGGAATAGTAATTCATTTTCTCAAAAAACTCTAATTTCGTATGTGAAAAAGTAGAAGCTCAGACGTTTTTCTCGATCTCGGGCTTGGTTGTAACGCACAGCTTGGTATAACAAAAGTTCTTAAAAGACAGTGCAGACATTTTGGAGTGATAATAAACAGATTTTTGTTTTACGCTGTGAATTTTTTTGAAGTTCTAAATATGTCAGTTGGGAAACAACTAACGGACATTAAAAAACAACGAATAGGCGATTTACAAAATAGTGAACTTTTTAATTTTTTTTTTATTAGACTTCTCTCGGGAGAGGCGAACCTATAGCGGCGAGTGGGCGCCCCGAGATCCCATTAAATAACTGTTGCAGGTCTTTTTGAACAGTTGCAGGTTGTAACGCTCCGCGAACACTCGCGTGGGAAGGGAGTTCCACAGGTTCCGCGCTCTGTAACGGGACGAGTTCTGATGCAGGGATGTTCGCGCCGTCGGGAGATGAACTCCAAACGGGTGCGATCCGTCGGATTGTCTTGTGGAGCCCATATAAGCCGAATTGCGTGGAACAATACCATCCGTCGCGCAAACACTTGCATATCAGCGAATAACCGGCCTAGGCAGTTTCGCCATGTATGGAAATATGGGGCTGCTAACTGGGACGATTTGGCGGATTTCTTCGCATCCTTTCCATGGTCCGAGGTGTGCTTCGGAAACTCCGATGTTAACGCTTGCGCGGAGTCGGTATCAGAGATTGTTCTGTATATTGGATGGAGCTGTATATTCCACATTCTATCAAACGAAGTTGGTCTGATAAACCTTGGTTTGATAAAAAATGCGAGCAAATTACAGCGGTAACAAATAGAGCTTTTAAGCAATGGCGCTCCAATCCCACCGATGTTAACTGAACGAATTTTGTTAGAATCAGAAACGCGTGCAACCAGGCGATCGATACAGCGAAGAAAGCTCACAACGACAGGGTGATCAATAAGCTCCTTCGATGCCCAACTGGTTCGCGCTCCTTCTGGTCAATGGCAAAAGCTGTCAGCGGTAACTTCGCATCCTCCTCATTCCCCCCGTTGGTGACAGACAGCGGTACGTTAGTCACAAATTCAAAGGATAAAGCTAATGTGTTCGCGAATTTATTTTCCGCGAATTCACTCATCGATCCCGGTTTTTAGGAGCCACCTGTGATCTCGCCGGTACAGTCTTCCATGCGGGATGTGAGATTTCGTCCGCGCACTATTCAGTGCATTCTACGTGAACTGGATTGTAGGAAGGCAGCCGGCCCGGAAGGAATACCAGCATACGGATTCCGTGGCAGGCGGTATACGGGGGACCTTTTGACACTTATAACCGATGTGTGGACATCTGCGATGGAGCGTCATGGTGAGTCAAGGGCGGTCGCATTGGATATCTCCAAGGCTTTTGACCGCGTCTGGCACGGGGCATTGCTGAGCAAACTTCGTTCATATGGACATTCCCAACAGCTTTGCGACTGGTTGACGAGCTTCCTCGGGAATCGATCGATCCGGGTTGTTGTGGACGGCGAGTGTTCGGATCTGTATCCTGTTAATTCGGGGGTGCCCCAAGGTTCTATTTTGGCTCCAACCTTGTTCTTGCTTCACATAAATGATTTGTTGGAGACAACGGTTTCAGTTTCCTCCTTTTCGAGTGTTCGGCCGATTGGTGCATTTGCGTCGCATCAGCTGAGATGTAGATAGATTGACTATCTAAATCAGGATCTGGATAGGGTCCTGCAGTGGCGAAGGGCCAATCTCGTCGACTTCAATGCAGCGAAGACACAATACAAAACATTCACAAAAAAGGTGGATCATCGGTTCCACAGCTGATGATGAATGGCCGGGCCGTCGAGGCTGGCGAAACTTTGAAATTGCTCGGCATCACGGTCTGTGGGAATGTATCATGGCATAAACTCGTGTCGAGTATCGCCAGGTAAGCCTCAGGAACACTGGGCTATCCTTTTAGAGCGTAGAAATATTTCACTCTGGCCCAACTTCTTCTCCTATATAAATCCCAAATTGGACCCGCGCCCGAATATTGCTCTCATGTTTGGAGCTCGGCTCCTAAACATACCCTCAACGGGTACTGTTCTTCGGAGATTCTGATTTTTTTTTTGTTTGTTTAATAGACTTCTCTCGGGAGAGGCGAACCTATAGCACCGAGTGCGCGCCCCGAGACGCCATCAAATGGCAAAGACAGAGAGACGCAAAGATAAATTGACAATGAAATAAATCGCACGAACAACAACAGCCTGATTTCAAGAGCATCGAATTAAGCTTTTACGATGGCCTGCTGTAAGTCCAGACATAAACCCCATTGAGAACCTGTGGGTGATCCGGAAAAACACTAAAAAATCGTATTTTAATTATTATACAAAATATTAAAATATAAATGTCTTTAGGTTATACTTTTATGGGAAATTGGGTTTTTTTCAGAAAATTAATTACCATTCCTGGTAAAAAAGCAATTAAGCAACTAGAGGGTTTTCCCTGAGTTGGTGTCGGTTGACAATGTTTTGTCACAAAACTAGTCACAAAAGTTTATTACTCATTCCAAGAAAATTTACGTTTGAGGCTATAATTTTTCAGATTACATTACACATCACTAAGGATTTACCCCGTTATATTTGTGTGGACCTACATGTATCTACGATCAGGAGTTGCGACACCAAGGACACTGATTCATGGCCGACCGACCAGGTATGCACCGAAATGAAACTATTGTGGTGAAACTATGCTATTGTATGCTTATGATCTATGGCTGCAATGTCAACAAAGATGATTTTATAATGAGGTACAATACGAAGAAATTTGTATATATAGCTTTGAAAGATAAAATAAAAATCACTGGAAAAGGATTTGTTCTCCACGTACATCGGGTTGCCTCCCCCACTCATTGTAAAGGCCAACTCAAACGGGACTAATCCGTTGTCCCTAATTTTCAGGCATTGCGAAAACAAAAAATATAAATCCCTCTTTTCTCCGGGTGACAAAAAACTCTCTGATTCACCCGGAGGTCAGAAACGCTTCCCTGAAACATAAAATAATTTCTTCGCTCCGCCCGAAGACTCAAAAAATTTCTTCGGCGACAATATAATGTTTGCATTCCATCCGGAGATCCAAAAAATTTCGACAAAATAATTTTTTTATTCCGTCCAGTGATCATTACGACATTTGTGAGATCCTCCCATTAGATTCAACAAAATTGAACACATATAGTGATTTCCCACCAGAGTACCAAGTAACACAGTTACTTACTGCGGGCGAAAAATGCAAGAACTAATGTTTTTATAGCTATATGAATAGCATTGTTTTTCATGATCGTCTTTACGATTTAACTTTGGCTATAATATATTAGATGTTCCGGTGATACATTACATTGAGAGCGTAGCAGTTATATATGGAACATGGTTAGAGGTTATAATTATTAAAATGTTTTTATCTTTCTCCAGTTAATTTTTTTTTTTACTCTAACGCGCGTGTTAAGTGTATCAATGACGACCTAGATAAAGATGTTGTACATAATGTCATTGATGCACTTAAACCAAAAAACGCCAACCGATTTTTAACCCATATAACCCCCAGAGCGATAATACAATTAATTGCCCCACATTTCGTCACAACCGTTGCATTGGAAATTGTGTAATTGCACATCAAAATTTATTGGGTCACTTTGCAATCGCGGAAGTTGAACTGTGACGCAAACAGATGAAGGTATATCGGCTGACTCGCATTTCAACGTAATTGCAAATTGAAATTACTAATCAGGAAGTAGATCGATGGGGAGCGAAGTTGCATTGTCGTCATCGGGAGGTGTTGACCCCGAGGTAACGAGAAGGGGTACGAACAGAATAGGGAAGAGTCTAGTTTGAGAGTCGGTAATTGGGGGTCCATCACTAGTGATCGGTGAATGATAAGAGTGGATTCATTCGGGAGTTAAAGAAATGTAAGGTCCACATTAAAAGTTGAAATTAATGGTAGTGAATAAAACTTAGAGAATAAATGTGTATTAAGTAGATTTAAACCGTAAAATAAATGTAAAGACAATACTAAAAGTTAAAGTTAAACCTAGTGAATCGAACTTAGTTTAATGAATCTGCATAAAGTAAAGTTTGTATTGAATGCATGTAATGATAAAATGAAGAGTTCAAATTAATCTTAGTGAGTAAAACTTAGTAAATTAATGTATATTCAAAAAAGTTAAAACTATCAAGCAAGTGTAAAGACAAAATTAAAGGTTGAAATTAGCCTAATAAATAAAGCCGTAAAATAAATGTAAAGACAATACTAAAGTTGAAGTTAAACCTAGTGAATCAAACTTAGCTGAATGAATCTGTATTAAGTAAAGTTGAACTAATAAGTGCATGTAAAGACAAAATGAAGAGTTCGAATTAATCTTAGTGAGTAACACTTAGTGAATAAATGTATATCGAATAAAGTTCAAACTGTTAACCAAAGTGTTTTTCTAAGCGGCAGGTGTTTTTGTTCGTCCTATCTAAATAGTAGGTGTAACTAACTAATAACATAACTCGCGCGAATTAAATAATAACACTTCTCGGTGTAGTAAAAATTATTTTCATACAAGACTATAAGTTAGTCTCGTATGATTCTTTATTTTAATTTTAAAACTAGTTAATAAAGTTAATTTCTACTTCACTGTGACACTAGAGGAGTTCTCACACACGATACCTCTCTGGAGGAGTTCTCGTACACAACACACCAGCGATGTAGATTGTCTTCTATATTTTTACTCGCTATGATGGTCATGCATCCCATATGTGTTGCATTGGTATCTTGGCGTCATAGTCATTCATGGTTATGTTAAGGGATTCTAATGAGAAGAGATTCTTTATTTATGGGCATGCTAAGAGGTTCTTTATTCATGGATATCCTAAGGGATTCTTTGTTTGGTGAATTTGTAGTGCTCCGCAAAGCCCTACAATTCCCTTAACCCATAGAAACAATTTCCTTCCCCCACATACAAATCCCTACACCCAAATCAACATTGAATTCAATGTCAACCAAATCGAACTAAACGTTTAAACTCTCACACATTGAATTCAATTTAATTCAAATTCTTACAAGATCCAAAGCCCAAAATGTGCATGTGTCTAAGCAAATGCATATCTATTCGATCCGCCGACACTCAGTTCAAGCAATCATAAACATCCCAATGCATATCTTCACATGCCAGATGTTTTATGACTTGTAAATGCACTAATTCAAAAACGAACACCTAATTCCCATGGATCTTGTATTACCTATCCCAAGGGCACGCAAACTCTTGTTTGCATAAGCCAAATTGATAACAAAAACAAAAACCCTAATTCCAGTGCATATCCTCATATGCACTATAGTTCCATGAGAACTCATAAAACCGAGTCATTATCCTAAACAAACATTGAGCATTACAACCAATGTATCGAAAATCGAGATTTTCAATCTGAAACGTTCGTTTCAAGATACAAGATCTCGATTTGTTTCCGTTTAAAAGGAATATGCATCGCGATCTCCGAGCGGCAGTATAATTTCATTGTCCCTGGGGGAAGTACCCCAGTAGCGAGCCGCAGTATCTAAAAAGCCATTGCCACTGGAGGAAGTTCCACAGGAAAGGAACAACCACCATTTTTAGCACAAATAAAATAAAAATAACTAAAGTAGATACTCTGTGCGTTTATTTGAGTTTGGCTGCTCTGGTAGAGTCGTGGAGAAAGCATTTCTTTCCAGCTTTGAAGTTGCAGATCCCTGGCGTCGAGCAACGTTGAGGCTGCTGACTGTGAATTCACGGAAGACGTTACACATCGACGATCGGTTACTACTCTTCCCTCAGGTTTGAGGAAGCACGGCGGCGAGCGCAACGGGTCCCCTCGGGAGCTGTCTATAGAGATCCCTCATCCTTCTCAGGACAAGGGGACACGCTACCTGGAAGCGAGGCCAACTGTACTAGGTGCAGCCAATTCGATGATAGTGCATACCGTTAACTGGTGCAATATGGAATTTCGGAGTACCCTTAAATGCCAGTGTGAACGGAAGGGGGGAAAGTGGATAAGAAAAGAGGGTAGTGCAAAAGTTAGAATTTAAAAAGTAATAGCTGAATTAAATGGAAACAAGTCGCGAAAGTATGAAAGCACCAAAAGTAATGCAGTTTGCAGAACAAAAACAAGGAAATAAACGCAATTCCCTCACGACCTCCTTTAGTTAACTGGATTCAAGAGTTAAGTTCCGTAGCTTCAAATTTGGAGTTGAGATTATTAAAATGAAATAGGCATACAAGTTTGGAAATAAGACATTAGACCAAGAGACTGTAGTGTATCGACAGATCGCAGGACATGACAACCTCTAGGAAATAAATTACAAAAATCATTATTCTAGTGATACAACCTTTGATAATCGGTTCGAGCATTTTAAATGATATTTTGAGAATACTACTACCGCCGTTGTATTATCTTCACCTCGTGCCGGATTTGGTCTATTTCGTCGCGTATTATACAATAGTTGAAATTGAATTTCCAATTTTTCGATAGTATACTGAATTGTGTTCGGTATGCCGATTATCTGAATCATACTTTTGTTGCCTTAAGAGTGTGGCGCTATGCAGAGCAAAGTTTTCTATGACATATACATCTGTCTACTTTAATTCATCTTGACGTTTAAGTACCCTTCAATAATCCATGTGAAATGAAGGTTTATATATTGAAACACTGAAATTTTCTTAGCATGTGCAGTATTCGTTGCAAACTTACTTATAACAGCTCTTTACTTAACTAGAACTAGTTTTTCGGGGTATTAGTCATACCGCATTCAATTACCCTTCTTAGACCAATTACATCATCACAACAAGTGACTAAAATATGGTTATAGCGTGTGATTGGTGCAACAAGTTACCTCCTAATGGAAGAAAATCGAACAGCACAGAGATAAAATTAGTATTCACCTTCATTAGGAGCAACATTCAAATTAAGTAAGCTACAGAGCTCACCTCATAAATCAATCAAAACGATCTGAATTTGGCTACAATATTTATACCCAGTTTCATTCGCTCAATCAACTGATTGAATTTAAAATGATCAAACTGAAAGAAAACCATTCACTACTCCATTTATACTTTTATATATTTGATTTGGAAGAAATTTACGAACAACTTTACTTAAAAGGGACGATGCTTCATTAAAATAAGATTGTATCGCTATACTTAGAAAGTTCAATGACTACTCACAACTAATGTTTTAAAATATTAGCCGAGTTTATGACCCAGAGATATATTGGATATCAACCAATTTCGAAGCTGGTCAAGCTCGTCAAGCTGGATTTTGCCCCCAAGAAGTAAAAGAAATGAATAGAATGAAGAAAAAAAAAACGCATAACTTAGTTCATTCACAAAAGATTGTTCTCTGCTCTGTGAGAGTTAATTTAAAAAATCGGTATAAAAACTTTATTATTATTATTTATTAATTACTGGCAAGCGATTTCAAATTACTTGTTAACAAAATAAATAAACACTGAGCCCAGTCGCGGAGAATAGTTTTTGAAATCAAAACGCTCAAAGGGCTTTATATTTTTTTTTCCTTGAATCAAGCTTACCCATGTTTGAGGCATTTTAAGAATGCAAAATGTCATATAGACACGTGCGTTTTTCAGAATACCTCATCAGAAAAATAGCACGTCCAGTATTCACTACATTTGCATGAAGTTAACAAAATCTTAAGCAAATAAGGCACCACCCGACAGCTTACTTATCCCACCAATATTTTTAAAATGGTCTCACTTACATGTATAAACGGCGCCCCAAAACCATTTTCTAAACGAAAATTCGGTAATAAAACAGTGAAAAGATCTAATGAATCAGTATTAACCTCTACTATAAACAGTATCAAACCAAACCGTGACTTATTTAAAAATATAAATCGACTAACTGGTCGTAAATTCAAGCCTCGAATAGACTATCTCATCCAACCAACTAACAGTAACATCGCCCAATCGGGCACTGATATAGCAAACTGTCTCGCTGAACACTTCTGTAAAACTCATAAACAAAACGATTCCCTCCCAGTCACTAATTTCCACGACACCGTGAATGAATTCATCTCAGGCACACTGGAGCCATCCTTCCCACCATTAATTACTGAATTCAACGAAACCAATAAAGCGTCACATCCCGTGGGAACCGACACATTCCTAAGCTTTACAGAATTATCTGAATTGATTACTTCGCGTAACAATAAAAAATCTACAGGCTTGGATAGAATCCCTAATCTTCTATTTAAAAGACTTCACCCGGAGAACTTACTCCCCATTCTCGTTCTTCTCAACCACATAATAAACGCTTCACATTTCCCAAAATGTTGGAAAACAGGGGTGATAGTCCCTATTAGTAAATCCGGTTCTTCCAACAACCCGGCTAACTTCCGTCCCATATCACAGCTAAATTCGCTTAGTAAGGTTTTGGAATGTAAGATATACAAAAATCTTCTCTCATTTGCTAGAGACAACTCCCTTTTCTCGAATTCTCAATTTAGCTTCCGTCCACAACACTCAACTTGTCATGCTCTGCTAAAACTGACACATGATGTGACAATGAATCTCCAAAACCAATCCCCAACAGTATGCGTCTCTCTCGACATAGCAAAAGCATTCGATTGCGTTTGGATTGCAGGACTGCTATATAAGCTACATTCAATGTTCGGATTAAACACCCACACCATAAAACTTCTCGCTTCCTACCTTTCTGATAGAAAGTTCATGGTGAAAATAAATTCAACTCTTTCGACACCATAAGGTATAACCGCGGGTGTTCCCCAAGGTTCTATTCTCGGACCATTATTATACCTCCTTTACGAGGGTTGCCTCTTATGTTTCGGGATTTGGCAACCCTAGTGTTGCAATCCGGCAATTGACAGCTCTGTCGTAAAGTTGGACATTTTTGAGGTTATACGCACTCAGAACGTTTTGACATACGAGCGCTATTTGTGTTGTTTACCTTAACTTAAAAGATTCATCTCGGCCCAAAAATGGAATTAAATCGTCAACATTTTCGTGCGATTATTTTTTACAACTTTCGGCCTGGATTAACTCAGCAACAGTGCATGGATGAACTTAATTCAATTTTTGGCGACGAAGCTGCATCAAGGACCAGTGTTTATCGATGGTATGGTGAATTCAATCCTCGTCGTAGTTCACTCCAAGATGAGTTTCGTGAAGGTCGTCCAAAATCAGTTGTTGTTCCGAAAACCATTGATGCTGTGCGCGAACTGATATTGGAAGATCGTCATGTGACCTATCGTGAGATTGAGACAACCTTAGGCGTTAGTGGGACCAGCATACATTCAATATTGCATAAACATTTGACTGACAAAAAAATTTGTTCGCGTTGGATCCCACACAATTTGTCAATCGCCCAAAAAAAGGCTCCTGTCAATTGGTCGAAAGAAATGCTCAAAAAATACGGTCGCGGTGCTTCGAAACACGTCTATGACATCGTGACAGGTGATGAATCGTGGATTTACGCGTATGAGCCCGAAAGTAAACAGCAGTCGACTGTCTGGGTGTTTCAAGATGAGCCAAATCCAACAAAAGTTGTGCGCGCACGAAGCACTTCCAAGCAAATGGTCGCCTGTTTTTTCGGAAAAACTGGTCATATCGCAACCGTACCACTAGAACAACGCAGAACAGTCAATTCTGAGTGATACACAACCATTTGTTTGCCAGTTGTCTTCCAAGAAATCAGGAAAACCAACCGCCGAAGACGGATCACTCTTCACCACGACAATGCGAGCTCTCACACATCGGCTGCGACAACTGCATTTTTGAGCACCCAAAACATCGATTTGATGGGTCATCCGCCGTATAGTCCTGACTTGGCACCGAATGACTTCTTTTTATTCCCGTACGTAAAAAACAAACTGAGAGGTCAACGTTTTTCGACACCTGAAGAAGCGGTTGCTGCATTCAGAATGCATGTGTTGGAGATACCTCAATCAGAGTGGCAAAAGTGCTTCGACAATTGGTTTAAACGCATGCAAAAGTGTATAGATCTTCATGGGGAATATTTTGAAAAACAATAAAGTAATTTTCGATGATCAATATTTGTTTTTGTTCTCTAATCCCGAAATATAAAAGGCAACCCTCGTATACTTCAGACACGACGCAGCCACTGTCACCTAATACAGTAATGCTGAACTATGCCGATGACACTTTAATTAATTCAAGCAACAAGTTTGTCAAGGAGGCAAGAAACTGTATTAACAGCTATCTCCCGAATCTCTCAGCATATTTTACTAAGTGGAAAATCCGACTCAACCCAGCCAAAACTCAACTCATAGTGTTTAAAGGCAGAAATGCGAATTGTACTAACAACACCATACGCTGCCATAACAAAATCAGAATCAAGTTAAATAACAATATAATAAAACCCTCCAAAACCTTAAAGTACCTGGGAATACTTCACCAACAATCAGTCCTTCTCCGCCCACACCAAAAACTCGATTGACAAAGCCACAATTCAACTTAATCTCTGCAGAAAAGTGATGTACAAGCCGAATGGTCTCTCTCCCAAAGTTAAATCACTTATCTACAAACAGATAATCAGACCCACTCTCACATATGCATGCCCGATATGGTACCATATCACACCCGCCCAAATGGAGAAGCTACGCATCTTCGAAAGGAAATGCTTCAGACTTAACACAGGCCTCAACCGACGTCCCAACTCCCACAAATATTACAACAGTAGTTCGCTCTACTATGCCGCTAATATTGAACGTATAGATCGACGCTTCCTCGAGCTGTCCATCAAATTTATCGAAAATCTTCCCAATAATCCCAACCCGATAATAAATGCGCTCACATCGACTCCGTCAGATAACCGAACTGCCTACCCGAACTGTCTCCACATCAGAACGTTCTTCACCTCTGGCAGGTTGGTTAATAACTCTAATGACATTGTATACCACAATACAGAGCTTTCACCTCACCAATTTAAATATAGTAATATTCAACCCTTCTCCAATATTTTGCGTTTCAACGAACAAACGGAAAGTAGTTCCCCAACCCACATCCCTGACTGACAATATCCTCACTAACCCATAACCTACCTATTGATCACTATGCTTCCCCCTTCCACACCACACTAACTTATTTCAATAATAATTAGGTAACTAGACTAAGTTAACATAAGTTAAGTTAAGTTAAGTTAAGTTAAGTTAAGCAATTTAGCATAGGTTAAGTAAATAACTATATCCTGGTTTTCTGACCTTTTCCAGGAAGCTCTACTCACTAAAATCTTAATCCATAACCAATATATAACTTTTATCATATTGTTTGAAAAATGTACCAGTAAGTATATGTAAACAATTATAGCTAAAGTATCATAAGTTATCTGTATTACTTATTGTAAAAATTATTGATGGTCAATAAATACAGAAATGTAAAAAAAAAAAAAATCAGTATTAAGCCTTTCCACTCGAGAGGTGAGTCTCACTTACCACGCGGTTTGATTCGCTGCGGTAACTCGACCCGCGACGGTAACTGTTTACGTTTTGTTTCTTCGACGCGGGTTCCTACGCTCGTTTTGTATAATCTTGTGAAGTGTAACATGATGTCCCTTCAAACAGAGATAAGACTTTCGTATCTGAAATTAGTATGCAACTACGAAGCGGACGGTATTTTCGGCCTCAGTTCGAACTTGACAGCCGTGGCAAAAACACTAAAAAAGTTTAAGTTTCTGATCCCCATTACCATGGAACGTAGTAGTGAAATAAGTTCGAGTGAAGATGAGTTTGATTTTGAGTTGCTAAACGAGGAAATTACAGCTATACACAGAGAGCTCGAGGATAGAGAGAACAGAAGCAGTGATGATGATAGTGATGAAGTAAGAGCTGTAAGAAGTCGAAAGATTAGAGTAATAGACAGCGAAGGTGACAGTAATAGTGATGCTGCAGAGGACCCACGATCCGACAGTTCAGAATGGGTTAGTTGCCCAGAATCAGAAGAAATACCCTCGAGAATACCGTTTATAGCCGGCAACACTCCTGTAGGACCGCACATACTCGGAGACAAGAAAGAACCGTTGGATTCTTTCAAACTGTTTTTTACCCATGAACTCGTTTTTTTTTTTTTTTTTTTTTTTTTTATTAGACTTCTCTCGGGAGAGGCGAACCTATAGCGCCGAGTGGGCGCCCCGAGATACCATCAGATAACTGTTGCAGTTCTTTTTGAACAGTTGCAGGTTGTAACGCTCCGGGAACACTCGCGTGGGAAGGCAGTTCCACAGTTTCCCCGCTCTGTAACGGAACGAGTTCTGATACAGGGATGTTCGCGCCGTCGGGAGATGAACCACAAATGGGTGCGATCCGTCGGATTGTCTTGTGGAGCGCATATAAACCGAATTGCGTGGAACAATGCCAAGAATCTCCGAAGAACAGCACCCGTGATAATATCTGTAAAACAGACAGAGGTCGGCTACGCGCCTTCGATGTGACAGCGACTGTAGTCTCGACGTCAGCGCCGAGCCCCCGATCAGGCGGATCGCTCGTCTCTGTATGCTCTCAAGTATGTCGAGGGTATGTTTAGGAGCCGAGCTCCAAACATGAGAGCAATATTCGAGCGCGGGTCTAATTTGGGATTTATATAGGAGAAGAAGTTGGGCCCGAGTAAAATATTTCTTGGCTCTAAAAAGATAGCTCAGGGTTCCTGGGGCTGATCTGGCGATACCCGATACGTGTTTAGGCCATGATACATTCCCACAGACCGTGACGCCGAGCAATCTCAAACTTTCCCCAGCCTCGAGGGCCTGGCCATTCATCATCAGCTGTGGAACCGATGATCCACTTTTCTTTGTGAATGTTGTATACTGGGTCTTTGTTGCGTTGAAGTCGACAAGATTGGCCTTTCCCCACTGCAGGACTTTATCCAGATCCTGATTCAGAGAGTCAATCTGTCTACATCTCAGCTAGTGCGACGTAGATGCACCAATCGGCCGATCACTCGAAAAGGAGGAAACAAGCGTACTATCATCCGCAAAACTGAACACTTTGTTATCCGTTGTCTCCAACAAATCATTTATGTGAAGCAAGAACAAGGTTGGAGCCAAAATAGAACCTTGGGGCACCCCCGAATCAACAGGATACAGATCCGAACACTCGCCGTCCACAACAACCCGGATCGATCGATTCTCGAGGAAGCTCCTCGTCCAGTCGCAAAGCTGTTGGGAAAGTCCATATGAACGAAGTTTGCTCAGCAAAGACCCGTGCCAGACGCGGTCAAAAGCCTTGGAGATATCCAATGCGACCGCCCTTGACTCACCATGCCGTTCAATCGCAGATGTCCATATATCGGTTATAAGTGTCAAAAGGTCTCCTGTGGACCGCCTGCCACGGAATCCGTATTGACGATCATTCAGAAGTCCGTTGCACTCCAAATACTAAACCAACTCTGTATTGATGACTTTTTCCATTACCTTAGATAAAATAGACAGTAATGCTATCGGACGGTAATTTTGTGGGAGACACTTTTTTCCCGTTTTGGGATTGGCTGAACTCGAGCGATTTTCCAGAAGGCAGGAAAGGTCCTCCGTGCATAAGATAAGCGGAAGAGTCTTCCAAGAACCGGCGATAGTTCTGGAGCACAGTTCTTAAGGACTATTGCTGGTATTCCGTCCGGGCCGGTTGCCTTCCTACAATCCAGTTCACGTAGAATGCGTTGAATAGTGCGCGGACGAAATCTCATATCCCGCATGGAAGACTGTACCGGCAAAATCACAGGTGGCTCCATAAGGCCGGGATCGAGGTTTGAATTCGCGGAAAATAAATTCGCGAACACATTAGCTTTATCCTTTGGATTCGTGACTAATGTCCCGCTGTCTGTCACCAACGGAGGGAAAGAGGAGGATGCGAAGTTACCACTGACAGCTTTTGCCATTGACCAGAAGGATCGCGAACCAGTTGGGCACCGAAGGGGTTTATTGATCACCCTGTCGTTGTGAGCCTTCTTCGCGGTATCAATCGCCTGGTTGCACGCGTTTCTGATTCTAACAAAATTCGTTCTGTTAACATCGGTGGGATTGGAGCGCCATTGCTTAAAAGCTCTATTTTTTGCCGCTGTAATCACCTCGCATTTTTTGTCAAACCAAAGTTTATCAGACGAACTTTGTTTCATGGAATGTGGAATATACATCTCCATCCCCAGAAGAATAATCTCTGATACCGACTCCGCACAAGCGTTAACATCGGAGTTTCCGAAGCACACCTCCGACCATGGAGAGGATGCGAAGAAATCTCGCATATCGTCCCAGTTAGCAGCCCCATACTTCCATACATGGCGAAGCTGCCTAGGCCGGTTATACGCTTGATATGCAAGTGCTTGTGCGACAGATACCAAGCAGTGATCTGAGTTTCCCAGTGGCGCAGATACCTCTACGGTATAAATACTCGGTTCGGATGTCAAAAACAGATCTAGGGTGTTCGTATAATTGCCTCGGGCATCCGGCACTCGCGTTGGCTCCCCCACGAGTTGAGTCAAGTTGTGGCTTACAGCAAACATCTCCGCCAGCCTTCCAGCCTCCTCGGTTCTGTTAGAATGTAACAACCAGTCGGAATTGTGCACATTAAAATCACCAAGGACAACAATTTCAGAAGCTGGGTGGTTGATCTGTATCCAGTCGACGGTATATGAAAGATGTTCGAAAAATGTCGCCGGTCGATCGTCATTCGGGGAGCGGTAAAGACAACAAAGAAATTTAACGGAATTACTCAGCATGACCCTCAACCATATGATGTCCATATTATTGGGTTCCAACGCCTCCATCCTCTGGCAAGCCAGATTGGACCGCGCGTATCCTGAGCAACGAAGATATGTCGAATCAGTTGACGAATCGACCTGGGTCTCAGTTAGGGCAGGGATATCAGGTTTCGTTGTTTGCAAATATTGGTGGACGGCGTTGACATTGGTATTGGTGAAACCTATGCCCCTGATGTTACAAAATGCCGTCACCAGTCGAGCGTGGGCCGAGCCTCGAGAGCGAGCCCGGTTATGCGATGACGAACCTCTTAAAGTTCCATAATATGAATGAAATAGTTACAGAAACAAATAATTACGCTAGAAGAAAGTTACAGAACAGGACGCTATCACAGTACTCGATATGGCGAAACTGGGAGAATGTGACTACCGAAGAAATGTGGGCATTTATTGAAGTCATAATAACTATGGGGACAATGCCGTTAGCGAATTTGCAAGAGTACTGGTCACGTAATGATGTCAGTTACATTCCTTTTTATTCAAACATATTCACTAGAGACAGATTCAGCCAGATTTTTTGGATGCTTCATCTAAAAACAATCCAAACAACAGATGCAGGTCGAAGAACACGTTTGGAGCTAGTAAGCTGCTTTCTTGATTACATCAATTCCAAACTTTTGAGGTACTTTACACCGGGAGAAGAAATTTGTGTGGATGAGTCCACTATCAAATTCAAAGGTCGGGTGTCATTTATAACATATAATCCGAAAAAACCGACTAAATGGGGTATTAGAGTCTACACAATGGCAGACTCAAATACTGGCTATATCTGTGGTATTCTTCCCTATTATGGAAGTCTTACCACGGAGAAATTAATCAGGCCCGACCTTCCGATATCAACAAGAATACCACTGCACCTTTATACGATGCTACTGGAAAAATTGCCTGGTAGCCAAGGACACCATATGTTCACAGATCGGTATTACACCAGCTTTATATTGGCTGAAGAGTTGTTCAAATTGAAATGCCACTTGACAGGAACAATATTAACGAATAGGAAGCATTTGCCAAACCAAATAAAAACACAAAAATTTGGTACGAAATCAACATTAGCATTCCGCAAAAGAAATAACTTAGTTTTATCATGGAAAGACAAGAGGGTTGTCACGTGCTTGACGAATTGGAACAATGCAGGAATGAGTTCTGGGAGAAGAATGTTACGAGGTGGTGTTGAAGTTACCGTCAAGAAGCCTAATGTTGTAATAAATTATATAAAACATATGGGTGGTGTCGATCGTGCAGATAAATTGGCCGGAACGTACTGTTTCTTACGAAAATCATTGAAATGTGGCGTTAACTGTTTTTTTTTGGGGTCTGGAGATTTGCTCAATAAATTCATATATACTCTATAAAATGACTAAACAACAGAGAGGAGAACAGCCGCTTAGTCACTTGCGGTATGCGAAAACTTTAGTTCAGCAATTGACGGCAGATTTTCGTCAGACACGTCCTCGATCTTCAACATCAACCTCCAGTTCCGAACACATCCGCTTAGATGGAAAGCTGCATATCATCCTAACAGGAGTTAGGAAGGATTGCAAAGTGTGTTCTAAAAGGACTGAACATGGCAAAAGACATCAAACTACATACTATTGTGATACTTGTCCCGAAAAGCCGGGCATACATCTCGGCAATTGTTTTCTAAAATACCATACAAAACTCAATTACAAGGACTAATGCTTAAGATATTATCTTCGTAAAACTGTAAAGATACATTAAACAATAAAATATAAAAGATTTGTGTTACTTTGTGTGTAATTATTTTACGTCAGAGATAGTAAATGCACCAAAAAGCGCTACGAAACGTCTCGAGTTGCTGGTTCGCCTGCGCGAAAACGGCCTCGAGTGCAAAGGGTTAATATTTCATTAACGTACGATTCTTATTTTATTATACTGCTGTTTATTGGCCTATAGGAACCCGGAAATTCATGATTTCACTCTCCTGTCCTGTGCACTCTCCTTCTACACTTGACCATCTGGATCCGATCTCCTGTAAGGTTTGCCCCTTACACTGTCCTCCCATCTTCGTCGTGGCGGTCCCACCCGTCTCTTACCCGCGGGCGCCCTGTCAAGGATTCTACGTATGGTCCTATCGTTGCCCATTCTCACTCATGCCCGACCTATCTTAATCTTCGCGACTTGATCTTATAATAAAAATTATTTTGCTGGAACTATTTTAAGGGGACATTCCGGTTTGTTCGGTTCAAGAAATCAATTTTTTTTTTGCTTACTCGATAGTTTTATACTTCAAAAATAATATGTTAAAATCTTAGGCGGTTCCAAAGTTATAGCTCATTAAAGGGTCGGGTCTCCCGCGGATACAAATTCGTATCATAGGTGGCAACTACCGTGTATTTAGAAAGATGCAGACTATCCATTTATGGGCATTAATTTGCTTCGCTGTTGGCTTGGGCCAACTGCCACTTCTTTTAATATGTCGCAATCTTGTGCGACTGAACAACATGTTTATAAGCGGTAACGGATAGTCGCTCCTGTGTATGTTGTTTTTACATTCGGGCGTACTGCGGGTGACCTGCGATTGCCTGAGTTTTAGTTAGTTTCATATATATGAAACTAACTTGCCCGTTGCACGGTGTTGGTGGTTTTTTCTTGTTTGGTGACTATGGAAGATGTTCCGACCGGTGACGTCGTGGCGTAGGTATTTTTGATGTTTCTTTGTTTTTTTCATGAGGAGGAAAAAGTATTTAGTGTAAACGTGGCCTCAGAGCGTGCAGTGCTTGCGTTTAGGCGTCCGTTTCATACGTTTTTCAACGGTAAATTTGTGTAATGTTTAAAACGTTAAAGGTTCGCGTAAGTCAGGGGTGCGTCCAGGGAGTCGATATAAAAAACGAAAAGGATTTATAGGAACTGTACATAAAGTGGAAACGGAGTATGCGACAACATCGGCACAAAAATTGGCCACATCGCCCGACTTCGCTCCAACGGTCACAGTGACGGCAGCATACGTGATGTTACTTTTTTTCAGTTTTTTCCGAACTTTCAAACATTATAAAGTGTAAAAACTGTGACGGTTCGATAAACTTTCCAAAAAAATCTGAGATAGGCCTAGGATTCAAACTGATCGTCGAATGCAACTGTGGTGAGAGGGTCATCGAGTTCTGTCCACGAATCACCAACAAAGCTTACGAAATTAATCGTAGAATAGTATTAGTAAAGCGCATCTTGGGTGTCGGGTTAAATGGATTACATTGTTTCACTTCACTGATGGAAATTGACGAAGTTACGAAACACATCTACTACGCTGCTCTCGATAATGCACACACCGCTTGTATCGGCGTTTTTTCTTCCGTTATAAAAAAGGCTAGCAAAGAAGAAAAAGAAAAAACTGATGAAAGTGAAGATACAAAATTTACTGCTTCTGGAGATGGTAGTTGGAGCAAAAGGGGTCATACTGTTAATTATGGCAACAAAACAAACAAAGTTCTCGATCTTACTGTGAAATCGCGTTATTGCCAAGGCTGCAACCTTATGAAAACAAAAGAAAGGCACCCCTGAATATGATACTTGGTGGGATGGGCACAACCAGTTTGCACATTGGATCACAATGGAAGTTCGGGTAAAATGGAGCCTGACGGAATGTTAGAGATGTACGAGCACGCTTTTGATTTTCACGGCCGCATTTACGAAAGGTACGTTGGAGACGGGGATGTAAAAATAATGAATGCGTTGCAGAAATCATTTCCAAATGATGTCAAGGCCGAGTGTATCAATCACGTGGGAAAGCGAATCGGTTCGCAATTACGCGGTGTCATAAAAAAAAGCAAAAAAAAAAAAAAAAACCGACCAATTAGGAGGAACTGGTCCTGGCAAACTTACGGGAAACATGATAACAGAACTGACGACTTATTACGAACTTGCGATTGGCGCAATGGCTGAAAAATTGGCGAAAGAAATTTGGGCAACATACTACCACAAAATATCAACCGATGAAATTCCGCAACATCAAAACTGTCCAGAGGGCCCGGAGTTATGATGCAAATGGAAACGTGCGGAAGCTGCGAATGAGCTGTCAAAGTTCCACCACGACAAACCTCCCTTGGATCCTAAAGTACGAACAGCTATTTACCCAGTTTACGTAAAACTGACAGATCCCGATTTGTTAAAAAAATGCGAGGGAGGTTTCACGCAAAATAACAACGAAAGTTTCAATGCTACTATCTGGCAAATGGTGCCAAAACACACACACAGTGGTAAGAAAATCATTGAAGTTGCGGCTCTTACCGCAGCTCGTATGTTTAATGAGGGGTTTTTACCCGTATTGCTAATAATGCAAGTCATGGGCATCAAAATTGGGTACGCTGCGATAGCGTTTGCGAACGAGAGGGACAGAGATCGGCTGCAAGACGCTAACCGCAGCCTAGTATACAACTCGCACGAGGCACGAACAACGAGGAAAAAGGCGAAAATGCAACTGGAGGACCAATTCGAAGTCGTGGAAGGAATTATTTATGGTCCAGGAATAGATGTCTAGCTGATAGTATACAAAATCCCGATGATTTCATGAAAAAAATCACTTTTATCCTTTGTCTAATTTATCTCCAAACTTTGAATGCGTTTTTCTCGAAACGACTTTTTTGAAGGCGGTGTAAGCGATAATATGAAAACGGTGCATGCGATTCTTATGAAAGTTCGCACACATATTTTTAACAAGCACACGCAAATTGTGAGTGAATTACTTTTTTATTTATTTATTTATTTTTTTAGTTATAACTAAAAAATAGAGCAAAAAAGGGCCGAAAAATCATTTTTTTCAATAGTCCGCCATTTTGTTGTTTTTTTATCAATTTTAATTTTTTTTTTCACTCACATTGGGCTAAATGTATTTAAGTTCAACAAAATTTTTGCATTATTAGTATTTTTTCACCGGGGACGAAAATAACCCTTACACGGGCAGATACCTGGAGGGGGGGGGGGGGGGGGGGGGGGGGGGGGGGTTCCAGAGTGACTCGACAAAATTTACAAACGTAGTCGAAAGATGAATAAAATGTTTAAAAAAAAATTGTTATATCTTTAATACTTTCTCTTTAAAAAAATCATGAAAATAACTTATTTTTTGACCCGACAAACCGGAATGTCCCCTTAAACGGGATGATGACCCGAAAATTGTTGGGATTCTTCGTATTGTCTTGTGGGGCGCAAATAAACCGAATTCCGCGGAATAGTACCATGAATCTCCGAGGCCTTGCATGTGATACCAATACAGTATAGATGTACGCGGTTGGTTTTCGATCAGGCGGATTTCCCGTCTTTGTAGGTCGAAGGTATGTTTGGAGCAAATCTCTAAACACGGGAACAGTATTTCAGAGTGGGTGTAATTTGAGATTTGTAGACGAGAAGTTGGACTGGAGTAAGATATTTTCCAAAGATAATTCAATTTTTTCATTTATTTTCTTAGATTTAATGGCTTGGTCATTCATCATCAGCTGTGGATCTATTTTTTCTTGTGAACGTTGAATACTGCGTCTTCTTTGCTTTGAAGTCGTTGAGATTGACCTCACTCCAGTGTGTGACTTTATCCAGATCTCGATTCATAGCGTCTCAACTGTCAATCAGCCAATCATCCGAAAATGACGCAATAAGTCTATCACTATCCTCCACAAAACTGCACATTTTGTTACCCATTGATTCTAATAAGTCATAAGTTTGAAGCAAAAACAAGGTTGGAAGCAAAATAGAACTCTGTGGCACCACGCACAAATGAATGGAATAAAGTTGTGAAGGCCCATCATGTACAACAATCCAGGTCGATTGATTTTCGAGGAAACTTCATTCGGTCGTAAAGTTGTTGAAAAAGTTCGTATGAATGAAAGCTTACTTAGTAACGCTTTATGCCAGACGCGGTCAACAAGCTTGGATATATCTATTTCTCGAGCTCTTCGTGTAGTTGCAAAGTTGTTGGGAAGTCCGTATGATCGAAACTTGCTTAGTAGCGCTGAGTACCAGGCGCGGTCAAAAGCCTCGGAGATATCCAATGCGGTCGCCCTTGATTCATGTTTTTCAATTGGAGATATCCAGCTGACTATTTACAAAGGTCAAAAGGTCTCTCGTGGACCACCTACTACGGAATCCGTATTGACGATCATTTAGAAGCGCTTGGGGTTCAAAATATTTAATCATCTCGGCATTGATGACCTTTTCCATTACCTTGGACAACTTAGACAGAAATGAAAAAATCAGCCGGTAATTTTGTGAAAAACCCTTTTCTCTTTTTAGGGATTGATTGAATTCCAGTGGTTTTCCGGCCGATAGGAAAAGTTTTCTGTGCAAAAGAAAAGCAAAGTAATTTGCTTAGGACCAGCGACAGTTATGCAGCAGTTTTTAAGAACTATTATTGGTATTGTGGCGGTTCCGCCAAACCCCACGAATCGCTCTCCTTAAAAACCCTCATATCTTCCATCCAATCATATAATTTCGCTAATGCAACGCCTTAGCACCTTAAATGCTATACGCATCTAGGATTATCTAAGGTATAATCTAAAAAGTCCCTGTAAAAGAAAACTTACCTTCATGCATCTCTTCGCATATAATTTCCTGTAAGATTTCTTGTCTACCTTTTCAGGAATCCCAAAACATATTCGGTACCTTCGGTTCACAGGCAAATTTCAATTTCCCACACCTGCATCAATTTCCAAATCTCCACCCAGCCTACTTGAAACATTTCCTTTTACAAGGACATTTAATGCTTTCAACGCGTTAGATAAAATTCTTAAAAATAGCTACTTAATGTGCATATGAACCATAAATACAAAACATTCGGCACCCATTGTCATCAATTGAAATGCAACGACGGACGGCTTGTTTTTACAGCTGCAGCAAGCCGACCAGCGATTCGTTCTTCAATAGACAAACAATCATCAATTTCGTTCGTCCCCACAAACTAATTTCCCTGCATATACAAATGCAGACAAGGGATTCGTTTCTGCCACCAATCCCATTAGCACCTTTTTTTTTCCAACGTCTATTATAGCGACGATACACCGCCTAAATATGACCCTCATTACCGGACGAAGCATTTGGTCGCTTCTTCCTTTGTCTTTGCCGCCTGTCTGCGTCGTTGTTACATTGCCTTCGAGCACATGTAAACAACATCCGATTTGAACGATCTCACACACACCACCATGATCTTCATTACAAGATCTGGTTTCCTATTCCACCAAGAGAGACTTTACGTTTCTCTGGTGGTAGGTAAAAACGATATCCTTAGTGGAGAGGATATCTACCACCACACCACAAACTCAGCCCATAAGCGAATCATCCTGCGCGAGATGATTATTGCTGAGTCCATTTCCATCCGCTGACCACCACGGTCATGCCGACTTCCGTTCTCCGGTGCGCACGGAGACGCGAAAAATCACCGAGTCGCGCGTGTGTGTAATAATTAAGAAACAAAAAAGAACAATAAAATAAGTAAAAATCACGTGTCTCATAGACATAAATCGCATTTCCCACGTACAGCGTAGTGTTTGCAACCGCCGTGTCGAATATTATATTCGCTGCAGTCTTCGAAGGTTGTGTTTTTATTGACGTCACATTGTAACTTCCACGCAGTGCTACCGTAAAATAAATGAAACTAAACAAAAGGAATCCTGTGTTTAATTTTTCCGCGTTGTCTTGGCGAACAGTTTTATTTCTCCTGTTGGTGCTTTTCTTTGGTGCACGTTGGAACTTTGTCTTTGTGGTGCTGGTGGAAGGAAGTAAACCGAGTGCCCGCGCTTGGCACAATACTTCCTTCCCCACAGTATAACATCGGGACCGATTGCTTTCTTACAGTCCATTCCACGGATAATGCGTTGAACAACATGTGGGCGGAGGTTCACATCATCAAGATTGTACCGAGACGATCACAGGCGGTTCCAAAATACCAGCATCGTGGGGTGAATTCGCGGAAAATAAATTCACGAAAACACTGGTTTTATGTTTTGAATTTGTGGCTAGTGCCCTGTTGCCGATCTCTGACGGAGAAAAAGAGGATAAAGCCAAGTTATTGCTGATAGTCTTTGTTAGGCACTCAAGCGGTTCGTTGATCGCTTTGCCGCAGTGAACCTTCTTCGCAGTATCAATCGCCTGGTTGCACGCATTTCTGACTCTAACAAAATTCGTTCTGTTGACTTCCTTGGGATTAGAGTGCCATGGTTTCAAATCTCAATTTTTTGACGATGTGATCTGTTCGCATTTTCATCAAACCTGGCTTCATCGAATGAATTTCGTTTTGATGGAGTGTGTAATGTGAAGTTCCATACCGACGAGAACAATTTCCGTGACTAACTACGCGCAGACGTTAGTCTTAGAGTTTCTAAAGCAGATCTGGGGCGATTCTAACAGATACACACATAATACACAAGCAAATAGTGAAGAACACCGAACGAAAATCGAATAAGAAAATGCATCAGAGCCGTATACCATAGCGATAACATAACAAATCCACATCAGTCGAATGTACTTGAGTTTAGAAATTGAATTCATACACACGGCGGTGGCCTGATGGGTTGCGCTTTGGTTCAATTTTTGGTGATTCTAACTGTCATAGCGTCAGTTCGAATCACACATTCTTCACTATCTTACAAAACGCCATAGATCTCTAACAACGGAAACGATGCGCAGAAATACAGCCGGGTTTGCTGCACCGATATCACGGTATAAATGCTTGCTCGGATTATAGTAACAAAATATGATGCGCAGAAATCCAGCCCCGTACCTGTATACTTTATGAGGCTGCTTTGGTTGGCTATTCGTTTGAGATGTAAGTGATTGCTCCACCGAAATCATGCTATAAATGATTGGCTCGGATTACAGTAATAGATCTAGGGTATTTGCAGAATTACCTCAGTTATCCGGCATTGGGGTAGGTTCCTCCCCTAGTTGAGTTAAATCGCGGCTAACAGCCAACGTTTCGGCTAGCCTCCCAGTTTAGTTAGCTCTATTAGAATATACTAACTAGTTGGAGTTGTGTACATTAAAGTCGCCAAAAACGACAATCTCAGAAGGAAAGTTGTTGATCTGTATCGACGGTACGTGAAAAATGCTCGAAAAGTGTCCCTGACAGATGGTCAATGATTTTTCCCGACCATTTTACGAAGCCTATTTTTTTATACAAATATGCACGCAAAAGGGGATTAGAACTACAGCTTAATGGAGTGGTCAATTAGTCTTATACGAGTCGCCGGCATAGCAGTGAGTATACTCTAAGGCTTTACTCACAGAACACATTGATTCATTAAAAATGTTCTCTATTTTGTTAAGGAATGTTTGTCTTAGGGGAAAACAAATAAAATAAATAAATTGATTACAACAGTTTGGGGAAAAAAAAGTTCATTATGTTTACATTTCTTTCAAGGCTTTAACATTGTTCAAATTGTCCTATTTAGTTCCGTTTTAATATATAACTTGGGGCCATTACCAAGATAATGAGGAAACCGGAAAATATTTAAGAGAGCTAGAAATGACTGCAAAGCGTATATTCAACGCGCAAAGTTCTTGCGTGGCCAGAGAGTAAGACAAAAAATACTACACTCTCCCACAGGTAGTAGAAACATTTAAGCATTCGTGAAAAACATTAAAACCTCAGTCTCTTCATCCATTCCATCGCTTATAGTCGATGACAAACCAGTCACCACTGCAATACAGAAGGCGAATATACTTGCTGCATATTTTGGAGCCAACTCAACGCTGTCTGATACTGTGGCGTTTCTAGCAGATACACACGATCGATAGTGAAGAATAACACCACCAAAAGCACATGCATTAAAGCCAGTAAAGTATACCATAGCAATAATATCGCATTCCCACATCAGTCGAATGTACTTGAGTTTAGACATCGAATTCGTACACGCGGCAGTGGCCTGATGCGTTGAGCTTTGGTTCTATATTTTAGTGATTCTAACCGTGATAGCATCGGTTCAAATCACACGCTCGTCACTATTGTTACAAACGCTATAATACCAGATCAGTTCCATCTCGTAAGCAGCACACCATGAGTCAGATTCACTTCCGAACGCGTACTGTTGCCCGCGCACTCAAAGAGGTGAACGCAAACAAATCCGCTGGTCCGGGTGGCATTCCCCCAATCCTCTTGAAGAGATGTTTCTCTTCACTAGCTAATCCACTGCGGAAACGCTTCCATTTGTCTCATTCTACTGGCCGTTTCCCAAATAGATGAAAATCGGCGAACATTCAGCCAATTCCCAAAAACAATTACAATTCATCCCTTTCTTCTAATCGACCCGTAGCACTAACTTCTATTCTCTCCAAGGTAACGGAATCTCTTATCAACCGTCAACTTTCGAAATATCTGGAATCAAATGACCTCCTCAATGACCGCCAATATGACTTTCGTAGCAACAGGTCCACAGGAGATTCGATAGCGTACCTTACCGAAATGTGGTGGCACTCCATACACTACCTCGGTGGATGGTAGCAAGGTAGCCCCATTGGATATTTCAAAAACCTTCGACAGAGTTTGGCATCCAGCCCTTTCATCAAAATTCCATTCCTATGGAGTGGACAATTCCCTGATCCAATGGATAAGAGACTATCTTTCTGGCCGTTCAATCCAAGTGGTTCTTGATGATGTCAAATCTGTCTCCCATCAAATAAATGCAGATCTTCCCCGGGGTTCGATACTCTCACTCACTCTCTTCCTGATCTTTATAAATGATCTCTTGTCAATTATTCACAACCAAATTCACTCGTTTGCTGATGACAGCACGTTGAGTTTCTCATACTCATACGAACACTCCCGTCCACACTCTTCGAACGTCACTACACACCAGCAACTTATGCTTCATACATTGAATTCAGACCACAACAAGATATATCAGTGGGGATTATCTAACCGAGTAGAATTCAATGCCAAAAAAACTCAGTGGAATATACTTGCTGCATATTTTGGAGCCAACTCAACGCTGTCTGATACTGTGGCGTTTCTAGCAGATACACACGATCGATAGTGAAGAATAACACCACCAAAAGCACATGCATTAAAGCCAGTAAAGTATACCATAGCAATAATATCGCATTCCCACATCAGTCGAATGTACTTGAGTTTAGACATCGAATTCGTACACGCGGCAGTGGCCGTCTCTTGTCGTCAATGGTGCGCCCCAAAGTAAATATACTGTTTATGAACAGCACTTGCATCGACGAAGCCAAGGAACTATCAATCCTCGGCACTCGAATTAATTTGCCTCTTCACTGGAATGACCACATATTTGAAGCTACGAAACGTGCAGCCAAATGTATGGAAGAGATGTAAAAGATACTTCACTCCATCCAACCTGGCCACTATTTACAAGGCGTATCATCATCATCATCGGCACTACAACCTGGAACCGGTCTTGGCCTTATTTAGCAAGTCCTGAGGCTTGTCAAACTTTCCATAATGATCTGTTTTTTCCGGGCAAGGTCATTAGTCTTGCGCCAGAGGCTCCCCGACGGGGTATCGAACCCCGGTTTCCCGCGTGACAGGCGGGTATACTAACCAGTATACTATTGAGGAGCTATTTACAAGGCGTATATTCGTCCAAAATGGAGTTCAACTCCCATATTTGGTCAGTCGCATTCAAAACTGCACTACACGTGTTCTACAGGATGCAAAAACAAGCAGCAAACCTTATTGGGAACTCAGCTGTAAGTCGATCAATTCCGTCGTTAGAACACAGCCGCAACGTATCATTCCTATCTCTTTTCTATAGGCATTACCACGGTCGTTGGTCAACTGAACTTGCTGAATGTGTTCCGCCTCTTCAAACATTTTCCCGCGATACACGTCAATCTGTGAATGCGCATCAGTTCACGTTGAAAGTGGTCTTTAGGCGCACAAATAAACATAGAGAGTCATTCTTTAGCCGAAGCACACGAATGTGGAACGTTCTGCCTGATCATCTGTTTCCTGGCCGTTGTGATGTCCAGATATTCAAGACCAATATACATCGACACCTCCTTTCCTTATCCACTTCCTCTCCATCCGCTCGCACTATGCTCTGACATTTAAGGGTACTTCAAAATTCCCTTTTGTGCGCGCGTTAGTATGAAAAAAAAGAAGAAAAAACTGCAGAGTACCTCGGTTATAGAAGTTTTGATATCTATTAGAGAAAAACTCGACTTAGCGATTTTCACAATCTTTTCTTGGTACTAATTACTTCCACTAAGGAAGTTTTGCCCTGATAAGAAAATGATAATCGTTTGGTGTTACTTTTTAACTTTAAGATGAACGTCAAAGCTTCCGGAATTTCTGGGCAGTCGGTTTATACATGTGTTGTAGCCTTTCACTCAGGGAGCGTGTCACCTTGTCATTAAAAGGACGAGGGATATCTCAAGACCGTTCCTGAGAAGGCTCGTTGCGGTCGCCACCGTGCTTCGTCAGACCTGAGGGAAGAGTGACGACCGATTGTTGAATATGGGCCTGGGAATCCGCCAGGCTCAATTAAAACGACAAATATTTTATTTAAATTTAAATTTCTTAATATATTTAGTTTTTGGCGTCCTTACACCTCGGACGCCAATTGAGAATGATCCTCGAATCTGCAATTCATCAGCCTTATAAATGAAACCAAATCGAGGTTTTGTATCTCGAAGAGATCGAATTCAAAGCAAAATCTCGATTTAGATCCTTTGGCTGGAGCCAAGTGTTTATTTTTTGAGATAAGAATTCGGTTAGGCGAATTCTCGGACACATGAGCGTGAGTATGGAAATTGAACATCTGGTTCAATTTACCATATGTTTGCTTTTGTTTGAGAATCATAGGATATTGATGTATATGGATGATAAACGAATATTTGATTCGTTTACCAGGAATTTTGCTGGATTGGGATAATGTATTTCTGGATTAGTTGGATGATTATGGGGAGTTGGGTGCAAGGGCGATAAACGAACATTTGATTCGTTTATCGCGAATTTTCAATTTTGATGATTGTTTTTTTAATTTTAGTTAAGGATTATGAGATTTGGATGTATGTGTGGGGGAAGACGATGGTAGGACTTTTCAGAGCATTACACATGAGTGGACTGGCATTGTCTTGATGGAACCCATAACCTCACCTGTTGATCAAATACTAGTCACTTCTGATCAATCGCTAGTTTCAAACGGTCCAGGTGTTTACAATGTAGGTCTGAACTTAGTGTTTGGCCATATGGAAATAGTTCACAATAAATGATTCCTCCCCAGTTCCACTACATACATACAAAAACCTTAGTGGCGATTAGTCTTGCTTTCGGCACCACTTTAGCCGTTTCATCGCGCTTTGTCGTTTTCACATAACATTGTTATATGTGACCCATTTCTCAATCACAGTCACCATCTCATTAAGAAATGGGTCAATTTCATATTGTTGGTTTATAGATGGAAATCCGAGCTATCATATTTTGCTTCAGCACGTGTGGCACTTCGGCCATGCAAACACAATTTGCTAATTTTCAAAAAATATTGACGGAACAAATGGCCCGAATAGATATGCTCTGTTCGGCTGTGTTTTCAAATAACTCCTTCCATCAAAATCTTCGACCCTCTAACTGAACTAAAACTAAAAATTATTTCGGTGAACGTAAATTCACTAATACACATAGACAGAAGAGATAATCTAGGCAACATGCTTTAAGTCGAATCCCCTGATGTACTTTTGGCTAGTGCAACTAAACTAAACCAAAGGCGCAAAATTGTCTATAAAAACTATAAGATAATCAGACGTGACAGGCCACATTCTACTCAAGGGGGTGGGGTTGCAGTTTTAATTAAAAAAGGTCTTTATCATAAGGTAATTTATAGTACAGAATTACAAATTTCAGGTGCTGGAAGCCTGCATAATAGATATTCCGTTGAGAAGTCAAAAGCACCTGTATGTGGTCTCCATTTATGCCCCTCAAGCTACCCAGTGTAAGCAATTTATCAATGAAATTGATATGCTATTTCGACACCTGAAATTAGATTCGGAAAACAACTATTCCCTAATAGCGGGTAGCATAGTGCTTGGGGTTGTGGGGTATAAGGGTTGATGATGTGCCGACGTACGGCACGTATTCCTTATATCTCCCATCGATCCGTGGGAAGAATTTGTTCGAATAATCACGTCCGAAAAGAGTTGCTCGTAACGCCAGGTTTGTCGTATAGCCATTCGTCTCTCAAAATGTGGCATCGATTTATGTTCATCTTTATTGAGGAATGTGTAATTTTAAACATTTATGGGACGCACGTCCACTTCCTGGTTGTACCGAATCCGATGCGCATATTGGATGACATCTCGAATTCGGATGTCCGCGGACGAGCGTGTGCATGAGCATGCACACGCGGCGGCAATTCGCGACACCACCTCCCTTGGGTAAACACGTTAATCGACTGACTTGAAAAGGGACGAAATTGGATACAACCAAAAGAGAACATACTTCTGCTCTCTCATTGCCACGTTCTTCGATGTGTGGTAGGTTACATCGGTAATCTGATGATCGAAGAGAGCGGGACAATAAGAGATCAGAAACACGATGTACGATTATCCTAGGGGTGGATTTGGTTGTATGTGCATGAATCAATGTAGTTCTGAGCGGAACCCGTTGACCTGATTCGGTAGTATGGTGAGTTCAGTGTACATTGATCCATACGAAGACAGAACTGAGAAAGAGAGGGGAATTGAGCTGGTGATATTCAACTGGAAAAAGAGAACATTGATCCCCAGCGAATGAAGTGTCTGGAGAAAAGCCGAAGTAACGCTAGGGAAATATTATCACGTGATTCAATCGAATGTGGTGATAAATTTCCCAAGCGGATCTGCAATGATGCGACAACTTCGTCCGGCTGGATTTGGTTGTCGCTAATCGACATGGACACGAGTTGCCGTATGGCAAAAAAGGTAAGCTAAACTCATTTATGCATTGTCTCCGTGGTACAATGAGTTTAGCTATGTGTCCTTGGTGGAAACATGCTTTGCAGGTGAACAGGTAAGTAGGGGGAAATGGGGTTGATTTGACGCGCTGAAAGGCGGTCGAAATTAGGTAGGAAATGTTGGTTGGAATTGTGGGTTGGTTGTCATGTAGAATAGAGAAATCCCCCACAGGGTAACTTAACCACGAACACAAGGGGCAATGCTTTATATGATTGGTGGCAAATGAATGCTATCGAGCGCAGATTAGAATTGTACGCCACAAGTACACCGTCTTATCCTAAAGGAAATTCATTTCTGGATTTACTTATGATCGACGATCGAATAAACTTGCCAGGCACAGATCTAACTACGCGAAACTGTCTTCGCACAATCGATTACGATAGCGATCACTACGGATTTGGAGCCATAATTGAAGTCCCAAATGAACAATATTCACTAGAGCAGTTCGAACAGATCCACTCTTTCAATTTTCGAAAAGCTCACTGGTCACGCTTTGATCGATTAATAAAAAAAGAACTTCGTAACAGTGCCATAGACCCTCCGACTATTATAAACCTCCATAACGACGAAATTGATCATTACTTAACAACATTGGACGATATTATTACCAATGCAATGAATCGCTCTATACCTTAAGTTCCCCATACCGACGGTTATACTGATAAGTACAGGACATCAGCAATTGACGCTTTGTATAAGCAAAAGAGCATTATGCTCTCAAAGCTGAAAAGACTTTATAGACAATTCAGCGACCCAAATAGTCAGGAAATAAGAACACTTAAGTCCCTAATCAAAAATCTCCAAAAATTGATCCGTGATAATTACCGTTCAAGTATAAATGAAGAGTGGAAGAACAAAATACAACCCATTCAAGCTAGCGGATCGAATATGTTCCAACAAATCAATAAAACTTTTCGAAAGAAAGATCACAATGACATTCCATATTTGCTAGTCCCACGGACTCCTGAGAATTGTCAAGCAATGTTGAACTCAGGACTCAATCTGGAGCATATCAACCCCAACGAAGAAGTAATATTAGTCGAAGACCCGCAAGACAAAGTGAACTCAATTGGTGCATGTTTCGAGGCAGTATACAGAGTGAACGAATCCACTCACTCCAATACGATCCTCGAAAACAACGCATTCCAGACCTACAGCGCACTGAGAAACCAACTTTGTATCTGGAGGAACCAAAACCGTAGTTTTACTACATTCAGTGAAAATAACAGAGCGGACTCCCCCAGGAGTAATCAGAATATGAATATGTTTGTGAGTAAGGATGAACTTACGAACATCCTAAAGTCAATAAAAAGCAAGAAGTCCTCTGGGATAGATAGCATCCCAAATGTAGTTTTAAAGCATTTGCCTCCTGAAGCAGTAAAAATCTACACTACGCTATTCAACAACGCCTTAAATAAGGCATACTATCCAACCCACTGGAAAACTGCAATAGCCCACCCCATCCCTAAAAAGGGCAAAGACAGGACCAATCCAACCAATCTTCGCGCGATTAGTTTGCTGCCAAATATCAGCAAGGTTTTCGAGAAGATCATAAACAAAGCACTGATGAACTGGTGTGATGAAAATGAAATCATCCCCAACAACCAGTTTGACTTTAAAGCGGGACATAGTACGGTGCATGCCGCGTCAAAGCTTGTTTCCGACATACAATGGAACAAGACAAAGCGCCAATGCACAGGTGCCTGCTTAGTTGACTTTGAAAAGGCTTTCGACACCGTGTGGTTAGAAGGACTTCTTCATAAGTTAGAAAACCTGAGAATGCCTCATTATATATTGTACAACATTTACGAAATGATAACGGACAAGCAGTTTGTGGTAAAATGTGGAGATATATTCTCAAGCAAGACCTTCAAAATTACAAACGGTTTACAACAAGGGGCGGTGAATTCTCCCATTCTGTTTAATATTTACACCAGTGATCTAGTGGGTACGCTTAACAATGCCATTGCATACGCAGACGATATTGTGGTATACAGAACAGGAGAGAAAATAGATGTCATCAATAGACTCCTCCAGGACGACTTCAATAAAATAAAGTGTTTTTGTAATGACTGGAAACTACAAATTAATTTCCACAAAACCGAGACTATCCTTTTCAGAACACCGCTCTCCAGGGCCTCTCAGGACGCAAAGCACAATTGGAAAAACTTCTCTATCGTAGGGAATAATAAGCTCACACTACAAGTGAAAACTGTAGTCAGATATCTCGGTATTTGGCTTGATCAGTATTTATACTTTGACAAGCATATAGCAGTCACTCTCTCTGCAGCAAGAAACGCATTTGCTGCCACAAAAAGTCTATTCCGAAGCAGCATTCTCAATCCAAAAGTTACAATAATAATAATATTCGGCATTCATCCGACCAGTGTTGGTCTATGGCTGTCCAATATGGTACAATATATCCCCATTCCACATGGAAAAGATTCGCGTGTTCGAGAGAGAGTGTTTGCGTTCCTGCCTCGGACTTAATAGAACACCAGAGTCACGATACCAGAAATTTTACCCTAATAAAACCCTGTATGATAAATCAGGACTAACTAGGATAGACAACTTCATTATAAAAATTATTCGTGGCCACATTGCAAGAGCAATGTGCAGTGTAAATAATCTTATCGCGGGAGCATATTACCCGAACGATATGTATCTGGAGAGTACCCTCCAGAACGGGTTCATTCCCCCAGAGGCGTTCCTCTTCTTGGACGGAAAAGGTCTTATCCAAGATGAGGGTGGAATACCTATTATATACCACGCTTTCCGTGGTGCTAGGGATAAACGAATTGTCCACAATAGCGATATCTCTAATAGGCCAGACCGACTTCGATTCAGTACGGTGATCAGTGAAAGAGATAAATCAATAAAAGACCCAGCCAACCCCAACTGGTGGTGGCTCCAAAACCAAGAAAGGACTCATCATGTAAGTAGATCATCCGTAGACGGGCGATTGTGCTACGACCGGGAAGTAACGCGCACCGAAGAAGAGCTCCTGCGCTTCAGTAGGGCTATCTCCCACAGAGATCGGGACGATAGTATTAGACAGCGTCAACAGTTCTGGTGGTTGAATGGCATATAAAGACCTGGATACCAAAGTCGGTATAGAATCACACTATCATCAGCTAGCTTACATAGACTTAGCTTTTCTAGAATTAGGGTAGTATAAGATTTAAGTTAAGTTAAGCTAAGTGATTTTACATAAAATTTAAAAAAAAAAAAAAAAAATAGGTAAGTTAAGTAAGTTAAATTTTAAGAAAAAAAAAACAAAAAAAATTGACAAAGTTTTTCAAATTTTTCTATGTCTTTCAAATAATTATAAGTATTGCCACAAAGTTCTGTCGCCGAAAGACAAATTATACAAATATTAAGTAATGTTTAGCTTAGAGCGTCTGCGAAGGACCAGTAAGTTATTATATAAGATATTTAAGCTAGAATTTAAGCATTTTTTGTCTAGCCTTTAATTTAGAAACTAAGAATATAGAAAGAAAATAAAAAAAATGTTTAAAAATGAAAATGATGGGTCAATTTCATATTGTAGGTTCATAGATGGAAACCCGAGCCATCATGTTTTGCTTCAGCACGTGTGGCACTCATATATCAAGCATCCTTTTGAATCCAGCTTCCTGCAGATGTACAGCTTTGTGATCAGACTTTAATTTCGGGGCGATGTTATACCTGCTAACGTGCCGGTCGAATTGGATAATTTCAGTGATTTTATATACATTTTCAACGATAAGCCAACATGTGCGAGGTGCATCTTCAACGTCGAAAATACCGAAAGGGAATAGCGCAATTGCACGCAATTGGCTGACACACTATCGAGATCATGAACACATCCAAGTTCGACCTCTTAGCTTGCATTTTCCCCTTTATCGAAGTAAGTTCGTAAAATATACTGAATCTTCTTAGTTAATCTGGATATTTTACATCCTTGAACTGAGAACGGGATTGATCAATTAAAAAAAATGTAAAAGGATTTGCTTTAATACGACCATAAATCTGTATTTGTTTGATCGAGACTTTCCGAGATAAGTATCTCTACACCCATCGCGCGAAAAATAATGTTTTTTTTTTTCCCAAACTAATATGTTATATAGAAAGAGACAGGAATCCTTAAAACGAAAGCACCATAAACAGGTGCGAGGCTACAAATATCAAAGCGGAAGGTGGTGTTGTGTTTCAAACTAGTATCAGGAGAACTATTTATTCTGAAAACAACTTCGGTGTTTAATGTCATTTGCTGAATAATTGGAAAATACAGAATCTTTCTATTTCATCAAAATATCGCTAGATCACAGCTATTTATACTGAGTCGGGAAATAACCGGTAAGTACTAATATTTCGGACCTCGAAAGAGTTATAAAAAAATCGTAGTACTTGCACAATTAATTTTTCTTGATAATAAGAATTTTAAATCTGGTGTTTATTTGCCAATGAGAGTCATTTGCTCACCTGAATATTACAATATAAGAATATCAACCCTGCAAAATCGACAGAACAAGAGATATAGAAATTGGTATCCTCCGTCACACAATCATCGTTCTACTCAGTCCCTTATCTACTGACATCGACAAGGTGTTCCTGCTAATTGCCCCATCAAATGAAACACAAGCTATTTGTACTTTATCGAAAACTTACTTCAACTGACAAGTAACTACCAACCGACGAAACATTTAATCAAACCAACAAACACCTCGTGAAATATCCGCCAACGCCTAGCAATTAGATGTTAAGTAGTCTATTTCCTTTTACACCATTTACCAACCAACTAGTTTCAACTTTATGGACATATGTCTGACTATAATTTTATAGGCTGAGGCGATTTGTACACTACTCAAACCGATCAACGATATTTAGCAAATAGCTGACTTGGAAGTACAAGTAATTAAATCAGTGGAAATTAAAATTTAGAGTGGTGTAAATGAGTGCCTCATACTGGATGGTAGACAGGTGGGTACCAGCTTCAACAAATCACTGCTGAGAGATTGGGAAGCAAGTAATTAAAAAAATAGAAATGCGCTTTGTGGGTTTTAATTGACTAATAAATATTAATGAAGCTAATGAAGCAATTGGGAACGCCAAACAATAACTGGAATAATTCACCACCTTTCTAAAAGTAACCTCGATTTTGTTCAAGGACTCAATCTTTAATTTATCAAAAACGATCTGCAACACTGCTTCGTTCTTTGATTGAATTTGAAAATGAAATCTCTTTAATGTCATCTGATAAAAATCACATTTTATTCTGTCTTTAATTTGGTTTTCTGGTGTGGAGTTATATGGAAAATAATATGTTTGGTATTCTAAGAATTTTTCGGCGAATACATCCGCTATCATCCGAAGAGAACTTGGACTAGCAAATAACATGAATAACACAAACTTTCGGATCAACTAGAGGATTATATTACAGAAAATGCTCAGTCACAGTGAAGCCTCTAACAAAATCATTAAAACTTTTACAGAAATAGAGTATCGCCATTTAGACCAACTTGGACCTTTTTTTTGCAAGATTTTGCCAAACTTTATATCCGAATAACAAATGCTGGTAAAATTTGGAAGATCATTGCTACATGTTCAAGTTTTCGTCGAAAACAAAAAGTGGAAGCAAAGTAAAATAAGAGTTTGAACCTCTTAAGGTCCCATATGTAGTCATCATTATCAAAAATTCTATTTTTTTAATATTTTTTAAGAAAGTACTTAGCTCTAAAATGTTCGACAAAATTTCAAGTCGATTCGAAGAAAATTGAATGAGCATTTTCAAGTCTCGTCCTTCCAACTGGCTTGTATCCTTAATGAAAAACTTAAATGCGCTTGACTGAAAACAGCATTCAAAACATCGATTTTTTTTTCAAATTTCTTTTTGAAAGTACGATATCCCAGAAATGTTCTCCCGAAATTTCAAATGGATTCAAAGGAAATAGAATGAGTTGGAGCATTTAAGCCAAAACCTTCTTCCAGTTCGCCAATAATAAACGTAGATCCGACGGATACCCCATGTCGCCTATCTTAAACTCTCATACCTCATCTGGTCCTGTTACTGTTGGTAACTTCTTCGCCACTCACTAATGACTCCTTTCTTTTTGACCTGTCATACTTCAACTACTGTTGCTGCAATGAAAAAAGGAAAACTGAAACAAGCAAACGTCGCTCCCTCTAGCGACGCCTCAGTCTCTCCTTTAGTTGACTGTATTCCGGCACTGGCCGGCCAAACGACGTTTTCTTAATTCGAGGGATTGTACCTCCAGACCCGGACTCTTCTCTGGATTGGCGGGCGTTTGAGTCTTGCCCAGTACAAATCCTTAATCTACCCGACCAACGAAGAAGACAAGCCAACCGACCAAGGAAAATTTCAACGACGAAGCGAAAAACAGGTTGCAATAACTTTGCTTATTTCCTATAGTTTATTTGCTGAATTGAATATTTTATTATTCTGTTATTGTTTGATCTCTTGCGGCTGGTCTTGAACAAGACCTTTTCGTTAGGAGTTCCTTCGACGACTCCTGCTGCTTCATCGAATATGCGCGCCTTACATAGGCCCGCAGTCGTCCCCCCCTTCGCTCGTTTCCTGGGATCTGCTTTTCTTAGTGGCTTCCTGGAGTCGGTGCGCCGCTGATCGTCGTTTCCCTGGAAATGGTATGTTAGCGCTTGCCTTGCCTTTCCCGGGAATTCGTGATGCATCGCCAACAACTACCTACCTAGCTTTTCCCTCGGGCCCTTTCACCACAAGTTTTTTGATCCGACCTTAATTGAATCCAAGCGACTGGAACTCAAAGACGAGTTTACACCGAGACCTGATGGAATCCCTGCAATCTTCACCCACGGGGAGTGATGCTGTGCGTGTGGTGGACAACTTCTGGAATTGTGCAAAACAATTACTAAAGAGGCTTGCACAATACAATTGCACAGGGTAGCCGAAGAACGCGCAGTAGAAAAATAGTGGGCACTCATGAATAAAAAGGGTGTTCATTTCCACTAAGATAACGTGGGTGCCTCTGAAGCAAGAATAACTCATGACCCTGGAGGTTTTTTTTTGTTTTTTTTTTTTTTTGGCTTCGGTAGGAAGAAAAAAAAATACCTCTGGGCCGATCCAGTGGCATGCCGGATTGTTAACGAGTTAAATTCACGCCGTTGATCCTCGCGGAACTTTCTTTTAGATACCCCATCGCGGGGCTTGGAGGTGATTTCTTCACTAGGCTGGGGACTTTTACCCCATCTTCCATATTCACCAGACGTTGCTCGTTTGGATCACAATTTTTTTGCCATGGACAATTATGTGTGGAATCGGCAGCTCAAAATTTGAGGAGGTCAGAAATGCGGTAGCAAATTTTTTTCAGTCGCGGGAGAAATATTTCTTCAAAAATGGCATATAATAGATGTAGAAGTAGAAACTCGCCTTGTTTGTCAAATCCGACTTTTTTGGAAAGGACACTTATACAATGATCCATTGATATTGCTTGGTGAGAATCTCCTAACTGCTCTATGTATTTTCATCCAATAAGACTTGAAGGTGTTGGTGGTCAATTTTTTTAACTGTGCCTCGACGTGGAGCGTCCCCTAGACTAAAACTTCCTTCACGAAATCTTACAAACCACTTTTTTAGTTTTGAATGACTCACAAAATGTTCACCCAAAAGTCAAATTAATCAATTCCGTAGCTTGAGTAGCATTTTTTTTTCATTTGAAAACAGAATAGAATGCCATGGCTAATAACCTTGCCCGGAAAAACAAATTATTATGGAAAATTTAACAAGCCTCGGGACTTGTTAAATAAGGCCAAGACCGGATGTCGGTTGTAGTGCCGATGATGATGTTAAATTGTGGGCAAAATGTACTCAAATAAATAATCCCCAATAGTGCATTTTATTGAGTTTGAAGCTCAATAAGTTAAGCCTACATTTCAAAAAAACTGTTCGAATAAGCGCGAGATACTCAACGTGTAAATATCAGCAATCGAGTACTCTAGGTTGTGGGTAATGGACAACAAATCGTTTATAAAAATAAGGAAAAAATCGGTTGAAAATATAAGGCCCTTCGGAACATTTGCATAAATTCGATGGGAGGTGGATTAGGCACCATCCACCGGCGACCGCTTAGTTTGAATCGGTATACGAGAATCGTTCAATTTTCAGATGAAAATCTTTTTTCTTGATTTCTTCGCTCAACCGGTCCAATAATGTTGTAATGGTTTTAATGTTTTATTCACGTTGTAAAAAGGCAACCACAACTCGCAATTGGAATATCATCATCATCATCACCATCGGCACTACAACCGGGAACCGGTCTTGGCCTTATTTAGCAAGTCCTGAGGCTTGTTAAATTTTCCATAATGATTTGTTTTTTTTTTTTTTTCGGGCAAGGTCATTAGTCTTGCGCCATAGGCTCCCCGACGGGGTATCGAACGCCGGTCCCCCACGTGACAGGCGGGTATGCTAACCACTATACTATCGAGGAGCCCCATTGGAATATCACTCCGACGATTATTTAAGCTTGACAATTAGAAATGTTTTCTCGGTGCGTGAGACCGCACGCCTTAATCGAAGAGACCGAATACCATGTCTTCATCCTCACTCTCCGATTCTTCTTTCACCGGTTCCTTAGCAGCGGCGGCAGCAGCTGCGGCGCATTTGCTTGGATCCTTGATGTACTTCTTAAAAGTGGTAGCTTCCTTGAATTCAACCTCGCTGGCTGTGGCAATAGCCAACAGATTCTTGAAACCGTTTGCAGTGCTGTGTGGAGCAGATGCAATAGTTGGGTATTTTGAGACACACGGAAGCGAGATTTGCAACTCCAGCTTGGAACTTCTCGCGCAAGTCTTCGGGTTTAATGTCAAGGATTTCGGGTGAGAAGATGGAACCAGAATCATAAACTTGCTTGATGATTAATCCATATGAGAATGGAGAGATGGTCAACATGTTTAACAATGTAGCTTCTGAAGCTCCGACCTTATTCCGAGGCTTTAAGATTAGTACATCATTGATAATTTCAATAGTACCGTTGGAAATCTTGGTTGGGATGGATAGAGCCTGGAAGAGAGATGTTTTTTCTGGACCCAAACCGGTGTTTTGAGCTGGGATGATGACTGACAATGGAGCAATGACACCAGTACGAGCAGGTGCTCGTACTTTGCTTTCCATCAACTTGTCGCGAATCTCACAGAGATCTTTTTTTGTAAATACAAAACCGACATTGTTCTTAATGTGTGGAAGCAATTTCTCTGTCTGGCTATTGTTGGCCAAATGACCGCAGATTGCTTTGCAAATCATGGCGTTCTTTCCCATAAGCACCACTCCTCGACCTCTAAGAGAGGTACGAATGGTTTGCATCTGGCGGGAACCCACATTGTCAGCTCCGACGATGAAACATTTCGGGTACTCATCGAATAGTTGCACAACTTTGAGGAAGTAGTCGACTTTCTAGGCGGCTTTGTTCTCCCTAACCGTCTTGGATTTGTGAAATTAGGGACTCGAAGAATTTAAGAACAAAGCACAAGTGCATGATATCACGTTCTTGACTAAAAAAATAATGACGTATAATTCTCTCTAATTGTTGTTTTCCTTTTCCAAGTTTTCGATGGAGACGATTCCATCCCAAAATACCATTGTCATCACATTGCGAAGCAATTTCATCATTCTCATATTATGTGGTACTAGTGGAAGATACGTTTTTTTTTGTATTACTTCCCCCAAGAAAGGCGAACCTATAGCGATGAGTCAGCGCCCTGAGATGTTATTTTCCCTCGACCAGGTCCATCAGCCAAGCCCCGAAAGATGCCCAAGGATTTCTCCCAACCATTTCACGAAGCCTATAGCCTAATGTGGTGGTATTTCTCCGGACGGCTGGGCTTTGGGACCCTACCTACCACTCAGCAATTGTACCGAACTGTGTAGTGCTCCAAAAAGCCCTACCACCTTTTTCCCCCATTCTTACATCCAAATCCTAGCTATTTTACCCTAAAACCCAAAATCGTATCAAAACCCGAAAAAAACCAAACATGATTCAAAATTCGCAATAAACGAATCAAAACATTCGTTTATAGCCTAACATTTGCCCACACGGCATAATTATAACCAAAAACCTAAATTATTATTAAAATTCACAACAAGCGAATCTAATATCCGTTTATTGTTCTACATTCGCCCAACGGCATCAACGAAAACCAAAATTCAGAGATCATTGAAAATTTTCCATTGAGGAAAACAAACAAAAAACCAAAAGCAGATACATTCCCACATCTGCGCAATAGTTTCGTAAGAATTCAAGAAATTGAATTCTTATCTTATGTAAACACAACATCTCACTCGAAATATCCAAAAATCGAGATTGTTGTACGAAAATGTGTATCTTTGGGATACAATTTTCGATTTGCTTTCCTTTATAAAGGAATGGTAAAGAAATATCCAGGTTCACTTCACTTTTAACACCCGTGCTCACTGGAGTAGGAACTGACTTCACTTTTAACACCCGTGGTCACTTGAGTAGGATATTCACTTCACTTTTACCACCCGTGCTCACTTGAGTAGGACTTCACTTCAACACCCGTGCTCACTTAAGAAGCACAATAAATGCATTCCACTTGAATCATTCGAGCAGTATCCCGCTCTCAGCATCCAGTATTCCGAAGGCCCAACAATAACTGTACAGGATCCAACTGATATTCGAGCTGACCAATAAAAGTTTTTCCGTAAGCAAATTGATCTTTAATTTTTTCCCAAAAACCTCCAAATAAACAGGCAAATCCCAGCGGAGACAAGGGCTTAGGAAAGCCAGAGTAACCTTAACCGACAACAGGACGTTGCTCTTCCCTCTGGATCAGAGGAAGCACGGAGACGGCCCCTTTGTAGGACGGTTTTCTCAGGAACAGTTATAATAAAGAGATCATACGTCCTTTTAAGGACTAGGAGACGCTTCCTGAAACTAAAAAACCCCTACAAGAATCAGAACAACTGCACAATAGAAAGAGTCGTCAGTTGAACCTAGGTTTGCACAATCAAACGCAAGACACAACCTCCCTACCAACTCAGCCGTTGAGGCGGCACTGGACGCCAAGACTACGACTCGGTTCTAAATTAGTTCGCCTTTAAATTTCATAATCCATCTGAACAATGCCACTGTCAAAGATTCGTAGCAAGCGTTCAAACTTTCATGCGCTAATTTCAGAAGTAAGAGAAGAAAGAGAAAACAATAGCAGGACCAATCAGCAAACCTTCTGAAAATATTTAAGAAGTTTCCAGAAAATTCGTTGGGGCCGGTGTTTATTTCGGTTCATCTAGCGTTTATTAGTCGGCCTCGGGTAGCCCCCATAGATGGTGATGGATTGAGTAGTGTCGGTCGGTAAAGAGTGGCACAGACCCATAAAAAATAAGTAAGAAATTTCGTTACATGGACATCTTGTTGGCCTTTCATTTTCCCCAATTAGGGTAATTGAAAATATTTAAATTAGATTCGAGGGCAATTCGTATTTTCCTAGATAAAACCCACTGCTCTTCATAGAAATTTAATAAAAGAGAATATAATAACCCACTGCCCCCCATGGACATTTACAAACGATAATAATGACCCACTGTTCTATTACCACGATTGCAAATAATCAAACTAAGAATAAACTCCCCCTAAAAACAAATCAAAACTCACGGAAATTACCACAAATTTGTGTGTTTCTTTAACAGAGGCTTTCACTAGTTTGTCGACCAGTAAATTACTTACAAGCAGATTAATTACACTATAAATCATTAAGTTGTCGGCGCAGTATTATCTATCTAAATACACCCATTTTGAGTATTTTTCCTTCTATTCGAGGGAAACAGATATGCTGCGCTAGCAGGCGTCTTTACGGTAACATTCAACTTGAAGTCTATCGCAACTGTGATAGGGTCCACAAAAATAACCGCGTATACAACATATAACTTTAATGTTACTCGATCGATTTGATAGATATCTGTGGACCAGGTAAATACCAATTGCTTTCGAATTCGGTCATAAATCATAGGAAAAATGCAAATTTACGATCACTCCAATTCGTATGGCACTTAGCTTGGCAAATTAGCTACGATCTGTGCGCGTGCGCTGTTCACCAGTATCCGCCGGTTTTGATTACCACAACTTCAGACTTTTTTATCTAAACCAAATTGTAGAGAAATACAACTTTGTTTTAGGCGTGTCTTGGACGCGTGAGCGATTTTGAGATGATCACTGCGAGATACGAGACTTGCCGACGTGTTTTTAGTGTGGATAGTGTGATTCATTAAATGAACGATACAACGCGATGTTATACAGATCATTGTGCCCCAGCAATTGCTTGGACAGTTGCTTAGGTTGTGCACGCCGCAACAATTATTCTCAACGACGCGAATTAGTAGACACATTTCTTTGTGATGGATTCCCTTCATTCTTAACAATTCCATTATTAAAATTTATTCATAGCCTAGCGATCAATTATCTATAATTGATTAACTGACTAAAGGGAGGCGTTTCAGCATCGTACTTTGAACCCGTGGTTGTATCTCGGTAATGCAACTCGCGTCATAGATCGTCATACATTTGAAACGGCGAATCGCATACAAGCATCGTTCTCAATTAAAATTTATTGATTGCACTTAACAGAAATATCTTGCGTGCCCACCCTGAAGACGCCCAAAGAAATAATTTCTCTATAAAGTGCCCAAAGGAAAAGAGAAATCATCGATCTTGCTAAAAGCGGCTATCGATGGTTCATTAGACGGTCATCTACTGGAGAAAAAACTCGTCCAATAGATCCCACCAAAGTGCGGGTCGTAAAGTGCAAGCCGCAGAAAAATATTTTGCTTTCCATTAAAGGCAACTACTGCTAGTGGCAGAAACTACTGGATTTCAGAAAAGGAAGAGAATCCAATCGGGCGAGGAGTATCTAGCTCAAGACGCAGCTGTTATGTGGCATCTAAACGGCAGAATTGCTGACATCGTCACCGTACATGGCGTGAGACTCTTACTGGCTTAAATGGATGTGAGCTACTCATCCGCAAAGTTTGATTTGGAAATTGAAAACGGCGAACTGTGAATAGAGTTTCGCCTAAAAAAACAAGCTTGCAGTTTTTCCATGTTTGCGCTCTCAATATGGGTATCTAAATTGTGTATTGTGCAGTGGACCCTTGCCGTCAGATAAGACGTCGAACATGCGCATTATAGGCCGTGGATATCGAATACGGCTGTTAGCATATTATTTAAGTTTTTACCTTTATAGAAACGAGGTTTTACCAGGCCGGCTATAAATTGTTAATGGTTGATCGGTTAGTCATTAGGTGGCAAGCCACAACAACTGTATTGATATTGTCCACGAGCCCATGCAAGGTCGGCCTCACAATTTTAATTTGAGCAGTAAATGAAATTATATGTGTTCATTTGTTTCTATCGAAGGATAAACATTTCTAAAGAGATGGAAAAAATATAACAACGACAGAGTTGTTAGTACGTTACGTTCTCTCAGTATTATGCAGAACTAAATATTGAACACTCCTTTTACATTTCGCAGTGATGATTTTATGATACCCGTAAAAGTCCCAATGTTGGCGCAAGACTAATGACCTTGCCCGGAAAAAACAAATCATTATGGAAAATTTAACAAGCCTCAGGACTTGCTAAATCAGGCCAAAACCGGTTCCCGGTTGTAGTGCCGATGATGATGATGATGATGAAAAGTCGCAATGTAGCCGGAAAAGGAGCGGGAGGATATGTAGAAGCAATTTTTGTCACACCAAGTCGAGAAGCTGTCATGGTCTGATTGGAGCAGTGCAGAATCAAGAAGTGACTCAATGATCCAGTATATCTTGGTATCATCAGCGAATAAGTACAAGCTGGAATTCTTAATGAGCTTATCAATGGCATTGGTGGCAAGTATAAATAGGAGAGGACCCAGGTGGCTACCTTGAGGGAAACCAGTGGCGGCACGAAATGGGTTGGATAACATGGACCTGAACCGAACGAAATAAAGTAAATCCTTTATATAGGAAGAAATCCATTTCAGCAATATAGGTCCGAAGCCGAGGGCGGATGATTTAAAGATTATTAGATTCGTGCTCTAGTGCTAAGAGTGTAAAGGAAGTGAACTCAACGGGGTTGGTTGTAGTTGATCGCCCATTGAGAACACCATGTTGCCTTGATGAAATAGAAGATTTGCAACAAAGACTAAGAGATTTGTGGCGGTTCTTTAATACATACCCAAAGAACCGCCCATCCTCATAAAATAAAACACCTTCCAAACCCATAGTACTTACCTGCAATTAGGAGCAGCGTAAGCTCCCCTGCAGCATCACACCTGAAAGTTAAACCTTATCAAGCATGCACGTCAAACAAATTATTTCATTCATTCATAAATGGACCGTGCCAGACAATCGGGTCGGCTTGTCAGCAATTATAAAAGATAAATACTCGCTGGCCAGCGTAATTGTTGACATAGCTGTAGCCGGTATTCTTGCTACCGTTCATGAGTGAATATTGCCTCAATCCCAAGGTTCGCAACACTTGCGACCAATTTCCCTTATCGGTTATCTACCGATCATGGGATTTGGGCACTAATATGATTGACGTTAGACAATCATATCCCAGAACATGCCGAACGATGCTACGGCCTGTTAAATAAACAAACACGATGTGCATATCTTCGTGACCCTTGAAATAGCGTTTTTGTGTATCTTGAAGCAAAAACCTATTCCGTTCTCAGGCGCAGGTCATCAAAGATTTATGGCCCTCGAAATAGCGTTTCTGTTTATTTAAGACCTATTTCTCCCTTCGGCGACTTCGCTATCGCATATCTCTATAATACCAATTCTTTACACCAGCCCATGTTTATTTAGGTGCATTTTCGTCGTTGCCGATATGCAGGCTGAAGGGCAAGATACTTGTCCTATACGGACACATACACAATCCTCCCTTATCGATGAAATTCGCGCCCATCGAACTGATGGAGGTGAATTACTAATTTGAGTCAGATGTCAATCTCCATAGCGGACGGTCGCGCCTTTTTAACGTCAAAATTCATCTTCCGTGGAGTTCGCTTGCTGTCCGTTAATCCTCAGTTAGAGTGCGCGATATAATAAGTCCAAAAAATCCCTCGATTATCATTTCCGGTTTCTGGCGATAGCACGGCGAATCCAACGTTTTGTAATGTAATGAACAGTGTCACGAATAGGATAATTCAATTAAACAAGTGCTTAGACTTTCCTTCAGGTATTGAGATATGTTTTTAACCGCAACTAACATTTGTGCCTTTGTAACAGAGAAGGAATTAATGTCAATAAAAAAACAGTGCTCAACACCACAACACAAAGTGTTTTACTATTTACTTATTTCTGGACAAAAGGCTGCTGCTAGCAGTAGGACGACCGTGCGCAGCTCGAATGAGTATTGGACGTGTCGATAGTGGAGTATCGACAACAAAGGACTTCCAGCCGAGTTTACTGCTACCATCTTCACCAGTGCACTTAGGTTTCCTGTGTTTTGGAACTGTGGGGTTTTTATTGAATCTGTATCCTTGATGATACCAAATAAAAACCACCCACAGATTCGTATAGAATGCTTTTGAGAATTTCGGTAAGTGGGACAGTTTGGCGATGGGACGGTAGTTCTATAGATGTAAAGACGAAGGGGCTGATGTATTTATAAGGTCTGTTGTAAAGATGAGGTCAAGCTGCCTACCCAAAAGGTTCTGAACGTTGGTAATCTGACAGAGACAAGAATCATCTAATCGACCAATGAAGAGACATTCCTTGACCGAGGTGGAGTGGGAGGTGAAATGTGAATGGTCGTCAGATAAAGCCCAATTGAGTTGTGGCAGATTAAAGTCTCCGAAGATGACGAATCGCAATTACTCGGCGCGATTATATGGTCGGTACCATTAAAAGCTAGCTCGTAAACTTCAATAGGTTGTGGTGGCAAGATATAGAAACACATGACAAAGATTGATTTCCGAGGAAGAGTGATTTTGGCAGTCACAAAGTCCAGCTTGAAGGAGGTAAGGAAAGCGACAAGTGACGATTCGGGGCTATTGTGAACAGTGACGAGTACTCCTCGGCTCGGGGAAAAGTCAGTAGTATGATTGAGGAGGTCATCGCGGAAGATGGAGAGCAGGGGGGGGGGGGGGGGGGGGGGGCAAGTTATGAATGCTGGGGATTAAGTTGGTTTCACTTAAAGCGAAAATGTCGACAGGTAGGGCATGAGCATTTTTCAGAATGGATCGGGTCTTTGAGCACTGTCGGTTTTGCGGCTGGGTGGTGGTGGGGTAGGGGTTTAGTAACGAAAAAACTTGTTGAGGACGACCTTACTACGTTGAAGCTGTGAAACGTGTCTGGAGTGAACGAAGTGGCCGAAAATTTTAGTTCATTCGACACTTTATCAGGGGATAAATTAAAAATTACATGGAGTTTTACGAATAATTTGTCGAGACCGGGAACGTCAATTGGTAAGCCTTCATGTTGCATAAAGAATTTGACACTAGTTTTGGTTTTGCCTTCATAGCAGATAGAATCAGATTTGTTGTGGAGCTACGCTGGAAAGAGACGAATATTTTCATATGTCTTTCCGTCTCTAAGTTTGGACAGTGCGTACCGGCAATCAGATGTTTGGAAGGTAAGCTGTGTGATTTGTATTGCGGGAGGGAAGACAGGGTTAAAAACGGGTTGAGAACGAGGGCTAGGGTCTAATAAGTTTAGACAATCCACTAAAAAATATTTCATGGGTAATAGAACGCGGTCTGTACAAAGCCATTCCCAGCCGTTTTATCAGGTTAGTAGTAGTCATGTTATTGTTGTTTTTATTTCTTATATAATCAAATACATACAAATTTTACAAATACGGCAGGTGCTATCATAATAGTATAAAATAGTATACAAAATAAATCAGAAAACATTCAGCGTTTTGATATATTGTTTCTATTTATATTTGTATTTTTAATTTATCTTATGCGAAGCGTGCGACCCATGGTTCAGTTTCTCAAATATCGACAAACACAAAGTCAGAATTACAGACAAGACTAACACTTATTGAAAGAAATTCCATGTTACAAAACTTACTACAGGGTGGACCATAAATTTTTACAAATGGCAACACTTGATTTCTTAAGAACCGTTAGAAGGAGGGGCGCACGAGTGGAGGGACGGAATAAACGTATAAACAATTCCAACAACAACGTAATAAATAATTCCCCGCCTTTTCCTCTAGCGGTTTTTAAGAAATCAAGTGTTGCCATTTGCAAAAATGTATGGCCCACCCTATATAATATTTTCGAAATGCAAATAAGTTTATTTTCCAACAGGAAGTATGTCGTGAACTACTTACACTGACAAAACAAAAAGTGGAATTCCTGACAGAATTGCCTATTCTGATTTTATTGTTGTTGTGGTTTTTCCTACGGTTTCCTTTTTTTCTATGTTTCAGTAACGATAATATAGAGTTCAAATAATTTCACCGCAGTTTTAAGGATATCCTAAAATGTTTCGGACATACCTGTCAAATCCTTCCTCTCCGATTACAACTCAAAGCTATAACAGATATTGCTATATTTTAGCCATCATTGTACGTTTAAAATTAACATTAACTGAAAATTAAAAATGAACTGTGTAAAAAAAGACTATTGATTGCAACTACGCAGCATATAAAAATCGAACCATATGGAAAGCAGCAGGTAACTGACAGAAAGACACAGTTGACTGGTGTCTAAACTGCAATCAACGCCAACTCCCGATCCAAGTTAGTCCGCGAAAAGTCCAACAATTGCGATGCTATGTGTGTAGGAGCGTGAGCAATTTCCATCGGCTTATACAAAAATAGCCGTTGACGTTTTTGGACATTTCTACAGCGGTTAACTGCCTACCTAAGGCTAGGTGTATTACTCTACGACATGCTTCGTCTTTTTGCCGGAATCCAATTACGTTGAGAGCGCTTAGGAAACATATTATAGCGATGTTTGTGCTCATGGTATGCATGATTTCGTAAGAGCGGTCACCGTTGGTACGCCAAGCGATACAAGACAACCAAGTCACCATCTTATAATCGTCTAAGATTTTCATGCTTCAATATTCATCCTGCAATAGCTGCCTCTTAATTAGGCTTCTAGTACAGGAGCTCAATGTGCATATTGTTATATATGGGAAGACTAGTTAAATGAAATGAAAACGATTTTGACATGTGCAATCTATCCCCCGGCAAAAACATTATCTGTAAAGTTAATTACATCAAGCCTTTCTTCTCGATTAATCACTCGCTACTATCACTGATTCAAGTTATTTCAAGAAAGACGTTATTATGCGCCGCCAAAGGAGATAGTGATGATATCGACTAAAAATAAAAAGCCCTCTTACATCAGTTACTGTTCGATCAAGAACTCAATTTTTGGAGTAGACTTGTGTATTTACCTTACATGTAAATACAGAATTAATGAATGTCTCCATTATTGGAGCACTCTTTTTAATCTATATCCTTATTCCCCTAGAAGAAATTCAATAATTCGAGAAACTTTAAATGATACACTCTGGGCCCTTTTTTCCACACAGTGAATGTCGGGTTCTCAATGCTAGTCTAAGTGAAATTAAATTTTTTTAACGAGCTCGCCGAAAACCCTTCAATTTTATTGGGCCCGTTTTGGCGATAAAATGAAGAGCGTAATCCATCAGCAACCACGGCCGCATGTGTACGAGGATGTTTGAACTTGACACTTAAGTTGTGGCATACAGCTCTGATTATGTCTTTTTCGACGCTCTTTGTGCTGTGTTCTTTACTATGGTTGCGTGTTGGTATTGTGGGGTCAGAAGTATGTGCCAGACACGGTTCTCTTCCATCCCCATCGTCTATTGTTCACACGGACACTGCTCACAACGCAAGGAGGAAGAAAACGATGGTTGACCTTCGCAACTTAGCGGACACAACACAAAAACAAAACACTCAGGCGATGTTGTTTATGCATAAACATTTTTTATTGTCAATGGTCTTTGCTTGAATTACATTTTGTGTGATGTTTAAATACGGCTTACTTTCTGTTTTAACTTGTTTATCGTTCATTGATTCCCCGAGACAGGTAGCATAGATAGTTTATAAAGTTTTAAAACACCGAGAATGGATTTGCTACTGTTCTACGAGGGTTGCCTCTTATGTTTCGGGATTTGTCAACCCTAGTGTTGCAATCCGGCAATTGACAGCTCTGTCGTAAAGTTGGACATTTTTGAGGTTATACGCACTCAGAACGTTTTGACATACGAGCGCTATTTGTGTTGTTTACAGTAACTTAAAAGATTCATCTCGGCCCAAAAATGGAATTAAATCGTCAACATTTTCGTGCGATTCTTTTTTACAACTTTCGGTGTGGATTAACTCAGCAACAGTGCATGGATGAACTTAATTCAATTTTTGGCGATGAAGTTCCATCAAGGACCAGTGTTTATCGATGGTATGGTGAATTCAATCGCGGTCGTAGTTCACTCCAAGATGAATTTCGTGAAGGTCGTCCAAAATCAGTTGTTGTTCCGAAAACCATTGATGCTGTGCGCGAACTGATATTGGAAGATCGTCATGTGACCTATCGTGAGATTGAGACAACCTTAGGCGTTAGTGGGACCAGCATACATTCAATATTGCATAAACATTTGACTGTCAAAAAAATTTGTTCGCGTTGGATCCCACACAATTTGTCAATCGCCCAAAAAAAGGCTCGTGTCAATTGGTCGAAAGAAATGCTCAAAAAATACGGTCGCGGTGCTTCGAAAAACGTCTATGACACCGTGACAGGTGATGAATCGTGGATTTACGCGTATGAGCCCGAAAGTAAACAGCAGTCGACTGTCTGGGTGTTTCAAGATGAGCCAAATCCAACAAAAGTTGTTCGCGCTCGGAGCACTTCCAAGCAAATGGTCGCCTGTTTTTTCGGAAAAACTGGACATGTCGCAACCGTACCACTAGAACAACGCAGAACAGTCAATTCTGAGTGGTACACAACCATTTGTTTGCCAGTTGTCTTCCAAGAAATCAGGAAAACCAACCGCCGAAGACGGATCACTCTTCACCACGACAATGCGAGCTCTCACACATCGGCTGCGACAACTGCATTTTTGAGCACCCAAAACATCGACTTGATGGGTCATCCGCCATATAGTCCTGACTTGGCACCGAATGACTTCTTTTTATTCCCGTACGTAAAAAACAAACTGACAGGTCAACGTTTTTCGACACCTGAAGAAGCGGTTGCTGCATTCAGAATGCATGTGTTGGAGATACCTCAATCAGAGTGGCAAAAGTGCTTCGACAATTGGTTCAAACGCATGCAAAAGTGTATAGATCTTCATGGGGAATATTTTGAAAAACAATAAAGTGATTTTCGATTATAAATATTTGTTTTTGTTCTCTAATCCCGAAATATAAAAGGCAACCCTCGTACTTGATGTACGTATACATTTTTAGTTTCAACTTTAACTATCGTTCACGCTGCCGACTTACGCGATTTGAACTAACGGGGGTTTAAATTGACGGCTCCGTGGTGTACGCGTCCCCGGCGCCACGGCGAGAGGGAGCGGCGCGACCGTGGTGGTCGGCGGATGTAATTGGAATCAGTTGAGGGTTGGAATCTGGCTCTTGATTCGCCCTCGATTCGGTGGTGGTGAATATCCTCTTGTTAAGGATATGTTTTACTTACCACAAGAGAGACGTAAAGTTCCTCTTTGTGGAACAGAAAACCAGATCTCGTAATGAAGATCATGGTGGTATGTGTATCATCGTTTAGACCTGTGTTGTTTACTCATGCGCGAAAGCAATGGCAAAGCAAAGCAGGCAGGCGGCAAGGACAAAGGGATCGAGAAGATCGTTGTCTATGAACTGCATCGCGGCTAAATAAATAGACGACGATGCATCGAAGAAATGTGGTAAAAGAAAAGATAAGACGAGGGCATCCTAAAAGTTTTAGATGAGTGATGCCCTTGTGTAAATATACGAATAGACATTGGGATAGGTGCTAATGGTTGTGATACTTTATACAATGAAAATTGTATATCGTATCTTGGGTCGGTGGCCAACACGAATTTGCTTGCATTTGTATATGCTGGATAATTCGTTTGGTGGCTAAGCACGAAGTTGTGATTATTTGTTCGTTGGAAAACAAATCATGGGTGAATCTATTGCAGCTGGGTAAATACCCGTGTTGCTATTATGCTGGTGATGCTAAAGCAATTTAGGTATACGATGGGTGGTCGTGTACCGTATCTTGCTGAACGAAAAGGGATCGAATTTTTATGCATGTTTACATGCGAAGGAATTCGGGTTATGACACTAGACGCTAGTGTTTGCTTTTATCCCTGGACAAAAGGCTGCCGAGGCCGTGGAATTGCCAGGGACATGCGGTGTGTGCGTGGACAGCGGGATTGCTTAGCATACCAGAGTACCGGATGGTTTAGGGATTCGTGATTAGTTAGGAAAGAATTCTTATAGGGAATTTGTATGCGAAGAGATGCATGAAAGGCAAGGATTCTTTAGAAGGACTTTTAGATTATAAATTTGATCTACTTGATGCGTGAAGGATTTACAGGTGCTTAATGCGATTGTATTAGCAAAAACGTATGCAGATTGGGATGAAGTTTTGGGGGTTTTTCAAGTAAGTGGACCGTGGGGTTTGGCGGAACCGCCACAGTATTGCATTAAGCACCTGAAAATGCTTCACGCATTAATTAGATCAAAGCTATAATCGTAAAGTCCCCGTAAAGAAAACTTACCTTTTCATGCATCTCATCGCATACATTTTCCGTAAGATTCTTTTCTTTGCTTATCTGGAATTCCAAACCAATTCGGCACCTTCGGTACCAGACTATTCCTGTAAACAAAATGATTCGGTTTGCATACAATGTAACCGCCACGACAGGGACCATAAATATTGCGTCGTCTATTTTCCAACTTCACCATGTGTACGATAAATTTCTTTACGTACACATTGGCCGGTGACCTTTTTCTCCCAGCAATAAAATTCTCTAAATCGCACCATGTGCAAACAGAAGAACGCTGTTCCTACATAGGTTTCCTGCGATACCATAAACAATTGTCGCCGAAAGGCAAATTATACAAATGTTTAGTAATGTTTACCTTAGAGCGTCTGCGAAGGACCAGTAAGTTATTATATAAGATAATTAAGCTAGAATTTAAGCATTTTTTGTCTAGCCTTTAATTTAGAAATTAAGAATATAAAAAGAAAAATAAAAAATGTTTTAAAAATGAAATGAAATACCATAAACAATTCATATCGTTTGTGGTATCCGAAAGACATTTTTTTTCATTTAATTCGGTTTTATTTGCTATGCCGAAATCGTATCCTATGAATGCACTTTATGCCCTTTCTTTGTTCTAGGTTCGTTCTCATCCATGAGAGAACCATGCACGCACACCACTGCACTAAAGAGTGCATTTCTATGGCGGCCACATCCTTAAGAGAAAAGTTCGTTTCTCTCTTCCCCTGTTTTAACACCCTAACCTAGGATGGAATTCATGTCAGAGTTCTATCCTCGGTGAGTCGTTTTGCATCAGCAGACTAGAACGGTCACGCGATATCCCGCTCTCCCCGCACGGCGCAGAAGCGCAGATATACGGAGTCATTGGCGTAGTGAATTTTATTCGCCATCCATAAAGTCGAGCGGTGTTTTGTTGATTTATTTATATTTGAACCACACGGTTACGAACAAAACTACATAAAACTCATAAATCCAACGATGTGAACTTGCATTTAATTTGTCATTTCCAGTCCGGTGTTCGATCATGAAGTGTAATAAAATAAAAATTAATTAGGAACTGTGTGCGTTTTACTTCCTTTTCCTGTTGTAGACGTTGCATCGTGAAGTCCTGTTTGTGCTTTCTTTTTGTGTCCGTCGGAACAATTAATTATGATGGCGGAGGAACTAGGTGCCACGACCCCCCACCCCCGCACAATATCGCCACACGTCCATCTAAAATTAGCTTTCAGTATCTACTGGCTCGCACGCTCTGGATGATGGCTTTCGCGAGTATACGTTGAGAGAAGGTACGGAGCCTTCTCGTTCATTTGGCTAATGTTTATGGAAATATATAAGAAATAGGAACATGTCCGAAATACCCGTAGATTAAGGTGGGCCGGACATGTGACGCGAATGGGCAACGAGAGGACTGTGCGTAGAATTCTTGACAGAAGACCAACGGGAAAGAGGCCTGTAGGACGGCCGCGACAGATATGGGAGGACAATGTAAAGTTTGACCTTGAGGAGATTGGATCAGATGGTCAACCGTGGAAGGAGAGTGTTTGGCGGATTGGTATGTTTTCAAAGTGTTCCGTCGAACACTGTTTACCGCAGAGAAAAGAATGCACCAACGCGGCGAACACAGCAAAAAAACCGAGGATGCAGTTTCGATGTTCATAGTTCTTTATCATATTCAAACACAAACTTTAAGACTTAGTTGTCGCGAATTGACCGAGGATGCAGTTTCGATGTTCCTAGTTCTTTATCATATTCAAACAGAAACTTTAAGACTTAGTTGTCACGAAACTACACTCGCGGGCCGCTCAAGAATTAAATTAAGGCGCAACGCGGATCGACGTCCTCGGTGGGGTTCTCAGACTGTTCTATTAATGTTCCCTATCCATTCCCAATTCCCTTCCCCTCATCTCTAAAAGAAATTTCCCATCATAATCATTCTCGTTCCTTGTCTGTAAGAGGGATTTTTCAATTCGATTCTCATTTCCTTATCTGTATCTTTGTTCGAAGGATCGAGCGTACCGCCACTTATTTCTCGATCCTTTAATGGGATTTGTTTGCGTTACCCATCTGGCTTAAGACAACAAGAGTTTTTGTGTGCTTCAGATGGGTAACAAAGGAATCGTGGGATTTGGATATCGGTTCCTAGATCGCATGTCCAAATCATAAAACATCTGGCGTGAGATATGCGTTAAGATGTTTATGATCGCAAGAATTGTGTGTTGGCGGGCGAATCGCCATGCCTTTGTTTGCACACGTGCGCTTCATGGTTTTGAGATCTTGCAAGAATTTAGGGTGCTAATTGCTATTAGCTACATGAGGAGATATGCATTACTCTGTTTGCTTTTAGAGAAATGCGTTTAATTTGATGAATTGAGTAAATGGGGGAATTGCATTGAATTGAATTGAAATTGAGTAAATCGGTTTGAATTGAATGGATGGATTGAATTCGATATTAGGAAATTTTGAACGTTTAGTTAGATTAGTTTTGACCATTGAATTCAATGTTGGGTATATGGAATGTTACCTTTTATTTCAGGCAGAAAAAGGGACTTTTGACGACACGTGTCTGTGGGCACGTGTAATCTGGATATAGGTGAGTATGTTCCTTGGTGGAACGACGATATCTCAACCTATAGTGGATTGTGTGGTTCGTAGAACCGTCACAAGTGCACAGGACAGGGACCGATTGCGCAGCATAGTCAGTGAGGTAATGAACATCTGGGTTCCTATAGACCAATAAATAGTAATGTCCGAAATAACAATAGTGAAATTAATCGTACAGCCGGGTATTCTGAGGAATCCGTTACGCGATTGCATCCTACCAGGCTGTGTATTGTTGTTTTTGATGCTCCTGATTAAATATTTCTTGTATGTCTTAAGAGAATCTAGGCATTTCGCCGCACTTTTCAGGATCGAGCTAATTTCAGTACAAAAAATAAATAAAATATCTTGGTTTTGATTGGAAATAAAAATATAGAATAGATTTAGTTTAGTTGGGTTGTAGTTTAGTGGGGCAATTAAATTCCATGGGGATAGATAATCGCTATAGATATATTTTATCGAGATCCGAGTTTAACAGATGATTGGGTGCAAAGTCGGTGGGACAGGACGAGTGTCATTGAAAGCATAACATAAATCGAATATATGATCGTCAACAAAGAAGTAATAAAAATAAAACAAGGGGTCAACTATAAGGCACTCTTAGAAACATTTTCTTTTATTAAACTTCTCTCAGAAGAGGCGAACTTACAGCACTGAGTCGCCGCCCCAAGATGCCACCAAATTTTTTTTTTTGAACAGTTGCTGGTTGTAACGCTCTGGAAACGTTCGCGCGGGGAGGGAATTCCACATCTTTCCCGCTCTGTAACGAAAAGAGTTCTGATGCAGATATATTCCCGCCGTCGGGAGATGAAACGTAAAGTCATGCGATCCGGCGGATTGTCTCGTAGAGCGCGTGTACACCGAATTGCGCGGAAGAAAACCTCGAATCTCCGAAGAACAGTACTCGTGATAATATCTGTAAAACAGACAGAGGTCGGCTACGCGCCTTCGATGTGATAGAGACTGTAGTTTCGACGTCTGTGCCGTGTCCCCGATGAGGCGAATCGCTCGTCTCTGTATGCTCTTAAGTAGGGCAAGGGTATGCTTAGGAGCAGAACTACAAACATGAGACAAATAGTCGAGCGCCGGTCTAATTTGGGATTTATACAGAAGAAAAAGTTGGGCCAAAGAAAAATATTTCTTGCCTCTGAGATAACTCAGTTTTCCACAAGCGGAGTACACGTGATAATATCTGTAAAACAGACAGAGGTCGGCTACGTGCCTGCGATATAATAGCAGCTATAGTCCCGACGTCAGCGCCGAGTCTCCAATCAGGCGGATAGCTCGTCTCTGTATGCTCTCAAGTAGGTCGGGGGTGTGTTTAGGAGCGGAGCCCCAAACATGAGAGCAATATTCGACCGAGGGTCTAATATGGGATTTATACAGGAGAAAAAGTTGGACCGGAGTAAAATATTTGTTGGCTCTAAAAAGATAACTCAGTTTTCCTGAGGCTCACCTGGGTATGCTCGACACGTGTTCATGCCATGATAGATTCCCACAGACCGTGACGCCGAGTAATTTCAAGCTCTCCCCACATTCGAGGACCTGTCCATTCATCATCAGTTATGGAACCGATAATCCACTTTTTTTTTTAATGTTGTATATTGTGTCTTCCTTGCATTGAAGTCGACGAGATTAGCCTTTCCCACTGCAGGACCTTGTCCAGATCCCAATTAAGAGTCGATCTGACTATATCTCAGCTGGTCCAACATTGATGCACTAATTGGCCGATCACTCGAAAAGCAGGAAACAAGCGTACTATCATCCGCAAAACTGAACACTTTATTAGCCGTTCACTCCAACAAAGCACTCATGTGATGCAAAAACAAGGTTGGAGTCTAAGGGACCTTAAGGCACCCCAGAATTAGTATGTATCAGATCCGAAGACTCGCCGTCTACCACAAATCGGATTGATCGATTTTCGAGGAAGCGCTTCGTCCAGTCGCAAAGCTGCTGAGAAAGTCCGTATGAACGAAGTTTGCTCAGTAATGCCCCGTGCCAAACGCGGCCAAAAGCTTTGCAGATGTCCAATGCGACCGCCCGTGTATTGTGCCAATATACGGGCACTCCGTCCACTTCCATCCCCATCGTCTATTGTTCTCGCGCTAAGGAATGTGACACTAAACAAAACTTCACGACGCAGGAAACAAGTTCAAAATACAGAGCGGACACAGCACAGGAACAATGAAACGCACTATTTGTCCTATTATGATTGCTTTATTTATCTGACAACTACATTTAATTTTTACTTCGCTACTGGTGTTTCTGTGGCGGCGGTGTCTTTATTAAACTTCGAAGATAAACTCCAGATACTGTTATTATTCACTTAATTTATTCACATCGTAAATACGGCAACTTTGAATAACTTTTACTAAACACGACTTCGGTTTAATTACGCTTCTCCGTAAAGTTTCTTTTGGGAACAGAGAACCAACAGTTCTCATACCGAAGATCGCCACAGTACACTTGTGTGTGTGTACACTGGTTATTTTATGGACCAAAGCAATGGGAAAGAATCTAAAGAAAGAAAAGGGCATAGAGTGTATTCATGGGATGCCAATTCGGTAAAGCAAACAAACCGAATCTCCTTGGATGATAATTGGTTTTCTATTTGCCCTTGTCGCCGCTGATGAAAAGCAGATCCCGAAATATTAGAAGACAAGGGGATCGGGTAGATCATTGTCTATGGTATGCATTGCAGCTATTACGATAGCCGCAATGCCCACGCACATGGTGCTAATTGGTTTAAGACGCGAGATGCGTATTTGCTTTGGTTAACACATTGTGCGAGTCAGAGAATTTTACTGCTGGGAGAAAAAGGTCGCCGGCCAATGTGTGCATAAAGAAATATATCGTACACATGAATGAAGCTGGGAATAGGCGACGCAATGATAATTATCCCTGGCTGGAATGGTTACATGATATGTGAACCCAGGTTTTTCTTTTCAGGTAATTTATGATAAGGAAAGTAAGAACTCTTATAGGGGATTTGTAAGCGAAGGAATGCTTGAAAAGGTAAGAATCCTTTTGCACAAGCTTTACAATTATAGCTTTGATCCAATTAATGCGTGAAGCATTTTCAGTGCTTAATGCGATTGCATTAGCGAAAACTTATGCTGGTGGGATGAGGCTATGGGGGTTTTTAGGTAAGTGTACCGTGGGGTTTGACGGCACCACCACAACTCATCATGCCCCTCAATCGCAGATGTACATATATCGGTTATAAGGATCAAAAGGTCACCCATGGACCCCTGCCATGGAATCCGTATTGACTATCATTCAGAAGTCCGTTGCACTCCAAATACCTAATTAACTCGGCAATGATGACCTTTTCCATCACTTTAGATAGACAGTAATACTATGAGTCGGTAAGTTTGTGGGAGACACTTTTTCCCCTTCTTCGGGATTGACGGAACTTGAGCTATATTCCAGCAGGTAGGAAATACCCTCCATGTGGAGAATTGCTAGGATGCTATGTGGACCCGGCGTAAACTCGTCTTTGAGTTTAAGTAATTTAGATTCAATTAAGGGTGGATTAATGGAGTAGGGGAAAAAAGGCCCAAGGGAAAAGTTGGATAAATAACTAAAGTAAGAAGGGTCTGGAGCAAGGGAGTAATTAAAGAATGTTTGTTTGAAGTAGGTACCAAGGAAATAATAATAATAAAAGGATCAGTTAAGGTTGGACAGTTAAAGGTAAATGAAGTGGCGTAACAATTCGATTTAAGTTTACGATTATCGAACATAAAAACGGATTTGGAATCGTTTTTTAAGTTGGTTTGAGCTTTAATTAGGTAGTTTCGTAAAAGTTACAGTAACCGGGAATAGTTTGAGTCCGCAAGAATGTGGCCCACAACTTTGCTCCTTTTGTTACGCAGGGAACGAGCCTTTCCTTGTATCATGAGACCGAAGCTCTATGTCTAGGGTAAGGAACGTATAAAGAAATAGAATAAAGAATGTTAGCGTAAAAGGGAGTTGTGGCATCCTTGATAGGTAGGTGATCATTGTTGAACGAAAGACGTCGTTGGTGAGCTGAGAATTAGCTTTACAGAGGTGAATACTAAGGTGGACAGACAGTGGTCCTGAAAGAAGGTCATGAGGGGAGGATGTGGTGGTTGTTAATAGATGAGAGGACAAGTGGGCTGAGTGAGACTGAAGTATTGAAGGGTTCCGTTGTAAAAATAAGATCTAGGTGTCTGATATTAAGGATTGTTGACTTGACAAAAGGAAGAATCGACTAGCCGATCAATGAAGAGACATTGTGGGATAGGAGATAAAGAAATATTTATCGTCGAATGAAGCTAATTTTAGTTGTGGAAGATTTAAACCTCCGAAAAACGATGATATCGTCCTGGCATATATATTCAGCCCGAATATGTGGTAAATTGCGTTGACGACGAACTCGTAAGCTTCAATGGACTGGAATAGCAAGGCAGAAATACACATGACAAAGATTGATTTACGAGGAAGAATGATTTCGACTGAGGCTCTTTTGGACCGCAATGACACAGGTCGGCATGGAGAAATTTCGGTAACACAATTAAAGTCGTCATCGCGGAAGACGCTAAATGTGGGGCGAAATAGTTCTAGGTTATTTATGCTGGGGATTAAGTTTATTTCGCTTAGAGCGGAAAACTGAATCTTTGAGCGAAAAACTCTTACGATCTGGTAGTAGACGGGAAGAGGAGTTTTACGGTCGGTTGCGATAGATGATGAGGGAAACTGACATTCAGGAACGAAAACAATTGTTGATAACAGCCTTATTACGTTGCAGATGTGGTAACTTCTTGGAGTGAAAGTAATCGTCAAAATCGGCTAGGTCGTTCGACATTTCATTAGGAGATAACTCGAATATTGGGGAGAGTGGAAACATCGGTGGGTAAACCTTCTTGTTGAATAGAGAACTAATACTAGTTGTAGTTTTACCGTTGTAGCAAACAGAATCTGGTTTGTCGTGAAGATACCTCAAATCATATCTTTTTATCTCTAACATTGGACAGTGCCTAACGGCAATCTGTGGATTCAGAGGTTTGCTGAGTGATCTTTATCTCTAACCTTGACTTGGACAGTGCCTAACGGCAATCTGTGGATTCATAGGTTTGCTGAGTGATCTTTATTGAAAGAGCCATGTGGGGATCGAATATGGATGGAAAGTAAAAAGAAGTAGAGGGATGTATAGCGTTTGCGGCGATAGTGAAAGAACCTGTGATTCGAACCGAAGCTATGACCGTTAGAATCACTAAAAATTACCAATGCTCAACACATCTGGCCACTGCCGCCTGCACGAATTCGATTTCTAAACTCAAGTACACTCAACTGTTGTGGAATTGTTATGTTATCGCTATGGTATACGGCTCTGATGCTTTGCTTATTCGAATTTCTCTCCGTGTTCTTCACTATTGTAGAGGTTTCTCTATCCTATAGCAGAAACAGCCCACAATTCCAACCACAATACCTACCCATTTCCTTGATAAGTTATTTACCTGTAAAACATGTCAAAGGGACGCATAGCTAAACTCATTATTCTATGCAGATAATGCATAATTGAGTTTAGCTACAATCAACGACATACGGCAACACTATTGTGCTAACCATGGGATTTCCACCGGAAATTCCATTCGTATTGGTTAGCAGCAACCAAGTCAAACCAAGCGACGCAGTTGCGTCATAGTCCATAGGCTTGGGTATTTATCGAACATTCCACAGAATGGTATTATATCCCCAGCCGACCCGGCGTCCTATTGACTTTTCCCAGATCACCCATTCGCTTGGGATCAATGATCTTTTTTTGCTGGTGAATAACCTTAGCTAGGTTTTCCTCTCTCTCGAATTTCTGTCTTGCTATAGTGCAATGACCTAAGAGATTATCACTAGGTCAGTAGACCAGCCATATACACGGCACTGACGCACACACACCTAGCCAGATCAATCCTGAGTTATTGTGCTTTCCCTTTTGATTTCTCCATTCTGGCTACGCCCATCGACGTCGAACGAATACACAAGTACGTTTCGACCTGGGTGAGTGTGGTGAGTTGGGGAACACACAAGAGAGCATGATTACCATTGGCAGATCAATGTGTAAAAAGCAGAAATCACGATTTCCACCCTAATTCAGTTAGTCACTATTCAACTACCCAAGGAGCAGGTCACGCGCACGGAGTTAAGTTTAATCACCCGATTTCTTACCAGTAGAATATTGTATTTGCGCGAATATTGCCTAAACGCCAGTACTAGTTAAGACGAAACGCGAAATTTGTTATTTAAATTCATTGCTTATGGAACAACCGGTAACGTTGCGATAAAATAATAAGTGTATTAATATAAGTTAAACCCAATTAAATTAAAATAAAGTACATTAAAATAACAACATATAAAAAGTGCTTTCATTCATTCTTCCCTTGGTGAACAATTTTGCTGTGGACAAGTGTTTGGGATAAAAGTGGAAACCGTGCCATACGCTGGCAACAATACATTTTGTCAACCCCACGCTATTACCTTGTATATTGAGCGTGTATCTGTTAGAAACACCACAGGGGTGTTACCAACGAGGGAGAACGCGGTGTATGGCTGGAGGTATTAGGGGCAACAGACGATTGGGCAGAGCTAGGAGAGAAGGTCTTGGATAGTGAATGATATAATGAGATAGTAGTACTTGATCTGAGAAAACAGGGATACGTGTCTCGTGTGGGATGAGGCAAGGAGAGCCTAGAGATTTTAATTTTGAATTAAAATAAACTCGATTAGGAAAATGTTTGATGGAAGTCACCTTTTTAAGGGAGAGGGGTTGGTGTCGAGGTTTAAGGTTATTAAACACATCGGTGACTTCATGATTAAGTCTGGATGGCACCTGTATATGTTTGGATAGCGCGATGAGTGCGGTTGGGATTAAAGGTAAACTTAAGTTGGTTGGGAGATTTCGGGAGAGGAGTAAGATCGGGCATGATAAGGGTATGGAGGATTGACTGCAACGAAGCAAAAGGCTATGTTTATGAGAGGATTTGGGGAGAGATTTGATTGCATTAAAGTAAGGGGGGTTGAATCGGTTAACAGTGTGAGTAAATTTGTGGTTTCAGTAAGTATTAGTATTGATATCGTCTTTGATAACGGAAAAATTTGCCAATATGTCACCAGCCGAGTGAAGAAAAAACCACGCATGCGAAGAAGGGAAGTTGAATCGCGATGAGTTGGAGCCAGGATTTGAAGTCTTATTGACGTAATTCTTTTGGAAGAAGCTAGCTACCAGTAAGTATCAGCGTTTTTTGTGGATGTAAGGTAGATACTGGGTGGCCCACTTGAACTGGCAACTTTTTAAAACGCTATAATTTTTATTTTTCCTAACAAATTTCATTGAGGGTAATCAAAAACTTCCAAGAGTCCTGAGTAGTCGAGGACGGTGCCCATAGGGGCTTGTGGGGGTAGAAGTTGTGTTGTCAACGTATGACACTAGTTTCACTTAAATCCCCCGACACTTGTTACTCCGAACGCACGTTGCCGAAAGAGGAGAAGTAAAAGGCACTGGTTTAGTTGTTTAAAGTTTTTTTATTTTTATTATATTTTTGTTTATAAGTTCTTTTATTAATCCATGCGTCAATTTCTTTTAATTTCTTTTACTTTACATTAAGTTCTTCTTTTTGCACGAAACTATCCTTAAATCACATTAGTAGCATGCGACCGTATTAATTGAAACTCGACAAAAGACACCCCGAGGAAGCTACACACTTGACTCTAATTCCGCAAGACCAATCGTCGTGGAAGTTGAACTATGACTCCGAGTGCGTGTGCGCGCTTTGGTTGTTGAGATGTGATTGATTGGAATTAGGGATGGGACTTTGATTTTGTACGACGATCAGCCAATGGTAATCGCGCTTTCCTGTGTCTTCCTCAATTCTATCCGCTCGTCGAAGTGAATAAATACTTGTGTATTCATTCGATGGTCGATGGGCATAGAAAGGATGAAGAAATGAAAAGGAAAAGCACAATAACCCAGGGTGTGCGTGTACCAATGCAGCCTCTGAGGATGGCCCACTGACCTAATTCGATGACTGTGGTGATCTCAGGGTGTATTGAACTATGAGAAGATAAAAATAGGAAGGAGAGGAAAATGGTTTGTAGCTATTCACCTGTAAAAAGATATCATTGATCCCCAGCGAATGGAGTGTTTGGGGAAAGTGAGTCGGACGCCGCTGATGCTTGGGAAATAATCAGCGTGTGAACAAGACTCGAAGACGCTGAAATAACCCCAGCGGTTTTGCAATGATGCGACAACTTTGTCTGGTTGGACTTGGTTGTTGCTAACCAACATGAAATGCGATTTCCGGAGGAAATCTCATGGGTTAGCGAAATGGAATTGCCGTATGATAAAAAGGTAGCTAAACTCAATTATGCATTGTCTGCATAGAATAATGAATTTAGCTATGCGTCCTCTGGGAAAGCATGGTTTTCAGGTGGAATAGCTTGTAGGGGGAATAAGGGTTGAAATAACGCGCTGAAAACGGTCGAAATAAGGTTTGAATTGTGTGTTGGTTCTCCATGTGGTATAGAGAACCCCCACAGGCTCGAATGTGAACCTGTGATATCTTGTTTATTTCGCGAAAAGGAACTTTCTTGACCGAATTCACACTGTGCTAAATTTTCGTGCTGCATTCTTTTTTAATTCTCCCAGGAAAGGCGAATTTATAGCGCTGATTCTGTGCCCTGGGATGCTATTTTTTCTCGACCGAGTCCATCAGCCAAGCTCCGAAAGATGCCCAAGTATTTCTCCCGACTATTTCACGAAGCTATGCCTTAATGGGGTGGTATTTCATCGGGCGTCTGGGATAATACCAAGAATTGTCAGTTGAACCTACGTTTCCACAATCTAACGCAAGACACAACCCCCTTACCAACTCCGCTGTTACGACCACAACCACCCATCCCATAAAAATTACCCTTTTGGAGCTAGTCTCCACCACTAATGGCGATACACGCCAAAAACATCCACTTAAAGGATGTGACATAATGCTAAATCAAAGCATTACCCCATACACCTCGTCCCGCATAAATTGATAGCAAGCAAATCGAACTAAACGTTCGATTTGCGCTAATCTATTAAACTCCAAGCAAATTGAACTAAACGTTCAATTTGCTCACATAAAAAACGGGGAAATATAATCATTGGACCAAGGGTTCACCACAACAACCCCTAAGAGCCAAATGTGCTGGCCAGATGCCGTCCTTCAAACAAAACCATTGAGTAACATAAAAAATTGAGCGCCAGCGATTTTACGAGACCTCAGAAAAATGGTTATCTAAAACAATTAAAACGACCAACGCCAGTTTTCGTTTTAACAAAATTAAGTTAAAACAAACAAAAGGAAAATATTCGCCTTTGTATCGATTCCCCACGGAAAAGATCCTTGCCCATTCGGCTAAAATAAACAACATAGAGAATCAGAAATGCTCATTAGCACAATTCTCTATTTGTATTCCCTAACATATCCTTACAAAAGGGATCCTTGCCGAGTCGGCTAGAACAAACAACAGGGATCATAAAACGAATTACACATTCGTTTAGCGCATATCAACATAGAGGATTATAAATGTGCATTCGCAAGATCCTCTGTTGATTTTTCCCTTTGTGTTTCCGCGTTTGATCCCAAGCCGGGAAAGATAAAGAAAGAAGCGCCAATCCTTCGATCTTCAGGATGAAGAAAAAACAGGTCTTCGTTTGAGAGTTTGGTTTTTGAATCTCGACGGAGACGGCGAGACTTTGGTGAGTTGAATTTTGAATCTCGACCGAGACGGTGAAGAAAAAAGGGATTTGGTTTTGAAAATTTGACGGGAACGGTCCGTGACGCGTGTGCCAAAATAAATTAAGTTAAAGTTAAAGTATTATAAATAATAACAGAAGTGTAACTGAGAGAAGAGTTAAGCGATCGTCACAAAGTAAATTAAGTTAATTATAAAAAACAAAGATTGTTTTATTTGAAAGGTGTTTTATTTCTAATCTGTGTGTGTGTGTGGTGTGCAAAGTGGGTGGTGTCGATAAAGACATTACACCGCCATTGATCCGCAATTCTCTATATCGAGAAATCCAGCAGATGCATGCCATGCAAAAGAGAATGCTGTTGGATTTCTGCTGGCAACTCGAATGTCCACATTCTCGAATGACCTCACTGTTACGTAGATTTTGTTTGTTACTAAATTGCTAAATTGGGAAAAGTCTCTCATCGAGAAGGCAATGTTTTCTCTATCGGCCAAATGCAACAACTCCTTAACCCTATTGAGTCCAACACTTTTTACGCATCGGTAAAATCCAGTTTTTTTTAATTTGTAGGGCTGTACTTTGAGCTTGGCGCAAGACTAATGACCTTGCCCGGAAAAAACAAATCATTATAGAAAATTTAACAAGCCTCAGGACTTGCTAAATAAGGCCAAGACCGGTTCCCGGTTGGATGATGATGATGACTTTGAGCTAATTTTTCAATATCCGTTGCATTGTGGTTTCCGATATGTACAACTCACTGGCCATATGTCAACACCTGCGTCGCAGATTTGATTCTATTCGCTGCATCATTTCGCCATTTATTTCTATGATGCAGTTTTTTTCAACCACCAGTATACGTTTTACAACGCTGCCAGTATCATGGTAACGAGCTTTGACACAAAGCACAAATGGTTTATTCACATCGAGATGTTGGAGGGCTCTAACAATAGCCAACTAAGCGGAGCGAAACCACACGATCACGTTTGAATTCCATCTTGGATAAAATGTTCACAAAATTGAGACGCAAACTATTTTACAAGTCTGTAAACAATAAAATCATCTGTAAAATATGTAGGTTGTGGTACTGTTTGGCAACGGTTGCAATTCAATTGGGCCACCTGGAATAATTAAAATGCAAGACTACACGTGACGCAATTAGTTGGTATAAATGTAGACCTCTGTTCGATGCTATCACCACATAATTCCAACTAACGACTCTGAAACTGAATAGAGCAACGTAATAAAAATGACAGAAAACGGCTGACACACAATTGGTTTAATAAAAAGTCATCTGAAATATAAGAATGAAATTGCGATACTTGTTCCACAACGCTTCTTCGAGCGGATGTATTATCAGTTAACGAAAGTCCACATTGACTGAAACGGTAACAATAAACTTATGGCAATCTAACCGAATACATTATTTCGAATTCGAGCAAATATCAATTGATACATCAGCAAACACACATTATCGTGAGTTATGAGTTTTAGGACCGAATAAATACATTTGAAAACAACGCTACCATGTGACGTTATATCTCAGTCCTTTTATAATACAATAGAATGATGTAGAACTCTGCGTTCGGAATAAAATAAAGTGTGAGAAATATAAAGATAACACCCAACATGATACACCTTTAGACATTAAAAGTTGTTAGATATTTACATAAGCAAAATCCAATGAAAACACATTTTGAATAAAACAAAAGTTTAAAAAAAAAACACAAAAAACAAAACAATGTAAATAAAAAAATTAGCATAGATAAATAAATCTTGTTTAACACGACTTATTTATCTATACACTCATACTTCGTATTTAAGTTTAAAACATGGTTTTTAAAATTACCATTAACACAAAGGTCCATTTACAAAATTAATACTAACAATAGAAAATGTAACTCGAATTAATAAAATCCAGTGCGCAAATTATACTCCTAATAACTAGAGTAAATCTTAAAACTATAAGGACGAGTAAGTAATGTTAAAAAATTAATCAGCTAAAAGCGTAAAATACAATTAAACTGGATTCGTTACCAGATCTGTAAACCTCGAGTTTTGTATAGGATTTCATGAAGACTAAGAAAATTTTGGAAACCCAAACGAAAGTGTATCCACCTGGAAGTCGACTTGTGGTTATACAGTAATTTGCTCCGACAGTGATAAGTAGTCGCAGTGGTTGGGGAACATGAAAAGTGCACTACAAATACAGGTAGCTCAAACAGCACTACCTCCAAATTAAAATACCTCCATTAATTAAGTTAACGATTTGGCATAAGCAATACAATGCTTAATCCAGAAAAACCAAACCAACTGTCGACTTAATTTAGAGTTAAGCCGAAGCTGTAACCACAGCGAGCCAACCTGCCAAACGACCTGCAATAAATATGATAAACCCAAAACCCGGGTAACGAAGTTTTCCCCCAGATGAACCTTATCTTAATGGGGTAACCACTTTAATAAGCTTCGCCACTGTGGAAACAAAAACGAAGAGGAACGATAATACTAGAACTGCGCACTAGTTGGTCATGCAGGTTCGTCGGCTTATCCCATCTTTTCACCTGTTGTATCCTTCCTACTACAATGGTGATGCAGTAAAAAGGCAAATGAAAAACAACTGAACAAAAGGGTTAAAACTTGAACGATGCTGTATGCGGTTATGGTCGAGACCATCTTAAGATGTGTTGGGTTTAGGTTTTATTAGTTTTTTTGCTTTTCTTCGATCTGCTTCATATTCTTTTGAAGAAACTGCGGCATCGAATTTCAAAGGAACACTAACGCAGGGAATTATTCCTCGCGCCGAATAATACATTCGCTTGGAGAGAAACCGATGAACACACAGTCACTCACAATGCAGGTGTTGGCAAGATATCTTTGAACGATTCTAAATGAAAGGTGACGACACCTTCAAAAGATGCCGACTTTAGCCGCCTGCACTAATTGACTGTGACACACCAAGTATCGGGCAAGGAGTTGCGGCTACACAAGATGGGAATACGAAGCGACCATGGAATGGAAATAAATTTGAAGTGTGAACAACTGCCAAGGAGACGTGTTGTACATTGACAGCGCTCTCTCAAATTCGTGACGGTAATTTGAGTCTAATCCAGCGGGACGTCTCAAGAAATCATTAGTTAAACTGAACTTTCGGGAAGATTAATTAATTTCGGGCATAGTGGTGGATGGGTTCAATTCATGATTGTGTGATTGGAGCATTAATATTTCGGAAATCCATCGCTGAAAATTGTAGCTAGGCGAGGAGTGCCTATTTCATTCCAGATGGTATAACTCGTCAAGGCATTTGGATTCTTTGTTTTTTCTTTAATACTTATTGCTGTAACAGGAAATGAAATGAACGGGCGACTACTCGTACGAGATATATATATGTATATATTACTTAATAAAAAGGAACTTAACGATGATTAATATAAAAACAATTCAAGTGTCACGTCATGTTGAAGCAAAAGGCGCACTCGTTTTGGTACAACTGCCAGAAGTAGTGAGCGCATTAAGGCGTGAAATCATTTGCCCTTTACTCGTAACGCCCGGTCCGGCGCTACAATCGCATAGAGCACGCAGCTTAGGGCGGATCCACAACACTTCCCCCCGATTGTAGTGCTAGGTCGATCCTCTGAAGAACCCCCGACACCGGTCAAATCCAGACACTTCCGATGTTTTTCTTTTGTCAATCCCTTCGTGAGAAAATCCGCGGGCATCTTATCCGAAGGAAGGTGCTTGATATCCAGTCGACCTTCGCGCAAGACATCTCTGACGAAATGGTGCCTGATGTCGATGTGTTTCGATCTCGCGTGAAACGTGTGATTCTGGATCGGTAGTTGTGCCCCTTGGTTGTCGTTCATCACCAGAACTCCTTCACACTCGGACAGCTTGAGCTCCGACAGGAATCCCTGTATGTATAGGGCTTCTCTCGCGACTTCAGTTAATGCCATGTACTCCGCCTCAGTGGACGAAAGCGCGACGGTGCGCTGTTTCCTCGACTCCCAGCTGATGGCGGCACCGCTCAGGTTAAAGACGTATCTGGTACCTTCGATCTACCGGGCACCCGGCTCAACCGGAGTCAACAAACCCTTCCAAGGTTTTCATGCTCTTCCTGCACGTGATTCCGAAGTCGGAGGTCCCCTTCAGATATCTCAGGACGCGTTTCGCCGCCTTCCAGTGTGCCTCGCCGTGACAAGTATTGAATTGACTGAGACAACTGACAATATGCGAAATGTCCGGTCTTGTGGCAATCGCCAAGTAATTCAGAGCTCCGACAAGCTCACGATAAGGCCAATTTCCTCCTGGTGATCCTTTCTCTTCAACGTCCTTTTCGAGCCTCGAACCCGATTCAACGGGAGTACTGACGGTGTTACAGTCCTCCATCCGAAATCGAGAGAGCAGTTCCCGAACGAATTTGGTTGAGAAATGGTAATCCGATTTCTGCTCCTGGCGATCTCGATCCCCAAACAATAGCGAGCTGTTCCCCGATCTCTCCCCTCGAATTCCCGCGACAAACCCTTTCGGGCGATATCAAGATCCTCCTGGTCTCGATAGAATATCAAAATGTCGTCAACGTAGACCAGTATTATCAACGGTTCTCCCCCTCGTTTGAGGCGGTAAACGCACGGATCCGCGCTCGTCGGTGTCATATTTAACTCTGTTATGTGTGTTTACCAATTATTATATATCACATATATATATTAAAGTAATTTTAAGTTATATTGGGTTGTAAGTAAAAGGGACTTACTTGGATTTGACCGTTGAGCGGTCGCTGCAGTTGCTGCTTGTTGTTGTTGGTGTGTGCTGCGACTGAGTGCATGGGGCGTTGATTGGTTGCTCCCCTGATCGGCTTTCGTTCCTTTTTATTGTTTTTTTTGCTCTGGTTTCGATGATTTTACTTCGAATCTCGAATGTCGAATCAATTATTTTTTTTTTGCCGTTGGGGTTTTATTTTATTATTCGACGCCAACGCCGGCTATTATTATTTTCTCTGCCAAGTAGAATTTGCATAAAGTAGTTTATGCAAATTAACTACTTGGCGAGTTGTTCTCCTTTTATAGGTAAAGAGGGGAAACTAACGAAGGGGGATTAGTGGATGTTGGGGGGACCTGGACTCAAGGTCGGTCCTTAACAACTCTTCGAGTTTCCCATTCAGTTTCTTATGCCATTGCCGACTGGCCTGTTTAAGGCCGTACAAAGCCCTTTTCAAACGACAAACCTTTTCGCCACCCTGGAGCTGTTTCAGCGTTTCCTTGGCGCGGCTCTCGATATCGGATTTGCCTTGTGTCACGACGATTTTCTTCAAACTTCCTGCGAGTAAATCGGGCAATTCTATGTATGTTTCCTCTTCGATCGTGCCGTTTAGGTAGGCGATCGTGATGTCCATCTGGTGCACCTTAAGGTCGTGCTTCACCGCCAGTGCAAGTAGCATACGCATGGATCCCAGGCGAGCGACCGGAGCGTAGGTATTGTGAAAATCGATCCCGGGTCGCTGAGCGAACCCCCTCGCCACGAGTCGTGCCTTCCTTCTCTCGGACCTTGCCGCCCGAGTCGTACTTGTTCCTGAGAACCATTCGACATCCGACCACGTTGCGCGTCTTGGGTCGATTCACGATCAGCCATGTATCGTTCTTGATTAAGCATTTGACTTCTTCGACGATAGCGTCCAACCATTCTTCTTTGTCCGGCCCGTTCAATGCATGCCGATACGAGATCTCCGAGTGAAGACTGGCTAAATTTGCCTCCGGGCCTTCCGAAATGTACGACTTCTCGTCGTCGAGAGTTTGGTCGATCCCATCCCCGCTCGATCCGCGAGGATCCTCGTCTTCTTGCGTGGTTCGATACAATTTCCGCAGGCGACCGGAGCTCTTCTGATCGTTTCGGTGATCTCGTCCCTTTTTCCGGTCGGGCCGTCGTGTACCTACGATTCATTTCTCGATTCCTAGTCGTGAGGTTCAAAGAAATTCGGCAGTGATACTCCCTCGGGATTTTGATTCGAATCTCGATTCAGATTTGACGAGGACGACGACGATTCGTTATGTATTTCCGTGTTTGTATCGGTATCGGTAAATTTGATGTCTCGTGTCGTGGTTAACCTTCGTTTGTTTGATACCCATACTCGATAGCCTTGAGTCGATTCGTCGTATACGAGGAAAATTCATTTTATACCTCGCGGTTCCAGCTTCTCTTTTCCGGGAGTTTTATCCAACATATATGCTGTCTCTCCGAAAGTTCGCATGTTCTTCACGTTCGGGCGTTTTCCGTGCCATAATTCGTAAGGAGTTCTACCTCGTCTTCGCAATGCATCGATATCTTACGAAGTTTGCCGTGGCGATCGCTTCTGCCCAAAACGAGGTTGGGAGCTTCGATTGCGTCAACATGCAACGTGCCATTTCCAAGAGCGTGCGGTTTTTCCTTTCCGCTACTGCATTTAACTGGGGAGCGTATGGTGTCGTGAGTTTTCGCGCAATTCCCTCTCCCTTCAAGAATACATTTAATTCTTCGTCCTGTTTTATTTTCTACGAGACCCTTAAATTCCTTGAAAAACTTCAAGACGTCGCCTTTCTTTTGCAGAAACCTTACTTCTGTCCAACGAGGCTAGTCGTCGGTTAGCGTGAGGAAGTACCTAGCTTTGCCCCTTGATTCGTCTCTCATCGGTCCGCATACGTCGGCATGGACGATATCCAACAATTTTCCGCTTCAGTGCGATTTCTTTCCGAAGGGTGGCGCGGTAATCTTCGATTCCGAACAAATCTCGCACGTATTTGTGGTTCCGTCGTCTTCTAGGTCAAGTCCGGACACGACCCCCCTTTTGCTCATCTCCAAGAGATCGCGCCAGGTACGGTGGCCGAATCTCTCGTGCCACACGGTTATTGAAGGCTTGCGCGTTCCCGTCGACAGGGCGCAGATCGATTCTTTTCCGGATTCGCGGAGAAAATAGAGATCTCCTTTCCGATCTGCTACGCGATCGTAGATCCGTGGTTGCTTTTGATTGTAGCTCCTTCGCGCGTGAATGTCACACTGTTTCCGGCGTCCGTGATCTTCACGACCGAGACGAGATTGTTACGCAGGTCGGGTACGTGCAGTGCGTTTTCCAGACGTATGATCCGAGTAGTGCCTCCGTCAGATGCAGCGGTTTTTACGGTTCCTTTCCCTTTTACGTCGGTGAATGGTCCGCCGGTACGTTGATCATTCGATTTATCGACGGACTTGTTCGACGCTTTGTTCGTATTCTTTTTCCAATTCGGCGTTCCTTTTCTCGCGAACATTGCTTGGTCTTCGGCTTGGCTGCGTTGTCTTCTCGTCGCGCTTTCGTCGAGGTTTTTAATTTTCAGATGTTCCGGCGAAGGTAACTCGTCTCTCGACTCGATGGAGCATCTAAAATTCTCGTACCTCTCCGGCAGACGGTGTAAAAGCATGATTGTAATTCAATGCTGACTTGTACGGATAATTCGGACATTTTGTCGACCATATCGAAGAATTCGTCAACGTGTCGTTGGCGCAAGGCTAATAACCAGGCCCGTAAAAATGAATTAGTATGGCAAATTTAAGAAGCCTCGGATATGGACCGGATACACGACGACGACCACGGAAACGAAAATGGCTAAACGATTTAAGAAGTTTTACATGGAACGTCCGCTCACTATACAGAGCTCGAGCTGCACAGCAGCTAGCCGATGCCCTGTCCGAATATAAGGCTGACATAACAGCATTATAAGAAATAAGATGGACAGGGAGTGATGTTATTCAAAGAAACGTGTATGACATTTATTACAGCTGTCATGCAAAACACCATGTGCTCGGGGTAGGCTTTCTAGTCAGCCAAAAACTGAAGCCTGCCATCATCGGCTTTAACGCAATAACTGAAAGGCTATGCACTCTTCGCGTGCGAGGCAAGTTCAAGAACATAAGCCTCATAAACGTTCACGGACCTACAGAGGAGTCCCCTGACGACGAAAAAGACCAATTCTACGAGAACGTCGAACGAGCCCTCAGTGCCTGCCCAAGATACGATGTGAAAATCGTTCTTGGTGATTTGAATGCGAAAATAGGTCGGGAGCCGGTTTTCAGGCAATACACAGGTTCCCATAGTTTGCATGAGAACACTAATGACAATGGACTACGAGCCATCGAACTGGCAGCATCGAAAAACTTGGTCGTTGCAAGTACCAGGTTTCCGCGTAAAGATATCCACAAAGCCACCTGGCTATCACCTGATGGAGCCACTCGCAACCAAATTGATGACATGTTGATAGATCGCCACCACTCCTCGAGCCTGATGACGGTACGAACGTACCGAGGTGCCAACGTCGACTCGGATCACTATCTTGTTGGTATAGTTTTCCGAGCCCGGATTGCCTTACGAAGACGTATTGCATCCGCAGATCAGGTTCGAATCAACAATCATGCGTTAAGACTCGCCCTCGAAGAGCTCGACGGAGGGAGAGTAAGTCCTGGGGCCAGAATGCCGGGCGTAGAAGAGAAATGGACACCCCTTAAAAATACTGTCATTAGTACCGCCAACTCCATCTTAGGCTGTAGTCGTAGAGATCGGAACGACTGGTTAGATGATGAGTGCGACTGAACGTAAGAATGCTGCATACCGGGCAATGCAGCAGTCTCATAGGACGCGGGTGCGCGAGGAGAAATACAAAGAGCTCAGAAGATCTGAAAAAAGACTTCACAGACAAAAGAAAGGTGCCTGAGAAAAACCTTGACTGTGAAATAGAGAAAAGCAGAGAGCGAGGTCCGCACCAGGCGCGGAAGTTCTATCAAATAACGCGCAGTATGACGCGGTACACACCACCCTGCAATTACTTCAAGGATAAAGAGGGTAATCTGATCACCGATCCTGAAGGCATTCTGGAGCGATGGGAAGTGCACTTCAATGAATTGCTAAATGGTCACCTCACAGAAAAATTTGAGGCTTCACCAATGCAAAATCAAGACCAAATGCTGCTGCCACCAAGCATTGAGGAAACATTAAAAGTCATAAGACAACTCAAATCAAATAAAACCCTGGGAGCTGATGGCATACTAGCTGAGCTGATCAAATAAGGAGGGACAGCGTTACATTACGCAATTCATGAGATCGTGGTGCACGAATGGGAGCAAGAGGAGATACCGGAAGATTGGCGTCGTGCTATAATTTCCCCCATACATAAGAAGGTAGATATCACAGTGTGCAGCAACTATAGGGGTATAACATTGCTGAGTACCGCCTATAAGATACTCTCCACTATCCTACAAGATCGGATAGTCCCATACGCTAAAGCCATCATTGGTCAATTCCAGTGTGGCTTTATCCCTGGCAAATCAGCAATTGATCAGATATTTACCCTTAGGCAGGCGTGGGAAAAATGTCTGGAATTTAAGATTCCATTATATCATCTGTTTATAGACTTTAAGGCCGCCTACGACAGCAAAGCCAGGGTAGAACTATATAATGCCATGAGAGAATTCGACATTCCAAACAAATTGATACGACTTTGTAGGTTGACCATGACCAACGTAACTAGTCAAGTAAAAATAGAGGGATTGCTGTCCAAACCAATAAACATTTTAATAGACAAAAACTGGGACTGCGCATTAATGGGGGAATAACTAAATACATTGTGGTAACTTCAGCGAAGAGAAGACCTAACGTTGGTCAAACTATCAGGATAGTGGAGCACGAATTTGAAGTAGTGCAATCCTTTAACTACCTTGGGTCAATAGTATAAGCCGATAGCAATATGGAAGAAGAAATACGCGAACGGCTGATTAAATCCAACAAAGCCGACTATGGTCTATCAAGGGCCTTTATTTCCCGAAATTTATCCAAAGCATCCAAGCTACTACTGTACAAGACCATGGTCTTACCAGTACTCATGTATGGATCCGAGACCTGGGTGCTCAATAAAAGGCACTCTAAACTCTTAGCCGCGTTCGAGAGGTCGGTCTTAAGGAGAATTGTTGGACCCGTATGTGAGGGAGGACGATTCCGGAGACGCTACAACCATGAGTTGTACGCAATCTACCTTGAAGCAAATGTCGTAAAAAAATCAAGCTCGGTAGACTCCGGTGGGCGGGACACCTAGCTCGAATGCGCGAAGAGGAGCCTGCCCGGAAAGTCCTTTGTGGCAGGATGTATGGAAAAAGACAGCGCGGCGGACCTGGTCTACGATGGAGGGATGGCGTAGACCAGGACGCCTAGAGTCTGGGGGTGCCAAACTGGATGACATTGGCTCGAAATCGGGACCGGTGGCGAGATTTGTTAAATAAGGCCAAGACCAGATCTCGGTTGTAGTTCCGATGATGATTATGATGATTCCAATTAAAATTGCAAAATAACGTTGATCTTAAATAACTGCGGTTCGTAATGGAAAAAAAATTCTAGCACAATTCTAGCGAAATATGACGCAAAGAGCAGACAGTGGACGACAAAACAATAAGCAAGCAAAATAATTGATGGTATTATATTCCACTTATCGCGGATTCGATTCAATAAAGAAATTCTAATATTGTTTGGGGGCTTTTGTCATGAGACATAGAGAACGACGACTGATGCTAGTTCTAGTTCGTGTTGGTTAATAGTGATAGCAAGAACCAAGTTTCCCTTAGTCATTTCTTTAGATGTCACTTTCAAATTACCAGCCCAAAACCTAAAAAGGAGTTTTAAACAGCCTTAAATGTCTAAGCATATTGCAGACGAAAGAAAAGAGAGTGTAAGGAAAAGAGAGAGTACGGAAAAAGAGTATCGATATACAAAGGTTTTGAATGCCTCGAGATTATGTGTTGGAAAAACATAAAGACGCATCCCACGTGTACTTCGGCTGAAAATTTATTTTCGAAGCTAAGTTTTAACATCATCTGATGTCCGCGTTGCCTAGCACCGTGGAAACATACTTCAAGAGGTAGAATGAATTTAATTGGACAATTTCCGTGTTAATACCTAGAGATAATGCAGATATGACACCACCAGAATCAACAAGTTTCCCGAATTTATTTAGAAAGAGCATAAATCATTTCATGAAAATTGGTATTGTCCCATTCAATGTACTCCTCAGCGACAGCAGCGCACTTATGCCAGCATTTGATTCAATCCTCGAAACACTTTTTATACTCGGTATTCAGTATGGTTATCAGAGCATGTTTCGATTTTTCCATTTCTTCCTTCGGTCGCTAAAACACGTCTATAGCACTTGAATGAATAGCTCTTTTCGACGATAGTGAACAATGCGATTCGAACCAACGCTATGACGGGTAGAAACTTATAAAAAGTTAAAATCAAAGCCTCAAGACATCAAGCCACTTTCGCGTGCAGACGAAAATCAATTTGTTTGCTGTTGTGTTTTTATTGTTAATTGCTACGGCGTAAGATCCTGATAATTTATTTTTGCAATGTTTTTTTGGTGCGGTGTTCTTCACTATGGTTTAGCATGTTCGTGTGTGTGTTGTGTGCGTGACCTTGCTAATGACTTTATTACGGTCAACTTCGTGATTGGAATGACAGAATAAGCGAAGCAAGGAATGCGTGCGATGTGAGCCAGTGTTCAGTGAGTAAGTGATGATATAAAGTCTAACAACCGCATTCACGCAGAACTCGTTGAAATGGTTGAAACCAAAGCGCCAAGCATCAAACCATTGCAACGTGCATACGAGCATATCTTACGTAGGTATGTAGGTTATAGGTTGCTCTTATGATTTCTTTTTCGGCTCTCTTTTGCTGCTGCTCTCGTTGCTATGACTAATCTGTTGAAATTGATACTAAGTCTCCAAAACATCCTACAACTATCCTCAATCGGCTGGGAAAAAATAGCAGAACTGTGGGAAATGGTGCCCCTCGAAAAAAGATCGATTAATAGAGAAATGAGGGACATTGTTCGTGACATCGGGGCCGTGTACAAGGAGGTAAGCAGTATCAAGGAGAAGATAGACACTGGCGCTGTCGAGCACAACGACACCCAAACCGAAAAGTCAACGCACTGGCGAAAAACAAGTGAAATACCAAAAATAAAAAAACAAAATAGAAATGCTAAAGTCCAACAACGGAGAGTAGTCCCAAAAAATAAGAAAAGCAACCCCGTTGCTGAAACCGGAATGAAACATAAACATGTAAAACCCGACACTATCATAATAGGATCCCCAACAAGTCTGTCGTACACGCACCTACTTCGCAGAGTAAAGGCGGTAGACCCAAACTTGAAGCAGTGGGGGACTATATCTACAATCCGGGGAACCAAGAAAGGCAGTCTGCTTCTCCAGCTGGGAAAAGTAAGTGGCAACGTGGCAGAATACACGGCCGCCATTAATAAAATGCTGTGAAAACGGCGAGAAACCAGACACATCGAACTTCAATAGAGATCAATGATGTAAGCGAGATCACCACAAAAATGGAAATACGTATGTAAGGCAGTAGACTCACAGTTTGGAATCCACGACATGTCACCCGCAGACACCGTATCGCTATTCAAAACATACGAGGATACCCAAACTGCTATGATTAACCTCCCTACAAAAGTAGCAGAGAAACTGCTAGAAGCGGGCAAACTTAAAATTGGATGTCGTATCCGGAGACGAACCCTACTGATCAAATGCTTTAAATGCTTGGAGTCCGAACATATGGCCGAGGACTGCCAACATGAAGATCGCTCCCAACTCTCCAGGCAGTGTCGAAAACCTGGCCATATCGAAAAAATTTGCGTCAACGGTGCGCGATGCATGATCTGCAAGGAAACGAAACCTGACGAAGCGAACTATCCGGCTGCCCAATACTAAGGAGAAGATTAAACCAAAAATCACGATAAAGATTATGCAAATTTATCTAAATCATCGTGAGACGGTCCAGGATATCCCGAAACAAATATACAAGGAAAAAAAAGACATGATACTGAACGAATTTTTAAAGCGCTTGATAACAAGTTATGGATTAGTGACGAGGCGATCTGTCATATAGGTATGTGGAAAACACGACTTCCAAAACATTGCTAAAAAAAAAAAAAAAAAAAAATCATTTAAAAACAAAAAAAAATTGAGGGATCTAAAAGAGGAAGGTTTGGCACAAGGCCTATAGCCTTATCGGGAAAAACAAATTATTGTGGAAGATTTATTAAATTATACTTGCTAAATAAGGCCAAGGCCGGATCCCTGTTATAGTGCCGATGACGATGATGATGTTGTACTCCGCGCCGTGCTTTATCGTAACTCGAGAGAAAAGCGCGAAGTGTTGTGATTGAGAAAATAAAAGGCCAAAAGGATTTAGTAAATATAAAAATAGTTAGTTTTAATGGTGTTCAAATCAAAGGTATGTTTTGAGCGGACATGCGGCCAGCGGTTCGGCCTCTGGAATGCTACTGATCCCGAAATTGAAAAGCACTGCCCTTTTATAGTTTTTGTAGTTGACTTTTGTCAACTATTTTAATGTCAAAATTCCAAGAAGCACACGCAAGACGGCGTGCTTCGATTGGAATTTTGTTCTGGGAATTGTTTGGGGATTTTGTTGGATAGATTCTGGGAAGGGGAATCATGAAATGCGTTTTGAATTTAGCATCTCATGATGTCAAGGTTTTTAGGAATTGAGTCAATGTATGATGAATTAACTTTCGGTTAGATTCGTTGTACATGTGACTCAATATGGAATTTGGATCGGTTATGTGGAATTGAATCAATGTGCGACAATTGACTTGTGGTTTAATTTATCGCTCATTGATTCAATATGAAATTTGGGATTTGCGTTATGGGATTATGGATAGGATTTTTGATGTTATTGGGGATTTGGATAGGAGTAGCGATTTAGGATCGCTACAATGATGATGAAAATAGGAAGGCCTCATATATATGAATATATGTACATAAAAAATGTTAAATGTTAATTCAGAAAATATTGTACGCCGAAAGGCAAAACAAAACAAAAAGATATTGTACAATTTAGAGTGCTTGTGAGTCTTAAGTTAAAATTGTAATTATTTCTTTTTCTTGTAAAATAAATGCGAAATACAAAAAAAAAAAAAAAACACATCGCTAACCAACAGAGAGTTTTCATAAGAGCTACAATTAATGGAGTCACCTTCTACATTGTTACGTACGGCTACAAACTAATGGCGAACTATGCGGGACAACCTCATGGTAGATTCAAGAAGCACCGACTATAGTCATAGCTTGTGTCTATAATGCGTGATTTGCCGTGTAGGACAACAAAAGTACCAACAGGAGGGGACGCTATCTATTGGAAATATTTGCACGATTTGAATCCACCAGTCACAAATATTGCCAAGAAGAACGCTTACTACACAAAAGGAAGAAAGTCAGAAATAGATATCACCCACATCTGCAACCAACTCATAAGGAGATCAAAGTGGGAACTCTGTGAAAAGTACATCCACAGTAATTACCAAGCCATAATAGTGGAACTTGGTGGCATTAACGAGAGCCACCTCAACGAACAAACAGGTCCTAAGTGGAAGGATAGCGCTTTTAATGAAGGCTCATCTGAATCGAATCGGTGCAAATGGCCCACCAGTTAATAAGAGGTGGAACACAGTGTGTGACGGAGCAATCCCTAGACGGATACCCACGGATGGAAGAAAACCATGCTACTAGTGGACGAACGAAATTAACGCACTAAGGTTGCAGTGCTTACGATCCCAAGATCAATAGGAACAGCTGACTTCCAAGAACAGATTGATAACTTAAAAATGTCAAGGTGGAATCTAAAACCAGCCATAAAAAGTAGCAAGGCGAGACTTCAGAAACATCTACGCAGAGGCGGTCATAAACCTCTGGGTCTTCGCTCCCAGAATGGTTATGGAAAGACCAAAGGGACACAAATCCCTAGACATAATTTATTCCAACATGCTGCGCTCAATAGTAAAGCATATCATTCGTCGGAAATCTAACACAGGGTGGAACGTTTGTGATAACATCTGACACCTAAGCCGTACCAACGCTTTCGACATAAGAGATGCAGAGGGCATGCAAATACGCGACAAAAAAGCTCCTGGGTCTGACAGTATCCCAAACAAAGCTGTTAAAGCGGCATATAAAGGAGGACCAGAGGCATTCCATCCCGGGATGCAGAAATGCCTCAAAGAAGCAACATTTCCCGATGTGTGGCAAAATTCAATGCCCCGTACTCTTGTCAAAACCATCTTCCTATCGTCCCGCATTTACAAAGGGTAAAATCCTGAAGAAGAATATATGTGGTAGATTTCTTCCCATAGCGGAAAACAGCGCAGCGCTATCAGATCATCAATATGGCTTGAAGAAGTCGTGATCGACCATCGACATCACAACGGTGGTCGCTATGGCAGCGCGAAGAAAGGCAAAATATGGAAAGGAACAACAAAGAGATACTACGCCGTGGTGACATTGGAGATCAAAAGCGTCTTCAACTCGGCCAACTGGTTGTCCACCAGATGAGCATTTTAGCCGAATAGGTGTTCCACCCCATCTTATAAAAATCGTCATAAGCTATCTTATAGCTAAGTCATAGAAAGCTGATGTACGACTCGAACGGACAGAGACCCTTCCCGCGCCCATTCACCAACCAGCAGCACCCCCCCCCCCCCCCCCCCCCCCAATTATGAGACGGTCCCCGTCGATACCTCTCCTATCGTCCATTTTGCCACATCTTGGACCCGCGTAAAATGGCAGGCCTGTGGGGATGAAGTATTGTGCCAGGCATGGGCACTCCGTTCACTTTCTCCTCCATCATAATAAGTTCCGCTGAAATGAACCAAACGTCAAAATACTGAGAGCACAACACACCACTCAAGAATTTACGCATCTCCGCAGCCGGCGGACAGCGGGAGCGAAGCGACCTGTTCGGCCGGTGGATGGTAACGGACTCAACGATTTAAGCTTCGTTTGGGGTAAGTTTCTGGTGTGGTGGTAGATATCCTCTCCACTAAGGATATCGTTTTTACCTACCACCAGATAAACGTAAAGTCTCTCTTGGTGGAATAGGAAACCAGATCTTGTAATGAAGATCATGGTGGTGTGTGTGAGATCGTTCAGATCTGTGTTGTTTACACGTGCTCGAAGGCAATGGGTAAACGAAGCAGACAGGCGGTAAAGACAAAAGGGAGAAATGACCAAATGCGCCGTTGGTAATGCGGGTCATTGTTTACGCGATGCATCGTCGCTATTATCGACGTTGGGAAAAAAGGTGCTAATGGGATTGGTGGCCGAACGAATCCCTTGCATGCCTTTGTATATGTCGGGTAATTAGATGCGGCAGGGAAAGAAATTGAAGATTGTTTGTTAGTGGGAAAACAAACGATGAGTTGAATCTTATGCATGTTTACATGCGTTGAAATATGGTCTATGGCATCTGTAAAAACAAGCTGTCCGACATAAGATTTTAACACAGACAAAGGGTGCCAACTGGCTTGGGATTCATGATGCCATATGCACTTTAAAGAATTATTTCTAGGAATTTTAGATAATGCGTTGTATGCATTGAATGTCCTTGTAAAAGGAAATGTCTTGAGGTTACAATGCAAATGCATTGGCGGGAAACAGTGGCTGTTGGGTTGTAATAATGGGGGTTCTGCCTGATAATGTTAAGAAAGAAATCTTACGAAGAATCGTATGCGAAGAGATGCATGAAAAGATAAGTTTTTTTTCCAGGGGCTTTTTAGGTCACAGATTTGATATCTTTAATGCGTGGAGCATTTAAGATGCTAATGCGATTGCAATTGATAGTGAAATTAGGAGATTGGGTGAAATTTATGGGGGTTTTTCAGGAAAGCGAACCGTGGGGTTTGGCGGAACCGCCACAGGCCCGTATTAATTCACTCGATCAATATAATAAACCAAGTACCCCATATCTGTTAAAGGGCGCCCCTTAAACGGCGAACTGTGATTGTATTTCGAAATTTTTTATGGAAAATTATAGGAACTGCTTAAAAGAATGCCACGTACTTCCCGTCTCCAAAAACAGATCCAGATTCCCTCCAGAGACAACTGGATTTTCCATCCAAGCGAAAACGGTTACCTTCGTATCGGCAGGTTGGTTATATCCAATAGAAACCTTAACCAAACACCAGTCTTCCTTTCCTAAATCCTTAGTACGTGAACATAACCGTACTCTCCTTCCTAATTCAGCCCCCCCCCCCCCCCCCCCCACCAATTCGCTTCCTTGTCCCGCCGTTGCTCCCCTCATTCCAATTATAACTCGTCCCTTAACCCCCCCCCCTCCCCCACTTTTATACATATATTACTCCTCTTCGTAAATCCCACATCCACATCTCGTTTCCGCCAAACTCGCCCTTTCGCAAGACCAATTATTGATCCCCTCTTACTTCCAACTGTTAAACTCACACAGCAAGCCATCAATTCACCTGAATGTCGTTACACCCTGTCTAAACTTAGAAACACATTGACCTAAGAAAATGTCCGCCTCTTTCTTTCTTACCTCCATGACAAATCTGATTCAGCCTGCTATAAAGGTAAAACTGTTGGGTTTGATCTAATTGTCGAGTAGTGGGGATGCGTGACTACCCAAATTTGGGAGAGAGTCGCGAGAGCGCGAAAAAGTAGTTGCTCAGTAATCGGCATACAAGAAGGACCGATTCGACGATTACATTGATTAGAATTAATAAGACGCCACGTATTTATGAAAACGATGTTGTTCTGCTGACGCCGTGCTTCCTCCGAACTCGAGGGAAGAGCGTAGCATGCGTAGTAAGATCAAAACTACTATTTAAGTTTAGGATGAATGAAATTAAATACTTTTACACTTATCAAATTCTTTATTCATTTAAAGTTTAAGTTGCCTTCTTATGGCGTGCGTCGTAGAATGTGAAAATGACCATGATCGAACGATCATCGTCGATTGGCAAAACTAAAAGCTACCTGAAAACATATTAGTTTTCCTTTTTATACCTGAACCCTGAAACACATGAAAGTTGGTTTAGCCTATCATATTCGAGCAGATGCCACTGTTGCTCGATATGGATTTTGCTGATTGTATCAATCTGCTGCTGGGTTTTCGGATTGGGATGCATAGGAGTTTGTTATTTTGAGCAGCTGCTGGTTGCTCGATAACGATTCGGAAATCGTTTTGATTTTTTGGGTGTTTGTTATTTCGAGCAGCTGCTATGGTTGCTCGATATTGGTTATGGAAACTTTTGGATTATTTGTATGTTATATCGAGCAGCTGCTATGGTTGCTCGATATTGGTTATGGAATTATTTAGGATTCATGGGATTTAAATGAATAAAATTAGGATGATGGGATATGTATGTAGGGGGAGGATATTAATGGTAGGGCTTTCTGGAGCACTACAATGTTTATGAATAAAAGTGAAGTTACTGTTTATTAAACTATTGTCTACTTTATTTAAAAACCCACATACACAACAAAAACGAAAACCAGCGTCATGGTTTCCATTCAGCAGGAAGGTCTACCTACCGAGTTTTCTAGCCTCCGCAACCTGTTTATTAAATACCACAAAAATTTCAATCTGCTCCAAAAAAAAAAAAAAAAAAAAAAAAAAAAAAGTCAAAAGATGTATCGGCTTTTCGTCAATATATTCACAAGAAAATGACTTCTTCCGACAATGACAACTCTTTTTGACCCTAATCAGTCGCCCTCTCCACACCCCTCTAATTCTCAATACTCAATACTCTCCTTAACCATCTACTATCAGTGTGTCAGGGGTCTCCGCTCTCCTTTGATATATACGCTCGTACCGAAACCAACATTATCCCCACTGTTAATAGTCACGAACTATTCCTTTCCATGTCCATCGACTATTACCGGAGTCTCCATGCAAAATAGACTCACCCAATCTGGATTATGTCGTAATAAAAATTGACCAAGGACCAAAGTCTTTATACGTCATTTGTTTCTGTATACCTCCTTCGCAACGTATCGTGTCATAGAAACTTGCAACAGCAGCAGTTGATCACCTAACCGAGTTAAGTATTTCCCCTAGACGATATCGTTGTTATTGGGGATTTCAACCTCTCCCATCTCCAATGGATGTTGTCAGACGATCCTTTTACATCTCAAATCCCACAAGTACCATGGAATGTCTCTTTATTCAAACCTCCGTCTAATAAGTAATGTCCCAAATCATATGGAGAGGCAATTTGACCTTGTGTTTAGTCCCCACGCTCTCAACCATAGACAATTATCACCCCCCCCCCCCCCCCCCCCCCCCCCCTTCCACCGCTCCACTGGGCCTCTCGTATCCCTTTATCAAATAAATTTAAGAGTATTTGAAATCAGCACATTGTTTCGATCACCATATACATTTTATGGGGTAAGTCAACTTCTTCTATGCCTGTAACTCTACCCCGAAAAATTTGGCACGCCCTGAAAATGTTGTAATTTAATTTCAGTCAACTCTGTCTGTTTCCCAGCTGCCTGCAATAACATTTCACCCACATCGCACAAAAGCAAAACAGACGACACTCAATGTTTTCGTCTTCCTATGTAAATGTAAATTACCATTTGCCTACTTCCAAAACATATTTTTATCACACCAATGAGAAGCGTGCCAGTATTCGCTAGATATATGCCCGCGTCTATATTCACGTCGAGTTTATGATGTCAAAGCATAAAACCAGACACTTAAGTGGGTCCAAACGACCCATTTAAAGCGAAATAGGCATTCAGTTGGAATACCTTGTGCAATTACTAACCGCATAGAACGATAATTATGAGAAGCATTCGCATGGTTCAATACCCCGACCGACCTGCCACCGATTCCACTAGAGAGAGGCGACAACTTTTTGATTTTTACGTTAATTACTTTGAACTCATTAGCTTACTTCTAGGGGTTTTCCGCGTTACCTTTTTCTCGTCCGATTGTACGAAAAATTTTGGTTTGATTGCAAGGTGCTTCTATAGTATATTTAATTTTTTTAAAAAGGGTTATAATTGGTAATCATGTCCTGATAAACGTGACCTTTTCATATTTTTAACACGATTTATTTTTAAATTTGCGAGAAATTTAATTAAATACTTTTTGAAAATGTTAACTTGTAACGTACTTAATTAATACGACAAATTATTGCTTTCCACGTTTATCAGCCACATTAAGTTGTTTTGCGCTGTCGAAGTTGATCATTGTTTCATGGAAAATCAAACTATGAGCAATTATGTCCTCTATGTATTATTATAAATATTTGGATGCAAATAGCGAGTTCAATGAAGCTCTTCTAACTAGTTAGCATTGTACACAATATAATTTCATGTAAATGGTTGCCGCCACTCCAATTTAAATGTTAGATTCCAAGAATAAAATTCTATATAAATTTATATGAAACAGTTAATATTTTGTCAACCATTCATTCCAGCCTTCAATTAAAAGACTAATGATTATGTTACCTTAGCACAGTTAAAATCTTGACCATCTAAGTGTCAAGGGGTAGGTCCAACTTTTAATAGAATTCTAAAAGCCATGTTTTTGTTAAACAGGCGAATAAAATTTTATCAATCGGATCTGCATTATCAGTGCAAACGTAACTTGCTTTTTGTGGCCAAATAGTTATTAATCACATCATAGTTTCGTAATTAATGTTTCAAACATACTACTTGCTCCTACAGTCCCTCGCATCGAGCGTTGTGTGGTTTGTATACGTCCGCTGACTTCAAAGACTACACAAGTCGTTATCTGGGCCTGGTGTCCTCAGCACCAATAACTCTTTCGTCGCTAAGAGTTCACATTTACTTTTCGCATTAGACATCTATTACCCTTCACTTTAAATTATAATCGTCTTTGGTTTCGGAAATGATCTTTCACGAGAATTATCGCAACGATTCAACTTTCGTAGAAATTACTATGATAAACTCTACAAACCATTGAAGTGCTTAGACTTTTAAAGTATCCCATGGAGTTCACGCTAGACTGTTTCAATGGACAAGGAGACTATCGTTACGGCCGTTCCATCTAAATAGCTCTAGACAGTGTTAACTCTTCCATCGAATTAATGATGGTGTTCCCCAGGGATGTGTCCCCTCACCTATTCTATTCTTTATTTTTATAAATGATCGCATTACTCATAACCCAATACATTCCTCTGCTGATAACAACACGTTCTCTTACTCATTCCAACATGCTTGTCCAACGTCTTCGAACCTCAGTATCAACCTACAGCAAAATTTAGCAAAATATTTCAATACGGGTTTTTTAATCGAATAGAATTTAGTATCTCTAAAACACAGACGTGCCTCTTATCGTTAAAAAGAACTCTCAATGTAGACATACTGTCAACTAACAGCACTTACATCGTTAAAGCCAAACAACTACCAATTCTTAGTACCCAAAGAACCTCTATATTTAATTGAAACGAGCACATATTTAAAAATGACGTTTTTAAATCGTCTTAGCAGCCATATTTAAAATGGTAAAAATGTCATCAATTGTCAATTGCTTTATTATAATTTAACTTTATAATAATTGGACTTTTAAAAAAAGTTTTGGTTTTATCTCAAATATTTTGTACTTTAAATTATTTTAAAAACCTATCGTCCCTTGAACATACCGCCCCTAATAAAAAACCTAAACCCATTATTGTCTTAGTCATAAATTGCCAAAAGCTGGAATTCAATTCATATGACTGGTCGATTCATAATAAGCAGCTACTGTGTGTTTAATTTCATTATCAGAAACCACGTGGGGCATTTACAAAGGGCGAGTTAGAATAGAAGACCATCTCTCCCAACAATTTGAAATCCGGGACGGACTAAAACAGTGGGATGGCCTCTCACCATGTCTTTTTAACCTCGTGCTCGAGTATGTTATCAGAAAGGTACAAGACGACAAAATGGCCGGATCATCCCTGAATGGTGTCACACAAGTGCTCCCATATGCGGGTGACAGCCGTTCTGGGCAATAATCTAGAAACTATAAGTAACAACTGTGAAATCATCATGCAAGTGGCAGAAGAGGTGGGCCTAGAAATAAATGAAGACAAAACAAAATACATGATTACGGCGAAAGCAGGTGGAACTCAAGGAACACATACAAACGTCAGAGACAAGATATTCGAAAAAGTTAAAGTATTTAAATATCTGGGAACGATACTGACGGTCAGTAACGAAATGTCGAAGGAAATTAATAGAAGACTGCATTCCGGCAACGCTAGTTGGCACGCAGTCAGTAAACGGCTGAAATCCAAACTGCTATTACGTAACATAAAGGTCCGCGTTTATAGAACCATAATAATGCCGATTGTTCTATACGGATGTGAAACATGGGCTCTCACAAAACGTGAAGAAAACAAATTCCGCGTATTCGAGAATTAAAATTTTAAGGAGTGTGGCGGTTTCGCCAAACCCAGGGCCCACTTATCTGAAAAACCCCCCATATCCAAAACCCAACTCCCATTATCTCCCGCCAATGCAATCGCATCGGCACCTGAAAATATTTCCTTTTCCAAGGACATTAATGCATACAAGCATTACATAAAATTCCTAAAAATAATTGCATCTACAAGGGCATTCAGACATTATCAGTGCATCTCTGCATTAGCGACCCAAAAACCGAATTTCCAATTAGTGTAGATATTCACACTATAGTTCGATCCTGCCGTCGCCATAGATGCCATGCATAGTTGACACAGATGGTATACACAACCGTCATTGTGTATCCATCTAAATTTCTTTCCGAAGACTTGCAACTATTGATTCAGTTGCAAGCATTTCTCGCGGAAATATTTCTTTGTTTGAAAATCCAAACAATCACCGACGTCACGTTTTGCCGTCGGATCGGATTCAATGGCATAAACATATGCAAGCAAAAGAATCCGATTCTCCCAGTCGGCAGAGAGACGATATACGATCTCTATTGTATGAATTATCGCAATCCCTTTTAGCATCTAATGAGTGGCTGCTATTTAGACAGCTGACCCTCATTACCGAAAGATGCCGTAGGTCATTTCCCCTTTGTTCTTTTTTCTCCTCGTTTCAGGTTTAGTTTATCCTTGGCTAAACGCATCGATAAACATGGTGTTGTGTACAAACACACCCATACACCACCGCGTCCCAGAGATCGCCTTCCATTGGTCACTGGTCAAAGGAATTTTCATTTCCTTTTCACCACACCACCAAACTCACCGCAAACGAGGATTGAATCACTGAGTCGTGTCCCAACCATCGCGCGCGCAGCATGTCTTCGTGGCTGCAGAGTGCACACGGTAGTGTGCACTCCAGTGAGTGTAATAAAAGAGCATAAAAGTAAATTTACTACCCCCGAGTGTTAGTATGAATCGTGTGTGTCGACCGTGTGATCAATTAAAGCCGAAATTAAAAATAACTTATTTGAATTAAAGTTTCGCAAGAAAACGAAGAACGTATTAGTGCTGATCAGAAATAAAGAAAGAAATTAACAACTAAAACCCTGGGTGTTTCATTTATCCTGTGTTGCTTATTTGGTGAACGCAACTCGGCGAAAGTTGCTCGGTACTTTCAATGACTCGAATTGGGTTTCCCCTTTCCACCGTGAGCTGTTCGGGTGTCGTCGTTCTGCGAGAACAATCTACGGAAGTGCAATGATGGAGATTCTTCGTACAACCTGTGCCAACGCCGGTACCAAGACGCAGATTTATGCCACAGGAGTATCTTTGCCGATAAATATGACGAGGGGGCAGGACAATGGAGGAAACTCCACAACCACGAATTGGAAGAGAAATACCACAAACCCCGGCATAAGGCTAATAACCTTGCCCGGAAAAACAAATTATTATGGACAATTTAACAAGGCTTGGATAAGCACCGGATACCGGTGGAGAGACTTGCCAAATAAGGCCAAGACAGGATCCCGGTTGTAGTACTGATAATTGTGATACCGCAAACCTACAACAGTGAGAGTAATCAGGTCGCGAAGATTAAGATGGGCCGGGCATGTGGCGCGAATGGGCAACGCTGGGACCGTGCGTAGAATTCTTGACGGTAGACTAACGGAAAAGAAATCGGCAGGACGGCCGCGACGAAGATGGGAGGAAAATGTAAGGTTTGACCTTGAGGAGATCGGATCGGATGGTCAAACGTGGAAGGAGAGTGCAAAGGACAGGGAGCGATGGTGGAGTCGAGTCGGTGAGGTCATGAACTTCCGGGCTCCTACAGGCCAATAAATAATAAAATTATTATAATTAATTATATTAATTGTGCTTGAATCCAGCGTCTGTTTCCTTGCTATGTTTAGTTGAGAATATCCGGTGGAATTAAAGCTGCTACACTTGGGCTAACACTGTTTATACGGTTCCTTAAGATCCCATTCTATGAGTTGAACACACGTCCTATCGAGCCTGAGATAAGGGACTGTTTTCTTGTGCTACCCAATTGTTGATCGTACAACAGATTATAGAGGAAGTAAAGTATTATTATTTCACCCAATTCAGATTTTATATTCACGCTTCAGGATTATTTTGATTGAAAGTTCACAGTCGTTTTAGGACGACAGAAAGAATAGATTGTTAAAAATTGCCAGTCATCGTCTCTCGTAAAAACTCCTCTTCCCCGCTACATTCCTATTTCTTACTCAACCAACTGATATCGCCTGTACAATCAATTCGTGACGTTGGCATCTTATGTGATAACTTCATCCCACATATTGATGGCATTATCCTCAAGGCCAACTCTGCCCTTGGTTTTGTGTGAACGCTGATCGAAATGATTCCCTAATCCCTACGTTTCCCGATCGCTCTAACTAGCCTTTGTCCCTCCCATTCTTGAATATGTTAATCAGATCCAGTCTCCTCACTACTCGTCTCATATTCACAGGATCGAAAGTGTGCCACGTGGTTTTTTGCGTTTTGCCCTCCGACGATTGAATTGGGAAGATCCTCGCGTTCTACCTCCACACACAAGCCATCTACACCTAATTAAGCTGTAGCAGTTCTACGAACCGCACAACCAACTATAGGTTGGGATGTCCTTTCCGCCAAGGAACATACTTACCCTTTATTCATTACACGTGTCCACAGACACGTGTCCCAAAGTCCTTAGTCATACCTGTAACAAAGATCATATGAAACTGCAACAACGTTGAACCCGATATCAAAAACCAAGGAACTTAACGTTCAAAAACTTCCAATATCAAGTTCAACGCAACCATACATCGTATGCAAAACCAGTCCAAAAATGCAGGAAAGCATCGCATGTGAATCAATCACCCAGCCTGAGCAGCAACGCGATGTTTTCCCACGAAATACCATTGTCGGTAAGTAAACCGAACAAGGGATGCATTCTCGGGTAGCTAAAAGCAATTAGCACCTAAATCCCTTGCATGACCTAATGCTAAGGCACACTTGCGTAAACAAACGATTCGTTGCGCCGCTGATGATCAGGCGAACAATCATAAACGCATAACACTATCCCTGATAGATGTTTATGATGGAAAAGGCAAACAAAGCCTTACATCCCATAGTCCGTGTACACATCCGAAATGCAGGCGATCCTTTGCGCATGCCAGATGTGCAGTTCAATCCACGGAAAGATCGGAGAATAAGCGGCGGCATCCGATCCGTAAACAAAAGAGAAACATGATTCCCACCACCAGCACCGAATGGTGATAATGATGATTTTAGGTAAGGTTTCTCCTTTCCAGATCCAATGGGAAATTCTCCTTTTGAAATGCAAAAGGAAATTGTATGCTGTTAACAGATACGATGGGAAAGTCTGTTAGCGGATTGGATGGGGAAATTTTCCTTTGCAGATGCGGGTTGAGAAATTCTAATGGGATATTTTTAGGATAGATACAATTAGTCCACATCGAGCATCCGTCCAAGGGAGAACATTTAGAGAACCCAATTAGAAGGCCGGTCCGCGTCGCGCAACGTATTAGAAATAAAATCGAGAAAATCACACTTAAGAGAATCTATCGCGAATACGACACAATATTAATACGAGGAATTAACAATACGCGCACGCGTGCCGGATACCACATTGATTCGATTTGTATTCTTGAGGTGCGAAAGAAACGTAGTGACACATCGCATCAATTCCAAACCGAAGAATCGCGAACTCAGTTCACCTAGAAACGGGGATAATTCATCTGAACATTTAAAATCAGTGTGTGAGTGTGTTTCGTCAGTACGACCGTGTCCATTAGTTCTAAGTGCTGTGCAAGGAAATAATTAAAGGAAACCAATAAAGAAAAATCTGCAGAAACGTGTTTTGTTGAGCTCACTTCGCTGGTGTATTTTTCTTCTATGGTAAGCAGTGTTCGGCGGGACACTCCAACATCATCCCACAGTGACTGACACGAAACATACCGCCAAAAACCTTAACACACTTGAAGACCGCAGAATTCATGCCGACATCAGCCACCTCCTTTCTCAGATTCAATCAACTCCCCAATCCTGCTCTCCTCCATCACATTTTACACTAACCTGCCTAACCTTGGTCTCTTCTTTTTTACCCTCCCATCACACTTCTTACGGCTCTAATGAACCTATAGCGTTTTGGATGATAGTGAAAGAACGTATGATTCGAACTGACGCTGTGACAGTTAGAATCACCAAAAATTGACCCAAAACGCAACCCATCAGGCCACCGCCGATTTTTAAACTCAAGTACATTCGACTGATGTGGATTCTGTTATGTTATCGCTATGGTATACGGTTCTGATGCATTTTCTTATTCGATTTTCGTTCGGTGTTCTTCACTATTTGCTTGTGTATTGTGTGTGTATCTGTTAGAAACGCCGCAAGCCCATTTCACAAATGCTGCGGTAGGCAAAGTTTTACTCCACCTTTTTTTGACTTCAATCTCACTTCTTCCGCTCTCAAACGTCGTCGACTTCCTGAGACCCTGACCTCGCCCCGCTTTCCGCATACACTCTCACAATCCGCAGTTATACTCACACTCTAGCCTCCGCCCTATCCTCGTCCTCCTCTGAGCCACTACTCATACGATTGTCTATCCACCTATCCTCCCCAGTTTTTATACTTTAAAGTTTAAATAAAGATAAATAAATCGGTCTTTTGTTCCACAACGACCGAACATCAAACTGACTGCGGTCTCAATGAATCGATCTCTCGTATGTTACGTAACCCCAACATCTTACGTACCTGAGTTCCATTACTCAAAAGTCATTAAAAATATCCATCCTGTCTCACACCACCACTTCTGGCCCACATTCCCTAGACTCAGAATTATTGTGTGAGGCAAAGAGTAAATTAAAAATAAATATAAAATTATTGTTTATTATAACAGGCTAAGGCTTGCATTAAGCTGAATAAATAATTATCTAGACACAATTAAATAACTAAAAACAACGAATTTACTCAATTGGATAAATACATTTTTCTAGATGAATAAAAAACCATTTGATTTTTTTTTCTTCGATTTGACAATGCAAATCTTAAATATCATTACTGCTTTTCTTATTTTTAAATTAATGTATGTATCCTACATGCATGGTTTGTGTTAAACGACTTTGAATCCAGGAGAAGAACAAGTAATTGCTTATTACGATGCCCCTTGAAGATAAATGAACGAAATGAAGAAGAATTATTGCTCTCCAGGCGCCAAAAGTCTGCACAAATCTGTCAAAGATCCAATGAACTTTTCAAAATTAATGACGCCAAGGTAGCCCATGGTCATAAATTTAACGCAGCTCCACTACAAGAGGAACCCAAGAAGACAATACCAAAAGGAAACGAGTGGTTATATCCCGGTAGGGCGTAATGTATCCATAATTTCCTAATATATTTTATTATGTCTTGAATATAATTCGTTAGAGACGAGAGGCTGTTTAACTTGACTTTGAGCATTGGTACGATGCAACATTTTATTATTTTCATTTTTTTGGGTTCGAGTTCTAATAAGTTAAAAAGAAATTAAATGTATTTAATAGTGAATTAAAAAAGATATAATCACCGTTCAAAACAAAATCAACTCAGATAGTGTGCTTTCAGAGAAATACAGTTGCAATTAACAAATTGTTGACAACACATTGTTGTATTTTCTCAGCTATAAGCTGGCAGTACTTAACTTCTCGTATTATACCGAGTTGATCACTATCGATGTAATAATGTGGAACAAGTTCACCTACTTCCCTCCAAAACATCCAATAATTGGATAATACCCAAGTGTTGAGCGTGATATCCACAAAACGGGAGTTTCAACTGAATACATTTGGGAGTAGCTCAATTGAGGTTTCGAATTTCTCTAAGCACTACATGTAGCCAATTAATCGTCACCTGGATGGAATTGAGGGCAGAAGCCGATAGCGAGTTCCCACAATCGCTGGCAATTATCAACGTCAGTTTATTTTGTAGTTTGTGTTAATTCTGGCATGAAATATTTTTGAAATTCCCTAAAGATTATGGTACCTAATGTGTGTACGGCGTTCAGTGGGAGCAAAAAGATACATGGGCAAATTGGGAATCATTTGTAAAATCATAAAACCGTACATCTCCCACTGTTGCTAACTCGCTAAATCTGCGAATTGAGTCGACAAGGAAGTATTATCGGTTGTCACATAGAGAAAGTTATGTAGGACTTCTGGCATTAGATTGCAGTTTATGGACAATTTTGTCGTGCAGTCCTCAAATGAACATTTTTTGGAATATCTTACTTGTTAATTTCGGTTGAGAAGAGAAAGCTAATGTGGCTGATAACAAGGTTTGGACATTTTGGATATTGATTGCAAAAGAGAATGTGCATTTAAGAAAAATGTTTGTTCTAAATATTTTTCAATTCTACCATATTTTTCAAACTAGTGAAGTTGTTGATGGCCTAAAGATATCCTTAATTCAATAAAATCGGCATATAATTAAGGGATTATAAAGAAGTTAAATGCATCACTCATAATAACTGTAAATCGTTTAAAAGTTCTTGAACTCGTTAAAATATCCGATACTTCGACTACTCAAGGGTTCGAAGAGATTCACTTAAAACAATGAATGAATATCTGTAATATACAGTGCTGGACAAAATAATAGAAACAAGCTTATTCTTCGAGATTAATCGTTAAGAAAAAATGTGTTTGGGGAAAAATAAGAATTAAAATATACTAATAGATTTGGAAGCTCCTCGATAGTATAGTGGTTAGTACGAGGGTTGCCTTTTATATTTCGGGATTAGAGAACAAAAACAAATATTGATCATCGAAAATCACTTTATTATTTTTCAAAATATTCCCCATGAAGATCTATACACTTTTGCATGCGTTTGAACCAATTGTCGAAGCACTTTTGCCACTCTGATTGAGGTATCTCCAACACATGCATTCTGAATGCAGCAACCGCTTCTTCATGTGTCGAAAAACGTTGACCTCTCAGTTAATTTTTTACGTACGGGAATAAAAAGAAGTCATTCGGTGCCAAGTCAGGACTATACGGCGGATGACCCATCAAATCGATGTTTTGGGTGCTCAAAAATGCAGTTGTCGCAGCCGATGTCCGTCTTCGGCGGTTGGTTTTCCTGATTTCTTGGAAGACAACTGGCAAACAAATGGTTGTGTACCACTCAGAATTGACTGTTCTGCGTTGTTCTAGTGGTACGGTTGCGACATGTCCAGTTTTTCCGAAAAAAACAGGCGACCATTTGCTTGGAAGTGCTTCGTGCGCGAACAACTTTTGTTGGATTTGGCTCATCTTGAAACACCCAGACAGTCGACTGCTGTTTACTTTCGGGCTCATACGCGTAAATCCACGATTCATCACCTGTCACGATGTCATAGACGTGTTTCGAAGCACTGCGACCGTATTTTTTGAGCATTTCTTTCGACCAATTGACACGAGCCTTTTTTGGGGTGATTGACAAATTGTGTGGGATCCAACGCGAACAAATTTTTTTGACAGTCAAATGTTTATGCAATATTGAATGTATGCTGGTCTCACTAACGCCTAAGGTTGTCTCAATCTCACGATAGGTCACATGACATCTTCCAATATCAGTTCGCGCACAGCATCAATGGTTTTCGGAACAACAACTGATTTTGGACGACCTTCACGAAATTCATCTTGGAGTGAACTACGACCACGATTGAATTCACCATACCATCGATAAACACTGGTCTTTGATGGAGCTTCATCGCCAAAAATTGAATTAAGTTCATCCATGCACTGTTGCTGAGTTAATCCACACCGAAAGTTGTAAAAAATAATCGCACGAAAATGTTGACGATTTAATTCCATTTTTGGGCCGAGATGAATCTTTTAAGTTACTGTAAACAACACAAATAGCGCTCGTATGTCAAAACGTTCTGAGTGCGTATAACCTCAAAAATGTCCAACTTTACGACAGAGCTGTCAATGGCCGGACTGCAACACTAGGGTTGCCAAATCCCGGAACATAAGAGGCAACCCTCGTATACCCACCTGTCACATGGGAGACCGGGGTTCGATTCCCGTCGGGGAGCCTGTGGGGAACGAAGTCTGGACGCCAGCATGGGCGCAGGGTTCTTTCGTCCTCACCGATTTAATACAAAGTTCCGCTGACGCGAATCACCAGAGATATCCGAGAAGGCCATAAGAGTCAAAACACTGGTTATTTTTAGTTGGCAAAATGTTATCTTTATTTAATTCACGGATAGTTATTTTGCATTAATCAACTGAACGCGGATTGAAAGTTACTTACAAATATTTTAATTTAAGTATCCTCGTTCAGTTTGAAACGACAAGCCGCGCACATCGTTATACTTGCTCGAGATATTTTCTCTTGTGTTATTTCTAACTGCGCTTGATTATTTTGCTAAATCGCAAACGGTTACGGGACTCATCATCTTCTGATGAGAATCCCCCAAATGTAAAAATGGGCCGACGTAAAAAAGTGACAAATAATCCGGGTAGCTCCCAAAATAATTTATCTTCTTTTAATCGCTTCAGTGATCTTTCTGATTTATCCGATAATGAAGAATTAATGTCTGAGCATGTACAGCCTGTACATGAAGTACCCACAAAAATTGAACTACCTCCGATTCACTTGATAGGAAAAAATAGCGTCTTTGTGACTCAATGGATGAATGATAACGGCATAGCCAAATTTGATTGCAAAAACACATCAATTGGTTGCCGCTTTAATCTCTACACTGAATCTGAATTAAATAAAATTAAATCTGCCCTTCGCGAAAAAGAACTCCAATTTTTCACACATAATGTTAAAAACCTGAAACCATTTAAAGTAGTGTTATATGGATTACATAAAATGAATACTGATGACCTTAAAACTGAATTGTGTACAAATCTTAAATTAGAAGTTCTCCAAATTTCTTTAATAAACATTAAAAATCCCAAATACAAAGAACAGTGCAATTATTTAGTTTACCTTAACAATAAAAGCATTAAAATGAATGAACTAAGAAGACAAGCTAAGTTTGTTAACCACGTTTCAGTACATTGGGACTTTTATCGAAAGAACCCACACTTCGTGCCTCAGTGTCATCAATGTTTAATGTTTGGGCATGGCTCTTCCTTTTGTAATGTAAAAAAAGCATGCTCCCACTGCTCTGAATCACATAACTCACAAGAATGGACTAACAGAGAAAAACCACATAAATGTGTTAACTGTGGTGAACAATACACAGCAACCGACGCCACATGTAGAAAGAGATTAGAATTCATTGAAATACAAAATCGACTCAAAGCCAAGAACCGGAGAAGACGATTTGGATCAGAACATGTCATTCATGATCCACTTCCAAGCAAACTCACCAGCTTTAACCTCAACACCTCTGACTTTCCACGTTTAGTTCAGAAAAACCAACAACATTCAAACAACAATCGTCCCGTGTCTGCACCGCGAAGCCTTCCAACAACACTCACCAGTAGCAGTTTACAGATGACAACAGCACCACGACCGCCAAACCAAAACAACAATTTATTTAGTTTTGATGAACTTATTTCTCTTAAAAATGAAATGTTAAGTAAATTATCTTTTTGTAAAAGTAGACAAGATCAATTTAACGTCATAGCTGATCTTAGCATTAAATATCTTTATACTAACAATGGCCAATAAATTAAACATGCTTTTGTGGAATGCTAAAAGTTTAAAAAACAAAGAAATAGAATACTTTAATTTTCTAATTGAAAACAAAATTGATATCGCAGTGATTACCGAAACCTGGCTTAAGCCAAATATCAGTATATATGTTATAACAGAAATTACTATTGTTACAGATTGGACAGATTAACAGAAAAGGGGGGAGGTGTATGCATTTCAGTAAACAAGTCTGTGAAACATAAATTAATTCCAATTACTAAAACTTATTTGATAGACACACTATCAATTGAAGTTGAATGTACCCCCACCAAAGTATTCAAAATTATGGCTGCCTATTTTCCTGGCGGTAGTGGAGTAACTAATGAAAGAAAACAAAAATTTAAGTCTGACATCTTGAAGTTTATAAGAACAAACGAAAATTTTCTCTTATGCGGAGACTTTAACTGTCGTCATTCGTCATGGGGTTGTGTTCGCGCAAACGCTTGGGGAACAATTTTGTCAGACCTCAAGGTCTTCGAAGATTTCGATATTGCTTTTCCATCTGAGCCAACTTACTATCCTTTCAATGGTAGAGGTCATCCCTCAACCTTAGATCTGGTACTTTCAAATACAATTGACAATATTTCTCACCCAATTGTTATAAACGATCTTTCATCTGACCACAAACCTGTTGTTTTCCTTCTTAATGAATCATTCAACTCCAGCTGAAAATTATAATTTCAATCGGGCTAATTGGAAAAAATTTAAACGTCACGTAAACGATTCACTTTCTGACTTTTCTCAACCCTCTACCTTTACGTTATAGGAAATTGATGATAAAGTTAATGCATTTGAATGTTCCATTAACGAGGGGGTTAAGGCGACGGTCCCTTTGCTCTCTGCCTCCCATAAAAACAATAGCGAAATTTCATGGCTAACAAATGACGTACGAAGGACGATCATTTAGGAACTTAATTCGTAGACGTTATCAAAGGTCAAGAGACTTATTTCTGAAATTTCAATTGAATTTGCTTAACAAACTAGTTATACGAGGGTTGCCTTTTATGTTTCGGGATTTGGCAACCCTAGTGTTGCACTCCGGCAATTGACAGCTCTGTCGTAAAGTTGGACATTTTTGAGGTTATACGCACTCAGAACGTTTTGACATACGAGCGCTATTTGTGTTGTTTACAGTAACTTAAAAGGTTCATCTCGGCCCAAAAATGGAATTAAATCGTCAACGTTTTCGTGCGATTATTTTTTACAACTTTCGGCGTGGACTAACTCAGCAACAGTGCATGGATGAACTTAATTCAATTTTTGGCGATGAAGCTCCATCAAGGACCAGTGTTTATCGATGGTATGGTGAATTCAATCGTGATCGTAGTTCACTCCAAGATGAATTTCGTGAAGGTCGTCCAAAATCAGTTGTTGTTCCGAAAACCATTGATGCTGTGCGCGAACTGATATTGGAAGATCGTCATGTGACCTATCGTGAGATTGAGACAACCTTAGGCGTTAGTGGGACCAGCATACATCCAATATTGCATAAACATTTGACTGTCAAAAAAAAATTGTTCGCGTTGGATCCCACACAATTTGTCAATCGCCCAAAAAACGGCTCGTGTCAATTGGTCGAAAGAAATGCTCAAAAAATACGGCCGCGGTGCTTCGACACACGTCTATGACATCGTGACAGGTGATGAATCGTGGATTTACGCGTATGAGCCCGAAAGCAAACAGCAGTCGAATGTCTGGGTGTTTCAAGATGAGCCAAATCCAACAAAAGTTGTTCGCGCACGAAGCACTTCCAAGCAAACGGTCGCCTGTTTTTTCGGAAAAACTGGACATGTCGCAACCGTACCACTAGAACAACGCAGAACAGTTAATTCTGAGTGGTACACAACCATTTGTTTGCCAGTTGTCTTCCAAGAAATCAGGAAAACCAACCGCCGAAGACGGATCACTCTTCACCACGGCAATGCGAGCTCTCACACATCGGCTGGGACAATTGCATTTTTGAGCACGCAAAACATCGATTTGATGGGTCATCCGCCGTATAGTCCTGACTTGGCACCGAATGACTTCTTTTTATTCCCGTACGTAAAAAACAAACCGAGAGGTCAACGTTTTTCGACACATGAAGAAGCGGTTGCTGCATTCAGAATGCATGTGTTGGAGATACCTCAATCAGAGTGGCAAAAGTGCTTCGACAATTGGTTCAAACGCATGCAAAAGTGTATAGATCTTCATGGGGAATATTTTGAAAAACAATAAAGTGATTTTCGATGATCAATATTTGTTTTTGTTCTCTAATCCCGAAATATAAAAGGCAACCCTCGTAAAAAAAATGCAGGAAATTCGTAATAGAGACTGGAATCGAATGTTATCCCAAATTGACAAGCGTGACCAAAAAATATGGAAACTTTCGAAGATTTTTAAGAAAAAAAATAATAGAATCCCATACCTCGAATGTAATGGCCAAATTCTTCATACAAATGAAGAGAAGGCTACTGAATTCGGTAAATGTTTTCTGTCTAGTCACTCAATAACAGATGGCTTTAGTGACATTCAAACCAAACAAATAGTACAAAACAGTATTAACTCTATTAATCTATCTTCAATAGAATTAAATAATATCCATATACCAATATCTCTTGTTAAAGACACCATTTCTTCTATTCGCATAAAAAAAGCAGCTGGTAATGATGAAATTTCAAACAGGGTCATTAAAAACATACCAAAAAATTCTGTTCAGTATTTAACATCCCTATTTGAAAGTTGTCTTCGACACGCATATTTTCCAAGAAGATGGAAGATTGCTGAGATAATTCCCATAGCTAAACATACTCAACCATTGACACAGGCATCTAGTTATCGCCCGATAAGTTTACTCAGCTGTTTAGGCAAACTTTTTGAAAAACTTGTCTTTTTTAAGATGAATGAATTTGTATAATCAAACAGTCTTTTCCAATCGAACAGTTTGGTTTTAGGAGGGAACACTCGACGACTCACCAACTAAAAAGAATCACAAGTATAGTAAAAGAATCACTTTCAAATAAAAAATCCTTAGGTATGGTTTCGTTTGACATTCAAAAGGCATTTGACAGTGTTTGGCACGACGGCCTGCTTCATAAACTATTTACTCAAAATTTTCCTAATTACATTCTTAAAATTATTCAAAGCTTTCTTACAGATAGGCTTTTTTATGTCAAAATATTGTTTGATTCATCACCCCTGTTCCCCATAAAAGCAGGCGTTCCACAAGGTTCAACCCTATCGCGCCTTTTATATAACGTATATATTGTTGATTTTCCAAGAGATTTCACTGTGAAAATGCCTTCTTTGCTGATGATGCAGATATATTCTGTAGTTCTAACGACTGTCAAAGTATATTAACGAATTTACAAAATGCTTTATTTAATATCGAAAAGTTTTTTCACAGGTGGAAAATCAAAATAAACCCATCGAAATCTCAAGCAATATTTTTCTCACGAAAGAGAAAAGCCTCAAATCTGCCTCAATATAATCTGTCGATCTGCAACACTCCAATTGAATGGACAACAACAATTAAATACCTTGGTATCACTCTCGATAAGACGCTAACATTTTCAAATCATATTTCTACCCCTATCAAAAAAGTAAATGTTTTAATAAAAATTCTATTTCCACTTTTAAATAAAAATTCTTATTTAAGCAAAGGTAATAAACTTCTTCTTTATAAAGTCGTTATTCTACCTTCATTAGTATATGCTTCTCCTTGCTGGTATAAATGTGCTGAATGTCACCTGAAAAAACTTCTAATTTGTCAAAACAAAACTCTAAAAATGATTGTCGTTATATAGATTTAAGATTATAGTTGTAAAGGAATTGCTATCCTAAATCTCTTAAGTACTAGTTGTAAAATATACCATAAATGTAATTATCTACTAAATAAAAAAAAAAAAAAAAAATTGAATTGAAAAAAACTCTAAAAATGATTATGCATCTTCCCTGGCATTTTTCCACACTAGCTTTCCAACAATTTCAAATAAATTTGAGAATAAATGTTCGATTCACGATAATGCATCAAAAATTCACTTGTTTAAACATACCAGTTTAGTTTAAGTTATTATTTAGTAGATTTTAAGATTATATTATTTTTTTGCATCCATTGAGTTTTTTTTTCGCAATTTTCTCATAATAACTACCACTTTCATAAGAATTTTCTATATTATAAAATCTTTAGTTGCTAAGAATCATTGCATTCTAATCTCTATATGTTATAAATATTAAGGGGTTTGTATGCGATTGCGGTCTATGCACCTGAGGAGCACCGACAAAACCTATTTATAGCGGAGCTCGAGACACTCTTTCGATGCTTACAATTGCACCTGGACAAAAATTACTTTATCCTAGAGGGAGATATGAACGCCAAGCATAGAAATTGGGGAAATTTTATATCTAATGCCAGAGGAAATCAGTTGGCTGGTTGGTTAGATCAGTTTCATATTGAATATAGAACTGACCTGCTAACTACGAAATATCCATCGTTCCCCAGAGGTAGATCGTTCTTAGATATCTTGCTAATCGACTCACGACTGAGATTACTTAACACCAACAGACGAAACACAAACTGTTTACGGACAATTGAATACGACAGCGACCACTGTGCATTCACGGCAGTAATAGAACTTCCGAACGAGCTCGCAAATCTGGAGGAATTCGTGATCCCGCAACCCTATAACTACAGGGCAATGCGATGGCCGCGGTTCACCAGATCATTAACAAGAGAACTGTGTTCGAATGACTTTAATCTGCCAGTAAACAGAAACCTAACAAATGACGAAATCGACAAATACATTCAACAAATGGACGAAACCGTAAAACGAACAATGGACAAAACACCTCCCAAAACAACTGTTACAGATCACATTAACATGTACAGAAACGCAACAATAAACGCACTCCACAAGAAAAAGAGCAGACTGCTATCGAAATTAAAACAATTACACAGACAGTTTACAGGCAGACAAGACCAGGAGATAATATCACTGAAATCTCAATTAAAAAACCTCCAACAATTACTTAAAGTTAATTATAGATTAGCAACAAATTTGTATTGGAACAACAGAATTCGAGCTATAAAAACTAATAACCCGAATATGTTCCCACAAATAAATAAAATATTCAGGAGAAATAATCAAAACGAGATTCAGTGTCTCCAAATTCCACGTACTGAGGTAAGCAAGCAGCTGCTAACCAACATTGGCATAGATACAGAGAACGCTATCTTCAATAGTGAGCTTTTCGTGATCGAAGATCCTTTGGAAAAGGTGAACGCTGTGGGAGCTGTCTTTCAGGAAATGTACAAGGTGAATGAAAGCATTCACCGAAATCACGACCTGGAGGACAGAGTTCTACTCAATCACCTGCACGTCCGGAATGAAATTTCACTTTGGCAATCGGAGAATCCGGGTTTTACCGAATTCAGTGAAGATAATCTGTCAATTGACATTAATGCCAATGGTGTAGTGGCTAATAGCCTTCTAATAACAAGGGAAGGAATCCAGAGTATCTTCGACTCACTAAGAAGCAAAAAGTCAGTGGGAATAGATGGAGTACCTAACATCGTACTCAAGAACCTGCCCCCAAAGGCAATAGACATATACACGGTCCTGTTTAACAACGCGTTGAATAATGGATATTATCCCGCGCGTTGGAAAACGGCTATCATTCAGCCCATCCCAAAAAAAGGGCAAAGACTGTACAAACCCAATGAACATGCGTTCGATAAGTTTACTCCCAAGCATCAGTAAAGTATTTGAAAAAATCATTAACAAAGCTCTGCTAAAATGGGTAGACGACAATAGCATTATTCCAAATAACCAGTTTGGCTTTAGGGCGGGTCATGAAACCACACATGCCGCAGCTAAACTGGTCTCCGACATACAATGGAATAAATGTAGGAACCAATGCACAGGTGCCTGTCTGATCGACTTGGAAAAAGCCTTTGATACCGTCTGGATCGAAGGGTTGTATTACAAACTGGTCAGATATGGCATACATAAGCCATTACTATATGTACTTTACGATATGTCAAAGGACAGGAGGTTCGTGGTCAAAAGTGGTAATGTGACCTCTAATAAAACGTATAATATCAAGAATGGCTTGCAACAGGGTGCGGTACTCTCTCCGATTCTTTTTAACATTTACATTAGCGACTTATTAGATGCACTTCCGCAGTCTATTGCGTACGCAGACGATCTCATAATTTACAGAACAGCTCCGAAAGTTGAGATCATAAATAGTTTAATACAGCGAGACTTCAACAACGTGCAGCGCTATTGCGATGACTGGAAACTTAAGATCAACTTCCAGAAATGTGAAGCCATCCTATTTAGAAGGCCATTATATAAAGCCACGAACGACACAAGAAAAAACTGGCGAAAGCTAGTTATCGTGGGACCGCATGGAGATAAACTGGAAACCAAGAGTTTAGTTAAATACCTGGGCATCTGGCTAGACCAATATCTGTATTTCAACAGACATGAAGAGGCTGCTCTGGTCAAGGCTAGAAAAACGTTTGCTATGACAAGGAGGCTATTTCACAGTAGCCAACTTGACAGCAGGGTAAAAGTCATATGCTACATGACGCTAATCAGGCCAATGCTCATATATGGCTGTCCAGTATGGTTTAACATAGGTCCAAATTTGATGGAAAAGATTCGGGTGTTCGAAAGGAAGTGTCTGAGAACCTGTCTCAGATTATATCGAACACCGGAATCGGAATACAAAAAGTACTACTCAAATGAGACTTTATATAATGAAGCCTGCATAAATAGGGTGGATAATTTTATGATTAAATTAATCAGAGGACATATTGCGAGAGCAATAAGCTCGTCCAATGACCTAATTTTCGGGGCTTATTATCCAAATACCCTGTACTATGAGAACGTGCGTCGCAACGGTTTTGTTCCACCAGAGGCGTTCCTTGATTTGGACATGAAAGGGCTTATACAGGATAGATCCGGAATTCCGCTGATCTACCATGTAAGTAGATCATCCGTAGACGGGCGATTGTGCTACGACCGGAAAGTAACGCGCACCGAAGAAGAGCTCCTGCGCTTCAGTAGAGCTATCTCCCACAGAGACCGGGACGATAGTATTAGACAGCGTCAACAGTTCTGGTGGTTGAATGGCATATAAAGACCTGGATACCAAAGTCGGTATAGAATCACACTATCATCAGCTAGCTTACATAGACTTAGCTTTTCTAGAATTAGGGTAGTATAAGATTTAAGTTAAGTTAAGCTAAGTGATTTTACATAAAATTAAAAAAAAAAAAAAAAAACACAAAAAAGGTTAGTTAAGTAAGTTAAATTTTAAGAAAAAAAAACAAAAAAAATTGACAAAGTTTTTCAAAATTTTCTTTGTCTTTCAAATAATTATAAGTATTGCCACAAAGTTCTGTCGCCGAAAGGCAAATTATACAAATATTAAGTAATGTTTAGCTTAGAGCGTCTGCGAAGGACCAGTAAGTTATTATATAAGATATTTAAGCTAGAATTTAAGCATTTTTTGTCTAACCTTTAATTTAGAAACTAAGAATATAGGAAGAAAATAAAAAAATGTTTAAAAATGAAATGATATTATAAATATTCTACCATGTAACACGATTTCACCGAAGAAGAAATAAATTTGAATTTGAATTTGAAGTATCCTCGTTCGAACGATGGACGTACCCAATACCCACTAAGCAACCTCTCCACACTAACTATTACGTAGGTAACATGATAAGATTATGGTCGAAACGAAAGCGTGACTCCGATTTAATTAAAACTCCGGGTATGTACGCGGCCCCGTGGCGCGAAACGGGTAGCGGAAGACGCACCGACCGGATCGGCGGTTTGGGGTGAGTTTGGTGGTGTGGTGGTAGATATCCTCTCCACTAAGGATATGTTTTTACTTACCACCAGAGGAACGTAAAGTCTCTCTTGGTGGAATAGCAAACCAGATCTCGTAATGGTGGTATGGGTGTGATTGTGCAGATCTGTGTTATTTACTTATGCGCGAAGGTAATGGAAAAACAAAGCAGACAGGCGGCAAGGACAAAAGAATCGGGGCGATCATGGTTTATGATGTGCATCGCGGCTAAAATAAAAGACGATGCATCGAAGAGATGTGCTAAAAGCAAACATGGGACGAGGGCATCATAAAAGTCTTAGATGAGTGATGCTATAGCGTTTGAGGTGGATAGTGAAGAACGTGTGATTCGAACTGACGCTATGACAGTTAGAATCACCAAAAATTGAACCTAAGCGTTACCCATCAGGCTACTGGCCGTGTTTTAGAATTCGATTTTTAAACTCAAGTATATTGCACTGATGTGAATTGTTTTGTTATCGCTATAGTATACGGCTCTGTTGTATTTTCTTATTCGATTTTCGTTCGGTGTTCTTCACTATTTGATTGTGTATTGTGTGTATCTGTTAGAGACGCCACAATGCCCTTAAAAATAGGCGAATAGCCATTAGGTAAGGTGCTAATGGGTTGGTGGACGAAACGAATCCCTTGCTTGCATTTGTATATGCAAGGAAATTCGTTTGTGGGAAACGGATTCTATATATGCATTGTTTATGCTTTGAATTTAATCCGGCGGCTATGCGCGAAGTCGATGATTGTTTGGAGATTCAAACAACGGAGCATTTCGGGGTAAAGTGCTTGCAGCTGCATCCATAGTTGCAAGTCATTGCAAAGCAGATTAGATGGTTATACAATGACGGTTTGTATATACCATCTGTGTCAGTTGTACATGGCATCTATGGCGACGCCAGGATCGAACTCTAGTGTGAATATCTACACTAATTGGAAATTCGGTGCTGGGTCGCTAATGCAGAGATGCATTTACATGTATGAATGCCCTTGTAGGAAAAATTCTTTGCAGGCATTTCCAGATAATGCATTGAAAGCATTAATTATCCTTGGAAAGGAAATGTTTTTGCTGCGGGGAGATGACGGTGCAGCTATGGGGAAGTTGGAATTTGCCTGGCAACCGAAGGTACCGAATAGGTTTTGTTTTAGGCTCCCGTATAATGGAAAGAATTCTTGTAGGGAATTTGTATGCGAAGAAATGCATGAAAGGTAAGAATTCTTTTACAGGGACTTTTAGGTTATATAAATTTGATCTATTTGATGCGTGAAGCATTTACGGTGCTAATGCGATTGCATTAGCGAAACTTATAAGATTGGGTCGAAGTTATGGGGGTTCTTCAGGTAAGTAACAGCGGGGTTTGGCGGAACCGTCACAAGCCTCTGGCGCAAGACTTAATGACCTTGCCCAGAAAAAACAAATCATTATGGAAAATTTAACAAGCCTCAGGACTTGCTAAATAAGGCCCAGACCGGTTCCCGGTTGCAGTGCCGATGATGATGATGAATAGATTTGGTTCACTGTAATACATAAAAGAAATACTAAATTTTTAATAAAAAAAAGTGAGAAATAGTGAAAAAAAATTGTTTTCTTGGATTAGCCTAGAAAAAATAATAGAAACAAATTAGTTGTTTGTTTATGTTTTGTGAACAATTAATTTACAGCAAAAGTGTTTCATATCCTTTTAATACTTAGTTGTTGTTTTTAATAACTGCTTCGCATCGTCGCGGGTGGTATAGAGTACCATTCATCTTTTATTTTGGACCAAAGTACTTCCTTATTTTTGTCTTTGCAGTCTCCGACATTCCACTTAAGAATGCCCCATAGGTGTTCTATTGGGTTAAGATCAGGGGACTACAATGGCCACTCCATAACATCGACTTTGTTTTGAAGAAACCATTCTTTAGCCAGTTTTGAGGTGTACTTGGGGCCATTACTTGCATAAACTACCATTTAATAGGCATGTCCTTTTCATAAGATAAGCGGAAGAGTCTGCCAAGAACCGCCGATAGCTTTGGAGGTCAGTTCTTAAGGACTATTGGTGGTGTGCCGTCCTGGCCGGTTGCTTTCCTACAGTCCAGTTCACGTATAATGCGTTAAATAGTACGCTGCGAAACCTCACGTCCCGCATCGAAGACCGTACCGGCGCGATCATAGGCGGCTCCAAAAGACCGGGATCAAGGTTCGTATCCCCAGAAAATAAATTCGCGAACACATTAGTTTTATACTTTGAATTTGCAACTAACGTCCTGTTGCACGTCACCAACTGAGGGAAAAGGAGGAAGCGAAGTTACTGTTGACAGCTCTTGCCAATTGACCAGAACCAGTCGGCCACTGAAGGAGTTTATTGGCCACTCTGTCGTTGTGTGCCTTCTTCGCGGTATCAATCGCCTGGTTGCACGCGTTTCTGATTCTAACAAAATTCGTTCTGTCAACATCGGTGGGATTGGAGCGCCATTGTTTAAAAGCTCTATTTTTTTCCACTGTAATCTGCTCGGATTTTTTATCAAACCAACGCTTATCAGATGAACTTCGTTTGATGGAATGTGGAATGTAGATCTCCATCCCGAGAAGAATAATCTCTGTGACATACTCCGCGCAAGCGTTAACATCGGAGTCTCTGAAGCACACCTCCCACCATGGAAAGGATGCGATGAAATCTCGCAAAACGTCCCGGTTACCAGCCCCACACCTCCATACATGGCGAAGCTGTCTAGGCCGGTTATTTGCTTGAAATGCAAGTGTTTGTGCGACAGATACCAAGCAGTGATCTGAGTTTCCCGGTGGCGCAGAAACCTCTACGGTATAAATACACGGTTCGGATGTCCAAAACAGATCCAGAGTGTTCGCATAATCGCCTCAGGCATCCGGCACTCACGTGGGTTCCTCCACGAGTTGAGTCAAGTTGTGGCTAACAGCGAACATCTCCGCCAGCCTCTCAGCCTCGTCGGTTCTGTTAGTATGTACCAACCAAGCGGAATTGTGTACATTAAAATCACCAAGGACGATGATTTCAGAAGCCGGGCGGTTGATCTGGATCCAGTCCACGTACATGAAAGATGTTCGAAAAATATCGCTGGTCGATGGTCATTCGGGGAGCGGTAAAGACAACAAAGAAATTTGACTGAATTCCTCAGCACGACCCACAACCATATAATACCCATGTTTCCATGTTATTAGGTTCCAATGCCTCCATCCTCTGGCAAGCCAGATCGGACCACGCGAGGACGCAGACTCCGCCCTTAAAACGGAATCCAAAACAATATGGGATAAGGAAATCACTCAGTAAATATGGGCAACCTCAATAGTCGTCCCCATCTTCAAAAAAGGCGACTGATCTGACGCCGAAAACTACGGGGAAATATCATTGCTCCCAACCACATACAAAATACTAACAAATATCATACTGGCGAGAATCACACCGTACGCACAAGAAATAATGGGAGACTTTTAGTGCGGATTCCGTAAGAATCGGTCAACAAGCGACCAACTGTTCACAGTAAGGCAACTGCTGGAAAAGAAGTGGGAATACGAAGAGACGGTTCACCAACTGTTCGTTGACTTAAAAAAAGCCTACGACTCAGTCGCAAAGCAAGGACTTTTCCATATTGTAGTTGAGCTGAGAGTCCCGAAAAAATATGCCGCCCTCATTCAAATTTGCATGAACGAAAATAAAGGGCGAGTTCGAATAAATCACCACCCCCCAGAACCATTTGAAATCCACGACGGATTAAAACAGGGGGACGGCCTCTCACCATGTCTTTTTAACCTTGTGCTCGAGTATGTCATCAGAAAGGTACGAGACGACGTGGCCAGATCATCCCCGATCGGGGTCACACAAGTACTCACATATGCGGATGAGATAGCCGTTCTGGGCGATAATCTAGAAGTTGTAAGAAAAAACTGCCAAATCCTCATGCATGCGGCTGAAGAGGTGGTCCTAAATGAAGACGGCGCGAGCAAATGGACCTCAGAATACACAGATAAGTACACAGGATCTTATAGATGTCGTCAATAGACTTCTCCAGGACGACTTCAATAAAATAAAACGTTTTTGTAATGACTGGAAACTGAAAATTAATTTCCACAAAACCGAGACTATCCTTTTCAGAACACCGCTCTCCAGGGCCTCTCATGACACAAAGCACAATTGGAAAAACTTCTCTATCATAGGGAATAATAATCTCACACTACAAGTGAAAACTGTAGTCAGATATCTCGGTATTTGGCTTGATCAGTATTTATACTTTGACAAGCATATAGCAGTCACTCTCTCTGCAGCAAGAAACGCATTTGCTGCCACAAAAAGTCTATTCCGAAGCAGCATTCTCAATCCAAAAGTTAAAATAATTTCATATTCGGCATTCATCCGACCAGTGTTGGTCTATGGCTGTCCAATATGGTACAATATATCCCCATGGAAAAGATTCGCGTGTTCGAGAGACAGTGTTTGCGTTCCTGCCTCGGACTTAACAGAACACCAGAGTCACGATACCAGAAATTTTACCCTAATAAAACCCTGTATGATAAATCAGGACTAACTAGGATAGACAACTTCATTTTAAAAATTATTCGTGGCCACATTCCAATGGCAAATAATCTTATCGCGGGAGCATATTACCCGAACGATATGTATCTGGAGAGTACCCTCCAGAACGGGTTCATTCCCCCAGTGGCGTTCCTCTTCTTGGACGGAAAAGATCTTATCCAAGATGAGGGTGGAATACCTATTATATACCACGCGTTCCGTAGTGCTAGGGATAAACGAATTGTCCACAATAGCGATATCTCTAATAGGCCAGACCGACCTCGATTCAGTACGGTGATCAGTGAAAGAGATAAATCAATAAAAGACCGAACCAACCCCAACTGGTGGTGGCTCCAAAACGAAGAAAGGACTTCACGTCCTCAGATATAATATTCAGCTTTGGCGCAGCTTCCCCCCTTCCTTTCCTTTGCCCTTCTTCTCGTTAACTTCTGTTATTTTATCTTTTTTATTTTCATTAAGCACTTATTATTTTGTTTTTAAAATTTTTGCATCCTCAAAAAAAAAAAAAAAAAAAAAAAAAAAATCTTTATTTTTTTGTCATAATGCCTCTAAAGGAAGAAGAGGTAGACCTCTAAGATAATAGTCTATTTTTTTTATAAAGTATGTGTATTATATTAAGAATAAATAAAAGAAAATGTAAGCTGAAAGGCATAAATTAAGCATATAATATTGTATAATTTAGAGTGCTTGTGAAGAGCCAGTAAATTACATTATGTAGTAAAATCTATTAAGATAGGTTTAGCATTTAGACTAAAATTGTAAAACATAAAAAAAAGACTTTGTGAATAAATGCGTCTGCAAACAAAACAAACAAACACAGGATCTTGTTTCTTCGAGAGAAAGGTAGAGTCTAAACTTAAAGGCTATCTAAGGAAATGTAGTTTGTGTTATACCTGTCTTAGGATTTGATTTTTAGCTTGGAATACCTTCGATAGCCACAAATAAACGACCAATGCATACAATTATATTAAATTAAAGTGGAATTTTACCGAAATATCCATATACGGGTACCCGACTTGATAATGACGTCAATTTATTTAGTTAGTCAAAATTTAATCGTTTTATCTTCTTCTACGAGAAATAATTTTGTTTTTTTGAGAACTCAAGGAATAATTGTTAATAACTTATAATTATTGTTTTATAAAAAAAAAATCGGTTTTCCTTTGAATGATAATAAATATTACGCAACACTTTTTATATGAATATATCCGACAGTTTTTTTCAACAAAAAAAAAAGGGAAAAAGCGTTTTTTTTTCACCGTCATGTCACCACAAAAGCTCTTTTGCGTAAATTATTTTAAAAAATCATTTAGCTTTTGAAAAACCAAATCCACTCTATTGCTTCTTTGAATATTGACGTCGAAGAGTAAACTGAATAAGTTAAATAGGTAATAAAAACGCATTTCAATCAGTACTTACTCGGGCGTGGTTTATTCAGATTAGCAAACTTACCTGAAATGAAAACAAAACAAAAAATGTATATTTACTTTTAGTGTTTGTATATATTGCGTATTAATGTAAATGTAAGTTTCAATATTTTAGAGGACTTCACCTCTGCGAGCTAACGTCGTCTTGGTACGCTCATCAACAATATTTTTGGTCTAAAAAGGTCTCGTGACGAAGGCAAAAATATCAAAATCACATCTAGGAATAGGCGAAATAAAAAACTTGTATGTTGTTCTCTCTGTTTGCTCGACGTCGGGGCATTGGGAATGACTCTCCGGTCCGGCTATTAGTCGATTTTTACCATAAGCTCGCCGAACTGTGACTACAAGGTGGGACAACTAAGGCGAGCGCATCAGATATCACCATAACTAATTTTTTTTTTTGTCTGAGAACTGTCATAGAGCATCTGTTTGAAACTTCAGTATTAGGAGATTTTCGCTATGGAGCAGTACACGCTAATCGAATGTGCTGAAATGAATCTGCGAGTACAGAGGGACCCAAATTAGGCAAGCGCATCAGACAACACTATAACTTTGACATTTTTTGTCTGACAACTGTTGTAAACCACATATTGGAAACTTCAGCCTGACGAGATTTTTGCTAGGGACCAGTACACGCCAATGGAACATGTTGAAATTGTTCAATTGCACCTTTCAAACATCTTTTCAATTTTGAAAACTCAACGTGCATGATGAAAAAAAAGTAAAAAGTGTGGCTTCATACGACAGCAGTAAACATTTATACGAAAGCTTTTGCCTTTTGATATTGTTGTTAATCCCAAGCGTCCGACCAGCCCCGATGGCAATTTTGCAGCCATCGGGGGCAATATTCAGACTTCTTCCACGAAATTATTTCGACATCATTCTATGTAGTTCGACATCTGAAGGATGAAGAATGAAGGGCATTTCACGCTAAACGGACCGTATAAACAGCAAACGAAAATGTATGTTATATTGCACCAGAAACCCTCAAATTATTGAAGAGTTACCTGTTCACGACTAAAAAATTATTGTCCTAATTGTGCCCACATGGTTAACGGGCCGTTTTTTATCGAACACGAAGCTGGTCAGAGAGCAATCTCTAATTACATTGGGCTATAACAGCCAAGTTTTGAGAAAGTGGTATGGATCACTTCTGGTTTCAACACGGTAGTGCTGCACCGCACACTGATATTACTTCTTTTTATTATTATTTTCTCGGGAGAGGCGAACCTATAACGCCGAATCGGCGCCCCGAGATGCCACTAAATAACTGTTGGAGTACTTCTCGAAGTGTTGAGCTGAGAGTGGAAGGAATCTAATTGACATTTTTGGCGGAATGTGGGCAACGACTCTTGCCTGTGGTGATGAGCGACATGAGTGTAAATTGATTGATACAGCACCTTCCGTGATACCCTTCCAACTCCGATAAATGGAATGTGTATGGAGGTGATAAACAGATCAAGAGTTCGCACAAAACGTTTTGCAATGAAAGTGAGCAATAAGCATTCGAACGTTGTGTGAAAATCCATCTGGTGATTTGATAATGGCATTCGACGAAATCATTTCGACATAATTCTATGCAGTTGGACATCTGAAGGATGAAGAATGAAGGTCATTTCACGCAAAACCGTATAAACAGCGAAGGAACCCCCCCCCCCCCCCCCCCCCCCCCCCCCGCCCGCTCCCCCTAAATTAAAAATAATGGAGGAATAAAAAATAAGGATAAGGATTAGAAAATAGAAATAAGAACAAAAAGTAAGAATTAAAAATTAAAAAATTAAAAATTAGAGTTAAAAATTAAAAGTTAAGATTTAACAAAAAATTAAAAGATACTGAAGGCAAATAAAAGAGAAGAGAGAAAACAATATCCGCGATCACATGTGTGTTGAATGCCAATCCGATCGTGTATATCTGCCCGGTCGGCTGTGATTCGTCTCCGAAGACACTGCTGCCATAGTTGTTTAGTGTTATACCCCGTGAATCCTATGAACTCGTATACTATTAGCTCCTTAACGGCGCACTCTTGTACCATAAAACATTATATCCCACTGTTTCGGATTCAGGATTATATACTCGGGGAGAATCTATTACATCGTTTAGTACTCTCCCCGACACATATTCACCACACATGCCAGCAACACGATGACAGTGGAGAAACTGTCATCTCATGCATTGTTTACTGTTGTTGGTGCTCAACGATAATTACGGCCACTTACTGTGTTTTTGATGCTCGACATGATCAATGTACATTTTATAAAACATTAATAATTGAATTAACTCGCACGTCACCATGTGGCTGTTAAATTTGTAAGAACTGTTAGTGATAAATAAACAAAGTGCTCTCCATCGAGAACCACAGTCGAACTTTTTCTATATTCGAGCGTTGTCTGGTGTACACTGAATTCTTTTCGTTCGTGAACTTATAAACCTAGTGAATTAAACAATTGTTTAAACATAAATATTGACTTTGGTTGACAACAACATAAGGAACACAAACACAAATCCCAGCAAATTCGTCAAACACATCCGTTCAGCGCGGATGTCTCGATTCGCTGCTGAAGCCCAACGCAAATCCTAACTTTTACGGAGGGACAACAAGTTCAGCACGAGTTAACAGAAGGTATTGCTGTTCCTTTTTCTAAATACACATTTGGTTTCAGGCATCGTTGGGTAGGACGCCATTGGTCAATCCTCTTGTAATATCAACGTGCTCACCGTCACAATTCCCCGAACGATATTGCTCGTTCGGTGGAACAACATCTGCAACGATCTCGGCCGACGACATTCCTCGTGCGGCATCGAGATTCATCGCACATTTTTCTGGTCCTTCGAGCCGGATCCAACAACCATTGGATCGTCTCATCGCCGCTCAGTTCGCGGCGCATCAACAACAATCAACACAACAATTGCAATAGCAACGAATGCTGCAATTATCAAGTTGAAAATACGCAGCAGCAGAAATAATATTACGAATATTTGTTTTCAAAAGCAAAGTGTCAAAGAGTTGCCAAAATAAAAGTGTTCGATCAATTACGAAAGTGCAAATTTATAAATAATTGCATGTGATACCGACTTACGAAAAGATAACGAGAACAGTCTTTCATGGCATCACGAAATTATTGTATTCGTAATCTACTGCAATTGGTTTGGAGTGAAGTTTATCGAAATTTTGCCCATTATGCAATTCTGCTCGTAATAGGATCAATTATTTCACTTAATTGTACACCATTTCATCAAACGATACAAAATTAATCGAATTTCATTTGCGAAAATCATAAAGATAGTGCACCATCAGAAATAGGTACCGAAACTAAAACGAAATGCCGGCATCAGCGGTCACCAAGGCGAAAATCACAAAGGCTGCATTGGCCGAACGCCGAAGACGTGCCAGAGCAGAAGCAGAACGTTTCCAGCCATGGTGGATATCGCAAATATCTGCACGGTTGTGGACACAGCATCTCGCCGTTGTGTCCAGCGTGTTCAAACCAAGAGGAACATACGGAGCATGTGGTGTTCCACTGCAGACGCTTCAACGAAGGAAGACCCAATCTCCCAGGCCCGCAAGACCTCATAGAGCAGATGCTATGCTCCGAGGATAACTGGATGGAGATAAGCACTTATGTGACGAAAGCGCAACTCGAACTTAGAAGAATCGAGAAAGTAAGACAAGCACAAATAGCCGACATGGGGAGAGCAGCTTAAAAAAGCACAAAGCTAACCAGCCCCGCGAAGTAATACCTAACGGCAGTCCCGCGGAGAGTGGTTGACGGGGGCGAGGGTGTGGTTTAGTACGCAGGCGTGCGACTTGGAACCGTCGTTCCAGGTACACGAATCGTGCATGCTAGTAGCACGGGCTGCTAATATCTAGGAAGATCCCACATCCGTTGACGCATCAAAAAAAAAAATTATCACCTACCGTCTTGTATGTATGATTTCTTTCCCCACATCGCTCCATCCAAGAAGTTAGAGAACATTTAACCTATTTTTAAATTGTCCATAATGATTTGTTTTTCCGGGCAGGGTTATTAGCCTTGCGCCAATCTCTCTCAGGATGTCGCTGCATGCATTGGTACTTGGCGGGTGCCAAAGTAGCTATCCAGGGGTGGCACCTGAAGACTACATGTCAACTTCGATTGAACAGGGACACGGATCGTCCTGGCCTTCGCCGGGTTGAAAGCATAGACTTTGCCCTGTATGTACGCTCCCACCTCGCAGCTTCTCATCTAGAGACCTAAAATTTACGCGTTTTTCTTCAATTTTTTTCTCAACGGAAGCAAATATCCATGTCAAATTTTTTACACATTTATTGAGTATTTAGGTATACATAAAAAAATTGTTTAGTGAAAAATATTAAAAATTGTCAATTTAATAGATGTCGCAGTGACGAGTCGAAAAAAAAGTTATCCAATCGGTCTCCATCGTAGCGCTATTTTGAATCGTCTGTAATCATACAACAAATGGTTTTTTGAAATCATATAATATTTGCGGGCGTCTGAACCTATTTTCAAGAAACAAAATTGAAAATAAAGAAAATGGCGGGCATGCAAACTGTGGGCATCGATTTTCGAATTTTATTTTTAGCACGTTGAATACAAAAAAAAATTATGAAAAAATCATTCTACATTTAGGTTCAGACTCCAATAAATTAAATTTAGTTTAAAATAAAAAACAAAACCGATCCATCGAGTAATTTTTGAGATATCGTGGAGTCCAATGTAAAAACATGGTTTCGAGAAAAACCCGATTTAAAGTGTCAAAATGCTATGTGAGGGTGGGATGAAAAATTTCCGACCTGACCTACAGACGCCACCAGCAGGTCTAATAACTATGTCAGGTTCTATAGTACTCGTATTGTACTAGGTCTCATTAGCTTGTGTATAAATTTGCAGGTCAATTGAAGTGAAAAATAAACAACCTCACTTTTTTTTTTGTCTACACTAACGCGCGCACAAACTGGGATTTCGAAGTACCCTTAAATGTCAGAGCACAGCGCGAGCGGATGGAGAGGAAGTGGATAAGGAGAGGAGGTGTGGCGACTCTAACAGATACACACACAATTCACAAGCAAAAATAGTGAAGAACACCGAACGAAAAATCGAACAAGAAAATACATCAGAACCGTATACCATAGCGATAACAAAAATAATTCACATCAGTGGAGTATAGTCGAGTTTAGAAATCAAATTCTAAACACGGTCAGTGGCCTGATGGGTAACGCTTAGGTTCAATTTTTTTCGTGATTCAAACTGTCATAGCCTCAGTTCGAATCACACGATCTTCTTCACTATTATTTCAAATACTATAGAGGTGTCGAGGTATATTGGTCTTGAATGTCTGGACATCATAATCACGAGGGAATACATGAACAGGCAGAACATTCCACATTCGTGTGGTTCGGCTAAATGACTCTCTATGTTTATTTGTGCGCCTGAAGTCCACTTTCAACGTGAGCTGGTGCGCATTCACGGATTGACAGGAATCGGGGAAAAAAGTGTCTGAAGGGGCGGAACACATTCAGCAAGTTCAGTTGAGCAACGACCCTGGTAATACCTATAGAAAAGATATAGGCATGATACGTTGCGCTTGTATTCTAATGACGGAATTGATCGACTTACGGAACCCATAGTTCCCCTTGGCTTCGTCGATGCAAGTAGCGTTCAACGACAGCATATTACTTTGGGGTTCGTCTTTGACAACAAATTGGCAGCACTGCGTTTTTAAGACATTGAATTCTATTCGGTTAAATAATTCCCACTGATATATTTTGTTTAGGTCTGGATTCAATGAACCAAGCATAAGTAGCTGGTTGGTAGTGACGTTCGAAGAGTTTGGACGGGAGTGTTAATATGAGTATGAGAAAATCATCGTGCTATCATCAGCAAACGAGTGAATTGGGTTATGAGTAATTGACAAAAGACCATGTAGGGAACGAAGTCGTGGCACCGGCATGGGTGCGAGTTCTACTTCGTCCCACTAACACTCTACTAAACGTTGCACCAAAAACAAACGAATGCTCCCCGAGGGAAGCAGAAAACATCAATCACAGGAGAGAATGAAACACTGGGAGTTACGCTAAACAGGTCTGTAGCGATTCTAACAGATACACACAATTCACAAGCAAAAATAGTGAGGAACACCGAACGAAAGAAATCGAATAAGAAAAATACATCAGAACCGTATACCAAGCGATAAATAAAAATAATTCACACCAGTGGAATATACTCGAGTTTGGAAATCAAATTCAAAACACGGTCAGTAGTCTGATGCTTCACTGCTTCGCTTTTCAACCGTTTCATCGTGTGTTCAATTCACCTTCTTCACTATCCTTGCTTAACGCTGTAGGTCCTTTTATTTTCAAAACACAAAACAATTAAAATATTTCAACGTTATAATCCACAAAATTGATGTATAAAATTGGTCTTTCACATATCCGATTCATTGAATCTTTTGTTTCCTCTTCAATTTTACGTACTCGGTGTCGCATATCCTTGAGCACATTCTCTTTTTACTATATTTCAATTTCGGTCGTGAAAAGAACTGACACTTCCAAAGCAACAAAACGCAACACTTCTCTTCCCTTTCTCAAGTTATGAATCACGAAAAGGAGGACAATCTGGTTCGGCACATAGAATAAAGGACTCGGACACTCGCTTGAATAAGACTCTGGGACTGATGAGCCCCCGCGGCGCCACGAGGAGCAGAAGAAGAAACCGACCAGCGTGGCTGGATGTTAAAATACGACTCAACGATATTCAATCGTTTGGGGTTGGTGGTACACATGTATGTGTGAATGAAGATCACATTGGTTTTTTTATATACAAGGCCATGGAAACGAATCTGAAAACAAGAAAAGGAATGATGTGCATCAATGGGATATGCGTTCGGCTAAGTAAACAAGCCGAATCTCATTGGGTGCTAATTGGGGTTCAATGCCGCTAGTCATGAGAAACAGATCCCGAAATATGGGAAGGCACAAAGATCGGGTAGATCATTGTCTAAGCTATGCATTGCAGCTGTAACGATAACCGCAATGCCCATGCACATGCACATGGTGCTAATTGATTCTAGCTTATTTACAGGGAAATGGTATTGAATTCCTATTTGCATTTGCTTATGCTGTAGGATTTAATTGATGCCAAGAGAAGCGAGATGCGTATATTTGTTTTGGTCCCTGTTATGGTGGTTACAATGTATGTAAACCAAATCATTTTGTTCTCGGAAATTCGTCTAGGGGGAAATACCACCTGGTGAGATTGGGATTCCTGATAAGTTAGAAAGGATTGTTACAGGGAATTGTATGCGAAGAAATTCATGAAAGGTAAGAATTCTTTTACAGGTACTTTAGGTTATATAAATTGGATCTATTTGATGCGTGAAGCATTTAAGGTGCTAATGCGATTGCATTAGCGAAAGCCCGATGGTTTCAACTTTTATTTCCATGATCTGAGAAAGGAGAAGCTTATTTTGACAAGTTATCTCAGCCGTACATCAGGTGTCATGGCGTGGGGATACCTACTATGGCACAATCGAGTTAGAGTTTTTGTCCACAATAATGAACGGAAACAACTACAAATGTTTGCTGGAACGGTCATTTCCAAAAACATTTTCGAACCCCTGTCTTGGATTTTCCAACAAGACAATGCCCCCATCCACACTTCCAGGGTTGTTAGAAGTTGGATTCAATCAGAAGACGTGGAACTTTGGCCATTGCCGCCCTATTCGACGGACTTAAACACAATCGAAAACATTTGGTCATCGCTATCTCGTAAAGTTTATGAAGGCGGCAGACAATTTGAAGACAAGGACACCTTCATCAAATCTATTCGTGATTCGTGAGACCAAATTTCCATAGACTATTTAAAAAAACTCTATGCTTCTACTCTAAACCGTCTTATAGAGATCATATCTAAAAACGGCGGACATGCTCATTATTAATGTAGAAAAACGCTATAAATAAATATTTTAAAAGCATAAAATGTAAACATTTCATTAATTTTTTTCTTCTTTTCTAAAATTTTGCGTGTGGCCTCATCCTAGTGCCGCACTTTTTTACATCCCTTTTTAAGTAGTTTGTTATTTGATCTTGGGAAATTCCAACGATCGTTTCTTAATTACCCTTTAATTTTATGAATTTATTTTGGGAAAATACGAGGGTTGCCTCTTATGTTTCGGGATTTGGCAACCCTAGTGTTGCAATCCGGCAATTGACAGCTGTTGCAGTTCCGCAACATACATACCAGCGTATACCAGTCGGAAAAAAACATACCACACGGAGCGCCACCTATTGCCGAATAGACAAAGCAAAATGGTCTATTCATGTGACGTTTTCCATGGTACTGTTTTCACGCGGTGCTGGTTTTACTGTTTTTGTAGACAGTATGGTTTTTAACGTTGAATGTTATGTTGTTTACGGTGCCTTCAGCATCTGTGCTTTGATAATGTTTTAATTTCGAGTAATAAAGGGACATGGATCTCGTGAAGACGATCCGCGCGATTAATTTGTTTGTTTTGAGTTTTATTTGTATAGTTTGTGTATGATTGGTTCGATCATTGATTTCGTTCATTTATTTGGGCCCAGTGCGGCATTATTTGGAACCCTTGCAACTACGAAAGAATCGCCGTTGCCATGTTTGCTGTCACGTCGAGGAACCTATCTCGACGCTGAACATTATGGTCCTTCGAGCCGGATGGGAGGAGGCCTACTGGCTCCATCGTCGCGGCCGACGCGGGAAGATGTTGCAGTTCCGCAACATACATACCAGCGTATACCAGTTAAAAAGAAACATACTACACGGAACGCCACCTATTGCTGAATAGACAAAGCAAAATTGTCTATTCATGTGACGTTTTTTTATGTTACTGTTTTGATAGGGTTTTATGATTTTTGTTGTACTGTTTTTTACACAGTATCTGTTTTTAACATTAAAAGTAAAAAAGGTTGTCTTTACGGCTTTTTTCGGTACCTGTTTTCTGACAGTTTTGTTTTGTTAATAGTTACAGTCCATCGTAAAATAAAGTTTAAAGGGATCTCGTGTTGCGATCTACTTTTTTGTCAATTCATTTGTTTTATTTAGTGGATGTGGCTTCTTTGAGATCACATTGATCAAATTATTTGTGCCCAGTGCGGCATTATTCGGAAACCATCCAGAGGTGTTCTGAAGTTAAGATGATGTTGGTTATTCTAAAGTCAACCAGAACGAAGGCTGATGCAGAAAAACCATTTTGTTGTTTCCCAGTTGGCGAACCATCGGCAACATCGGAGTTGCGGTTCCCAGCTGGCGAAACAACAGCTCTGTCCTAAAGTTGGACATTTTTGAGGTTATACGCACTCAGAACGTTTTGACATACGAGCGCTATTTGTGTTGTTTACAGTAACTTAAAAGATTCATCTCGGCCCAAAAATGGAATTAAATCGTCAACATTTTCGTGCGATTATATTTTACAACTTTCGGCGTGGATTAACTCAGCAACAGTGCATGGATGAACTTAATTCAATTTTTGGCGATGAAGCTCCATCAAGGACCAGTGTTTATCGATGGTATGGTGAATTCAATCGTGGTCGTAGTTCACTCCAAGATGAATTTCGTGAAGGTCGTCCAAAATCAGTTGTTGTTCCGAAAACCATTGATGCTGTGCGCGAACTGATATTGGAAGATCGTCATGTGACCTATCGTGAGATTGAGACAACCTTAGGCGTTAGTGGGACCAGCATACATTCAATATTGCATAAACATTTGTCTGTCAAAAAAATTTGTTTGCGTTGGAATCCACACAATTTGTCAATCACCCAAAAAAAGGCTCGTGTCAATTGGTCGAAAGAAATGCTCAAAAAATACTGTCGCGGTGCTTCGAAACACGTCTAGGACATCGTGACAGGTGATGAATCGTGGATTTACGCGTATGAGTCCGAAAGTAAACAGCAGTCGACTGTCTGGGTGTTTCAAGATGAGCCAAATCCAACAAAAGTTGTTCGCGCACGAAGCACTTCCAAGCAAATGGTCGCCTGCTTTTTCGGAAAAACTGGACATGTCGCAACCGTACCACTAGAACAACGCAGAACAGTCAATTCTGAGTGGTACACAACGATTTGTTTGCCAGTTGTCTTCCAAGAAATCAGGAAAACCAACCGCCGAAGACGGATCACTCTTCACCACGACAATGCGAGCTCTCACACATCGGCTGCGACAACTGAATTTTTGAGCACCCAAAACATCGATTTGATGGGTCATCCGCCGTATAGTCCTGACTTGGCACCGAATGACTTCTTTTTATTCCCGTACGTAAAAAACAAACTGAGAGGTCAACGTTTTTCGACACCTGAAGAAGCGGTTGCTGCATTCAGAATGCATGTGTTGGAGATACCTCAATCAGAGTGGCAAAAGTGCTTCGACAATTGGTTCAAACGCATGCAAAAGTGTATAGATCTGAATGGGGAATATTTTGAAAAACATTAATGTGATTTTCGATGATCAATATTTGTTTTTGTTCTCTAATCGTACGTATTATATTGCTATTGGTGTTTTTATTTCCTGTAAAATTATGATCCAAAACTCACTAAATTAAACAATTTCACACGGTTATACCCATTCCCGTTATTTTTGTATCAAACCATACCAAGTTGTGGCATATCGAATTATTTTTTGGAAGTTTCCTTCACTATTAAATATCTCAAAATCAATTGGCGAAATCGGAATGCTTCATCAACAATTCATTCCCTTCTTCCGTCTGAGGTATTGATTTAAAAACACTCGTTCCTAGTTGTCGTTTTGTAAGTTTGAAGATCACACTGTACTCCATCGGTTCCCATCTTTTGGGATGTTCCTTGTCACATGCCAAAGCTCTTGAAATCACTTTACGTCTCATTCCAATTAGTGGTTCCTAAATAGTTGCATTTTAAGAATCCCATTCATCCATCGAAGGAAATTTTCTTCTTCTTGTGAAGGTTGATGCCTCCAATTCATGTTAATGAATCCTCGAATCGACTTTGATGAGTTTCATAGCTCCTTAGCATAAAAGACAACTCGCTCCAGCCCGTATACTAAAGACTTCTCAACAAAAAACCGACTAGCCGGAAACACCAACAGGAGAAAACACTAAAAAGGTGTCTTCGAACACCTTGGCTGTGAATACGAAATTAAATTTCAATGTTTTTCGTTCGCGTTCAATGTATGCCCTCGGTCTTGGGTGATTTTAAACTATTTCCATCGAGTTCGCATCCTTTATTCGGTTTAATTAAAAATTCTTCTGATGCAATTACATAAATATCCAAGCGGTTGAGCAAAAGGATGAAGACGAGGCTTCCTGAGCACAAAAATCATTTGTATGTTCATCTTGAACCGTCTCTTTACTGCTTCACTTCAAATTCGCTCGTTGCCTGGGATGGCCTTCTGCATTCGAATGGGTATTCTCTTGACCACAAAAGAGAGACGTAAAATGACCAAATTACTTATGATAGGACGATACTTCTCGGAAATATCTGGGCGACAACGGAGTGTCCAAGGGTTCGATGGTTTTCAAATGCAAGTACGGAATCCCCGGGATGTCGTTACAAACGCACATTGCCACATATAGTCTACGAGGATCTATGGAATGATGCCGGTTGTAATTTTAAAGTAAGACGAGATCTGTGCAGCCGTATAAAAGGTATTTTGTGTTTTTGTGAAGCCGAGAGAATTTCACATTGGACAAAGAATTCTTCGCCGGTGTGGGTATAGCGAGGAGGTGAAGTATTTCAGGTTCTTGGCATATTTTATATTCAGAGTTGTCCCTTGTTATGGACGAAGTGTATAGACGAGAGGGGATGCAAAGCAAAGGGCATAAACGTTTCGAAAAGTGTGGCTCGAAGATGAACTTGAATCCGTGCTTGCCACGGGATGTGTCGAAGTGCTGAGTCCGTACACCAGGATACCACAATGACAACCCAAGGGAATCACATCGATGTGATATAATTATAGCAGTGTGTATAGGTCCCCTGGGGAATAATTGCTAATAGGATGGTATTTCGAAGGTGTTAGAGACCTATAAAGGTAACACTTTCCATTGGTCATTTTATATATCTGGATATAGGCGCTGGTTTGGATAGCAGTTTGTTTGTCAACTACAAAATCTCAGACAGAAGGAAAAGAAAAGAAATAAATATAAATCGTTGTTCTGATGATTTGATTTCTCTTTCTATTCTTATTATTATCATCATCATCATCGGCACTACAACCGGGAGCCGGTCTTGGCCTTATTTAGCAAGTCCCGAGGTTTGTTAAATTTTCCATAATGATTTGTTTTTTTCCGGGCAAGGTCATTAGTCTTGCGCCACTATTCTTATTATATAATGATTTAATTACTTTATCACAAAAATAGAAAAAACGCACAATATAAATAGAAGGTAATTATTACTAGGGTGTATAAATACGACAATTTAAAATGCGCAGGTACATGTCATTTTTCTCAAACTTGGTAACACTGTGTCAAATTTAATGTCATATTCTTTTGTATTAGATGGGCTTATGAGCAACAGAAACGACATCGACAATGTTCAAATTTATTCAACAACGAAGTACTAGGCTGACACTCCGGGAACACTCGCGTGGGGAGGTGGTTCCACAGCTTCCCCGCTCTGTAACGGAACGAGTTCTGATACAGGGATGTTCGCGCCGTCGGGAGATGAACCACAAACGGGTGCGATCCGTCGGATTGTCTTGTGGAGCGCATATAAGCCGAATTGCGTGGAACAATACCACGAATCTCCGAAGAACAGCACCCGTGATAATATCTGTAAAACAGACAGGTCGGTTACGCGCTTTCGATGTGATAGCGACTGTAGTCCCGACGTCAGCGCCGAGACCCCGATCAGGCGGATCGCTCGTCTCTGTACGCTCTCAAGTAGGTCGAGGGTATGTTTAGGAGCCGAGCTCCAAACATGAGAGCAATATTCGAGCGCGTGTGTAATTTGGGATTTATATAGGAGAAGAAGTTGAGCCGGAGTAAAATATTTCTTGGCTCTAAAAATATAGCTCAGTTTTCCTGAGGCTGATCTGGCGATACCCGATACGTGTTTATGCCATGATACATTCCCACAGACCGTGACGCCGAGCAATCTCAAACTTTCCCCAGCCTTGAGGGCGCGGCCATTCATCATCAGCTGTGGAACCGATGATCCACTTTTGTTTGTGAATGTTGTATACTGGGTCTTCGTTGCGTTTAAGTCGACAAGATTGGCCTTTCCCCACTGCAGGACTTTATCCAGATCCCGATTCAGAGAGTCAATCTGTCTACATCTCAGCTGGTGCGACGTAGACGCACCAATCGACCGATCACTCGAAAAGGAGGAAACAAGCGTACTATCATCTGCAAAACTGAACACTTAGTTATCCGCTGTCTCCAACAAATCATTTATGTGAAGCAAAAACAAGCTTGGAGCCAAAATAGAACCTTGCGGCACCCCCGAATTAACAGGACATAGATCCGAACGTTCGCCATCCACAACAACCCGGATCGATCGATTTTCAAAGAAGCTGCTCGTCCAGTCGCAAAGCTGTTGGGAAAGTCCATATGAACGAAGTTTGCTCAGCAATGCACCGTGCCAGACGCGGTCAAAAGCCTTGGAGATATCCAATGTGACCGCCCTTGACTCACCATGCCGTTTAATCGCAGATGTCCATATATCGGTTATAAGTGTCAAAAGGTCTCCTGTGGACCGCCTGCCACGAAATCCGTATTGACGATCATTCAGAAGTCCGTTGCGCTCCAAATACTTAACCAACTCTGTATTGATGACTTTTTCCATTACCTTAGATAAAATAGACAGTAATGCTATCGGACGGTAATTTTGTGGGAGACACTTTTTTCCCGTCTTTGGGATTGGCTGAACTCGAGCGATTTTCCAGCAGGCAGGAGAGGCCCTCCGTGCATAAGATAAGCGGAAGAGTCTGCCAAGAACCGGCGATAGTTCTGGAGCACAGTTCTTAAGGACTATTGCTGGTATTCCGTCCGGGCCGGTTGCCTTCCTACAATCCAGTTCACGTAGAATGCGTTGAATAGTGCGCGGACGAAATCTCACATCCCGCATGGAAGACTGTACCGGCGAGATCACAGGTGGCTCCAAGAGGCCGGGATCGAGGTTGGAATTCGCCGAAAATAAATTCGCGAACACATTAGCTTTATCCTTTGGATTCGTGACTAACGTCCCGCTGCCTGTCACCAACGGAGGGAAAGAGGAGGATACGACGTTACCGCTGACAGCCTTTGCCATTGACCAGAAGGAGCGCGAACCAGTTGGACACCGAAGGAGTTTATTGATCACCCTGTCGTTGTGAGCCTTCTTCGCGGTATCAATCGCCTGGTTGCACGCGTTTCTGATTCTAACAAAATTCGTTCTGTTAACATCGGTGGGATTGGAGCGCCATTGCTTAAAACCTCTATTTTTTGCCGCTGTAATCAGCTCGCATTTTTTGTCAAACCAAGGTTTATCAGACGAACTTCGTTTAATGGAATGTGGAATATACATCTCCATCCCCAGAAAAATAATCTCTGATGCCGACTCCGCGCAAGCGTTAACATCGGAGTTTCCGAAGCACACCTTCGACCATGGAAAGGATGCGAAGAAATCTCGCATATCGTCCCAGTTAGCAGACCCATAGTTCCATATATGGCGAAGCTGCCTGGGCCGCTTATTCGCTTGATATGCAAGTGCTTGCGCGACAGATACCAAGCAGTGATCTGAGTTTCCCAGTGGCGCAGAAACCTCTACGGTATAAATACTCGGTTCGGATGTCAAAAACAGATCCAGGGTGTTCGCATAATCGCCTCGCGCATCCGGCATTCGCGTTGGCTCCCCTACGAGTTGAGTCAAGTTGTGGCTTACAGCAAACATCTCCGCTAGCCTCCCAGCCTCGTCGGTTCTGTTAGAATGTAACAACCAGTCGGAATTGTGCACATTAAAATCGCCAAGGACAACAATTTCAGAAGCTGGGTGATTGATCTGTATCCAGTCGACGGTATATGAAAGATGTTCGTAAAATGTCGCCGGTCGATCGTCATTCGGAGAGCGGTAAAGACAACAAAGAAATTTAACAGAATTCCTCAGCACGACCCTCAACCATATGATGTCCATACTATTGGGTTCCAACGCCTCCATCCTCTGGCAAGCCAGATTGGAACGCGCCAAAACACAGACTCCGCCCTTAAAACGGAATCTCGAATGCAAGTCGTATCCTGACCAACGAAGATATGTCGAATCAGGTGACGAATCGACCTGGGTCTCAGTTAGGGCAAGGATATCAGGTTTCGTTGTTTGCAAATATTGGTGGACGGCGTTTACATTGGTATTGGTGAAATCGATGCCCCTGATGTTACAAAATGCCGTCACCAGTCGAGCGCGGGCCGAGCCTCGAGAGCGAGCCCGGTTATGCGATGACGAACCTCTCAAAGTTCCATTATTAATCGTGATATCTGCATATGTTCCCCCTGACATAGTCGCCCCCGGAGATCCGAATAGAAGACTAGTTTACCTCCGGCATTCTTTATATCAGAAAGCACCATCATGACTTATCCCCGTGTCAGTCCGGGCCATCAGCCACACATCCGAAACACCGTCGAAGATTTCTCTCGACGATATCGCGGAATGTACAGCGTGACGGGGTGGTATCTCACCTTGGGACCGACTACCACCTAACCAACCTTTTCTCGAACCGGTCCATCAGCCAAGCTCCGAAAGATGGCCGACCATTTCATGGAGCCTAAAGATTGATGGGGTGTTATTTTACCGGCCGCACGGGGCGTTGGGACCCCGGGTACCACTCGGCCTTTAGTCACCTCTTACGACAAGCTGACCTAGCTGTGAGCATATTCTAACGCCCTACTCACAGGGCATAACATGAACCGATCGGTCCCTAAAGTCGACCACATACCCACCAAACACACGCCAATTCTTCTGCGTGTCTTTGTCTAACAGTCCGTTGGTCCATTAAAGACATTCTGGGCTACTTGTGTGCTGGCACATCCGCAAGCCAGATTTCCATTCATCATGCCCTACGATATATTATTCGTTAAACAAACAAACCTTACCCTAGCCCTGGCTATGGCAAATCTTCTGTTGACCTAACGTCACAGATGAATCCATTTCCGCTGTCCACAATATTCCTCTATTGCCTTCGACGACATGGCTTTAGCCTTGACGTGCGCGCATTTATTTATACATCAGCATGGCCGATTACTCGATCCGTTGCCCTATCGAGGAACGATCACCACATCGGCCATGCCTAAGGATACGTTGTCTAAACAACAATCAGCCACGATTCTCACGCTGGCTATCGAAAAGGAATGCTTCTGTATACTTAATGTATAAACAGAAGAAGTTATTTTGAACGGCACAGCGACATTCCTTGGCATAAACGAATTGCTAGAATAAACTGAGCAACCGTTTGCGGCCGCTGTTGAGCGACTATTTGTTTGTACAGCTGACGGGTCGAATTTCCTTCTTTGCATCCAATCTTTGATGCAATTTTGTACACCCATGTACCAGCACATTAAGTTAAACTGTCTTATTAAAGGCCATGCCCTACGATGCTTGCCTAACCCAAATATACAGCCATCCAGCCTGGCCCCTTGCCATCGTCGGCGAAGTTTTTGTTGAGTTAAAGTCAACAAAAATATCTATCCTCCATCGTTCACCAGAACAATACAGCTAGCCCCCGTTCGCGATCATCTATGTGATTAGCTGAATATTTGCATTTTCTTTTGCGCACCCTTCGCATCTTCTTTGTCTTGATTTCCAACGAATGGATTTTCATCCATGCCTCTACGACCACAGGGCAAATGCTTCGGTCAAAGATTCCAATTCGATCGCTCATTGGTTATCACCAAGGAAAATACCGGATTGGCTACTTCCAGATCGATAGAAAATTCCATCACGATGGCCGCTGGCGGATGTGGAATAAAACGGTCATCATGGAGTCAAAGTTGAACCGCCCAACCATGCACACGCGCTGAGAGTCGAGTTCTTTCCCCTAACTGTGCACGCAAGTCCAGTGAATCCGTAAAAGGCGCAACATAATTTAACGTTTATATAAAGTATCAGACTCCTGTGTAAAATTTTAACAGTTAACCAATTTAAATCTGAGAAGAATATTCTATTGAAATCCGCATTCAACTAACTGACGGTGAACTAAATTAAGCGCTGTGTAACTATATTGATGTACATAATAAAGGATTTACAAACGATTTCCAAAGTTTATTTGTTTGGTTTCTGTGTCCGCTCGGTATTTCGAAACTTTGGGTTTTGCTGAACAATTGAAACTGAAAAACCTGGACGAATCCCACAATAACAGCACCCGTAACATCACAGTGGTCTTACTCACAAGTAGCGTCAGGCGGGAGAAACATAACACAGCCTACAATACTGATAGCCAGAAACACTACGGCACAAACTAAGCCAACTACACAAGCAGACGTGTTCATAATCTTGCTCAACCTACAGATCCAGATGACACAGCTGCAAAACCAAATAAACGAAATCTACTCGCGCTTGCTCAATCTAAATACAAAGCCAATTTAAATCCTCCAACTGGAAGATCATGTCGTAAATGTTAATTAATTCACTTATTAGAACTGAAATAAGAACCACTCTTTTTAACCTGTTGCAAGATGGAAACTCGGATGTGCTTCTGACTGGGGAAACTAACTTGAACCAGCGGTATGAGCTATGGCTCAAAAACTCTGTCACTCCATGTCAACTTTTCCTACAACTTCCGTAAAGAACTTTCCCCTATTTAATGAGCATCTTAGCAGAATCACATTTTGCTTTGAGCGTCTAGAGGTAGAAGAAGCTATTACCACTCTCTATAAGGAAATCTACAATGCCATTTCCCTATATGTCGCTTTTCACGACCTAGGATATCGGTTTCATCGCTTCCATGGTACAACCGCAAACTCCACACTCTTCAGAACAAGAGGAATAGTTTGTGGAACACGTTGGAGTAGTCCAGCTCCAACTACCTCGGTTCATTTTATAAAAATCACCGAGCTTTACTACTCGCTTTACTACAATTATCTCGCGAAAACACAAAACAACCTGAACAATGACCCCAAATCTTTTTTCTACTTTATTAATCACAAACGTTAACTTGGCGCCTATCCCAACAAACTTTCCTATTACACGATTACATTAACTCTCAAACTACTCTTAATCTTTTCGTTTCTTTCTTTAAAAAATCTTTCACGGACAACACTGTTGGGCCTAATCCGTCTACTTCAAAGACCTACCCGAATTCTCCCCTGGCCCCTTCATCTCTCAACTTATTCAGCATCACCTAGTTCAAGAAAAAATTAATTCAAAGACGTGTTCAGCCCTGGACCTAATGCACTTCCGGCTGTTCTTTTAAAAAAATGTTCCTCTTCTTCTCCCCCGCTCCCAAAGATCTTCAATCTATCCCTTACACAAGGTGCGTTCCCAAGTATTGGGAAAACCACTTTTGTCACCCCTATACATACAAAGGGGCCTAAAAACGATATTAGTAATTGCCGTCTATCGCCAGACTGGTGTCACATATTCCAAAACTGTTCGAAGTCATTCTTTACAACACGTTATGTTTCCGCTGCAAATCCATCATCTCACCCAACCACCATGGTTTCCTAAGGGTTAGGGTGAGCACCACCAATCTAGTTGCGTTCCCATCCCACACTCTCCGTGCCCTAGAGAATGGTTGCGAAGTCGATGTAATCACAACCGATTTCAGCAAGGCCTTCGACAAAAGCGCCCACAATCTCATTCTCTTCAAGCTATCCTCCCTTGGTTTCGAACCCCTATTGATTAAGGGAATTTTTCCTAATGTTGACGATCGAACCTACCGTGCCAGATTTAGATCCACCCTCTCCAATGCCTTTTTTCCCACGTCAGGGTTTCCTTATAGTAATCATCTTGGACTCCTATTTACTCTTAGTATTAACGATATCGACTCCAGTATCAAGCACTCTTCAATCACTCTATACGCGGACGATACTAAATTCTTCAAGACGGCCCCCTCTTCCCTCGACTCCTCACTTCTCCAAATGAATCTCGACAGCTTTTCAACTTATTTTTCCAAAATAACTGCCTCGAACTAAATATCGCCAAATGTCACTCAATCACTTTCTCCCGTAAACGCTCCTCTTTCCCGCTACGTCCCTATTTCTTACTCAACCAATTGGTATCACCTGTACAATTGATTCGTGACCTTGGCATCATATGTGATAGGCAGCTTAACTTCATCCCACATATTGATGACATTATCTGCAAGGCCAACTCTGCCCTTGCTTTTGTGAAACCCTGGTCGAAAGAATTCTCTAATCCCTACGTTTCCCGATCACTCTACATAGCCCTTGTCCGTCCCTTTCATGAATATGCTAGTCAGGTTTGGTCTCTTTACTACTCGTCCCAAGATGGATCGAAAAGTTGCAACGTCGTTTTTCGCGTTTTGCCCTCCGAGGATTGAATTGGGAAAATCCTCTGATTCTACCCCCATACACAAGCCTGTGGTGGTTCCGCCAAACCCCACTGACTACTTACCTAAAGAACCCCCATCCCTATAACCCAGTCTGCATAAGCTTTCCCTAATGCGATCGCATTAGCACCTTAAATGCTTCACGCATCAAATTGATCAAGTTCATTATATAAAATCCCCTAGAAGAGAATTCTTACCTCCATGCATAACTTCACATTTAAAATCCCCTATAAGAATTCTCTCCAAGTTTATCATAAATTCCCTGAAAGAAAATTCATCGGTTTATATATAATACAACCGCATAATCAAGGAATCTTACCCTTGAGCTGGCTAATTCCAGCCTCAACATGTGTACAACAAATCCCTTTTCATACACATTGCCTGGCGGCCTTTTCTCCTAACAATAAACAACCCAAACGGCTGCATATAATTAGCGCAATCGACGCTGAAGGCAATTTGCCTAACATCATGTGCAAACAAAAGAACGCTGTCCTTCAAAGGTTTTCCGGCGATACTATAAACAATTCACATCGTTTGTGGTATCCCAAATACAATTCCCTGTAAATAAGCTAGAATCAATTAGCACCATGTGCATGGGCATTGCGGCTATCGTTACAGCTGCAATGCATAGCTTAGACAATGATCTACCCGATCTCTTTGCCTTCTCATATTTCCGGATCTGTTTCTCACGACTAGCGGCATTGAGCAAACAGAAACCCCATTTAGCACCCAATGAGATTTTTTGTTTACTTAGCCGAACTCACATCTCATTGATGCACATATGCACATCCTTCGTTTACTGGTTTTCAGATTCGTTCCCATGGCCTTGTGTATGAAAAAACCAATGTGATCTTCACTCACACATACACATACATTGCCATGTCTTTCTTCCTTGTTTTGACCACGAAAGAAACACTTTCTCTCTCGGGAAAACTCATCCCATGAGCGAGTCGGCTCAGCACGAGCCGTTTATTGCTGAGTCTTTTACCACCCGCCGACTGCCACGGTCGTTGCCGCTCCCGCATCTCGTCGCGCGCCGAGGATGCGAAAATACCTGAAGTCGGGTCGTGAACAGAAGTGTTTCATGAAAATAAATTTAATAAGTTCAAATAAAGTACACTTGAAGAGCGCAGATTTCATGCCGACATCTTTTTCATCCACCTTCTTCTCTCAGATTCAGTCAACTGCTCAAGCCTGCTCTCCTCCATCACATTTTACACTAACTCCCAAAACCTGCGAAACTCTCGTCTCTCCTTTTTGACCGCTCATCACACTTCTTGCGGTGGGCGAACTCCTACCCGAACTTCTTTGATTTCAGTCCCACCTCTCCCGCTCTCAAACGTCGTCTCGTCTCTTACCCCTGCTGACCCCACCCCGCTCAGTGCCTACACTCTCACACCCTAACCTCCGGCCTATCCTCGCGCTTCCCTGTCCTACCACCTATACTGTTGTCTATTCATCTTTGTTTGCCCCCCCGGGGCAATAACATAATGCATAACCCGGCCAAATTCCACCATGTGGTTACAATCATGAGTAATTACAACTATTGACATTTGCTTCCCTTCCTTCGTGAGTCTATATTTATATAACAAAATTCCTGGGAAACTCGTACCTGGAGATAAACCATGGGAGTGATTGTTTGTTTGCTAAACACTTTATAACAATACTAATCGTTGTTATGTGTTCTACGCAAACCTCATGTAAATAAAAACCCATATCTCACACTATTAAGTTCATTTCAAATTTAAATTAGCTTCAATTAAGAGCTCAAAGCAAACACGTTAACCAATGTACATACATCGCAAACCCTGCTAATCAATACAGTAAACATTCGACAAAAGTATCGACCCAAACATTTATGAACAACAGCAATTCACTGAAGCTCCGGAAAAACAAAATGAACTAAGGAGATAATACAAAAACAAAGAAATAACAAGAAAAACACACAGTGCCTCAACATGTAAATAATTGTCGTCGACGAAAGAACGCGTCGACTCAATTAGTTATTCTGGAAACGGTGAACGTTGCCGTTTGCATTTCAATGAGATCTTTTCCCAGTATAGACGCCTAGATCTGGATACCCTAGCCGCTAAGTCAACCCCTCAGTCAACTATTCGCATCTAGCCAGCGGAGCGTGTTTGTTTTCAGTTAACCATGTAACTAAGAGTGCTCTCAAACTTCATAATTACATCCACCGTTGGTCAGCATAACCGCTTGGAGGACTTGGAGCATTCTGTAAACAGGGGGGAAAAGCTTCGCATACAGCGTATGGATCCATCAACTTGTTTTACTCCCAAAGAGATCGCAGTTCCCTTAGATTCGCAGGAATTACCTCTCGTATATCAACTAAAGTATTTTCTTGTTACCACATTTTAGTATTCTCTTCATAGTCGGGTACAAAGGAAACACGCCAAGAAAAAATATCACAATACGCACTTGTCCTAATAGAAACGAATCCAAGAACAAACGAGTTTTTAATCAATTCGCCGAGACGTTGTGAAAATTTAAACATTTTTTTTATAATCGCTCCTGGCAATGCGCCTTGTTTTATGGTTCTATGGGAAAATGGATTTTGTTTTTTCTGCCCAGGATGTGATACTAGTTGCGGTTCAGTCCAATAGTCACCAGCATCGACCAAGAAGGGGCATCTCTCACGAGTGATTATGATTAGCGACAACATCTATGACCATCGATGGTCATCAGTCTCATACGTGTGTAGCAAAAGGAATTCCGTCAATCCAGGCGCAGTAGAGCTCGTTTTCCTTGTGTGGATTGGAATGGTTGTCCAATTGAAATAAAATATCTCATTTGTTGCATTTCTATATTAGCTGGTCGCTTTACGAGCTCTGTTCCTACTCCAGACTACGGATTGACGTTGAAGGGTGTTCATACACTCCACTAATGTACATCAGATGATATGTCATCTACACTATTCCCAGGATTATCAGCCAAACATTGGATCTAAGCCAATTACCCATAAATGCACTCACACGTATTTCATGGTAGATAACGAATCTATATCAGGAGCTTATGCCCGGAATGGGTAGACATTTTTGCCAATGTTTCTAGAGATAGTATGATGGAAAGTCGCATGTTCATGTAACGTCACCGGTAAAGGATCGTGCGTCTTCGAACGCACTTTGGCCAGTATAGTCATAGTCGCAGAAGTTAATTTATGACTAATTATTGAGTTCTCACTCGGTGTGTAGCGGCTATGGTGTGCCACCGACTACTTGGATAATAGTGACAAAATTCGTGGATGGAATCGCTAATTAATAGATTGACAGCAGAGTTTGTTCCCAGATCATTATGACTTTTTATTGGAATTTATGTATAAATATCTATTGAGGCTCAATTATGATGGTCAATAAAAAGATCTCTTCCGGGTGTGGCTCTGAGTCGGGACCCGCTAAAGACGAGTTCAAAGTAGTAGAAGTGAAAATCTTGTTACTCGCAGAAGTAATACCAATTTAACTACAGCTTGATCAACTTATGTCAATTTAGCGCGTTTGCATTATTGAATTCCAGTACATTTGACAGCAATGGAGAGATATTTATTATAGTTTATTAAATCAATACATTTAATTTTGGTGGAGTATTGTCTATATTTGGCTCCCCGATAGTATAGTGGTTGGTATACCCGCCTGTCACGCGGGAGACCGGGGTTCGATTCCCCGTCGGGGAGCCTCTGGCGCAAGACTAATGACCTTGCCCGGGAAAAACAAATCATTATGGAAAATTTAACAAGCCTCAGGACTTGCTAAATAAGGCCAGGACCAGTTTCCGGTTGTAGTACCAATGATGATGATGATTGTCTATATTTAAATGACGGTCACTTTACTTTCGGCTACGAGGGTTGCCTCTTATGTTTCGGGATTTGGCAACCCTAGTGTTGCAATCCGGCAATTGACAGCTCTGTCGTAAAGTTGGACATTTTTGAGGTTATACGCACTCAGAACGTTTTGACATACGAACGCTATTTGTGTTGTTTACAATAACTTAAAAGATTCATCTCGGCCCAAAAATGGAATTAAATCGTCAACATTTTCGTGCGATTATTTTTTACAACTTTCGGCGTGGATTAACTCAGCAACAGTGCATGGATGAACTTAATTCAATTTTTGGCGATGAAGCTCCATCGAGGACCAGTGTTTATCGATGGTATGGTGAATTCAATCGTGGTCGTAGTTCACTCCAAGATGAATTTCGTGAAGGTCGTCCAAAATCAGTTGTTGTTCCGAAAACCATTGATGCTGTGCGCGAACTGATATTGGAAGATCGTCATGTGACATATCGTGAGATTGAGACAACCTTAGGCGTTAGTGGGACCAGCATACATTCAATATTGCATAAACATTTGACTGTTAAAAAAATTTGTTCGCGTTGGATCCCACACAATTTGTCAATCACCCAAAAAAAGGCTCGTGTCAATTGGTCGAAAGAAATGCTCAAAAAATACGGTCGCGGTGCTTCGAAACACGTCTATGGCATCGTGACAGGTGATGAATCGTGGATTTACGCGTATGAGCCCGAAAGTAAACAGCAGTCGACTGTCTGGGTGTTTCAAGATGAGCCAAATCCAACAAAAGTTGTTCGCGCACGAAGCACTTCCAAGCAAATGGTCGCCTGTTTTTTCAGAAAAACTGGACATGTTGCAACCGCACCCCTAGAACAACGCAGAACAGTCAATTCTGAGTGGTACACAACCATTTGTTTGCCAGTTGTCTTCCAAGAAATCAGGAAAACCAACCGCCGAAGACGGATTACTCTTCACCACGACAGTGCGAGCTCTCACACATCGGCTGCGACAACTGCATTTTTGAGCACCCAAAACATCGATTTGATGGGTCATCCGCCGTATAGTCCTGACTTGGCACCGAATGACTTCTTTTTATTCCCGTACATAAAAAACAAACTGAGAGGTCAACGTTTTTCGACACCTGAAGAAGCGGTTGCTGCATTCAGAATCCATGTGTTGGAAATACCTCAATCAGAGTGGCAAAAGTGCTTCGACAATTGGTTCAAACGCATGCAAAAGTGTATAGATCTTCATGGGGAATATTTTGAAAAACAATAATGTGATTTTCGATGATCAATATTTGTTTTTGTTCTCTAATCCCGAAATATAAAAGGCAACCCTCGTATTTTCATGATCTCTAAACGGCTTTAGTGATTCACATCTTTTTAAAGGAGAGAATTCTGAACTACATGGGTCATCAGTTCGATTTTATATTCACTCCCGATCCTAAATAAACTCCAGATTAAATATTTCACTGTTGTTCAATTGTTTATGATTCCAATTATCTTAGTGCGTTCTATGAATTTCCAGTTTCTATGAAACACTACACCAGAACTGTCGGGTATTGTATATCAAGCAAACCTCATTAATGATGCGAAACGGTATGTTAAATTAAAAAAAAACAGGTGTTTTGTGATTAATCAAACAAACACGACTAACGACAACCACACGAACACACAACAACCATTAGTGAAGAACAGCACCAAAGAAAAAAATTGAGAAATTAGAAATCATCAGAACCATAGTATAGCATCCTGCAGGAGCAACTCATCATCATTAACGGCACTACAACCGAGATCCGGTTTTGACCTTATTTAACAAATCTTTCCACCGGTCCCGATTTCGAGCCGATGTCATCCAGTTTGATACTCCCAGGCTCTGGGTGTCGTGGTCTACGCCATCCCTCCATCGCAGACAAGGTCTGACCCGCTGGTTCCTTCCATACATCCTGCCACAAAAAACTTTCCGGGCAGGCTCCTCTTCGCTCATTCGAGCTAGGTGTCCCCCTCACCGGAGTCTACCGAGCTTGATATTTCTTACAACATTAGCTTCAAGGTAGATCGCATACAACTCATGGTTGTAGCGTCTCCAGAATCGTCCTCCCTCACATACGGGGCCAACAATTCTCCTTAAGACCTTCCTCTTGAACGTGGCTAAGAGTTTAGAGTGCCTTTTATTGAGCACCCAGGTCTCGGATCCATATATGAGTACTGGTAAGACCAGGGTCTTATACAGTAGCAGCTTGGATGTTCTGGATACATTTCGTGATTTAAAGAACCTTGATCGACCAGAGCGGGCTCCTCGATAGTATAGTGGTGTCACGCGGGAGACCGGGGTTCGATTCCCTGTCGGGGAGCCTCTGGCGCAAGACTAATGACCTTCCCAGGAAAAGACAAATCATTAACAAGCCCCAGGACTTGCTAAATAAGGCCAAGACAGGTTCCCGGTTGTAGTGCCGATGATGATGATGATAGACCTCGCCCAAAACTTCCTGTAAGGAATTCGCTAACATTCATGCATTCAACGCATTATCAAAATCTCTGAAAAGAATTCTTCACAGGCAAAGCATCATCATTAATTAGGAAAACATTATCGACGCCCGTCAGCCAGCGTACCCTGTCACACGCGTGCGCAGCACATTTTCCTGGCTTATATACAGTCTCGGCAGCCTCTTGTCCAATTCTCCAGCATATAAACATGCATACAAAGAATTCGTCCCTTTCCGCCAGCAAGGATACAGTGCACATCACCACTGTGTACCTAAATTCCTTTTAGCACCCACTTCTCCTAATTACGACTATTTACACCGCTGCATCCATGTCTTCAATGATGCCTGTGGCGGTTCTTTAATACATTCCCAAAGAAACGCCCATCCTCTTAAATTAACCACCTTCCAAACCCATAATACTTACCTGCATTCGAGCAGCTTAAGCTGTCTTTCAAATAACTTTCACCTGATAGTTAAACCTCATTAAGGCATGCATCACATTGAATTTTTCCGTTTATGAACCGTACCATATCTCCATCGGCTCGGCTTGTCAGCAATTATAATAGATAAATACTAGCTGGCCAGCGTAATTGTTGACATGGCTGTAGCTGATGGTTTGTTGCTACGGTTCATATCCATTAATTGCCCAACACTTGCGACCAATTTCCTTTGTCGGTTATCTACCGATCATGGGATTTGGGCACTAATATGATTGACGTTAGACAATCATACCCCAGATCATGCCCAACGATGCTCTGGCCTGTTAAATAAACAAACACGATGTGCATATCATCGTGACCCTTGAAATAGCGTTTTTGTGTATCTTAAAGCAAAAACCTATTTCGTTCTCAGGCGCAGGTCATCAAAGATTTATGGCCCTTGAAATATCGTTTCTGTTTATTTAGGACACAGGAATCTATTTCTCCCTTCGGCGACTTCGCTATCGCGTATCTAATAATGCCTGCTATTCATTACATGTGTATTCAGGTGTTTTTCGTCGTTGCCGATATCCAGGCTGAAGGACAACGTACTTGTGCTATACGCACACATACACAATCCTCCCCTATCGATGAAATTCGCGGGCATCGAACTTATGGATGTAAATTACATTAGAGTCAGATTTTAACACTTGGAGAGTGCGCATTTTCCACGGAGTCCTTTTTAAGAGTCGAGTTTCACCATCCATGGAAGTCAGGCGTTCTGGGACTTAATACAAAGGGTGGCGACGTCGCTTTCTTTTCTGTCGTTTAATCATGATCAGTTGTAGTCGTGTCCAGCTTAATCGATCCCCTGTCGTCAGAGTACAGTTTTTTTCGATCGAGTTCTTTCACTAACCGGTCGTCCTACATTCAAGCTAAGAACAGTGTCTAATAATAAATCTTTCGATTAATGTGTTAAATAACAACCAAGTTAATACGTCTTTGGACATAAATGTAGCGATTAATGTGTAATTAAATAATAGAAGTTTGGATAATAAAAGATTTGCAAATGAATTCTGGAGTTTATTTGATTCGGTTGTGCGTCTGCTCGGTATCTCGAAATCTGTGACGTTTTGCTGAATCCGCATCCGTGCAGGTGCACAAGCAAAATACCTACATGCCCTTTGTACTTTTCTTCTTTCTCAGTTTCGTTTTCCGATGACCTCGTTGCATGAGTAAACAATGGATCAATTAGCACACTAGCTAAGATCGACACAGAGAGATCCTCTCCAATTCACGGCCACAAAGAGAGACTTCACGTTTCTCTCAAGAAAAGAAAACTCATCCTTAGCTGAGAGGGACTCACCACGAGTTGCTCGAGGTTAATCCTTGAGCAAGATGAGTCGAAATCCATCCACCGCAGAGTGCGCGTGGTAGTGCGCACACCCCTTTTCGTTCTGCGGGTTCCTAAACCCAAGTCGAGTTTTAACCATCAGCGGGTGCGCACGGGAGTGCACCACGGAGTCGGTGCTGGAAACTCGCGGATCGAGTAGATTTTTAAATACAAATACATTCGAATGCTGTAATTAAATGATCACTAATATAATGTCAACCCGTGTTAATTAAACGTGTGTGTGGTTAAGCTAAGAACAAAATCTCTACTATTGTGATTGTTCCGCTGAATGTCCATGTTGTACAATTTTCTTAACTTCCCCAAAATAAAACGTTTGTTACTGACTGTCAAAATTAGTGTTTCGTCAAAGTAACTATTAAAATAAACAACATTTATACAAAACAATACCACTGTGTATTTCATTTCTTCTTGATTGGTGAACGTGTTGCTGTGGTATTCGGTGGGTGATAAGTGAACCCGCCCCCGTGCCGGCACACCTACTTATACCCCCACAATGTCGATATCATCTCCGTAGGCAAGTATCTGGCTGGACTTGGTGACAATAGTCCCTCTAGTTGTAACGCGGGACAATGGTCCCTCTGGTTGTAACGCCTGAGTTACGGATTGCTGTCTCCAATACCAGATTGAAGGGGAGGCAGGCCAGGCCGTACCCTTGTCGGAGTCCACTAAAGATGTTTATTGGTTTGGACAGCAATCCCGCTATTTTTACTTGACTAGTTACGTTGGTCAAGGTCAACCTACAAAGTCGTATCAATTTGTTTGGAATGCCGAACTCTCTCATGGCATTATATAGTTCTACCCTGGCTATGCTGTCGTAGGCGGCCTGAAAGTCTATAAATAGATGATATAATGGAATCTTAAATTCCTGACATTTTTCCATCGCCTGCCTAACGGTGAATATCTGATCAATTGCTGATTTGTCTGGGATGAAGCCACACAGATATTGACCAATGATGGCTTTAGCGTATGGGGCTATCCGATCTTGTAGGATAGTGGAGAGTATCTTATAGGCGGAACTCAGCAATGTTATACCCCTATAGTTGCTGCACAGTCTGATATCTCCTTTCTTATGTGTGGGGCAAATTGTACCGCGACGCCAATCTTCCGGCATCTCCTTTTGCTCCCATACGTGCAACACGATCTCATGAATTGCGTGATGTAACGCTGTCCCTTGTTTGATCAGCTCAGCTGGTATGCCATCAGCTCCAGGGGCTTTATTTGATTTGAGCTGTCTAATGGTTTTTAATATTTCCTCAATGCTTGGTGGCGGCAGTATTTGGTCTTGATCTTGCATTGGTGGAGCCTCCAATTCTTCTGTGCTCGGGAAACTATGCCAACAAGATAGTGATCCGAGTCGACGTTGGCTCCTCGGTACGTTCATACCGTCATCGGGCTCGAGGAGTGGCAGCGATTTATCAACACATGGTCAATTTGGTTGCGAGTGGCTGCATCAGGGGATACCCAGGTGGCTTTTTTGATATCTTTACGCGGAAACCTGGTACTTGTAACGACCAAGTTTTTCGGTGCTGCCAGTTTGATGACTCGTAGTCCATTGTCATTAGTGTTCTCATGCAAACTATGGGAACCTGTGTAGGGCCTGAAAACCGGCGCCCGACCTATTTTTGCATTCAAATCACCAACAACGATTTTCGCATCGTATTTTAGGCAGGCATTAAGGGCCCGTTTGATGTTCTCGTAGTATTCTTCCTTTTCGTGGTCAGGAAACTCCTCTGTAGGTCCGTGAACGTTTATGAGGCTTATGTTCTTAAATTTGCCTCGCACGCGAAGAGTGCATAGCCTTTCGTTTATTGCATTAAACCCGGTGATGGCAGGCTTCAGTTTTTGGCTGACTAGAAAGCCTACCCCGGGCACATGGTGTTTTGCATGACAGCTGTAATAAATGTCATACTCGGTTCTTTGAATAACACCACTCCCTGTCCATCTTATTTCTTGTAATGCTGTTTTGTCAGCCTTATATTCGGACAGGGCATCGGCTAGCTGCTGTGCAGCTCGAGCTCTGTATAGTGAGCTGACGTTCCATGAAAAAAGTCTTAAATCGTTTAGCCATTTTCATTTCCGTGGTCGTCGTGTATCCCGTCCATATCCGAGGCTTGTTAAATTTGCCATAATAATTTGTGTTTACGGCCAAGGTTATTAGCCATGCGCCAACCTTCCTCAGGATACTTGTGAGGTATGCGGTCTAGCATTGCCATGCAAAAGGATCGGGCCGTGCCTATTGACCAACCATCAACAATCAGCCAATTTGGCATAAAAGGCGATTTTCTCACAATATTTGATAGCGTTTATCGTTTCACCTGGTTGAAGAAATGAAAAGTGGATTGGTCCTTTCGACCAAATTGTCACCATAACCGTTTTTGGGTGAATATCGGGCTTGGGGGTGTGTTTTGGTTTTTCACCTGCATCCAACCACTGCCCAGGTCTTTTACGGTTATCATACAGATACCACTTTTCATCACAGGTGACTATCCGGTGCAAAAACGGTTCAGTTCGGTTTCTTAATCTAACCGATGCGCAGATTTCCAGGCGCTCTAGTTTTTGGGACTCGTTCAGTTCATTCCATTCTGTTCACTTATCGAGTTTCTTTACTTTTCCCATAAGAGAAAGGTGTCGGCTTATTGTCATTGGGGATACTCCAATGCTTTGTACAATTTCCCACACCGATTTTGCTGGGTCCACATCCACCGTTGCTCTTAAATCATCGTCGTCAACTAGCGTTTCCGGCTTCCCACGTGGTTCATTTTCGAGGCTGAAATCTCCCGAACGGAACTTTCCAAACCAACGTCATATAGTGCGTTCGTTTACCGCTACATCCTCAAATGCGTCATTAATGTTTTTCATTGCCAATGACGCATTATGTCCCATTTTAAATTCATAAAGGAAGAGTGTTCGAATTTGAACTGCCGACAGCATGGCAAACAATTCTAAAAATAAACAACTGTACTTGTAATGAACCCTAAAATTTGCACACGTCAAGCACACGCACCACTTTCAATTCAACGATCTGGTACAGGTGTTCACTCCAGAACTTATTTCCCATTGAGCGAAAATCGGACATTTCATGTGGTGCAACCCAATATTAACGATTTGTCCGTGTTAACAGACGTGAGGATTACTGTGTATAGAGTTGTACCCTCGAATTTTTTCGGATGAGAACCTCCCTTTAAAAGCATGCTGCGGTTTCACGACGAAATCCGACCAAGCATCATTTGTTATTGCCAGACTAATCCTCTCAGAGATCCTAGATAATGAAATGCTTCGGATTTATAAAAGGAGAGCCACAGGGGATGACGGGCTAAGCTAGAAGAAAGTTTCTATTGCTTTATGGCAGACCAAATGGACCACGAACTTAAAAGGCCAATGACCTTTAAATTCATTCCATCCGTAGAAGTTTGAAAAAGCGTTCACACGGAAACTACAACTACCATCGTACACAGTTCTTTCCACGGCACGGTGGCTCTCGAATATACCTTAACCATTGTTGACAAATGAGGGTGTGGCGACTCTAACAGATACACAGAATTCACAAGCAAAATAGTGAAGAACACGAACGAAAAATCGAATAAGAAAAATACATCAGAACCGTATACCAAGCGATAACAAAAATAATTCACATCAGTGGAGTATAGTCGAGTTTGGAAATCAAATTCTAAACACGGTCAGTAGCCTGATGGTTAACGCTTAGGTAAAAAATTTTTTCGTGTCATAGCGTCAGTTCGGATCACACAATCTTCTTCACTATTATTTCAAACGCTATAAGAGCACCTCTCTATCCACGATGCAAAGAGTGAACAAGTTATATTTGTATGCAGCTGTTTCATTCAATGGAGACAGAAACCCCCATGGGCCAATGCGCCTCGTAGACTACATGATGCTTATTTTGAACCGAAATCTGTACCATAGTAGCCCTGGTACAGAATTCAAAAGAGCAAGACAAGAAAGCAAGAATTTGGATGAACATTCTGTGAGTCATTGATCAGTAACAAAGTGGTTTGCAAAATTTCGTAAAGGTGTAGTCAAAAAAAATTTGATGAAGAGGAACCTCAAGTTTTACTGGATGAAAATTTATGTCAAACTCAAGAAGAGCTTGCAGAACAGTTAAGAGTTCAATATCAAACAATCTTTGTATAAGTACCTTTTCCAAAAATTTAATTTGACAACAAAGGCGAGTTTCTACTTGCACACACGTTATATACATATTGTATGGAGGAGAAACCAATTTGCCGTAGCCTAGTTTTAACATTGCAACTTCTGATATAAGAGGCTAGTTTCATCCTTTAAACCTTCTTAGTTCAATAAAGCCTGCATACCCATTGAGACACTTAGATTTATTTTAGCTATGTGCTCAGAGATCCTCTCGAAGAAAGCAATAAGACCAAATCAATTCTATTCTATTTATTGGCCTGTAGGAAGCCGAAAGTTCATGGCCTGACCGACCCGACTCCGCCACTGTTCCCTGTCCTATGGGCTCTCCTTCCAACCAATTGATATATTGAATATATCATTGTAGTCCAGACATAACCAATTTGGTTGACTAAGAAACCAGTAATAAACTTTAAGCTTTAAACTTTATTCGCAGCAGTAAAAATAACAATATGATATCACCAAACCTATGTCGATGTTATAATATTAGGTGTACAAATAAGTTACCGGCGTTTGGCAAAACATGGCCCCACCAGAAAATTATGTAGAAATTGCTAGATGTCCAACATAATATTGTGAGTTTGAACACGTGATAACAACATAACCTCAAAATATTAATGACTTTTGTTACGGACCTCAGCGGGATATACGCGTCGGCACGTGGAATGTTCGAACGCTATATTAACCAGGCACGATACAGACGGTCGTAGAAAACGCGAAACAATATAAAATGGACATCGTCGTGCTTCAGGAAGTTCGACTCCCACATCAAGTAATCGAAACCAAAGGGTTTACACTGGTGTGTGGAGGTACCGATACACATAACCTCGGAACTAGCTTCATCATAAGCAGGAAGATTACGTCCCATGTAAAAGATGTGCAATTTATTGATGACCGAATGTCGGTGCTAAAAATACAGGGCCCATGGTACAATTATGTATTTTAAAACGTACACGCCCCAACAGAATCTACCTACGAAGAAACGAAGGACACATTCTACGAGACCCTAGAGGAAGTATTTGATGGGATCTCATCATTCGATGTTAAAATCCTCCTCGGCGGCCTCAATGCGAAAATTGGAAAGGAAGATATCTTCCAACCAACAATAGGTAAAGAAAGCCTACATGACGTTTCAAATGATAATGGTATTCGAATTATCACGTTCGCAGCGTCAACAGATCTGGTAGTGAAGAGCACGATGTTCAAGCACAAGCAAATCCATAAAGCCACATGGATATCACCCGACGGCGTAACGCGTAACCAAATAGACCAATTCCTCATAGACAAAAGACACCACTCGAATAGCCTTGACGTAAGATCATATAGAGGAGCAGATTGCGACTCCGATCACCTTCTAGTGATGGGCAAAATTAGAAGTCGGCTTGCACCAAACCCGCATGGACAGTCACGGGAGACGAGCAAAAAGTTCGAGATTGATAAACTAAAAGACCTACGCAAAAGGGCGGAATATCAAGACGAACGAACGAATAGATTTAGCATCCTAGAGAATGACAGTAGTGAGGAAGAGGAAGGCAATAGTGTGGACACTAAATGGGCATCGATCAGAGACACAATCAAACAAACAGCCCAAGAGATATTAGGATTTAAGAAAACAACTAAGTCCAAACCTTGGTTTGACGATGAGTGCAGGGCAAAGATCGAAGAACGTAAACGCCTCAGAATGATCCACTTAGAAGCATATGATGAAGTCAACGCAGTAAAATACGCGACAATTCGGAAAGAAACAACTAGACTTTTCAAACGCAAAAAACGCGAATGGGAGAAGACTCGGATCGAAAAAATCATAGAAAATGCCAGAGCAAAGAACAGCAGAGGTATGTATGCCGCCATAAACTCAATTAGAAATGGCTACCGAGGAAGAGCCAAAATAATCCGAGGCACAAACGGCTGTCTGGTGACAGAAACAAAAAATATCGTGACAAGATGGAAGCAGTACTTTGAAAACCTGCTCAATGTGCGCACCCATCAACCACAAATAAACGCACCAGACGTACATACAGCCGAGCCCCAGATCCCAGAGCCCTCTTTCGACAAAGTTGTAGACGCGATAAGTCGACTGAAAAACAACAAGGCCCCCGGAATCGATTGCATACCGGCAGAGTTTGTGAAGCATGGAGGGGGGGCAACCGCTCGAAAGATCCACCAACTGGTTAAAATAATATGGGACAAGGAATTCATTCCGGAAGAATGGAAAACCGCAATAGTCATCCCCATTTTCAAAAAAGGCGACAGATCTGACTGCGAAAATTACAGAGGAATAACATTGTTCCCAATCACATACAAAATATTAACAAATGTCATACTGGCAAGAATCACACCGTACGCAGAAGAAATATCGGGAGACTATCAATGCGGATTCCATCGGAACCGGTCAACGAGCGACCAGGTATTCACAATAAGGCAACTGCTGGAAAAGAAGTGGGAATACGGAGAGACGGTTCACCAACTGTTCGTGGACTTCAAAAACGCCTACGACTAGGTCGCAAGGCAAAGACTCTACCATACTGTGGTTGAGCTGGGGATCCCAAAAAAATATGCCGCCCTCATTCAAATTTGCATGAACGAAAACAAAGGGCGAGTTAGAATAGAAAAGCACCTCTCAGAACCATTTGAAATCCAGGACGGACTAAAACAAGGGGATGGCCTCTCACCATGCCTTTTTCACCTTGTCCTCGAGTATGTTATCAGAAAGGTACAAGACGACAACACGACCGGATCATCCCTGAACGGGGTCACACAAGTGCTCTCGTATGCGGATGACATCGCCGTTCTGGGCGATAATCTCGAAACTATAAGTAAAAACTGTGAAATCATCATGCAAGCAGCAGAAGAGGTGGCCCTAGAAATAAACGAAGACAAAACGAAATACATGATTACGTGGGGAACAGGTGGACCTCAGAGAACACATTTGAAAATGTCAAAGAATTTAAATATCTGGGAAAGATACTCACGACCAAAAACGAAACGTCAAAGGAAATTAACAAAAGACTACATTCCGGCAACGCTAGTTGGCATGCAGCCAGTAAACTATTAAAATCCAAACTGCTATCACGTAATATAAAGCTCCGTGTCTATAGAACCATAATCATGCCGATTGCTCTATACGGGTGCGACACATGGGCTCTCACAAAACGGGAAGAGAACAAATTCCGCGTATTCGAGAATAAAGTTTTAAGGGGTATATTTGGCGGTAAATATGACGAGGAGTCAGGACAATGGAGGAAACTCCACAACCACGAATTGGAAGAGCTATACCGCAAACCTACAATAGTGAGAGTGATCAAGTCGCGAAGATTAAGATGGGCCGGACACGTAGCGCGAATGGGCGATGATAGGAGCGTGCATAGAATTCTTTACGGTAAACCAACGGGGAAGAGACCGACAGGACGGCCGCGACGGAGATGGGAGGACAATGTTAGATTGGACCTCGAGGAGATCGGATCGGATGATCGAACGTGGAAGGAGAGCGCACAGGAGAGGGAACAATGGCGGAGCCGAGTCGGTGAGGTCATGAACTTCCGGGTTCCTACAGGCCAGTAAATAATAATAATTTGTTACGGACCTCGCGTCCATGTCCTCGCCCAACACCCACTAATATCCGCAAATTTCCCCTCTCTACCTGTAAATGAAATAAATATCGTCAAGTAGCTAATTTACATAAACTACTTTATGCAAATTCTACTTGGCAGAAAAAATAATGAAAAAAAGGCGTTGGCGCCGAATAAAAAATAAAAACGTCAACGGCAAAAATATAATTAATTACAAAAATGTTCAGGAGAAGACGAGAGAGCACAAAGAAAACAACGAAAACTAATTTTCATTAGTTGGTGGTGGAGGACTTACGTTCAATATTAATAGTTATCAATAAGAATATAGACAAGGTTCAACGTCCCCTGCACCCCGAATAACGGTCAACAAGCAACGACCGGTCCATGGTCCGATCCCCAAGTAAGTCCACTACCCTGACTTATATTCATAATAAAATTGTTTTACATATTGGTGAATAATATTCCTAACACTTTGTATCAAATTTACATAATATTTTTCGTGCAAAAATGTCTGGTGTGGGCTACCAATGCCCTATCGCCCGGTGAAATACCACCCCTTCAAGCTATACGCTCCATGAAATGGGTGGGAGAAATCCCTGGCCATCTTTCCGAGCTTGGCTGATGGACCAGTTCGAGAAAAGGTTGGTTTAGTTGGTAGTCGGTCCCAAGGTGAGATACTACCCCGTCACGCTGTACATTCCGCGATATCGTCGAGAGAAATTTTCGACGGTGTTTCGGATGTGTAGCTGATGGCTCGGACTGACACAGAGGTAAGTCATGATGGTACCTTCTGATATAAAGAATTCCGAAGATAAACTAGTCTCCCATTCGGATCTTCGGGGGGACTATGTCAGTGGGAACATCATGCACATATTATGACAAATAATAAGAGGTTCGTCATCGCATAATCGGGGACACTCTCGAGGCTCTGCCGCCGGTCGACGGGTAACGGCATTTGGTAACATCAGGAGCATCGGTTTCACCAATACCAATGTAAACGCCATCCACCAATATTTACAAACAATGAAACCTTGCCCTAAGTGTGACCCAGGTCGATTCATTAACTGATTCGACATATCTCCGTTGACCTACATTCGAGATTCCGTTTTAAAGGCGGAGTCTGCGTCTTCGCGCGGTTCGATCTAGCTTGCCAGAGGATGGAGGCGTTGGAACCCAATAACATGGACATCATATGGTTGAGGGTCGTGCTAAGGAATTTTGTTAAATTTCTTTGTTGTCTTTACCGATCCCCGAATGACGATCGACCGGCGACATTTTTCGAACATCTTTCACATACCATCGACTGGATGCAGAACAACCACCCAGATTCTGAAATTATAGTCCTTGGCGATTTTAATGTACACAATTCCGGCTGGTTGGTGCATTCTAACAGAACCGACGGGGCTGGGAGGCTGGCGGAGATGTTTGCCGTTAGCCACAACTTGACTCAACTCGTGGAGGAAACAACGCGAGTGTCGGATACCCGAGACGGTTATGCGAACACCCTGGATCTGTTTTTAACATCCGAACCGAGTATTTTTACCCTAGAGGTTTCTGTGCCAACGGGAAACTCAGATCACTGCTTGGTATCTGTTGCACAAGCACTTGCATTTCTAGCGAAAACGGGTCTAGGCAGCTTCACCATGGATGGAAGTATGGGATTGCTAACTGGGACGATTTGTGGGATTTCTTCGCATTATGTCCATGATCGGAGGTGTGCTTCGGAGACTCCGATGTTAACGCTTGCGCGGAGTCGGTCACAGAGATTATTCTTCTCGAGATGGAGATCTACATTCCACATTCCATCAACCGAAGTTCGTCTGATAAACCGTGGTTTGATAAAAAATGCGAGCAGATTACAGCGGCAAAAAATAGAGCTTTTAAACAATGGGGCTGCAATCCCACCGATGTTGACATAACGAATTTTGTTAGAATCAGCAACCAGTGCAACCAGGCGATTGATACCGCGAAGAAAGCTCACAGCGACAGAGTGACCAATAAACTCCTTCGGTGACCGACTGGTGCGCGTTCCTTGTGTTCAATGGCAAAAGCTGTCAGCAGTAACTTCGCTTCCTCCTCTTTCCCTCCGTTGGTGACAGACAGTGGGATGTTAGTCACAAATTCAAAGAATAAAGCTGATGTGTTCGCGAATTTATTTTCCGCGAATTCAAATCTCGATCGCGGTCTTTTGGAGCCACCTGTGATCACGCCGGTACGGTCTTCCATGCGGGATGTGAGATTTCGTCCGCGCACTATTCAATGCATTCTACGTGAACTGGAATGTAGGAAAGCAACGCCCGGACGGAATACCAGCAATAGTTCTTAAGAACTGTGCTCCAGAACTATCGGTGGTTCTTGGCAGACTTTTCCGCTTTTCTTATGCACGGAAGACCTTTCCTACCTGATGGAAAGTCGCTCGAGTTCAGCCAATCCCAAAGACGGGAAAAAAGTGTCTCCCATAAAATTACCGACCGATAGCATTACTTTCTATGTTATCTAAGGTGGTGGAAAAGGTCATCAATGCCGAGTTAATTAAGTATTTGGAGTGCAACGGAGTTCTGAATGACAGTCAATACCGATTCCGTGGCAGGTGATCCACGGCAGGCCTTTTGACCCTTATAACCGATATATGGACATCTGCGATTGAGCGGCATGGTAGGTCGAGGGCGGTCGCATTGGATATCTCCAAGGCTTTTGACCGCGTCTGGCACGAGGCATTGCTGATCAAACTTCGTTCATATGGACTTTCCCAGCAGCTTTGCGACTGGACGAAGAGCTTCCTTGAAAATCGATCGATCCGGGTTGTTGTGGATGGCGAATGTTCGGATCTGTGTCCTGTTAATTCGGGGGTGCCCAAACTGTTCTATTTTGGCTCCAAGCTTGTTTTTGCTTCACATAAATGATTTGTTGGAGACAACGGATAACAAAGTGTTCAGTTTTGCGGATGATAGTACGCTTGTTTCCTCCTTTTCGAGTGATCGGCCGATTGGTGCGTCTACGTCGCACCAGCTGAGATGTAGACAAATTGACTCTCTGAATCAGGATCTATAGAAGGTCCTGCAGTGGGGAAGGACCAATCTCGTCGACTTCAATGCAGCGAAGACACAAGATAAAACATTCACAAAGAAAAGTGGATCATCGGTTCCACAGCTGATGATGAATGGCCAGGCCCTCGAATCTGGGAAAATCTTGAAATTAGTCGGCGTCACGGTGTGTAAGAATGTATCGTGGCATAAGCACGTGTCGAGCATCCTCAGGTCAGCCTCAACTGAGCTATCTTTTTAGAGGCAAGACATATTTTACTCCGGCTCAACTTCTTCTCCTATATAAATCCCAAATTAGACCGATGGCGATTCCGCCAAACCCCACGGTTAGCCTTCCTAAAAAACACCCATAACTTCCATCCAATCATATAATTTCGCTAATGCAATCGCATTAGCACCTTAAATGCTTTACGCGTCTAGGATTATCTAAGGTATAATCTAAAAAGTCCCTGTAAAAGAAAACTTACCTTCATGCATCTCTTCGCATATAATTTCCTGTAAGATTTCTTGTCTAACTTTTCAGGAATTCCAAAACCTATTCGGTACCTTCGGTTCCCAGGCAAATTTCAATTTCCCACACCTGCACCGCAATCTCCACCCAGCCTACCTGAAACAGTTCCTTTTACAAGGACATTTAATGCACACAACGCATTATCTAAAATTCCTAGAAATAATTCTTTAAAGTGCATATGGCATCATGAATTCCAAGCCAGTCGGCACCCTTTGTCTGTGTTAAAATCCTATGTCGGATAGCTTGTTTTTACAGCTGAAATAAACCGACCCGCGATTCGTTTGTACAATCGACAAATAATCACCGCATCTTAGGCATTATCAACGAAACCAAATTTTCTAGCATTTCCTAATGCAAACACGAACCCGGTTTCTACTGCAGCCAGAGATGCCATAAGCATCCAATTTGCTTTTAGCGCCATTTCCCGGATGACTAGCGGTTTATTTATTCAACTGCAATGCACATTTTCCCTTTCCTTGTTTCGGGTTCATTCCCATGGCCTTGTGTATGAAAAAAACCAATGTGATCTTCACTCACACATACACATAAATTGCCAAGTCTTTCTTCCTTGTTTTCACCACGGGAGAAACACTTTCTTTCTTGGGAAAACTCACCCCAAAACGATTAAATATTGTTGGGTCGTTTTGCATCCGCCGACCGCCATGGTCGTTGCCGACTTCCGCTCTCCGGCTGCGGAGACGCGATAATACTGGAGTCGTGAGAGGTATTTCGAACTTGAAAGGTTTCCAATTGTTTGTCGAGTCTGTGCCGCAATTCGTTTGTAATAGTGAAAGGAAAAGAATTTATAAGTGAGAAAAGTAACTTTATTGTAAAACAATGAACTCTAAATTGCTGTAGATCGATGCACTCTTTGCAGTGGTCGCCATCGTCGTTGCTGGTGCCTGTTAAAAAACTTCCACAAATGTATTACAATAAAAAAACATTAAGTAATTCATAAATAAGCCAGTGTTTTAATTTGCCGTGGTGCTGTTCCTGAGAGTGTTTTCCTTATTCTTACTTGGGTGATCGTGTTCGTGTTTTTTCTTACTCCCGATTGTGGACAAACGTGGTGGCGTTTCGTTCCTTTACTCGGCGGAACTTTAGTGACAATCGGATGGGGATAGGAGTGAACCGTGTGTCGGTGTTTGGCACAATACTCCTAATCCCCACAGACCCGCGCTCGAATACTGTGTCTCGTACATGGCCAGGTCCACCACTGGATAACTGAGTTATCTTTTAAGAGCCAAGGAATATAATATTTTACTCCGGCCCTCTCTCCTCCCAAATTCCAACTTTCTCTTCCCAAAATATAAATCCCAAATTAGTCCCGCGCTCGAATGTTGCTCTCATGTTTGGAGCTCCGCTCCTAAGCATATCCTCTACCTACTTGAGAGCATACAGAGACGGGCGATCCGCCTGATCGGGGAAACGGCGCGGACGTCGGGACTACATGCGCTACCACATCTAAAGCGCGTAGCTGACCTCTGTCTGTTTTACAGACATTATCACGGTTACTATTTTTCGGAGATTCTTGGTATTGTTCCGCGCAATTCGGCTTATATGCGCTCCACAAGACAATCCGACGGATTGCACCCGTTTGCGGTTCATCTCCCGACGGCGCGAACATCCCTGCATCAGAACTCGTTCCGTTACAAAGTGGGGAAGCTGTGGAACTCCCTTCCCACGCGAGTGTTCCCGCAGCGTTACAACCTGCAACTGTTCAAAAAAAACATGCAACAGTTATTTGATGGCATCTCGGGGCGCCCACTCGTCGCTATAGGTTCGCCTCTCCCGAGAGAAGTCTAATAAAAAAAATTAAAAAAAATTAAAATTTTGTCAAATGGATTTTTATCCGTACGCCTGTGAATTATCACCTTTCAGGAAATAAGATTTGATACCATGATCAAATATGTTTGGCCACGATAATTACAGCAACAACCGCACGAAAGACCATTGGGTCTAAGAGTTAGGTTTCTGATTGTATAATTCATAAAAAGGAGTGGAAAATCTTACGAGATTCAAGAGGACTACAAAAGACTACAATGTCCACATTCAACGCATGAAAATGCTTACAAGACTAGAAAGTTAAACAAAGGGATACTACGCATGTACTGGAATTTTTTGAGCGAGTGTTCACGGAGCGTTACAACCTGCAACTGTTCAAAAAGAACTGCAACAGCTATTTGGTGGAAGTGTAATAAAAAAAAATTCTATGCCAAATAAGGGTCATTTGTGGGAACTTTTGATTTACTTTTTTAACTTGAAGAAATCTGCTTGTAGAAGCATATGTTGAGGCTGCTTTGAGTGAGAGAAGTTTTCGTGAGTGGTTTCCAAAGTTTAAAAACAGTGAGTTTGACGTGGAAGACAAAGAACGAAGTGGAAGGCCGAAAGTGTACAAAGGCAAGGAATTGGAAGCAATATTGGAGGAAGATCCATCCCAAACGCAAAAAGAACTTGCACATACAGTGGATGTAACTCAACAAGTAATTTCACATCGTTTAAAATCGTTGGGGATGATTCAAAAACAAGGAAATTGGGTTCCATATCATCTGTATCCGAGAGACGTTGAACGCCAACTTTGCGTAAGTGAAATGCTGTTTGCCAGACAAAAAAAAGGGGGTTTTTGAATCGTATAGTCACTGGGGATGAAAAATGGATCCACTGCGATAACCCAAAGAAGAGAAAATCATGGGAACCATCTGGACATTCTTCAACATCGACAGCAAAACCGAATATTCTTTCTTTCAGATTGGTGTCGTGTATTATGAATTGCTGAAACCGAGTGAAACCATCACTGGAGTTCTCTACCGAACACAATTAATGAGATTGAGCCGAGCACTCAAGGAAAAATGCGCCCATTACTACTCCAGACATGACAAAATTATTCTTCTCCATGATAATGCTCGTCCGCATGTTGCGGTGTCGGTGGAAAACTATTTGGAAACACTTCATTGCGAAGTCCTACCCCACCCGCCGTATTCATCAGAGCTTGCCCCTTCTGATTATCACTTATTTCGATCCATGGCACATGGTCTGTCCTAGCAGCACTTTACAACATATGAAGATACCAAAAAAATGGGTTGATACGTGGATATCCTCAAAAGATAAAGAGTTCTTTCGACGTGGTATCCGGATGCTGCCAGAAAGATGGCAAAAAGAAGTGTCTAGTAATGGACAATACTTTGAATAAAACGTAATGTACCGTTCTTTCACAATAGATTCCTAATTTTTTATATAAAACGGCGGAAACTTATTTGTATACCTAATATTTTAAAAGGAAATTAATGTCAGGTCGATACTCAGGTGGTAATACCGCGGAAACTCCAAATTAAAGTTGAGAAGAAAACAAATGAAATGTAGGCTTCGACCTCATACCGTTATTACATAATGTTATGTAACTATGGTATAAATAAACATAAAATAAACGATCTCGTTTGTTATTGGCGAGGTTATTTTATCAAAGAATCTTCTGTTTCCTTATAGAATGACGATATTCATGCGAAATATAATCCGATACACGAGTACAGAACATACGAATTCAACTCACGTTCACACCACCAGTACAAAACTACCGCAAACTCGATTTTTATCACTACTATCATCATTACAAATATCGTGATCGCAATTTACGTTATCATTCTGTTGCCTATGTGCTCGTTCCTTGCTTCGTCATTACCAATAAAACATACCAATATGTGTACCGCCAGATGGTATTATTATTCCAGAACACAGCTCACCAAACAACCTTGCGATGGTAGATACTTTTACTGTCGCACAATACGCAAGTAACAGCACGCATTGCGTTCGAATAAAGTACTTAATTCAACTAACACGGAATGCGTTGAATATTAAATATCCCAAGTACTCCATCAGATAGTATTAGAAAGGTTGTACGGCTGTGTACCTTTCTTAACCAGCAACGACGTACTTCTAAGTACCCTCGCATCTAAATATCCCATGCTGCCGGGTGAATTTAAAACACTTATGTTGATAGGATCGTAATACTCCAGCTGGTAATAAAACTAAGGAATGAATTTATTTTATTTGTTTAATGTACTTTGACCGGCAGTAAGCTGCGAAGAAGCTTGAGACTTTTGTTGTATAGTACTTAAACAAGGACAATAGAATCATGTGATGTGGTTTCTACATTCTAGAGACCCACTAGTTACATAGAATAGGTGAAATGACTCATAGAAGGCATTATACTACAATTGAATAACAGTATTAAAGAACAAGAGGCATGGTCCTTTTGTTATACTTTTATAATATGCATTTGATAAAAAATGTATTAACATCATTATCAAAAGATGTACCACGGGAACAAATAAGGCAATGAGAACATAAAGAATAGGAAGGAAATGTTTTTTTTAATTATTTGTACACCTAAAGGAGCTATAAATCCCATTTCACAATTAAAGGATGGAGAACGAGCATGCAGCCCTGTGCCCGCGGTGAAATACCACCCCTTCAAGCTATAGGCTCCATGAAATGGTCGGAAGAAATCCCTGGCCATCTTTCGGAGCTGATGGGCCGGTTCGAGAAAAGGTTGGTAAGGTGGTAGTCGGTCCCAAGGTGAGGTACCACCCCGTCACGCTGTACATTCCGCGATATCGCCGAGAGAAATCTTCGACGGTGTTCAGATGTGTGGCTGATGGCCCGGATTGACACGGAAATAAGTCATGATGATACCTTCTGATATAAAGAATTCCGGAGGTAAACTAGTCTTCCATTCGGATCTCCGGGGGGGACTATGTCAGGGGGAACATCATGCAGATATCATGATAAATAATGGAACTTTAAGAGGTCCGTCATCACATAACCGGGCTCGCCCCCGAGGCTCTGCCCACGGTCGACTGGTGACGGCATTTTGTAACATCAGGGGCATCGGTTTCACCAATACGAATGTAAACGCCGTCCACCAATATTTGCAAACAACGAAACCTTATATCCTTGCCCTAACTGAGACCCAGGTCGATTCGTCAACTGATTCGACATATCTTCGTTGCTCAGGATACGACTTACATTCTAGATTCCGTTTTAAGGGCGGAGTATGCGTCTTCGCGCGGTCCAATCTGGCTTGCCAGAGGATGGAGGTGTTGGAACCCAATAATATGGACATCATATGGCCGAGGGTCGTGCCGAGGAATTTCGTTAAATTTCTTTGTTGTCTTTACCGCTCCCCGAATGCCGATCGACCGGCGACATTTTTCGAACATCTTTCACATACAGTCGGCTGGATACAGATCAACCACCCAGCTTCTGAAATTGTTGTCTTTGGCGATTTTAATGTGCACAATTCCGGCTAGTTGTTACATGCTAACAGAACCGACGAGTCTGGGAGGCTGGCGGAGATGTTTGGGAGGCTGGCGGAGATGTTCAATCCACAACTTGACTCCACTCGTGGGGGAGCCAACGCGGTCAATGGCAAAAGCTGTCAGCGGTAACTTCGCTTCCTCCTCTTTCCCACCGTTGGTGACAGACAGCGGGACATTAGTCACGAACCCAAAGTTTAAAACTATTGTGTTCGCGAATTTATTTTCCGCGAATTCAAATCTCGATCCCGGCATTTTGGAGCCACCTGTGATCTCGCCGGTACGGTCTTCGATGTGGGATGTGAGATTTCGTCCGCGCACTATTCAACGCATTCTACGTGAACTGGATTGTAGGAAGGCTACCGGCCCGGACGGAATACCAGCAACAATCCTTAAGAACTGTGCTCCCGAACTATTGCCGGTTCTTGGCAGACTCTTCTGCGTATCTTATGCACGGAGGACCCTTCGTACCTGCTGGAAAATCGCTCGCGTTCAGCCAATCCCAAAGATGGGAAAAAAGTGTCTCCCACAAAATTACCGTCCGGTAAAAAGTCATCAATACAGAGTTAGTTAAGTATAAGGGGTGCAACGGACTTCTAAATGATCGTCAATACGGATTCCGTGGCAGGTGGTCCACAGGAGACCTTTTGACACTTATAACCGATGTATGGACATCTGCGATTGAACGGCATGTTGAGTCAAAGGCGGTCACATTGGATATTTCCAAGGCTTTCGACCGCATCTGGCACGGGGCATTGCTGAGCAAACTTCGTTCATATGGACTTTCCCAACAGCTTTCCGATTGGACGAGGATCTTCCTCGAGAATCGATCCTTCCGGGTTGTTGTCGACGGCGAGTGTTCGGATCTGTATCCTGTTAATTCGGGGGTGCCCCAAGGTTTTATTTTGGCTCCAACCTTGTTTTTGCTTCACATAAATTATTTGTTGGAGACAACGGATAACAAAGTGTTCAGATTTGCGGATGATAGTACGCTTGTTTCCTCCTTTTCGAGTGATCGGCCGCTTGGTGCATCTGCGTCGCATCAGCTGAGATGTAGACAGATTGACTCTCTGAGTCAGAATCTAGATAGGGTCCTGCAGTGGGGAAGGGCCAATCTCGTAGATTTCAATACATCGAGACACAATATACAACATTCACAAAGAAAAGTGGATCATCGGTTCCACAGCTGATGATGAATGGCCGGGCCCTCGAGGCTGGGGAAAGTTTGAAATTGCACGGCGTCACGGTCTGTGGGAATGTATCATGGCATAAACATGTGTCGAGTATCGCCAGGTCAACCTCAGGAAAACAGAGTTATCTTTTTAAAGCCAAGAGATATTTTACTCTGCCCCAACTTCTTTTCCTATATAAACCCTAAATTAGACCCGCGCTCGAATATTGCTCTCATGTTCGGAGCTCGGCTCCTAAACATACCCTCGACCTACTTGAGAGCATACAGAGACGAGCAAAGGCGCGTAGCTGACCTCTGTCTGTTTTGCAGATATTATCACGGGTACTGTTCTTCGGAGATTCTTGGTATTGTTCCACGCAATTCGGCTTATATGCGCTCCACAAGACAATCCGACGGATCGCACCAGTTTGTGGTTCATCTCCCGATGGCGCGAATATCCCTGCATCAGAACTCGTTCCGTTACAGAGCGGGGAAGCTGTGTGAACTCCCTTCCCACGCGAGTGTTCCCGCAGCGTTACAACCTGCAACTGTTCAAAAAGAACTGCAACAGCTATAGGTTCGCCTCTCCCGAGAGAAGTGTAATAAAAAAAAAATTCTATGCCAAATAAGGGTCATTTGTGGGAACTTTTGATTTACTTTTTTAATTTGAAGAAATCTGCTTGTAGAAGCATATGTTGAGGCTGCTTTGAGTGAGTTATTTGATGGCATCCTGGGGGCGCCCACTCGTCGCTATAGGTTCGCCTCTCCCGAGAGAAGTCTAATAAAAAACATTAAAAAAAATTAAAATTTTGTCAAATGGATTTTTATCCGTACGCCTGTGAATTATCACCTTTCAGGAAATAAGATTTGATACCATGATCAAATATGTTTGGCCACGATAATTACAGCAACAACCGCACGAAAGACCATTGGGTCTAAGAGTTAGGTTTCTGATTGTATAATTCATAAAAAGGAGTGGAAAATCTTACGAGATTCAAGAGGACTACAAAAGACTACAATGTCCACATTCAACGCATGAAAATGCTTACAAGACTAGAAAGTTAAACAAAGGGATACTACGCATGTACGGGAATTTTTTGAGCATTTATGGAGAACATTAAAAACTCCATCTCATCGCTCATAGTAGGTAATAGTAGAATCACCAACGCAATGGAGAAAATGAATTCGAGACAACTTTAAATTACGTCGCCATCAAGTTTAATAGCCAATAATCTAAATGATGCTACTTTCGAAGTTTTGTAGTAAACGTTCAAACTTTCGGGAGCGAACACTGAAAGGGGGAGAAGAGAAAGAGAAAACATCAGAACCATGTTCGTAGCAATTTCCTATGGAGTCCTAGTCTAACCGCCGAAGAGAAAGAACGTACGCTGCTGCCACGAGATCCGTACCATTGGATCAATTGTGCAATTTTAACGTCTTAAAGAAACACAAGATCGCACTTTTAGTTCGCGTGACAAATGTTCTGTGAGATCCGAAGTAAACAGACGGATCTCCACACATGCGTCTGAGTGCAGTGGAAAGTGTGAACATTGTGTGAAAGTGTACTGTGTAGGAAATCTCCTACCCTTTCCTTTCCTTACATCTGTTTTCCCTCTTTTTGGAACCTCTTTAACGTCCTCGGGTGTCGATACTCTTGATTGATTTATAAACCTTGGTGGGTGTCTGGTGTTGACTTGCATCATTTGCTGAGGCAGTGTTGGTTTTCTGTGCCGAGCTATTTCAATGGTACGGGAATTTCACGTCGATCATTATAAATTCCGCGGCAATCCTTATCCTTAGCGAAATCCAGGTGATATTTTCGATTACGTAGTTATAACGTAATGCCTCTGTTCTTCCCACATCGCGGTGTAGTCACATACATATTAGGTGCGCAAACAAGTTCTTGCCTTTTTTTTTTAATGAAAATGCAACTTTATTATGAAAAAATTGTTACAAATAAATAATTCGAAGTATTGTCCATCCCTAGCTACAACTTTTTCCCATCTTTCTGGCAGAGCTCGAATACCGTCACGGTAAAAGTGTTCATCTTTTTAGGCTATCCACGAATCAAGTCATTTTTTGATGTCTTCATATGAGCAAAACTGCTGATCAGCCAGACCATGTGCCATCGAACAGAACAAGTAATAATCGGACGGCGCAATATCCGGGGAATGTGGCGGGTGGGGTAGGACTTCAAATTTGAGCGTTTTCAGGTAGGTTTTAACGGGTTTAACAACCTGAGGCCGAGCGTTGTCGTGCTGTAGAATCCGTTTTTCGTGCCCCGGCTCGTATTTCGGTCGGGTTTCGCGCAGTGCTCGGCTCAATCGCGTCAATTGAAGCCGTTCCCCAGTGATGGTTTTTATTCGGTTTCAACAGCTCATAATAAATAACACCGACCTGGTCCCACCAAATACACACCGCAGCGTAAATATTCGCCCGAGCCGACATCGTAAAAGCATGATTGGGCAGCCCCCCATAACTTTCTTTTCTTTGGGTCATTTCGCACCAATTTGAGCACTATGACCCATATTCACTTTCGGGCGTATAATGTTGCCTGAGCACTCAATCGGCCAATCACTACTTCGGTGAGAGGAAGGTGTGGCGATTCTAACAGATACACACACAATTCACAAGCAAAAATAGTGAAGAACACCGAAAAAAATCGAATAAGAAAAATACATCAGAACCGTATACCAAGCGATAACAAAAAAATAATTCACATCAGTGTAGTATACTCGAGTTTGGAAATCAAATTCTAAACACGGTCAGTAGCCTGATGTGTAACGCTTAGGTAAAATTTTTTTCGTGATTCGAGCTGTCATAGCGTCAGTTCGAATCACACGATCTTCTTCACTATTATTTCAAACGCTATAATATATCGTGTTGAGGTCTGAATTTAATGTATCAAGCATAAGTTGCTGGTTGGTAGTGACGATCGAAGAGTTTGGACGGGAGTGCTCGTATGAGTATGAGAAACTCAACGTGCTATCATCAGCAAACGAGTGAACTGGGTTGAGGGTAATTGACAAGCGATCATTTATAAAGATGAGGAAGAGAGTGGATGAGAGTACCGAACCCTGGGGAACACCTGTATTAATTTGATGGGAGACAGATTTGACACCATCAAGAACCACTTGGATTGAACGGCCAGAAAAATAGTCTCTTATCCATCGGATCAGGGAATTGTCTACTCCATATGAATGTAGTTTTGACAAACGGGCTGGATGCCAAACTGTACGCCATCAGATCTCCTGTGGACTTGTTGCTACGAAAGCCAGGCGGTCATTGAGGGGGTCATTTGTTTCCAGATATTTCGAAAGTTGACGGTTGATAAGTGATTCCATTACCTTGGAGAGAATAGAAGTTAGTACTATGGGTCGATAAGAATAAAGTGATGATTTGTCACCCTTTTTGGGAATTGGCTGAATGTTCACTGACTTCCATCTATTTGGGAAACGAGCGTGTAGTATTTTTTGTCTCACTCTCTGGTCATGCAAGAACTTGGCGCATTGAATATAATCATTGCAGTCAATTCTCATCATCATCATCGGCACTACAACCGGGGTCCGGTCTTGGCCTTATTTAACAAATCTCTCCACCGATTCCGATTTCGAGCCGATGTCATCCAATTTGGCACTCTCAGGCTCTGGGCGTCCTGGTCTACACCATCCCTCCATCGCAGACAAGGTCTGCCGCGCTGTCTCCTTCCATACATCCAACCACAAAGGACTTTCGGGCAGGCTCCTCTTCGCTCATTCGAGCTATGTGTCCCGCCCACCGGAGTCTACCGAGCTTGATTTTTCATACAACATTATCTTCAAGGTAGATTGCGTACAACTCATGGTTGTAGCGTTTCCGGAATCGTCCTCACTCACATACGAGGCCAGCAATTCTCCTTAAGACCTTCCTCTCGAACGCGGCTAAGAGCTTAGAGTGCCTTTTATTGAGCACCCAGGTCTCAGATCCATACATGGTTACTGGTAAGACAGTAGTAGCTTGGATGTTCTGGATAAATTTCGGGATTTAAAGAGCCTTGATAGACCATATTTGGCTTTGTTGGATTTGATCAGCAGTTCGTGTATTTATATCGGCCGATACTATTGACCCAAGGTAGTTAAAGGATTGCACCACTTCAAATTCGTGCTCCCTGATAGTTTGACCAACGTTGCAGTCAATTCCAGCTCTCTTAAATCTTTTCCGGCTTTCCTCAGTATTGTTTGATTTATACAACCGGAAGCTCAACTCTTTAGCCTTAATGGATTCTCTGCACCCGAAATCGAACCACGTGTTTTTCTTGGGTTTGATACTCTTTGCTCTGTGTGGAATAAAGGTCCGCATGCCAAATAGAATCGTGTCTGTCAATGTGGCCGTTATAGAGTCAACATTGTTATTGAGGAAAAATAACGACCAATTTAACCTCCCAAAAAAGTCGTTCAGACCTTCCCAGTTGACTTTCTCGTAGAACCATACTCTTCTTTTGGGAGCTTTTTCATTAACGTTACTGTTGGTTAGAGAACATTTAGCTGACAATTGTGTATTTGTTTGGGTGAGAGCTGAGAAACAGGTCCAGTGTGTTGGCGGAATGAGCATCTCTATCTGGTACTCGTGTTGGTTCATTGGCGAGTTGCGTTAAATTATTTGACTCAGCAATGAGATGAACATACTGACCTTCAGTTGTGTTGTGACCGGAGTGGCGAAGCCACTGAGAGCTATGTACATTAAAATCACCCACAACGATTTCAGTGTGCGGATATAGGGTCAAGATCTTATCGATAGAATCAGACAGAGCATCAAATTCGTTAAAGGATGCGTTTCTATCCAAGCTTGGGCTTCTGTAAAGAAGGCAGTTTTAGCCAAAAGAAATTAAATTCTGGGTTGGAACAGAGCCCATATTGTGGCAGAAGCTGAGAAGCACTATCATTTCGTGTGTATGTGGCTATACCACGATGTGGAAAAACCAGTGGCACTAAGTTATATCCAGGTACATTAAAATCGGAAATATCCGTATTAATAATTACCTGGGTTTCGCTAAGTGCAAGGATAGTTGGTTTCTGGTTAGAAACATGGCCAGACACAGAAGAGAAATTACATCTCAAGCTGCGAATGTTACACAAATCAACGTAAAATTCCCGTTTCACTGAAATGGCCCAACACACAAAACCAATACCGCCTCGGGAAAGGATGCAAGTCGGGACCAACAATAGATAAGCGAGAGAAACCACGCCATACGTTATGTCCTTGTAGTAAGTGCCCCACTAGGTCCGTGCCGAAATCCAGGTCACATCCCTTCCATGGCGAACATTATGCCACTCAGACACCAACTCATAATAATGTATAATTTAGAGTGCTTGCGAAGAGCCAGTAAGTTAATGTAAGAATGATATTTGTAAAATAGAAGTTAACATTTAGTCTTAAGTAAAATATGTAATTAATTTGTTAAATAAATGTGGATATAAAACAAAACAAAGAAAAGAAAACACCAACAACGTACCAAAGATTATAAGTCAATCGAGAGTATCGATGCCTGAGGGATGCAAACAGAGGTGCGCAAGAAAAGAAAACAGACGCAAGGGATGGAATGACTAGAAGTTTTTCCCGCACTTTTCACAGCACTAAGACACGTGTGTGGAGATCCGTTCATTTGCATAGGATCGCACGGAAAACTTTGCACTGCACTCGGAAGCGTGTGTAAAGATCCCTTTGTTTGTTTAGGATCCCACAGTAAGACTTCTCGCGCGAACCGATAGTGCAATTGGGTATCTTATGTGTATTTAAGATTCCCAAAACGGATTGCACAATTGATCCTGAAAAACTCTGTGATGACTCTTGTCGCGAAAGCCAAGCCCCAAGGTAAATATACTCTCGATGAACGGTATTTGCACCGACGAAGCCCAGGAATTATCAATACCCGGCACTCGAATAATTTCGACTCTTATTTAGCACGACCACATATTTGAAGTTGCAAAAAGCACGGGCCACTAATTGCGAGGCATTCTATTTACATTCGTTCTAAAATGGAATTTAGCTCCCAAAATAGCGCTACACGTGCTCAATAGGATGCAAAAACGAACAGTGAAACTTATTGAGAACCCAGCCGTAAGTCATTCAATTCCTTCTTTAGAACATATGCACAACATATCATGCCTATTTCTTTTCTATAGGTATTATCACTGTCGTTACTCGACCGAACTTGCTTCATGTGTTCCATCTCTCCAGACATTTCCCCGGGATAACCACCAATCTGAGAATGCGCATCATTGAAAGTAAACTTCCGGCACACAAATAAACATAGAGAATCATTCTTTAGTCGAACCACACGAGGAATATTCTACCTCATGTGTTTCCTCGTCTTTGTAATGTTCATGCATTTAAGGCCAATGTACATAGATACCTCCTTTCCTTATCAACTTCCTCGCCTTGACTGACATTTAAAGGTAATTCAAAATCCGCATTTGTACGCGCTAGTGTAAAGAAAGTTTACAGGAGATTTGATGGCACACCTTACCGAAAAGTGGAGTAACACTGGGGACGAATAAGTTAAGATTAAATCATGTTTTATCTTCACAAGCTCTGGGGAGCCAGGAGGAAGTCTTTCAACATCACAGGTAGAACGCAGACGCAACGTTCCCGTATTTCTGGTTTCTGTAAGTATTATCAGGACCGTTGTTCTAGTGGTTATGAATCCTGCTTTTCGAAATATTTTCCTGTCCACCATACAGACAGCGCCCACCGGCCATCCTTCAAAACTCACCTCAGATGAATAAATAAACACCGAGACTCCTTCTTCAGTCGAATCGCACGGGCGTGGAGCGCCTTGCCTAATCAACTCTTGCCTCGCAGTTGCATGTGTACCAACCTCCTTCCACATCTTCTCCCTAGTCCTCCATCCCAGGCAGATTAAATATACAAAAGAGTCTGTTTTATGCACGTGGGATATATAAATAAATACAAGTAAAAAAAAATAGCATAATTGGAGGTCTTTGAGTTCTTTCTATACCCTCCTCTCTTTACTGTCTACGCTGTATCTTTTGATGAATATTAGTAATCGTTTTAGTGAATGCATATTATTTACATTACTTAAAAAAAAAGAACTCACCTTGAGGTGGATTATATTCGCGGTTACTTGGTCTTGGGGCATTGTCTTATTAATGTTGACTTCTATCACTTTTAAAGATTTCAATTTGTGTGTTCTTTAATGTTTATGCATGACACGTTTATGTTGATCGTTTTTTAATAGGCTTAGACTAGAAACGACTGGGTTATGAGAATGAAACGGCAAATAGTGGATTATGGGTGAGTATTTAATAAGTTGGCCAACTCACTTTGTATTTTAGGCATAATGCTTCCGGCAAAAAGTTATTGTCACATATAACAACCTTGGAATATCCTACTATGGTATGTTAAGGCGTATAACTTTGGGTCAAGAACTAGTTTTTAATAATAGCATGTGCTATCATACGCGTCATATTATATAGCTGTCAAAATCTTCCGTAAAGAATCCGCATACGCGGGTTGCCTTTTATATTTCGGGATTAGAGAACAAAAACAAATATTGATTATCGAAAACCACTTTATTGTTTTTTAAAATATTCCCCATGAAGATTTATACACTTTTGCATGCGTTTGAACCAATTGTCGAAGCACTTTTGCCACTCTGATTGAGGTATCTCCAACACGTGCATTCTGAATGCAGCAACCGCTTCTTCAGGTGTCGAAAAACGTTGACCTCTCAGTTTGTTTTTTACGTACGGGAATAAAAAGAAGTCATTCGGTGCCAAGTCAGGACTATACGGCGGATGACCCATCAAGTCGATGTTTTGGGTGCTCAAAAATGCAGTTGTCGCAGCCGATGTGTGAGAGCCCGCATTGTCGTGGTGAAGATTGATCCGTCTTCGGCGGTTGGTTTTCCTGATTTCTTGGAAGACAACTGGCAAACAAATGTGTGTGTACCACTCAGAATTGACTGTTCTGCGTTGTTCTAGTGGTACGGTTGCGACATGTCCAGTTTTTCCGAAAAACAGGCGACCATTTGCTTGGAAGTGCTTCGTGCGCGAACAACTTTTGTTGGATTTGGCTCATCTTGAAACACCCAGACAGTCGACTGCTGTTTACTTTCGGGCTCATACGCGTAAATCCACGATTCATCACCTGTCACGATGCCATAGACGTGTTTCGAAGCACCGCGACCGTATTTTTTGAGCATTTCTTTCGACCAATTGACACGAGCCTTTTTTTGGGTGATTGACAAATTGTGTGGGATCCAACGCGAACAAATTTTTTTGACAGTCAAATGTTTATGCAATATTGAATGTATGCTGGTCCCACTAACGCCTAAGGTTGTCTCAATCTCACGATATGTCACATGACGATCTTCCAATATCAGTTCGCGCACAGCATCAATGGTTTTCGGAACAACAACTGATTTTGGACGACCTTCACGAAATCCATCTTGGAGTGAACTACGACCACGATTGAATTCACCATACTATCGATAAACACTGGTCCTTGATGGAGCTTCATCGCCAAAAATTGAATTAAGTTCATCCATGCACTGTTGCTGAGTTAATCCACGCCGAAAGTTGTAAAAAATAATCGCACGAAAATGTTGACGATTTAATTCCATTTTTGGGCCGAGATGAATCTTTTAAGTTACTGTAAACAACACAAATAGCGCTCGTATGTCAAAACGTTCTGAGTGCGTATAACCTCAAAAATGTCCAACTTTACGACAGAGCTGTCAATTGCCGGATTGCAACACTAGGGTTGCCAAATCCCGAAACATAAGAGGCAACCCTCGTACAAATGTGTTTTCCATTCGACAATCGTTTTAACCAAGAGGTTTTCTAATGTTCGAGCAAGGTAAAGAGTAGAGTTTGGTTAAATTAGCACACCTGTTGCGAAAGTGAATGCAGTATGTTGTGGATTTACTTCCGAGTGGTAAGTGAATGTATATATTTGTTGGGACATTATATGGATGCCGATGATGTTATGTTGAAAGGTCACTGACTTCTTCAGATTACGCGTTGCTGTACTTCAAACGGTTATAGGCGGTTATCATTTGCCCTCGCCAAATGGTTATAAGTTGTTTCTTGGAATTCGCCAAGTTGTTACATACAATCTATGGCGTCCTGTTTTGGAGCGCCAGTGGTTGCCAGTTGTTACAGATCATTAACTTCCTCTCGGGCAGTTATGTACCGCAGCAGCGGGAAGTCTTATAGGGACAAACTGTACACCCATAACCGGTTACCCGCCTCCTCTATTGCAAGAACCTATTTAACAACCTTAAGTGGGCTTACCCGTACTCTCCACTATGTTACGTGCGGTATTCCCTCCAGTTCCTTATCTCAAACTAGGTCCAACGACATTCGCCAGGGCAGCTAGTTTTCTCGGTGTCAGCTGCTTCAGGGGTTCGCCACTGTCTTCTGTCGACTCCAATTAAAATACCAAACAAAACGACTGCAATTTACATCAGTCCTTCATGGACGACTTTAGCTTTATTGCTTGGTCGCAAGGAAGGAATATGACTTAAGTAAAGAATTGATCGAAGGGGTTTTGGGAAAAATTATATGTGGGGTGATGTAATTGAGGGAGATAATTTAGAATGTATTCTATTGAATTGTATTCTGTTGTAAGTTTTGGGAAATGCCTTTCATTGCAGATTGGGAGATGGATTCTTGCAAGTTCGGGATGGATGCGCTTGCCGATTTTGCATGGTTGCGAATGTGTGTATTGCAGGTTTTGAATGGGGAGTTGGATTAAGGTGACGCGCTGTTAGCGGTCAAGGTTGGTTGGAATTGTGGGTTGGATCTCCATGTGGTGTAGAGAACCTCCACAAGAGGCCACCTTCTTCTCAGAATCCCTAGTCCAACGGCTGCGGCTCCGCAGCGAGACGTTGTTCATTCCTGTTTATGGGGTCGGAGATGCTCGCTGCTAGTCGGCGAGGGCACAATCCTTGATCACTATACTGCCTCGCCGCGACCGCTCGCTAAGTTGGGCCATCAACGCACTCATCCTGCCCCACCTCTCAGACTACGTGCCGTCCCCACGACTACTGTCCAGAGACCTCTCTCTGTCTAGTGGAATACTACATTAACAGCGCATTTTGTGCATTAATCGGATAATGGTAAATGGTATTAGGTAGTGGGATACTGTGGCGGTTTCGTGTAACGCCACTGCTCCGTTTCACCTATAGCCTGGTAACCTCCAATATAAAACATAACCAGGGTAACAGGCATTGCCCAAATTCATCGGGCATACCACAATGCACCAAGAAACAATCAAAAGCCTGGTTTTTGCGCGGCATAGTATCTCTGGGAACAACATCAACATTTTCATGTAACGACGAATTGCTAGACTGTGCGTTGCATAACATTGATTCTCGATCAACGTACATAGTCCCCGGCGGAAGTGCTGCAGGACCACGATCAGAGCGAACAGCATCTAAGAACAACATAGAGCAAGGTCCTTGGAGGTGGTGTCCCCAGGAGAATCGTCCTTTTTCAAATTCAATTAAATAAAAAGTGAATTTAAGTAAACAAAAGTATTTTTTATTATTTTGGAATTGTGCGTTCATCACAAAACGTTGGCTGCTCCACCACAGGCGACTTCCAACCAGAAAAAAGAACTGGTGAGTAAAGTGGTGGCAAGCCCACAAACTAAACCCTTGCAGCGTCCACGATTTCGGACATCACCCAAAGGCACCTGGTTCCACGGCACAGGAACGCAATTCCAAAGCGTCTTCCCTAGAACGATCGGAAGCTGCTCTTCCCTCGAGGTTCGAGGAAGCACGGCGGCAACCGCAACGGGTCCCCTCGGGAGCGGTCTTTAAGAGATCTTACGTCCTTTTCAGGATAAGAAGACACGCTACCTGGGAGCGAGGCCAGTAGTAACATCTACTACTAGGTAACAACATGCAGCGCACACCAAGGAAATTCAATCGGCGCCAACAGCCAACGATCTTCCCAACCATTGGTTCCCATTAACATGCACCATCCTCTCACCAAGAGTACACGGTCGCATCATAACACAACCAATCCAATATGAAATGCGTTTAACGCGCATTTCTCCCGCCTAATATGATCGCGAACTTGCAGACTGCGTTCTCGGGTTTGCCCTACCGCGAGCATCTCGGTCGCTAAACCAAACCACAGGCAATGTATATACCATGCCTAACTGCCACGAGAGAACCAAAAATAACACCAGCACCAGCGAAAATACCCAGCATTCGCTAGGAGGGATTTACGTTCAGCATATACGCTGTACGCTGTGGCCATAATATAAACATCCGATGTCCCTTTATGCGACTGGCACAGCAACAACCTCTAGCGATCATTCGCTGTGTGTTTACTTCGACGGTCCGCAGGTTGTCCGGTCTTAGAGCCCCAATGAGAATGGTGCTTGAGGACATGGACACCTGCATGTTCTATGGTTTGCCCAAGCTGCAGGGGAAAGGAATCACGAAGTATTCCCTTTCTTTTTTATTTATTTTTACAGATACGGTTCCTTGTTGGATTGAATCGAGGATCGCGGATGAAGATCGAAGATCACAAGAGTCAATAGTCAGTCGTCTTGGTGTACGGTCGTGCGGTAGAATAAGTTTGAACCATTGTATATGTTTATCTCAAAGTTTTACGGACCAAAAGAAGTGTCACACGCGTAGTTCTTTGCATTTAAGTTCACGAACAAATACTTAAGTTTGAATCATTGTATATATTTATCTCAAAGTTTTATTAAGAACAATAAAGAGTTTTTGTTTAATTTTTTTTTGAATCGTGCGTTTTACTTTGGACTGGTTACGGGTTAACCGCGGCTGGTACAGTTGTGCTCGGCGTTGATTGTGAAGCGATCACACGGAGTCAGATTCAAGAAACGGTACCCGTGTCGGTACGTGACGAGAGACATTCTTTCTTACCACAAAACCCACAATATTACACTTCTTCTACGAATATTAACAATTCGTTTAGGAGGTGCACATTCTTTAAATAGGGCTGAAAAAGGTTTTGGGAAGAACCATTTAACAAATCCCATTGATCATAAAAGCTTCTTCTACTGAGTTCTTCACATAATATACAGTTAAAAAAAAAAACATTGTATTTACTTTTGTAACCAACATAACAAAGCAGAAATGCAGCACTGCAATCTTTGGGACCAGCCTGTCTTTCATTGGTCTCTGTCTTCTAGTTGTCTTGTGACCACCAGAATCACCCACATCCATGAGAATATTAGGCTCGGTCAGTACCTGGCTGACTTTCAAACAGACAACTTGTCTCACAGTTTTGCTCGTGCTATTTATCTTAATCAACCGTTATTTTCACAATTTAATTATCATTATCTTGTTTTCTTTACCTCGTTTTCCGCATACAAAAATTTGAACAAGTGTTATAACCGTTAAGTTATGGCCCCTGGGCCACGTGTGTTAAATAAAATCAAGCGCAAACGGTTGCGTTACGACCCCGTTATTGGAGGCCAAAGTCCTCCCGATAAACTTTTAAAAGTGAACAATAAAGTTCTAGAAAAATATAAAATGTGTTCAAACACTAACTTTTTTCAACCACTTCAAAGTCTGATGGAAGACTCTCCTGAAATGGATCCGACCAATGACGAACAGTGCGCAGAACTTCCCAAAGAAACCGTTCCGCCAATTGTGGTATTAAAAACAACTAGTGCTCAAGTGCGTGATATTTTGAGCAACATTAAGATAGACAAATACTTAATCAAAAACATTTCGCTTGGGCAAAAAATATGTGCCCCAACAATGGATATATATAATAAAATCAGAACGGAACTCTTACGGTTAAAATGTGAGTTTTTCACCCACTCGCGTAAGGAAAATCGTCCATTAAAGGTAGTGTTATCCGGACTAGACTTAATTAGCAACGATGTAGTGAAAAATGAACTAATTGCACTCGGGATTAAGTGCCTAGATGTTAAAACCATCACATTAAATTCGTCAACAAAAGCCTTGTACAAACACTACTTGTGCATCGTCTATATTCAACGCGGTACTGTTAAATTAAACGAACTAAAACGGAACTACTCAACCTTGTTCAAAACCATCGTTCGCTGGGACTTTAAAAAACATAATCCAGGTAAGGTCACACAATGTCACAATTGCCAGCTTTACGGTCACGGCTCGATGCATTGTCATATAAATAGCTTCTGTGCAATATGTTCGGGAAACCATAAAACATCCGACTGCAAAACGAATGAGGTCATCAAGTGTGCAAATTGTAGTGGGCCACATAAATCCACCGATCCAGAATGCATTAGCCGAAAACAGTACATAGACATTCGCCGCAAATTATCCCCACGCGGACGTGGTACAGGAAATACAACGTTCCTACAGCCTCCGAGTGACAAACAGCAGCCAGTGCCCGACCGATTATCCATTGATAATTTTCCTCCACTACCGCGATCTGTGCGTCAACCTTCACTTCCTTCATCCACCTGGGCTTCTGGCCTCCATCAAACCCAGCAACCTTCCAACAGTGATACGACACACACGAAGAAAAATCCGTCAGAAACTTTAACTAATGATAACCTGTTCTCATTTAGCGAGATAAACTCTCTTCTTAATGAAGTTGTAACCAAGCTTAGTGCTTGTCAAACTAAAGCTGACCAATTTAACGTCATTACTTCATTAGCTATTAAGTACATATACTCGGAAAAAACATGTTAAGAAACTCTCTTAACATCATAACTTGGAATGCGAGAAGCATCAAATACAAAAAGCATGAATTTTTTAGTTTCTTGATGAATTTTAATATTGACATTGCACTTGTTTCAGAAACCTGGCTCAAACAAGACATTTCTTTCTCACATCAAAATTACATTGGTTATCGCCTAGACAGGGTACATGCTAGTGGTGGAGGTGTCGCCATTGTTGTGAAAAAATGTATAGAACATTCCTTGCGTCCTTCATTGCACCTTAAGTTAATTGAGGAAATTAGTATAGATGTAACATTAAGTGACAACTCCAAGGTGAGTCTTTTTTCGGTCTATTTCCCTGGAGGAAATAGAAACATTGAGAAATCTACTTACTTTAAGCGGGATCTGCAAAAATTGTATAGAATCAACACTCGAAACAAGGTAATTATTGGTGGTGATCTAAACTGCAGACATCAGTCGTGGAATTGTCTTAGGGCAAACAGCTGGGGTAACATTTTACTAGATGTTGCTGAATCCAGCTCAAGTTTTTCCATACTTTATCCACTTCTCCCCACCTATATCCCAGCGAGTGCTAACAAGAACCCCTCAACTCTTGATCTATATATCACTAATATTCCAAATTACTGCACAATACAATTAACTCTAAATGCGTTAAGTTCAGACCACCTTCCGATCAGTCTCACAGTGAATCATACAGTAGCTGTAAATCGTACCAGTTTATACCACAACTATTCCGCCGCCAACTGGAATTGTTATAAATCATATATAAACACGAACTTGGTTCTAGGTGATACCAGCCTAAATTCTATAACCTGCAGCGAGCACATTGATATCCTATGTAACAATTTTGTTTCTGTTATCAAAAGAGCGGCCGATCTTGCGATACCTAAATGTTCCACTGCTCCAGTTGATAAGGCACCGCTTCCTGAAAATATCTTACATCTGATTAGGCTACGAAACTCTGAAAGAAGAAAATGGCTGCGTTATAGAATCGATTGTTTTCTAGTTAATGTTAAAGTATTAAATAATATCATTAAAAACGAAATCTCAACATATAGGAACAAGTGTTGGAATAAACACCTTTCCTCTCTTGACAAAGCAAGCAAACCGTTCTGGAAAATATCAAAAATTATGAAAAAGAGAGGGTCAAGTATTCCTCCGTTTAAAGTTCACGACAAGTTGTTTATTTCTTCAGTGGAGAAATCGAACCTACTTGCTAACGCGTTTAGTAAGAACCACTCCATATCTATGCATCTAAGCGACGCGTATACTGAAGCTGAAGTTGCTAACACTATCCATGTACTTTCTCAAACACCAGCTGAATGTACTTACGCAACTAATATCAGCAAAGTTAAAGAATTGATAAAAAAATCGAAATCAAAAAAGGCTGCGGGTCTCGATAATATTAACAACAAATTAATCAAAGCACTTCCACCTGCTGCAAGTAACTATTTAACGTTCATTTTCAATGCTTGTCTTAAGAATTGTTATTTTCCGGACTGTTGGAAAACAGCAAAAGTAATACCTATCCCGAAACCCGGCAAACCGAAGAACAGCCCCGAAAGCTACAGACCTATTAGTCTACTTAGCTGTCTAAGTAAGCTCTTAGAAAAAATCATCAAGGAAAGGATTGATCGTTTTGTGGAAGACAATAACATCTTACCAAACTTTCAGTTCGGTTTCCGTAGTGGTCACAGCACAATCCACCAAGTCTTGCGCATTAAAAACCACATAGCTGGTAAATTCATCGACAAGGAGTCAACGGGACTGGTTCTTCTAGAGATCGAAAAAGCCTTTGATACGGTATGGCACGATGCCTTGATTTATAAGCTACTAAAACTTAAGCTTATAAAAATTATCCGCTTATCAAAATTATCCAGAGCTTTCTTCGTTCGAGAAAATATGTTGTGAGTTTAGGAACCGACATATCCTCTACTCACCAAATCCACCATGGTGTACCCCAAGGCTCGGTCCTTGGTCCCATATTATTTACATTGTTTGTCGCAGATTTACCATGTCTAGGTGAAAACATTCAGGTAGCTATGTTTGCCGATGATACGGCCATTTTCTCTTCGGGTGCCTTATTCACTAATGTCTACAACTCATTGCAAGCAGCTCTTGACAAACTAGCAGTATATTACAGGAAATGGAAAATAAAAATAAATGGTAATAAAACAAGCTGCATGGTTTTCGAGATGTAGGAAACTCTGCTACATATCAAATGGCACTAAACTCAGTATGTGTGCAGTTGATATTGATTGGTCCGAAGACTGTAGATATCTAGGTATTATTCTAGATAAAAAACTTATCTTTCAAAAACACATCACTACCACAATTGACAAAATAAACAAAGTCGTAAGAGTTATGTATCCATTAGTGTGTAGAAAGTCAAAGCTTAGCCTCGAAAATAAAATTATAATATTTAAAACCATTTTTCAAGCCATACTCCTGTACGGGGCCCCTGTATGGTGTAATTGTGCTCGCACACACAAAATAAAATTGCAAAGGTGTCAAAATAAAATATTGAAAATGTTGCTGAATTTGCCATGGCATTATTCGACACATGAACTACATGAAAACGCTAACGTTAAACCGGTAGAGCTCCTTATTGACAAAATCAATCGAAACTTGACAATGTTCTCGTTTCCCGTCTTGCGTTATCCTAAATCACTACATATGTACTCTGTCTATGAAAATTATATCGAGGTCATTATTATATAAAATAACCGGAAACCCGTGCAATGTTAGTCTTAAGATTCAAATAAGGGTTTTTTCTTGTAGTTTTCCCTTAATTTATTATTTATGGTTGCCTCTTATGTTTCGGAATTTGGCAACCCTAGTGTTGCAATCCGGCAATTGACAGCTTTGTCGTAAAGTTGGACATTTTTGAGGTTATACGCACTCAGAACGTTTTGACATACGAGCGCTATTTGTGTTGTTTACAGTAACTTAAAAGATTCATCTCGGCCCAAAAATGAAATTAAATCGTCAACATTTTCGTGCGATTATTTTTTACAACTTTCGGCGTGGATTAACTCAGCAACAGTGCATGGATGAACTTAATTCAATTTTTGGCGATGAAGCTCCATCAAGGACCAGTGTTTATCGATGGTATGGTTAATTCAATCGTGGTCGTAGTTCACTCCAAGATGAATTTCGTGAAGGTCGTCCAAAATCAGTTGTTGTTCTGAAAACCAATCTCTTAATTACTAGTTGTAAAATATAAATGTACCATATTATCTACTAAATAAAAATTGAATTGAGTTGAATATTCAACAACGAATTTCCATTACATTTCGTCTGCGTAATGAAACTCTGCTGCAAAAACTTTGAAAATGTTCGAGAAAGCCTTCGATGGCTGAACTACATTGAAACACACTTATACAATGTTCAGAGAGGATCGAGAATGCGATGAAGATGAACAATATTCGAGACGACCACTAAAATCAACTGATACAGAATACAATCAAACGTTTGATGCTTAAAGAATATCGATTAACAATAAGAAACGTTGTAGCATATAGTATGGGTATTTTAATTCGATCAATTATCATATTGTAACAGATGGTCTGCACCTGAAAAGAATCAAATTTTGATTGGTTCGAGAAAAACATTGGTTCTTCGGGAGTTCCCTTTCTTTTTTATTTATTTTTACAGATACGGTTCCTTGTTGGATTGAATCGAGGATCGCGGATAAAGATCGAAGATTACAAGAGTGAATAGTCAGTCGTCTTGGTGTACGGTCGTGCGGTAGAATAAGTTTGAACCCTTGTATATGTTTATCTCAAAGTTTTACGGACTAAAAGAAGTGTCACACGCGTAGTTCTTTGCATTTAAGTTCACGAACAAATACTTAAGTTGGAATCATTGTATATATTTATCTCAAAGTTTTATTAAGAACAATAAAGAGTTTTGGTTTAATTTTTTTTTTTTGAATCGTGCGTTTTACTTTGGACTGGTTACGGGTTAACCGCGGGTGGTACAGTTGTGCTCGGCGTTGATTGTGAAGCGATCACACGGAGTCAGATTCAAGAAACGGTACCCGTGTCGGTACGTGACGAGAGACATCCTTCCTTACCACAAAACCCACAATACTACACTTCTTCTACGAATATTAACAATTCGTTTAGGAGGTGGACATTCTTTAAATAGAGCTGAAAAAGGTTTTGGGAAGAACCATTTAACAAATCCCATTGATCATAAAAGCTTCTTTTACTGAGTTCTTCACATAATATACAGTTAAAAAAAAACATTGTATTTACTTTTGTAACCAACATAACAAAGCAGAAATGCAGCACTGCAATCTTTGGGACCAGCCTGTCTTTCATTGGTCTCTGTCTTCTAGTTGTCTTGTGACCACCAGAATCGCCCACATCCATGAGAATATTAGGCTCGGACTGCGGATATCTGAAAGGAAATTATGGGTTATCTAGTTGACAGATTCTGCTGGATTAATGTATGCGCAGACGAAGGGGAAGAAAGAAGACGACTTAGGTCCTGACGTTTCCCATGAAAAGGAACTTTTTTTCTTTCAGAGGACGAGTGCATATAGAAGGAAATCAATGATAGCTTGCCTAATTCTACAAGAGATTACTTGCAAAAATTACTATATTGACAAAGCTAAAAAGTCTCAGAAAGGAGAAGGAGATATAAAGGATATGGAAAATTCTAAACCCGAACAATTTTTCGTAAATAGCTAATCAGTAACCCACCCTATGATCATTTTCCTCAGAACGACGAGCAAATCTTATTCGATGCAACTTCAGAGAAAAAAATGCCGTAGGGGAAATGGGAAAATGTGATATAAGTAATAAAAAGACGGATCTACAAGTCCATGTGCATATCGAAAAGATTGGGGAAATGGACAGGACAAAGGTTACGTACAAAGTATTGTACAACTCTAAAGTTTACTCGATCTTAGCCCAGAACAGAACGACACAAACGATATAATTAATATTGAAGAAATAAATGTTGTAGGAAACTGCACCAGGCCGCCTAATCGCGAGTTAGTCATTATCATGAATTGAGAATCACATTAAATGTAAAATGTTGGAATACCGTTATCATATTGAGCAAGAATAATGAATTTGAAAACTAAACTGGAATTTGAACAATTAGGTTCTGCCATGCCTATCGAATACAAGCTGTGAAACTAGCAAATTTATTTTGCAATATTTTCACATATTTCCCTTTAGAAACATGACCTCTCATGGACGAGATTTGATATAATGCTTATTTTCATATTTTGTTAAATTTGATTTAATTGTTGAACATTTTGTGCGGCACTAATTAGCATTTCTTAAAGGTAAAAGTAGTTTGTTTCTCTAATACCTCATCATTCCTTTAGAATGACCCTTAAACTATTTACCAATGAATTAAAACAAAGCAGAGAGCCACCTATTAGGCAATAGGAAAATACCTTGATATATGTTTTTACATTTATTTTTAATTAATTGCCAAACTTTTCTGTTTCAGTAAGTAATGTAGTCAACATTCCATAGAATCTTCAGTCGACAATTGCATGTTCTACAAAACAAAATTGTTTTGTTATTGTTTTTGTTTTGATGACTTTAGGGCCTTTATTGACAGGCCGCTTACAGCTGTCATTACGACATTTATTCAAAACACACATGTCACTCTAAGCAAATATAATTAATTTGTTGCACTTGACATTTTCATACATGATTTAATTAAAATTCCGCTTAATAAAGGGTCTGTTTCAATTCAATTGGCTGATTTGCAAAACAAAAATATAATAATAATAACAAAACTATGCATTTGCAGACATATCCAAGCGAGATAGATATACTGAGCCAAATGAAACAGTGCACGTATCGCTATCAAAATATCTAAACACTCGGCAATAAATGCGCTTTTGCCACTTGCACAGAAGAAAATGCACTCGAGTTTATTTGTTATTCGACAAAAAAACACTTTAATTTGAACTTACCACTTTTAGAATTCAATAAGATCATTACAGCTATAAGAAAATGAGAAAAACCAAGAGGACCCCGGTCGCGAAACAACAACACTTCGGCCATTTTTAATTAAATTTGTGATGAGTCCACATCTATGGAGACTACTCCAATTTTTGTCTCCACATCATTTCCTAAGGGAAATTTTATTGATATTAACGCCAGTTTTTGTGCCTGTGATTATACTTGGATTTCTAACAAAGGTGCATTAGAATGACTGTGTAATCCAAAAATATGCAGATAAATAAAGCATCGTTTTGCTGTTGCCATAATTTATTCCAAATCGCCGACATAATTATAAATGGGTTATAGTTCATAAAAATGTCAATGTAACGAATTTTACCACTAATACCAAACTGTTAATTCCAGGTAACGTCGTCTAAAGGACATTTTGTTTATGCAAGAATTTGTGTAAATTAATATTTTTTATCGCCAAGCACACGGTCACTAAAAAGTACTAATTAAATTCAATTCGGGCGTTTGCAATAACACTATGAGACTCTTACTGCGATAGAAATGATAAAAAGTATATTTAAACAGTTCATCGTCATCATCATCGGCACTACAACCGGGATCCGGTCTTGGCCTTGGTTAACAAGTCTGAGCCTTGTTAAATTTTCCATAATGATTTGTTTTTTCCGGGCAAGGTCATTAGTCTTGCGCCAGTTCTGAAGCTGGAAAATTGTAAAGAAAAATTACTACAAAGTGCAATAAAAACGGTTAAGTATCATAACATTGAACTATAACTACTTTAAATTTCAATGAAATTTCAAATTTTACCATCGGGAAGGGTAAATGGTCAATAAAAGGGTTATGTAGTTGGTGGACGACCTCTAATTCATCTGGTTTACCCGAAAGCATTAGTTGCTAGAGCTATTAGATTTAAGTTACATGTAATTTACTTACATAAATTAAAAAAAAAATGCATGTGGTAGACTAAACTGTAATTTAATGGCTACTCGATAATTTACAAAAATCGGGGAAAATATAATATAGCGAGCTTAGGGTTCGCTGGATTAATTATTTTTAATAAATAAGAGCCGTTAAATCGATTTTGAATTACTATAACACTTTATTAGTCCGTTAATAACAACCGTTACTTTTACCGTACACTTAACGATTTCTTGACTTCTTCGACTGTGTGCGACGTATTTATACCGTTTCCTCACATTCTGATTCGGAGTTTCGTTTCCGTCCGTTCCATAGCCTTGAATGTTCTATTATTCATAGTCTCCAGTTTTCCAGTACTTTATAGAATATTCTAGTACTTTGTTTCGGACTTTCTCGAATATTCTAGTACTGATTCTCATATGCGTCACAGTATGTTGGGAGTTACAGAAAATACATATACATGATTTCGATTGGTACTTATCGGTTACGGAAGAACAGATAGAGTTGAAAAGGTGTGCAGTTTATGTTGCCAAGAGGAATGATCAGAGTTGAAAAGGCGTGCAGTGCATAATTTATAGAGTTGAAGAGGTGTGCAGCCTATGTTTTTTCTTGTAGACGGAAAGCGCCGGGACCAGTTATTGAGTTTACTACCACCTGTAGAAGTAACAGGTCAATTGAAAAGTCCCGGCCTGGCACATAGATGGCGGCACTAGAATTAAATGCACATGATTTGTAGTTAGCCCTAACCTTCAAAAGACGCGTGTATAAATTTGACAGATGTCGGATCATTAGTTTGTGAATTATAGTATTTTGAGTGAAGCAACTTAAAATAGGCCTCACTTTCGGCGATCACCTCTTCATTCGACGAAAATTTCCTCCCAGGGAGCATTCTTTTGAGATCTGAGAACAGGAAATAGTCGCTGGGAGCCAGATCTGGAGAATACGGTCGATGCGGAATCGATTCGAAGTCAAATTCATGGATTTTTGCCATCGTTTTCACTGACTTGTGACACGGTGCATTGTCTTGGTGAAGCAGCACTTTCTTTTTCTTCAAATGCGGTCGTTTTTCGGCGATTTCGTCCTTCAAATGGCCCAATAACGCTGTGTAATAATCGCTGTTGATGGTCCTTCCTTTTTCAAGATAGTCAATGAAAATTATTCCGCGCGCATCCCAAAATACAGACGCCATAACCTTGCCAGCCGACTGTTGCGTTTTTCCACGCTTTGGGGCGGGTTCATCGTGTGCAGTCCACTCGGATGACTGTCGATTGGACTTCGGAGTGAAATGATGGAGCCATGTATCATCCATTGTCACATATCGACGCAAAAACTCAGGTTTATTACGCTTGATCATCTCCAAACACTGCTCCGAATCATCAACTCGTCGTTGTTTTTGGTCGAAAGTGAGCTCGCGCGGCACCCACTTTGCACAGAGCTTTCTCATACCCAAATATTCGTGAATGATATGATGTACACGTTCAGTTGATATCTTTAGAGTGCCTACTATTTCATTCAATTTCAATTTACGGTCATTCAGAATCATTTTGTGGATTTTTCTAATGTTTTCTTCGGTAACAACCTCTTTTGGGCGTCCGCTGCGTTCACCGTCTTCGGTGCTCATTTCACCACGTCTAAACTTAGCATACCAATCCTTGATGGTTGATTTTCCTGGGGCGGCGTCTGGAAACTCGTCATCAAGCCAAGTTTCTGCTCCAACTGTATTTTTTCCCTTCAAAAAGCAATATTTTATCAACACGCGAAATTCCTTTTTATCCATTTTTTTCACAATAACAGAAGTTGCTTCACTCAAAATACTATTATTCACAAACTAATGATCCGACATCTGTCAAATTTATACACGCGTCTTTGAGGGTTAGGGCTAACTACAAATCATATGGATTTAATTCTAATGCTGCCATCTATGCGTCGGGCCGGGGACTTTTCAATTGGCCTGTTATATACTCTCGGGAGGGCTACTAGTCGCTAGTTGCAAAACCGATTAGTGGATGGAGGTGGGCTTGTACGCTAGGTCGCTTAATTTATTTCTTGCAAAAAGTGTGTTAAAACTTACGGAACAGAAAATGCATTTAAACGTACCTGGGTAGTACCCTAGGTACTCACGTTCCTGGCGCTACCAACCGCTTCTCCAGCTCCTGCACGGCCCGATGAATGTCCCAGCACACAAACAACACGTCCTTCTATTCGTTATAATGTTTATTGTTCTCTTGGTGATAATCCCAATTCTCGGGTTATAATGTTGAATCCATATAAGTACGTATAATTAACAACCGGAACGTTGATTCTCCCTTTCTTCTCTTCCACCCGCATTCCTCGTGTTACGTCTCCAGCGCCGTGCTTCCTCTTTCGAGGGAAGAGCGTGGGGGTTATAAAAACGTTTCTTTATAAAAATAATTATCGTTTCTATTTATTAAAATAGTTATAGTTTTTATTTATTTTTTATATTTTATTTGAACTCAGCTATCTCAAGCTGAGCTCTAAACTGTACTACTTTTACAATATACATTTTCCTGTTTTTATAGAACATTTTGTTCCAACTAACTGTGTCGTATAAAATGAACAAAACAATCTAGAAGTCTCTGTGACTTAAAGTTTTGAATAAACTTTGAACGAAAATCAAAGTGGCTATGTTTTGAAATGAAAAATGTGCTTGTTATGAAAAGGGGCATGTTTTTAAATGTGCTGTAAGTGACTGGATATAGAATAATGTGCCTGTTTATTTATTAATTGTATTAAATGAGAATGTAAGATATGTGAGGATGTAGTTTTAAAGGTTGTGTTAGAAAGGACATGAGATTAGTGTTAAAGCGAATAAGGGTAGTATTCTGGAATACAACACTCGCAACATGCAGTTTTATTAAACAAAAGCAAAACGGAACGTACTTCACCGTGTTACGGACCCACCTCGCGTCCAGGTACCCCCTAACATCCACTAATCCCCTTTCGTTAGTTTCCCCTCTCTACCTCTAAAAGGAGAACAACTCGCCAAGTAACTAATTTGCATAAACTACTTTGTGCTAATTCTACTTGGTAGAAAAATAATAATAAAACGGCGTTGGCGCCGAATAAAAAATAAACGTCAACGGCAAATTTACATGGCCGGTAGTTTTGATAGAGGCGATTCACGAATACCCGGACGGTACATATTTATATTGAAGATCCTTGTGTAATAATTTCACGACAAGCTATACAAAAGAGGAATGTCTACTAAAGATAAAGCTAAGTCGAAAAAGGGCTCTGAGGAAGAGTCTCGTAAGCCTTCGGAAGAAGAATCATCGGAGGAAGAATATGCTGTCGAGAAAGTGGTCGACAGGAGAGTTCGCAAAGGAAAGGTTGAGTATTACCTGAAGTGGGAGGGATACCCAGATGAGGATAATACTTGGGAACCGGTGGAGAATCTCCACTGTAAAGATCTTATTGAGATATTCGAGGCTGAACGCAAGAAAAATGAAGATTCCGAGAGCTCCAAATCCGAAAATATCAAACCAGTTTCGGCCAAAGCAAATAAGCGTAGGTCTGAGGAACCTACTTCGAAGAAGAAGTCAGCTAACAATTCAATGGGAGACAGCAGCAAGCGAAGGAAGGGTGGCGCATCAAGTAGCAGCAGGAAAAAGAGGGCTGTCGAGTCTGACGAAGAAAGTGTGGACAATAAAAAAATAGAAATAGCCAACACCGCTGGATCAAAAGATGGTTTCGATCGAGGCATGCAAGCTGAGAGGATCCTTGGAGCGACCGATGTCAATGGATCATTAACATTCCTCATACAATTCAAAGGCGATCAGCCTGAATTCATACCGATCACCAGAGCCAATGTGCAATGCCCCCAATTGGTCTTGAAATTTTACGAAGAGCGGATCTCTTGGTATTCTGACAGTGAGGAGTAAGACTCCTCTTCTTCTCTGTTCATTCTTACTCCTAATTCCTCGACCAATTCATATGTAACATTTCAACTGTACAGGCTTACAAGACGACTTTATTGCACGGAAGGAAGTATTCATATGATATATTCAACCATTATCGCACAAGTTGCGAGACTTCTATAGAGACTAACTTAATTTAAAAATGTTAACTTTATATTTTGTTATTGCTGAAGGGAGTCTTAATTATAGAAGTCGTTGTCTGTGCTACTCAAGGAAAAAAAATTAATAAATAAATAAAAGACGTATAACACAATAAAAAAAATAAGAATATTGTTTCCCTTTTCCCCGTTTATTTTCCAATTACAGGAGAGAGGACGAAATCAACGTTGGGAGGAGGATTTATAGAAAAAAAAAACCCAAATATTTTCCGTTGTTTTTAGTGTTCTCTTTACAGGCTTTTCCTTCTTCTTTCTTTTCATTTATCTAGATTGGGTCTTGCCCCTCATCGTTGGGTCGTATATTTCAATTGATTTTTATCCCTCGTCGTTGGGCCGTTTGTTGCACAATCGTGTTGTTTTGTTCGCTACGGTTAATAGCGAACCCCGGTTAGAATAATCCGGGTGGCCCCTCCGTACGCAAACAATTAGACGCGCGTAAGCCATTGCCCTTAATGCAAACGAGGAGCCAAACAAGCAGGCTATCCGTCGGAATTAGAACGGAGGAACCCATCGCCGCTATGCTGGGTGGGGAAAAAATTGTGGACCTAGTCCAAGCTAATGTCGAAGTCTACAGTGGCCAAAAAGGGCCTAACGCAGCGAGGGAACTACATAGTTTCTTCAAAAACTGTGACAGGACGCTGGACTGCTTATCAGAGGAGGAGGAAAAAATTTCCTGTGGTGGTTGCCCATGAAATTAACTGGAGAAGCTCGCCGCATGTTCAAAGAACAACTCCCAGCGACGTTCAAGGAATTTGAACAATGACTCCGAAGCACGATACTACCACACGCGTCATACGAAGAGTTACACTCGACACTCTCTCGTATGCGACAACCCCGCGAAGAGGATGTCGCCGATTTCACCCACCGCATAACGCAAGCAGTAACGGACTGCAATGAGGCGGCAACACGTAAATATGGCAGTGCAAATAGCATAAGGTTCACCTTCCAGACCGAGAGATTAGTAAAATCGGTTCTGATGGTAGGAATCAGAAATGACCAACTAAGGCATCTGATAGTACAATCAGAAAAAGACCCTTTAGATAGGATTATTGCTAGGGTTCTCGAGTTAGAGCAAACCGAGAATGAGATGAGAATCGAGAGTGGATGGTATGAAATACAAACGAGGTATTATGCCCAGTCACCTTCACCTGAAAGGAACGACACATACCATGCCCCCATCTCACCAAATAGGCAGCCAATTTTACAGAATAATCCATTCTACTATTGGGAGGATGAAAAGATCCCCCAGAGGAAACAAATAGGGTTTTAGATAGGACCTACGGGGATAATCGACCAAACCCCCAGGAATCGAGGCAAAGGCAGAATAGGCCTATAAACGATGCGTCTCGGGTAGTAGGGACACAGAATAGGAACTCTAACACTAGATTCCCAGAACGATCTCACCTTGTTACACGCCCACAACCTGGGAAAAACCCGTTTAGGTCGGAAACACCACAACACACTCGTCTAGAAGACCAACAGGGTCTAAACCAAAGAAGCCCGAGGTACCACGACACCTTCAAAGAGGCGGAGGGGATTACTATAGTGACTCCTCTAGTCAAAGTAGGGAAACGGTACACCAAACACATGGGTTACACGCATAACTTACAGCTTCTGCAATAAGAAAGGGCATGTATACGACGAATGCCTTCGACGCCGGAACACTCCAAAGTGTACAAAGTGTGATCGATATGGGCACAATGTCCAGGATTATCGGACACTAAGTACAGAAAGGAAGGCGGATAATCCCGAACCCACATCAAGGTCACAGAACCAACAGCAGTCACCCGGGAATACCTCAAATCAAAGGCAGGAAAGACCACCCACTTCGAAACAAGCAACTGCATCGAATCGTAGAGTGTACAGCATTCGATGTTGTTGTGAGTTTTGAGGCCGAAAGGGTCACGGGTGGGACGCGTGTCGTATCAAGGCAAGGTGGATAAAACCACAAAAGCCAACAAACACACCCAATGTGGTTAAATCTGTACCCCGGGACCACACCCCACCGACCTGCACGGTCAATACAGAATGGCAAACAGTCCAAGGAGGAAAAAATTCAAAGGACAATAAACAGTCACGCGACAAAGGCGGTGAACAGACACGAGCCAAGAGTAGTACTAGTACGAGCAGTACTGAACACTCGGAGGCTCGAAAAATAAAAAAACGTCAACACCGATTACAACACCTTCGACCCGAATCGAACCGAAGCCAGTCGAATTCAACCGCTACGGACGCGTCAGAGACGCAAAAAAGAGGCATAGGCGACAGAAGAACAGAGAATGGTGCACATTTTGAAAGCGACACAACCATACGGCGACAGTGTGTCGGCAAAAAGCAAAATGGGAGAAGTCGGAAAACTCCCAGAGGTCGGGCCGGAATTCCCCAACCCGACCGAATTAAAGCCACCAACAAAAGAAAACTGTCCTCAACCACCAACAAAAGTTCCAATAGTCCAGCTCCCATTAGACATCGGATGTAGAAACACTACACGTCTAATAGTGGACACAGGTGCGGAGATCTGCCTTCTTAAGCTGAAGGCACTCCAAAATGTAACAGCACTGGATACCAAAAAGGCCATTACTCTCCAAACGCTTTTTGGAAAGGGAAAGTCTAGGGGCTTATGTAAGGGAATATTCAAACTGCCCCAACCAATCTTCTGTAACTTTCAGGTAATGGACTCCCTACCGGGATTGTCAGCAGATGGGTTGTTAGGAAACAACTTCCTGGCTAGGAATTGTAAAATCAACGGACCCGGGAATTGTTTGGAATTCTCCCAAACCAATCTAAATCCGGTAAGTTTTTCCGTTGAATTTACAAAAGATAAGAAGCGGACGCCAGGACATAAGGCCACCAGTCGGGAACCCGTGCCAAGGGAATCCATAGAGGTCCAGACCGCGGCCGGAAGTTCACCGGATACCCTACCCAAACAGAGGAAAGGGGGCGAGAAATTGTCAGGCTCCAAAGCATCTCAGGACTTGCTAAATAAGGCCAAGACCGGTTCCCGGTTGTAGTGCCCAATGATGATGATGAAGCATCCCAACCCCACATTCATAGCTGGCAAACCAAAGAAAGCTAACAGTGGTGGAACACTCACTGCCAAACGCTTCGGAGGTAGAAATTGTTCTGAACAAATCGGCGATAATACCGGCACGTTCACGAAAAATGCTGAGACTTCCCATAGAAATTCGGGAAGAGGTAATTATTGTACCTAAACCAATGTGAGGAGTTCAACGATATTTTCCACCTTAAAGGTGACCTCCTAACATATACCAGTGCAATAACGCATGAGATACCGGTGATACAGGATCAAGCACCGATAAATCAACGAATGTACCGTCTGCCTGAGTGCAAGAAAGAGGTGATAAATGAGCAACTATGGGATATGCTGGAGAATGATATCATTCAACCAAGCAAAAGTCCGTGGAAGTCACCACTATTGGTAGTTCCTAAGAAAGCGGGCCCCGATGGAGAGTTGTGGTCGATTTCAGAAAACTAAACGACAAAACCATCGGAGATGCGTATCCTCTCCCTCGAATAGAGGACATTTTAGACCAGCTTGGTCACTCAGGCTATTTTTCCACGCTCGATTTAGGCAGCGGCTACCACCAAGTCTTAGTAGATCAGAAGGATAGAAGTTAGACAGCGTTCAGCACAAATTACGGGCACTATGAGTTCAAACGTATGCCATTTGGTCTGTAGGGAGCACCAGCTACGTCTCAGAGGCTCATGAACCATGTCCTAACCGGATTGCAAGGGATCGAATGCTTTGTTTATCTGAACGACGTTGTCATATATGGGAAAAACCTACAACACCATAATGACAAACTCCGGAAAGTATTCGATCAAATTAGATACCATAACCTCAAGTTCCAACCGGAGAATTGCAATTTCCTCCAGAAGGAAGTAGTATACCTGGGACATGTTTGTTCCGAAAAGGGCGCAATGCCAAATCCAGACACGGCAGCTAGTGTCAGGGTTTTCCCCATTCCCAAAACGGTAAAACACGTCCAATCGTTTCTAGGCTTGGCGAACTACTGTCGAAAATTTGTTCAAAAGTTTTCGAAGATAGTACGCCCCTTAACAAATTTGTTAAAGAAGGACGTCAAATTCACCTGGTCAGACAAATGCCAACAAGCATTTGATAACATAAAGAAGTTATTGGTCTCGCCGCCACTGTTAATCTATCCAGATTTTACCAAACCCTTTAATCTGGCTACGGATGCGAGCAATGAAGCACTGGGTGCCGTACTGTCGCAAGGCGAAATCGATAAGGACCAACCAGTCGCATATGCTAGTCGAACCTTGAATAAGGCGGAAAAGAACTACTCTACGATCAAGAAAGAGTTACTAGCCATAGTTTGGGTGGCTAAGAATTTCGGTTGTTATTTACAAGGGAGAAAATTTAATATATACACGGACCACAACCCGTTAAAGGGAGTATTCAACGTGAAAGACCCCACGTCACGTTTACTAAGGTTCCATCGCAAACTACTGGAGTTCGACTACCAAATCGAGTATAAACCCGGTAAATACAACACTAATGCGGATACCTTGAGTCGTATCCTGCAAATTTGTGATGAGACTCCCACACTACCAAGGTGCAATGTACTAACACGCGCCTAAGCTAAAAAACTAAGGGCAAGCGAAGAAACTCAGGATAGTCCAAATGACGATAGGTTCTCTCTTAACGAGAATCCCATTACGGCCTGCACGGAAAAAGGAATGGAGATAACCAATCCTGAAGACATTCAGTTCCTACTCCGGGATACCATGATCCTCCTTTGGGTGGACACCAAGGAGTGAGTAAAACGTATCACAAAATACGTAGACATTTTTGGTGGAAGAAAATGATGCGCGACATTAAACAATACATCAAAGTATGTAAAACATGTCAAACTATGAAATCGAACGTACGAATGCCCATGGTAATAACCGACATTGCAAAGAGACCTTTCGACAAAGTATACTTAACATACCAACAGGCAATCAATATATGCTTACATTCCAAGACAACTTGTCTAAGTATATAGATTGCTACGCTCTCCCAGATGCGGAGGCAGAAACGGTGGCCTAAGTCTTTTTCGACCAAATAATTGCTCGGTATGGTGTTCCGAAGCAGTTGGTCACCGATCAGGGAAGAAATTTCCTAAGCAGTTTGTTTAAACAAACACACACACAGTTTGTGTGTGCAAACGGATCCGTATTAAAATACTACAGACCTCAGCATACCACCCACAATCGAATGGAGCCTTAGAACGAGCCCATCGCCCACTCGTAGATTACCTGCGAAGCATTGTGGATGGAAATTCCCAATCATGGGACCAGTACCTGAGGACGGCAACATTCGTATGCAACACCAATGCACACGAAGGTACGAGGGTTGCTTTTTATATTTCGGGATTAGAGAACAAAAACAAATATTGATCATCGAAAATCACTTTATTGTTTTTTAAAATATTCCCCATGAAGATCTATACACTTTTGCATGCGTTTGAACCAATTGTCGAAGCACTTTTGCCACTCTGATTGAGGTATCTCCAACACATGCATTCTGAATGCAGCAACCGCTTCTTCAGGTGTCGAAAAACGTTGACCTCTCAGTTAATTTTTTACGTACGGGAATAAAAAGAAGTCATTCGGTGCCAAGTCAGGACTATACGGCGGATGACCCATCAAATCGATGTTTTGGGTGTTCAAAAATGCAGTTGTCGCAGCCGATGTCCGTCTTCGGCGGTTGGTTTTCCTGATTTTTTGGAAGACAACTGGCAAACAAATGGTTGTGTACCACTCAGAATTGACTCTTCTGCGTTGTTCTAGTGGTACGGTTGCGACCTGTCCAGTTTTTCCGAAAAAACAGGCGACCATTTGCTTGGAAGTGCTTCGTGCGCGAACAACTTTTGTTGGATTTGGCTCATCTTGAAACACCCAGACAGTCGACTGCTGTTTACTTTCGGGCTCATACGCGTAGATCCACGATTCATCACCTGTCACGATGTCATAGACGTGTTTCGAAGCACCGCGACCGTATTTTTTGAGCATTTCTTTCGACCAATTGACACGAGCCTTTTTTTGGGCGATTGACAAATTGTGTGGGATCCAACGCGAACAAATATTTTTGACAGTCAAATGTTTATGCAATATTGAATGTATGCTGGTCCCACTAACGCCTAAGGTTGTCTCAATCTCACGATATGTCACATGACGATCTTCCAATATCAGTTCGCGCACAGCATCAATGGTTTTCGGAACAACAACTGATTTTAGACGACCTTCACGAAATTCATCTTGGAGGGAACTACGACCACGATTGAATTCACCATACCATCGATAAACACTGGTCCTTGATGGAGCTTCATCGCCAAAAATTGAATTAAGTTCATGCATGCACTGTTGCTGAGTTAATCCACGCCGAAAGTTGTAAAAAATAATCGCACGAAAATGTTGACGATTTAATTCCATTTTTGGGCCGAGATGAATCTTTTAAGTTACTGTAAACAACACAAATAGCGCTCGTATGTCAAAACGTTCTGAGTGCGTATAACCTCAAAAATGTCCAACTTTACGACAGAGCTGTCAATTGCCGGATTGCAACACTAGGGTTGCCAAATCCCGAAACATAAGAGGCAACCCTCGTACTAAACTTACGCCAATGGACTGTCTATTTGGGTTCACCCCGGAGGTACTGACGAGCATAAAGCAACCTCCAGAGCCGGTATACAACCATGACAGTTACCATAAGCTATTGAAGTACAAACTTCAACATACGTATGAAATAGCAAGGCGTAACCTGTTAACTTCCAAGAGAAAGTCGAAAGAGTACTACGACCATAGGACACGCCCGTTCACGTTCCATGTGGGCGACAAAGTTTTAATACGGAACGCTCAAAAGCAAGGAAAGATAGCTCCCATATGGAGGGGTTGTGGCGGTGCCGCCAAACCCCACGGTACACTTACCTAAAAACCTCCATAACCTCATCCTACTAGCATAAGCTTTCGCTAATGCAATCGCATTAAGCACTGAAAATGCTACACGCATTAATTGGAGCAAAGCTATAATCGTAAAGCTTCTGCAAAAGAATTCTTACTTTTTCAAGCATTCCTTCGCTTACAAATCCGCTGTAAGAGTTCTTACTTTCCTTATCATAAATTACCTGAAAAGAAAAACCTCGGTTCACATATCATGTAACCATTCCAGCCAGGGATAATTATCATTGCGTCACCTATTCCCAACTTCATTCATGTGTACGATAAATTTCTTACGTACACATTGGCCGGCGACCTTTTTCTCCCAGCAATAAAATTCCCTGACTCGCACAATGTGCAAACCAAAGTAAATACGCATCTCGCGTCTTAAACCAATTAGCAACATGTGCATGGGCAATTGCGGCTATCATAACAGCTGCAATGCATACCATAGACAATGATCCACCCGATCCCCTTGTCGTCTAATATTTCGGGATCTGCTTTCCATCAGCGGCGGCAAGAGCAAACATAAGCCAATTACCATCCAAGGAGATTCGGTTTGTTTGTTTTACCGAATTGGCATCCCATGATACATTCTATGCCCTTTTCTTTGTTTAGATTCTTTCCCATTGCTTTGGTCCATAAAATTACCAGCGTACACACACACACGTGTGCTGCAGCGATCTTCGGTATGAGATCTGTTGGTTCCCCCAAAGAGAGACTTTGTTATATAATTTGTTATGTCTCCTTTTTCCACTCACTTTAAATAAAATTCACTTTTGTTTATTTAAACTAATCTTTATTCTAATAATGCTTCACGTGAGGTTCTCCTTAAATTGCTTTACTTTTACAATAATGTTTATACGATTTATTTTATAATAATGCGTTAAGGTTAGGTTCTCTTTAAATTATTCTATTTTATTTTTATAATCTGTATACGTTACACACCCACTTCACGCACAGGTTTTTACGCACCACCACACCAAACAACACTTGAAAATCTCGTCGTCTTGGTCAACCACTAGATCTCAACTCCGACGACCGTCTCCGTTAAAAATTCAAAACCAACTCGACTCTATCTCGATCGTTTGATCGGAAGGAAACCTTTTTTCCACGTTACCTAAAAGCAACGTGTTATTTTCCTTTTCTGTTTTCTCGCTGACCTCACATAAAATCCTTTGTATCCGGATCTCTATTGTGAGCCATCGATCTTTTGTTTGATCCTTCGGTAATTTTCCTAGGATCGACAATTTCCGTAGGTCATTAAACATTACTTGGGTTTTTTAGTAATGTTTCGGACTGGTATTTACCACGAGTGTTTTTGGTAATTACTTTTTAATGGACAACGGTGCCAAAGATATTTTGCACATCTTAATGCTATTGTTGTCCATCAATCCTATTTACATGCACCGCTCTTTTTCCGTTTAGGAAACGTATCCTTAGAATGGATTAAAGGAAACGGTGTCGCCATTGAGTATTGTTATCAGATGTATGTCTGGACTCGATGGTTATATTTCCTTAGCTGATTGGTACATTAATCAATCTGCCTGGGATTCACTACATGTGATCCGAAATTGATTGGGGCTTCGCCCGGTATGAATGTTTGTGGAGGGTTGGGGGTGGTTTTGGTACGTAACAACTTTACGTTTCTCTGGGAAGAGTAAATACACCCCTAAATTAAGAGAGCCTGTTTCACTGACCGAATTCCCTCGTCAACGATTGAATATCGTTGAGTCCCTTTCCATCTGCCGACGACAATAGTCGTGCGGACTCCCGCGGTCTGTAGCGCTGCAGACACGCGATAAATTCGGAGCCGTTTTCGTGTAGTACCCCGAGTCGTGGTAGTGTTGAGTACGTTAGCCAAAAAGTGTCACAGCCACTGAATATTCCACATCGCGGACCAGTTCATATCAATTAACTTTGCATTACTGTTAATCGTTAATGTGTAAATTTCACCACTAAATAAAGTAACACAAATTTCTCTAGTGACCGCGGTCCAAATAAAAATGTGTATTGATAAGAAACAAATTAAAAATAAAAAAACCTCTCACTAATAACAGTAACCAGTGTTTCCTTTTGTCTTTCCTGTTTCTGTGGACGTTGTGTGGCGGAGTTTTGGTTTGATCTTTGTGTTAGACTGTATTCGGCAGAACGGCGGACATTTAGTGGACAGTGGGACGAAGTAGAACCCCGTCTCGCACGCCGGCACATTGACTTCTTCCCCACAGGGTCCCTATAACGTAGTGCAAATAAAGAATGCGGTGAATAGCGTCGTAAAGGTAGGGAGAAGAAATGTGGTGATACACAACAATAGGCTGAAACCCTATTACGAATAGAGGAAGCAAAAGCCAGACAGACCACGACAAACAAGGGAAGATAATACACCACAACCAGTGTAGGGATCAACGCTACAGTTAGATGCTTTTGTAGCCAAGCTTCATTCCTCTTCTAAGAATTCGTATACACTTTGCTTTATTGCGATGAACTGGTACCTGTGATGTTAGCTCCGATGGTGTGGGCGCGATGAAGGTTGATTGCAGACGATGTGCACGTGCCGAGAGTTGATTGCCGACTGTGTTTGAGTAACGACGCCGAATAACCGTCAATTCAAAAAAGGGACGCTGCTAACCACATATTTGGTGACAATCGGCCAGCTGGTCCGTGACAGCTGCCGCGCAACTGGTATACTGCGGATGTACTAGATTTCTCCAGCACATCCAACTACCAATCCGCAACACTAACGTTTTACTTTTTTAACAAGAAAACGCAATATTTATAATTTAACAGGAAGAACTGCCACTTATTTATGACACCACGAAATAAGTTACTCTTTAACTCCAGCAAAAAACGAAAATCTATCATACATTAAATTAAATCAACGGTCGAGACGAAATACTTCTTTCTTTTTTTCTTTTACCGCACACACTCTACATCCATCATGCGCAACCGTCACAACGATCCTCTGGAATTCACATCGTTCTCTCCCTCTCTCTCTCTCTTATCTCCATTCAACATCTCTGCCCCGATCAACATTCATCCTCGACGGCGGTCGACTTCGAAACTAGCCAAAGTCATCACCGCCGAAAAGAAATGTGGTTCATACGCCGCCAGTATTTATTTTATATATTCTGGTTAAATTAAATGCGATGGGGAAGATACTTACGTAACAATATCTACAGACATGTAGAGACTGCTTTGACCAAAGCTAGGAAAACGTTTGCTATGACAAGGAGGCTATTTCACAGTAGCCAACTTGACACCTGGGTAAAAGTCATATGCTACATGACGCTAATCAGGCCAATGCTCATATATGGTTGTCCAGTATGGTTTAACATAGGTCCAAATTTGATGGACAAGATTCGGGAGTTCGAAAGGAGGTGTCTCAGATTATATCGAACACCGGAATGGGAGTACAAAAAGTATTATTCAAATGAGACTTTATATAATGAAGCCTACATAAATAGGGTGGATAATTTTATGATGAAATTAATCAGAGAACATATTGCGAAAACAATAATCTCGTCTAATGACCTAATTTTCGGTGCTTATTATCCAAATACTTTGTTTATGAGAGCGTACGTCGCAACGGCTTTGTTCCACCAGATGCGTTCCTTGATTTGGACATGAATGGTCTTATACAGGATGGATCCGGAATTCCGCTGATTTATCATGTAAGTCCATAGACGGACGATTGTGCTACCATTGGAGAGTCATGAGCACCGAAGAAGAGCTCTTGCCCTTCAGTAGGACTATCTCCCAAAGAAACCGGGACGATAATATTAAACAGCACCAACAGTTCTGGTGGTTGAATGGCAATTAAAGACCTGATTACCAATATCGGTAGAATCACTGCATTATCAGCCAGCTGACACAGACTTAGCTTTTCTACAATTAGGGTAGTATAAGATTTAAGTTCCCCCACTTGGTAGAAACCTTGACGTGGTGCGGGGGCTTAAACTACAATGAATCACTCAGGCTATGCTGACGGAAGTATACGCTTCCAGTAGGGCCACCGATGTCAGACAGGCTAGCGACGAGTAACACACAATGATCTACCACCCCTAATCCAAGGAGTTACGCGTCACCGTGCCCATTGGATGGTTTGCAGCCAGGGGTATACCGGCTGTATTATAACGGTGCCTCTCTGACAGCGGGTCGAATCAGAGCAGTAAGCAGACCTTACTATATCAAAGACGGGCTCTGATGTGGCGGACTATTTGAAACCCCAAGACTCGTGGCAACAAAAATGAATAATCAATATACAAAAAACAATCCCACGAAAAAACCCGGTAGGCGTAGGTGTGATGAGCCGACACTACCATAACGGAACAAATCATCAAGAAAACACCGACTCGGCAAAAAGAAGACGTCGGGAAAAACGGAAAAGGCGGGATATACGCGTCGGGACGTGGAATGGTCGAACGTTATATAAACCAGGCGCGAAACAGACGGTCGTAAAAAACGCGAAACAATATAAAATGGGCATCGTCGCGCTTCAGGAAGTCAGACTCCTACATCAAGTAATCGAAACCAACGGATTTACACTCGTGTGTGGAGGTACCGATACACATAACCTCGGAACCGGCTTCATCATAAGCAAGGAGATTACGCCCCATGTAAAAGATATGCAATTTATTGATGACCGAATGTTGGTGCTAAAAATACAGGGCCCATGGTACAATTATGTATTTATAAACGTAAAAATCCTCCTCGGAGACCTCAATGCGAAAATTGGAAAGGAAGATATCTTCCAACCAACTATAGGTATAGAGAGCCTACACGACGTTTCAAATGATAATGGAATCCGAATTATTACGTTTGCAGCGTCAGAAGATCTGGTAGTGAAAAGCACGATGTTCATGCACAAGCAAATTCATAAAGCCACATGGATATCACCCGATGGCGTAACGTATAACCAAATAGACCACTTCCTCATAGACAAAAGACACCACTCGAATATCCTTAACGTAAGATCATATAGAGGAGCAGATTGCGACTCTGATCATCTTCTAGAAATGGGCAAAATTAGAAGTCGGCTCGCAGCAAACCCACATGGGCAGTCACGGGAGACGAGCAAAAAGTTCGACATTGATAAACTAAAAGACCTACGCAAAGGGCTGAATATCAAGAGGAACTAACGAATAGATTTAGCATCCTAGAGAATGGGAGCAGTGAGGAAGAGGAAGCCAATAATGTGCGACTAAATGGACATCGATCAGAGACGTAATCAAACAAACAAAAAGAAGGTATTAGGATTTAAGAAAACAATTAAGTCAAAACCTTGGTTTGACGATGAGTGCAGGGCAAAGATCGAAGAATAAGGAAGTCATTCCGGAAGAATGGAACACCTCAATAGTCATCCCTATTTTCAAAAAAGGTGACAGATCTGACTCCGAAAATTACAAAGGAATATCATTGCTCCCAACCACATACAAAATACTAACAAATGTCATACTGGCGAGAATCACACCGTACGTACACAAGAAATATTGGGAGACTACCAATGCGGATTCCGTAGGAACCGGTCAACAAGCGACCAAGTGTTCGCAATAAGGCAACCACTGGAAAACAAGTGGGAATACGGAGAGACGGTTCACCAACTGTTCGTTGACTTCAAAAAAGCCTACGACCCAGTCGCAAGGCAAAGACTCTACCATATTGTAGGTGAGCTGGGAATCCCCAAAAAATATGCCGCCCTTATTCAAATTTGCATGAACGAAAACAAAGGGCGAGTTAGAATAGAAATCCAACTCTCAGAACCCTTTGAAATCCGGGACGGACTAAAACACGGCGATGGCCTCTCTTTTTAACCTTGTCCTCGAGTATGTTATCAGAAAGGTACAAGACGACAACATGGCCGGATCATCCTTGAATGGGCTCACACAAGTGCTCGCATATGCGGATGATATCGCCCTTCTGGGCGATAATCTAAAAACTGTAGGTAAAACAAGTGAAATCATCATGCAAGCAGCAGAAGAGGTGGGCCTAGAAATAAATGAAGACAAAACAAAATACATGATTACGGCGAGAGCAGGTGGACCTTAGAGAACACACATAAGTATCAGGGGCAAGATATTTGAAAATGTCAAAGAATTTAAATATCTGGAAACAATACTGACGGCCAGTAACGAAATGTCGAAGGAAATTAACAAAAGACTACACTCCGGCAACGCTAGTTGGCACGCAGTCAGTAAATTGCTAAAATCAAAACTGCTATCACGTAATACAAAGCTCCATCTGTATAGAACTGTGGTGATACGAAGTCTTGGTGCCGGCGTGCGACACGGGGTTCTACACCGTCCCACAAGTTCTGTCGAATACCGCAGCAAATGCGAGCACCGAAATTGTCCACAAACGGAAAAGGATGAAAGATAACACCCGGAACTGCAAGCAAAGAAAATGAAATGAAACGCACGAATTAATTAGTGATCACCGATTTTTTGTTACTTTAGTTGCTTGTTTTTTTTCACATTGTTACACTATTGTATTTAGACTGGGGTCACAAGAAAAATTACTTTTAATACAATGTATTTGCTATTTACTGAATCTGACTCAATTTACACCAAAATCACAACTCCGGTATATACGCGTCTCCGCAGCGCTACGGAGAACGGGGGGCGAACCGACCGGCTCGGCGGTTGCAATTGAACTCCTGGTTATCAATTCGCTGGCAAAGGAAATTCGGCCTGTGGTACTGGCTGTCTTAATTTAGGGATGCATTTTCTACCCCAAGAGAAACTTAAAGTCTTTCTTTGGGGATAGGTAACCAGATCTCAATGAGAAGATTGTTGTGGTACACATGTATGTGTGGACATTGGTTCTTTCATGAGACAAAGCCATGAGAACGAATCTGAAAACAAAGAAAGGGAATAATGTGCATCAATGAGATGTGGGTTCGGCTAAGTAAACAAGCCGGATCTCATTGGGTGCTAATTGGATTTCTGTTTGCTCATGCCGCGAGGTCATGAGAAGCGAATCCAGAAATATTGGGAGACAAAGAGATCGTGTAGATCATTGTCTATGATGTGCATTGCAGCTGTATTGATAGACCGCAATGTATCGTGGACATGGTGCTAATTGGTTTTAGCATATTCAATGAAAATTGGTGTTTATGGCATCGCTGCCAAGGGTAAGTACACAATTCTGATTTGCATTTGCTTATGCTATAGGATTTGGTTTATGCCTTTAGACGCTAGATGCATGTATTTGCTTTTGTCCCTTGGGTAAAGGTCGCCAGCCAATGTGTATGTAAAGGGATTTATTGTACACATGATGAGGCTGGAAATAGGCGACGCGATGTTTATTATCCATATTATGATGGTTACATTATATGTAAACCAAATTGTTTCGTTTTCAGGAATTCGTCAAGGGAAAATGCATATGGTAAGATTGGGATTTGCCTGGCAACCGAAGGTGCCGAATTGGACTTGGGATTTATGAAGTTTGGACAGAATTCTTGTAGGTAATTTTGAATTCGAATTAATGAATGAAGGTAAGAATTATTTTCCAGGAGCTTTTAGCTAAATACATTAGATACTTGATGCGTGAAGCATTTACTGGTGCTAATGCGATTGCATTAGCGGAAAACTATGACGGTTGGGTTATAGTTATGGGGGTTCTTCGGGTAAGTAGACAGTGGGGTTTGGCGGAACCGCCACAGAACCATAAACATGCCGATTGTTCTATAAGGATGCGAAACATGGACTCTCACAAAATGGGAAGAAAACAAAATTCCGCGTATTCGAGAATAAAGTTTTAAGGGGTATCTTTGGTGGTAAATATGACGAGGAGGCAGGACAATGGAGGAAACTCCACAGCCACAAATTGGAAGAGGTATACCGCAAACCTTCAATAGTGAGAGTAATCAAGACGCGAAAATTAAGATGGGGCGGACACGTGGCGCGAATGGGCAACGACAGGACCGCGCATAGAATTCTTGACGGTAAGCCAACGGGAAAGAGACCGAGAGAACGGCCGCGAGGGAGGTGGGAGATCGAATCGGATGGTCGAACGGGGAAAGAGAGCGCACAGGACAGGGAACAATAGCGGGGTCGAGTGGGTGAGGTCATGCACTTCCGGGTTCCTACAGACCAATAAATAGATAGAAATAGATAAGATGTAAGTTAAGTTCTTTTAAGTAAATTAAAAAAAATAGAAATAAAAAACAAATTTGGCACAAAGTTTTTCAAATTTTTCTGTGTTAGACAGTTAGACACATAATCGCAACTAAAGCCACAAACAAAGTCCTGTCGCCGAAAGTCAAATTGCACAATAGTCTTATTATTATTAGGTTCGAGCGTCTGTGTAGGGCCGGTAAGTTATAATATAAGATAATTAAGCTAGAATTTAAGCATTTTTTGTCCAGCATATAAATTAATGAAAATTAATAAAAATGAAATGAACAAGATATCAAACTTTCTACGACAAGATGTGGATATTCCGAAATTACGAAAAAAAAAAAATGGAATAACTCAAAAACCGTCTGACTTTTACTAAAGCAGTTTCGTTTTTTTTTTTTTTTTTTTTGATAAGCTATAAAATATGGAATCACCTTCCCAAGTAGCATACTATTTACGGTACACCGTGCATATAATAGAACTTTAAAAACAATAACTGTCCAAATGTCTTCATAGGAAAACGCATAATTTTCTGTTGAGAATTGATCAATTGACAGCTGATCTTATCCAACACAACCGTGAACCTGTCCCAATTTCCTTCAGCTGCCAGCAGAGCAGCCAGAAGGAAGATCCTTGCGAGATCGTCGGAACCTGCAACCACCGAGGAAACAGCAACAGAGAAGCCATGATTGGTGAAACAGAAGATATCCCGGTGAGCAAAGCTCTCAAGGATGAGAAGTGGAGACGAGCGATGCAGGAGGAATACGATTCTCTCATAAAAATGAAAACTTGGAAGCTGGTGGACTGTCCAGAAGGAGTGAAGCCGATCATTTGTCGTTGGGTACTTGCGAGAGAAGGCAGGCAGGAGACTCAAGGCCAGACTCGTGGCGAGAGGATTTAAACAGAAAGAGGGCGTGGATTATGGAGAAACTTTTAGCCCAGTAGCCCGCCATGCATCCATTCGCCTACTTCTAAGTCACGCAGCGTCAGAGCAAATGAAGTTGGTATCATTCGATGTCAAAACGGCATTCTTGTACGGGAACTTGGAACGGAATGTTTACATGAACCAGCCTGAAGAGTTCGACGACGGATGAAGGAAAGACTGCAAGTTGGACAAGAGTGTTTACGGGCTCAAACAAGCTCCAAGGATATGGAACGAGGGGGTCACCACACACCCTGAAAAGAAGATAGGCCTGATCAGCACAAACGACGACCTGTGTATCTACTACAACAAGGACAAGAGCATTATGCTCTCACTCTTCGTGGATGATGGATTGGTAGCTGGAAAATATAAAGACCAAATATACAAACTTTTGGATGAGATAAGCAAGGAATTTGAGATCACATACAGCAAGAAAGTACAGGACAAATTGACATATTTGGACATGGAGATCAAGATTGATCAAGAAGGTATTTTCGTAAATCAGCCTAGCTACACGGAGAAAATACTGAAGAAGATGAAACTCGAACAATGCAATCCAGCGTCCACACCAATTGAGCAAGGGATGATCACCAAGAAGACAGACTTCAAGAAAGATGATCCACTTCCGGCGAACAAAAACTATCGAGAGGCGATAAGAAGTCTATTGTACTTAGCTACAATCACCAGGCCAGACATCAGCTTCACCGTGAACTACCATAGTCGATTTTGCAACAAGCCAATGAAGAGCCATCAGGCGATGGTGAAACGTGTATTCCAGTACCTGAGAGGGACAACGACAGCCGGAATTCACGTTGGAGGAGATCAGACACTCATGGCTTACACCGATTTAGACTATGGAGGAGACTCGGAGACGGGACAGTCGACGAGTGGAGTGTTGGTGATGAGGGAAGGACCAGTGATCTGGTACTCACAAAAGCAGCGTCTGGTAGCGACTTCAACTGCAGAAGCCGAGTACCGAGCAGCGGTGTCAGTGATTGACGATGTGTGCTGGATTAAACGAATCGCGCTGGAACTGGGTATCCTGAAAGCCGACCAGCCAATCACCTTGTACGTCGGCAACATGTCAGCCATACAGATGTTATAGAATGCACACGAGGGAAAGACAAGTAAAGGAAAGAAGCACATTGAGATACCACGAAAGTACATCCAGCAACACGTCGACAAGACGGTGACACTGCAACACGTTGAGAGCAGCAGGCAGATTGCAGACATTCTGACCAAGTCACTCAAGAGGAGAGTCTTTGAGACGCTCCGCTGTAAATTGATCAAGGAGGAGTGTTGAGAATTGATCAATTGACAGCTGATCTTACCCAACACAACCTTGAACCTGTCCCAACTTCACACCTTCCTTTCTGTTCTTAGAGTCGAAGTTGGCACTGATCGAAGTATTCGAAATTGCTGACGCTTACACAAAGTCAGGGAAATTGAATGGCGAAAGGAAAATGTGCTCCAAACTGTAATCTCAATTTTTATAAAGTATCGCGTATCAATCCGTAAATTGTGTAGCGACAAATTTGTTTATCAGAACAAATGTTATTCGAATGTACAAAAGAATTTGTACTTTTGATAATAAGTCAATAAATTCAATCACTGCCAACTCTGGATTTTTATTTATGGAAAATCAACAAGCCTAAACCACCCCCAAAATCAAAATTCACCCATAAAAGAAAAATGAAATGAAAAATATATCAAACTTTCTACGACAAGGTGTGGATATTCCGAAATTACGAAAAAAAAATGGAATAACTCAAAAACCGTCTGACTTTTACTAAAGCAATGTTCGTTTTTTTTTTTTTTTTGATAAGATATAAAGTATGGAATCACCTTCCTAAAGTAGCACACTATTTATGGTACACCGTGTATATAACAGAACTTTAAAAACAATAACTGTCCAAATGTCTTCATAGGAAAAAGAATAATTTTCTCATCACATACATTATAAACCATCAGTCAATCCTAACTTTTGTAATAAATAAACAAATGTCGTTTCCAATTTCCCTCAAATAGTTATGGGTTTTCCAATAGGGACATGACAACTTTTTTTCGGTAGTAAATTTTTATAATTTGCAAACGTTGTTCGTTCGTGTACTTAACTATGATGGAAATGCTGAGCTTACTGAATAAATTGACAGTGACAGTGCGATGATTAGTAAAAGGGGGCGTTCGCAAATTAAATTCAAAGTTGTCAAGTCCCTATTGTGTAACCCCATATTTTGTTACCAAATATAAATTCGTTGACTATAATAATGTGACGCATATGACAATCAGTACTAGAATATTCGAGAAAGTCCAAAAAAAAGTACTAGGATATTCTAGAAAGTACTGGAAAACTGTAGACTATGAGCAGTAGAAAATTCGAGGCTATGGAACGGACGGAAACGAAACGCCGAATCAGAATGAGGAAGCGGTATAAATACGTCGCACACAGATCATGGGAGTAGAAAGAAGTAAGAAGTAAGAAGTAAAAGACGCGATAAGTACGGAAGCGATAAATCAAGAAAACGTTAAGTGTACGGTAAAAGTAACGGTTGTTATTAACGGACTAATAAAGTTATAGCGTTTGCGACGATAGTGAAGAGCGAGTGATTCGAACCGACGCTATCACGATTAGAATCACTAAAAGATACCAAAGCTCTTACCCATCAGGCCACTGGCGCTTATGTGAATTTGATTCTTAAACTCAAATTCATTCGACTAATGTGGTAATGGTATATTATTGCTATGGTATGCGGCTTTAATGGATGTGCTTTTGGTGGTGTTGTTCTTTACTAGTCGTGTGTGTATCTGCTAGAAACTCCACAAAATGTCAGATTAATTCAAAATCGATTTAACGGCTCTTATTTATTCAAATAATTAATCCAGCGAACCCTAAGCTCGCAACAATTGGTGTCAGCAGTGGCATTAATTATTGGTGAAGTAACTAAGTCTGTGAAAGTGTGTTGTGACCAAGTCAGATCGACATTTGGAGGATCTTCGCGTTCCTGAGTTGAAGAAGGAACTTGAGGACCGGAATCTCGATAGCAGAGGACAAAAGCAAATTCTTCGACAGCGTCTCCAAGCAGCAATAGAGGAAGAGGGTATTGATGTAGACACATATGTTTTTACGATTGGGCCAGACTGTCCGGATGGAGAAGAAACAGCGAGTCAAGATGGTGCCAATGTAACAGAGAAGAGTCCGCCACAGTTGGACATTTCGGAGATGTTCAGGATGATGATGACAAAATTGGACGCGCAAGCTGCAGATGTTAATGCAAAGTTGGATGCCCAAACGCAGTGGATGAAATGTAATTTTCAACACTTTAAGGAAGAAATTCGAAACGAAGTAGAAAATCTGGATCTAAAAAACGAAGCTGAATTTAAGAAAGTCACCGATGAAATAACGCGAATCGAAAAGAGACTTGAGTGTGTTGAAAGAAATAAGACATCGCCCAGCAATCAACATGACTACAAAGATACAAGGTTGCAACCGCCAACCATCGATGGAACGGACCCTTCTCCGTATTTATACGTCAGTTTGACGCCGCGGCCAATTATAATAAGTGGTCGGATGAGCAAAAGTCAACATTACTAATCTTGTCACTCCGCGGGGCAGCTGCAGAATTGCTACAAATCATGCCAGCAGAGAAGCAAACAGATTTCCAAGCGGTAAGAGACGGCCTTGAAGCTAGGTATGGAGACAACCACATGCAGCAGGTCTACCGCATGCAACTGCGGAGCAAAACGCAGAAACCTGGAGAAAATCTTCAACAGTTGCAGGCAGACATTGAACGATTGGCAAACTTGTCTTATTCAAATATGACTAAGGAATTTCTGAACGAGGTAGCAATGGATGCATTTAAAAACGCACTCCAAGAACGGGACTTGCAACAAGCCGTTCGTTTGGCAGGAAAGAAGTCGACTAATGAAATACTAGCGTTTGCATTGGCATATGAATCTGCTAAACTGGCTACCAGGATTACATATAGAGTCCGAGAAATGTCCGTCCGGGAATGTTCCTGCCAAAAAATCGGGTATGTACAACGAAGAACCCCGAGACCTGTTATGAAGTGCTGGACATACGGCGGAGTCGGCCACATCGCTGTTGACTGTAGGAAATGTCGACGAATGAATGAAACATCGAGTGAGAATTATTATTCATGCGCTTATCATAAGAGGAGACTATCAACGGACCAACCTGAGGTGAAGAAGCACATTGTACCTGTCAGGGTACTAAATGCGTCCGAGGAGCCGGTCGCAATAAGAAAAGGAGAGTTAACCGCAGAATGTGCACCGGTATCAATGATAAACTCAATTCAGCAAGGGAAGGTGCATAACAACGTTGATGCTCTATCAAGAAGACCATGTAAGCCAGATTGTAAACATTGTCATAGAGTGGAAGAGAAAGAAGGGGCGTACGACCTGCGAAATGTACAAGTAGAAGTACTAGATGAGTGGACGAGTGATGCTATACGCGCAGCTCAACTTCAGGATGAAGATATGTCGCTAATCCTGGAACACAAAGAAAGGAACGAGCGGCCAACTTGGAGCAATATTTCCGACAAGAAGGGAACATTTAAGGCATATTGGGCACAATGGATTTCCTTGCTGGTGGAAGATGGAATTCTAAAGCGTAAATGGGAAGCCGCGGACGGAAATTCTCATCGAATGCAGATTCTAGTCCCACAATCAAAAGTGAAGGATGTACTAACAGAAATGCACGACGGGGTCTGCGGTGGACATCTGGGAGTTAATAAGACACTTTCAAAATTACGATCTCGATTCTACTGGCTTCACATGAGAGATGACGTCGAGTCTTGGTGTAGGAAGTGCACAACTTGCACTGCGACCAAAGGACCAACAGCAAAACCAAGGAGCGCTATGAAGCAGTACAACATGGGTGCCCCTTTCGAGCGAATTGCAATTGATATCTCAGGACCATTTCCAAAAACCAACGACAACAACAAATACATGTTGGTCATCATGGATTACTTCAGCAAGTGGGTGGAAGTCCTTCCAATTCCAAACCAAGAAGCGACAACCGTCATTGAGCAGCATATCAATAATTGGATCAACAGATATGGAGTGCCCTGTGAGCTGCATTCCGATCAAGGCCGAAACATTGAATCACAGGTATTCCAATGCATCTGTGCGGCACTGGACGTAAGGAAAACCAGGACCACGCCCTTACATCCACAGTCAGACGGAATGGTCGAAAGGTTCAACCGAACAATGAAAGAGCATTTATCGAAGGTCGTTAGTGATCACCAACGAGATTGGGACAAATATGTACAAACATTTCTCATGAGTTATAGATCGGCTAATCACGATACGACGGAGCATTCTCCAGCAAGAATTAAATTTGGACGAGAGATACGATTACCAGCCGATCTGCGATTCGGAATACCTCCAGACGCTATAAATAAGACTGAAGACTACGTAGCCGAATGGAGAAATCGCCTCGATGAGATTCATCATTTGGTTCGAAAGCAAATCAAGGTATCACGTGACAGGAAGAAACAAGGTACGACGTTCGACCCAACGCATCCGGATTTAATGCACGCGATAACGTGTGGCTTTATAACCCTCATCGGCAAAAAGGGAGGTCTCCGAAGTTGCAGCAACATTGGGAAGGACCGTATAAGATTCTCACAAGAATTAACGATGTTGTCTATAGGATTCAGCGAAGACCAAATGCTAAGATGAAAGTGGTACATCGTGACCGACTGGCGACTTTTGTTAACCCAGGAGATCAGTGAACTTAGTTCGGGACGAACTAATCTAGGCGGGGGGTAGTGTGACGCATATGACAATCAGTACTAGAATATTCTAGAAAGTCCGAAACAAAGTACTAGAATATTCTAGAAAGTACTGGAAAACTGGAGACTATGAGCAGTAGAAAATTCGAGGCTATGGAACGGACGGAAACGAAACGCCGAATCAGAATGAGGAAACGGTATAAATACGTCGCACACAGATCATGGGAGTAAAAAGAAATAAGAAGTAAGAAGTAAGCAGTAAAAGACGCGATAAGTACGGAAGCGATAATTCAAGAAATCGTTAAATATGCGGTAAAAGTAACGGTTGTTACTAGCGGACTAATAAAGTGTTAGATTAATTCAAAATCGATTTAACGGCTCTCATTTATTCATCATCATCATCATCATCATCATCGGCACTACATCTGGGATCCGGTCTTGGCCTTATTTAACAAATCTCTCCACCGGTCCCGATTTCGCGCCGATGCCATCCAATTTAGCACTTCCAGGCTCTGGGCGTCCTGGTCTACGCCATCCCTCCATCGCAGACAAGGTCTGCCGCGCTGTCTCCTTCCATACATCCTGCCACAAAGGGCTTTCCGGGCAGGCTCCTCTTCGATCATTCGAGGTAGGTATCCCGCCCACCGGAGTCTACGGAGCTTGATTGCGTACAACTCATGGTTGTAGCGTCTCCGGAATCGTCCTCCCTCACATACGGGGCCAACAATTCTCCTTAAGACCTTTCTCTCGATTGCGGCTAAGAGTTCAGAGTGCCTTTTATTAAGCACCCAGGTCTCGGATCCATACATGAGTACTGGTAAGATCATGGTCTTGTACAGTAGTAGCTTGGATGTTCTGGATAAATTTCGGGATTTAAAGAGCCTTGATAGACCATAGTAGGCTTTGTTGGATTTAATCAGCCGTTCGCGTATTTCTTCTTCCATATTGTTATCGGCTGATACTATTGACCCAAGGTAGTTAAAGGATTGCATTACTTCAAATTCGTGCTCCACTACCCTGATAGTTTGACCAACGTGAGGTCTTCTCTTCGCAGAAGATGCCACCATGTACTTGGTTTTTCCCCCATTAATGTGCAGTCCCAGTTTTTGTGCCGCCTGCTCGATCTGGGTGAAGGGTTCCTGTACCGCCGATTCGGTTCTACCGATGATGTCGATATCATCTGCGTAGGCAAGTATCTGGCTGGACTTGGTGACAATAGTCGCTCTTGTTGTAACGCCAGAGTCACGGATTGCTTTCTCCAACGCCAGGTTGAAGAGGAGGCAGGCCAGACCGTCCCCTTGTCGGAGTCCATTATAGCTGTTTATTGGTTTGGACAGCAATCCCGCTACTTTTACTTGGCTAGTTACGTTGGTCATGGTCAACCTACAAAGTCGTATCAATTTGTTTGGAATGCCGAATTCTCACATGGCATTATATAAACAGATGATATAGTGGAATCTTAAATTCCAGACATTTTTCCATCGCCTGCCTAAGGGTGAATATCTGATCAATTGCTGATTTGCCTGGGATGAAGCCACACTGATATTGACCAATGATGGCTTTAGCGTATGGGGATATCCGGCCTTGTAGGATAGTGGAGAGTATCTTATAGGCGGTACTCAGCAATGTTACACCCCTATAGTTGCTGCACAGTGTAATATCTCCTTTCTTATGTATGGGGCAAATTATACCACGACGCCAATCTTCCGGCATCTCCTCTTGCTCCCATACGTGCACCACGATCTCGTGAATTGCGTGATGTAACGCTGTCCCTCCTTGTTTGATCAGCTCAGCTGGTATGCCATCAGCTCCAGGGGTTTTATTTGATTTTAGCTGTCTAATGGCTTTTAATGTTTCCTCAATGGTTGGTGGCAGCAGCATTTGGTCTTGGTCTTGCATTGGTGGAGCCTCCAATTCTTCTGTGAGCTGACCATTTAGCAATTCATTGAAGTGCACTTCCCATCGCTCCAGAATGCCTTCAGGATCGGTGATCAGATTACCCTCTTTATCCTTGCAGTAAGTGCAGCGTGGTGTGTACTGTGTCATACTGCGGATTATTTGGTAGAATTTCCGCGCCTGGTGCGGACCTCGCTCTCTACTTTTCTCTATTTCACAGACAAGGTTTTTTTCCCAGGCACTTTTCTTTTGTCTGCGAAGTCTTTTTTCAGATCTTCTGAGCTGTTTGTATTTCTCCTCGCGTACCCGCGTCCTATGAGACTGCTGCATTGCCCGGTATGCAGCATTCTTACGTTCAGTCGTTAGTTTGCACTCATCATCAAACCAGTCGTTCCGATCTCTACGACTACTGCCTAAGATGGAGTTGGCAGCACTGACAATATTCTTAAGGCGTGTCCATTTCTCTTCTACGCCCGGCATTCTGGCCCCAGGACTTACTCTCCCTCCGTCGAGCTCTTCGAGGGCGAGTCTTAACGCATGACCAAAGGTGTTGCTGATGTTCTCATTGCGTAAGGCAGCCGTGTTTATTCGAACCTGATCCGCGGATGCAACACCTCTCCGTAAGGCAATCCGCGCTCGTAAAACTATACCAACAAGATAGTGATCCGAGTGATCCGAGTCGACGTTGGCACCTCGGTACGTTCGTACCGTCATCAGGCTCGAGGAGTGGCGGCGATCTATCAGCATGTGGTCAATTTGGTTGCGAGTGGCTCCATCAAGTGATACCCAGGTGGCTTTGTGGATATCTTTACGCGGAAACCTGGTACTCGCAACGACCAAGTTTTTCGATGCTGCCAATTCGATGACTCGTAGTCCATTGTCATTAGTGTTCTCATGCAAACTATGGGAACCTGCGTAGTGCCTGAAAACCGGCTCCCGACCTATTTTCGCATTCAAATCACCAAGAACGATTTTCACATCGTATCTTGGGCAGGCATTGAGGACCCGTTCGACGTTCTCATAGTATTCTTCTTTTTCTGATTTATTACAAATAATTAATCCAGCGCACCCTAAGCTCGCAACAATAATAAACTTTCTTTTGTTTATCGAAAAACAATCACAGCTTTTCCATTATTAATATCCCATTTTTACCATCTTTGATGCATGTTTAAAAGGTATTCTAGAACGGAAGCTTATCAAATAACTAGGATCTATAGTTGTATGTGCGTGGGGCAATGCCTGCTCCGACGAATTAACTTTCTATAAGCAGCACCCAGAAGCCATTAATTCCGCTGTTACGACTTTTATCACCGCAATTATAAAAACACAACCTTTCCGAACAAGTCCTTAAGACGGAAAACCGCTCAGCACAAATCAAGCAAGTATCCGCCGCACACACATTCTAACGACGCTCAACAGGTAAATATATTGTGACGCATATGACAATCAGTACTAGAATATTCTAGAGAGTCCGAAACAGAGTACTAGAATATTCTATAAAGTAATGGAAAACTGGAGACTAGGAACAGCAGAACATTCCAGGCAATGGAACGGAAGGAAACGAAACGCTGAAACAGTATAAATACGCTGCACACAGAGCATAGTGATGAGTCATAAGTAAGAAGTAAGCAGTGAAATACGCGATAAGTACGGAAGCGATAAGAAAAGAAATCGTTGTGTACGGTAAAAGTAACGGTTGTATTACGGACTAATAAAGTGTTATATTAATTCAAAAATCAATTTAACGGCTCTTATTTATTCAAAAATAATTAATCCAGCGAACCCTAAGCTCGCTACAATTGGTGTCAGAAGTGGGATTAATTATTGGTGAAATAAATAAGTCTGTGGAAGTGTATTGTGACGATGGCAGATCGACATTCGGAGAAGAGTTCGCAACCGTTGGACATATCGGAGATGTTCAGGATTATGATGGCAAAATTGGACGCGCAAGCTATCGATATTAACTCAAAATTGGACGCGCGAGCTGCAAAATTGGATGCGTGGGCCGCAGACGTTAATTCAAAATTGGATGCGCAAGCTGCAAAATTGGATGCGCGAGCTGTAAAATTAGACGCGCGAGCTGCAGAGTTTAATGCAAAATTGGATGCCCAAAGGCAGTGTATGAAAGAATTCTGGGGTTCGGAAGCGGAAGAAGCTGAGGATGAGGAGGAATTGGAGCCACATGAAAGGAAGAAACTCAGGAAGAGCAAAGCTATGGCCGACAGCAGTGAGGAAGAGGAGGAAAATGACGATGATGTGTTACGTGAAGAACTGAAGGATTTCATCGATGATAACCCGATTGAAGAGGACGGCAGTGATGATGAAGACACTGATGCTTCAGGCCGTTCCCTGAAACGGATTTACAATGATGATGACGAGTTGGACAACCGACTAGAAGACGACGACTGTGACCTTATTGAAGAGAATCTTGGTTTGAAAGTCGAAGGCAGAAAGCGTTCCAAGCGTCTGCGTCGTACACAGGACGAAGAAAGTGATGGAGAGGAAGACGACGACTGTGACCTTATTAAAGAGAATCTTGGTTTGAAAGTCGAAGGCAGAAAGCGTTCCAAGCGTCTGCGTCGTACACAGGACGAAGAAAGTGATGGAGAGGAAGACGACGACTGTGACCTTATTGAAGAGAATCTTGGTTTGAAAGTCGAAGGCAGAAAGCGTTCCAAGCGTCTGCGTCGTACACAGGATGAAGAAAGTGATGGAGAGGGACAGCACGTCGATGAAGGTTCAGCACGTAAGGCTATAGACGAACAGCTATTCGACGACGAAGACGATGTTGAACGCCGCTCTGAACGTAGTCACAGGGAAACTGAGGCGGCAAAACATTTCAATGATGAATTGGAAAGGGGTCACTTTACGGATTTGGACAATGAAATCCGTAAAACAGATATTCCTGAGCGAATGCAATTGCGCGAAGTTCCGGTTACGCCTGTTCCAGAGGGACCCAATGAACTACAAGATGAAGCTGAATGGATTTACAAACATGCGTTTTGTAAATCAACTGTTTCCGAACAAAAGAGATCAACGGATGTTGGAGGTCGAGACCGCTATTGTAAGCCACCACATATGGGGGGAAAGATCATGCAAGCCCTAGATTGTAGGCGTAATCAACAGCTAGACGTGCCGTTCATTGCGTTCTATAGAGAAGAACACGTGAAACCAGAAATAATGTGCGACGATCTATGGAAAGTCTATTACTACGACGCACGATGGTGTTTACTGTCAGCTCCAAAGAACAAACCTCTTCAGTTATTTGAAAAGATGCGGAACTACCAGTTGGATACGGTTATGAAATCGACAGATGCTCCAATACCAGATGATATGCGTGTAAGTAAAGATGAAGATCTAGACCGCTTACGTGATGTGCAAACCCCAGAAGAGCTTAAGGGCGTGCACATGCATTTTCTCTTATACTATTCGCATGAGATCCCTAAAATGCAAGAGGAATTCCGTCGTCAGGAAAAGGAAAAATGGCAGCAGGCTAGAGCTGACACGAAAAGGAGAGCAGTAGAAAATTTGGATGAAGGTCAAGAACTTCCACCGCCGAACGCCAAGATGAAAGTGGTGCATCGCGACCGACTGGCGGCTTTTGTTGGCCCGGGAGACCAGTGAACTTAGTTTGGGACGAACTAATCTAGGCGGAGGGTAGTGTGACGCATATGACAATCAGTACTAGAATATTCTAGAGAGTCCGAAACAGAGTACTAGAATATTCTATAAAGTAATGGAAAACTGGAGACTAGGAACAGCAGAACATTCAAGGCAATGGAACGGAAGGAAACGAAACGCTGAAACAGTATAAATACGCCGCACACAGAGCATAGTGATGAGTCATAAGTAAGAAGTAAGCAGTGAAATACGCGATAAGTACGGAAGCGATAAGAAAAGAAATCGTTGTGTACGGTAAAAGTAACGGTTGTATTACGGACTAATAAAGTGTTATATTAATTCAAAAATCAATTTAACGGCTCTTATTTATTCAAAAATAATTAATCCAGCGAACCCTAAGCTCGCTACAATTGGTGTCAGAAGTGGGATTAATTATTGGTGAAATAAATAAGTCTGTGGAAGTGTATTGTGACGATGGCAGATCGACATTCGGAGAAGAGTTCGCAACCGTTGGACATATCGGAGATGTTCAGGATTATGATGGCAAAATTGGACGCGCAAGCTATCGATATTAACTCAAAATTGGACGCGCGAGCTGCAAAATTGGATGCGTGGGCCGCAGACGTTAATTCAAAATTGGATGCGCAAGCTGCAAAATTGGATGCGCGAGCTGTAAAATTAGACGCGCGAGCTGCAGAGTTTAATGCAAAATTGGATGCCCAAAGGCAGTGTATGAAAGAATTCTGGGGTTCGGAAGCGGAAGAAGCTGAGGATGAGGAGGAATTGGAGCCACATGAAAGGAAGAAACTCAGGAAGAGCAAAGCTATGGCCGACAGCAGTGAGGAAGAGGAGGAAAATGACGATGATGTGTTACGTGAAGAACTGAAGGATTTCATCGATGATAACCCGATTGAAGAGGACGGCAGTGATGATGAAGACACTGATGCTTCAGGCCGTTCCCTGAAACGGATTTACAATGATGATGACGAGTTGGACAACCGACTAGAAGACGACGACTGTGACCTTATTGAAGAGAATCTTGGTTTGAAAGTCGAAGGCAGAAAGCGTTCCAAGCGTCTGCGTCGTACACAGGACGAAGAAAGTGATGGAGAGGAAGACGACGACTGTGACCTTATTAAAGAGAATCTTGGTTTGAAAGTCGAAGGCAGAAAGCGTTCCAAGCGTCTGCGTCGTACACAGGACGAAGAAAGTGATGGAGAGGAAGACGACGACTGTGACCTTATTGAAGAGAATCTTGGTTTGAAAGTCGAAGGCAGAAAGCGTTCCAAGCGTCTGCGTCGTACACAGGATGAAGAAAGTGATGGAGAGGGACAGCACGTCGATGAAGGTTCAGCACGTAAGGCTATAGACGAACAGCTATTCGACGACGAAGACGATGTTGAACGCCGCTCTGAACGTAGTCACAGGGAAACTGAGGCGGCAAAACATTTCAATGATGAATTGGAAAGGGGTCACTTTACGGATTTGGACAATGAAATCCGTAAAACAGATATTCCTGAGCGAATGCAATTGCGCGAAGTTCCGGTTACGCCTGTTCCAGAGGGACCCAATGAACTACAAGATGAAGCTGAATGGATTTACAAACATGCGTTTTGTAAATCAACTGTTTCCGAACAAAAGAGATCAACGGATGTTGGAGGTCGAGACCGCTATTGTAAGCCACCACATATGGGGGGAAAGATCATGCAAGCCCTAGATTGTAGGCGTAATCAACAGCTAGACGTGCCGTTCATTGCGTTCTATAGAGAAGAACACGTGAAACCAGAAATAATGTGCGACGATCTATGGAAAGTCTATTACTACGACGCACGATGGTGTTTACTGTCAGCTCCAAAGAACAAACCTCTTCAGTTATTTGAAAAGATGCGGAACTACCAGTTGCATACGGTTATGAAATCGACAGATGCTCCAATACCAGATGATATGCGTGTAAGTAAAGATGAAGATCTAGACCGCTTACGTGATGTGCAAACCCCAGAAGAGCTTAAGGGCGTGCACATGCATTTTCTCTTATACTATTCGCATGAGATCCCTAAAATGCAAGAGGAATTCCGTCGTCAGGAAAAGGAAAAATGGCAGCAGGCTAGAGCTGATACGAAAAGGAGAGCAGTAGAAAATTTGGAAGAAGGTCAAGAACTTCCACCGCCGAACGTCAAGATGAAAGTGGTGCATCGCGACCGACTGGCGGCTTTTGTTGGCCCGGGAGACCAGTGAACTTAGTTCGGGACGAACTAATCTAGGCGGAGGGTAGTGTGACGCATATGACAATCAGTACTAGAATATTCTAGAGAGTCCGAAACAGAGTACTAGAATATTCTATAAAGTAATGGAAAACTGGAGACTAGGAACAGCAGAACATTCAAGGCAATGGAACGGAAGGAAACGAAACGCTGAAACAGTATAAATACGCCGCACACAGAGCATAGTGATGAGTCATAAGTAAGAAGTAAGCAGTGAAATACGCGATAAGTACGGAAGCGATAAGAAAAGAAATCGTTGTGTACGGTAAAAGTAACGGTTGTATTACGGACTAATAAAGTGTTATATTAATTCAAAAATCAATTTAACGGCTCTTATTTATTCAAAAATAATTAATCCAGCGAACCCTAAGCTCGCTACAATATATTATGATTCAATAAAATATTCAAATATTAGAAAATATTTTAAGGCTAAAAATATTAACCAAACAACCTTTTAATTGGAAATGAATATGAAATAACGAATTCACAATAGTCGATCCGATTAAGTGCATGTAATACTATGTTACGATAACAAATATAACGGGTCTAACTGTCAAACTCCCAAAAGCCGTTTTTGTTTGTCAGTCGCCGAGAAGTGCGGCAAGTTTAAAACAGTGTTTTTGTGTATGGATGGCAAGTGCATGATAATTTGCATGTTAAATCGATGGAATCATATCTTGAAATCGGTAAAACAATATTGGTCGAACTTGAAAACGAACTGCTTCTCGGAGACATCTTGGCTATGTACCCAAAAGGCAATTTATTAGAATTGAATGATGTAACTGAAGTGTTGTCGGGGTACAAGTACAATGCTACCCAGTGTCTTCCGAAGTCATTGATCAAATCAATTAAAGTTTTCGAAGGGAATTCTGGGAGCTGTTCTATGGATAAGGAGCATCAATTGAATTTAACGAAAAAGGAGATGCTGTATTTAATGGATGCGTCAACAAAAGTTGTGTATATCTCTCAGACGGACTATACGTACCATAAGGCTCTAGAGGAACTATCAAAGCACCTTGAACTCGTGATAAATGTAGAAACATCGGAGTTTGGAAGGAACAGTAAATCTTCAGTCATCATTGTGGCAACTGTGGAAAGTGTTTATATATTCGATATGATGGCTTTGGGTAAAATATTTCGAGAATTTAAGACGATATTTGAATCGAGTTCAATTAAGAAGATCCTGTTCCGATCAGATAAGATCCTAGACAATTTAAAATTCGAATATGATATCGAAGTGAATAGTATATTTGATATATTTGTAGCTCACTGCCTACTATGCAGAACTAACAACGATGTGAAATTTGATGAAGTTCTGCAAAAATATCTGCACATTCCAAGTAAACTTATTGAAAAGGAAAACGGCTTAAGTAATGCCGTTGACAAAAGACCGATGTCAAAGGAACTGCAAATTTACCTTGCCAGGCGAGCACTTCTCCAGTATAGACTTTACAACTACATTTTACATGAAGTAATGTTACGAACATTTTATAACGAAGAATTGGAACTTTCGAATGGTTGGGATATGAAGTTGTTGGTTGGAAAAGGTGACTGATACTTAATATATAGAAAAATCTTATTGAATGTCTGTTTTTTTGTTTTTTTATACTTGTTAGTTTGAATCATCTTTTTTCAATAGTTTGAGCCCCGTAAAGTTTGTTATGGTGATGTTTATGTAATCCATCTGGTTGATAGAGAAGAAGTCATGGTATCCCCCAACCTCTTAGCAATGCTGCCATTCCACAGCTCTTTTTGACAGGGATCCCTACAACCAAGCGAAAGGTGATGTCAAGGCATTTCGGAAACTTCTCTTCCATATTCTGCACTGTCATCTTGGCCAAGCACAGCACCACTGCCAACAAATACAAAATTCAAATTCGACTTACCTGCTCATGAAGTACAAAGGAGACCTTAGAAAGCAAATCGAATAAGCATATTGTTGCGACCTTAGGGTTCGCTGGATTAATTATTTTAATAAATAAGAGCCGTTAAATCGATTCTCTTTGCAAACACTTTATTTCTCTGTTAATTAACAACCGTTACTTGACTTTTCGCTAACAACTCGAGACTTATCGTTTAATTCCTGGCGCTTCTTTACTTATCGCTTCCTTACTCTCGCTTTCTTACGACTTACTTCCTTTCCGATCTACGTGCGACGTATTTATACCGTTTCCCCATTCTGATTCGGTGTTTCGTTTCCGTCCGTTTCATAGCGTCGAATTTTCTACTGCTCATAGTCTCCAGTTTTCCAGTACTCTCTAGAATATTCTAGTACTTTGTTTCGGACTTTCTCGAATATTCTAGTACTGATTGTCATATGCATCACAATTGGTTGGATAGATTTAATCCTGCCAACATGCAAATTGTGGTAAAGCGACCAAAGTTCATTTGTGAGTTAAAATATTGGCCGAAAGAATGTCAAATAAAAGTAAGGACTACACAACTCTTTAGAATTGCCTTGAATATTATTTGCTCATAGTTTAACCTTCGCTGTTGATACCTAAATTATAGCCATGAAGTCGTTATGATTTAGTTAAGCCCTAACAGTGGATGGAGTTATTTTGTAAGAGTAGGTAATACTCTAACATTTTGATGTGAGAACTACACAACTCTTTAAAATTGCCTTAAATATTGTAACGAGCTTGGGGTTCGCTGGATTAATTATTTTTAAATAATTGTAGCCATGAGAGCCGTTAAATCGATTTCGAATCAATATAACACTTTATTTGTCCGTTAATAACAACCGTTACTTTTACCGTACACGACGATTTCTTGACTTATCGCTTACTTATCGCGTCTTTGACTCTGCTTACTTCTTACTTCTTACTACTTCCGCACTTATCGCTTGCTTCACTTTCTACTTCTTACTCATCTCCGTGAAAAAAAAAAATTGGTGGCGAGAGGGCCGTTAGCGAGACAAGGACAGATGTGTCCTTCATCTTGTCTCTGACTTCTGGTCATCTTGCGATATCCAGAATCACCCACATCCGTGAGGATGTTGGGCTCGGTCTCGCGATATCTGAAAAGAAAAGAAAAAAGGGGGGTATCCAAGGATAGTGTGGACAGTGTTAGTCCAGGTGTTCTCTAACTACTTATATAGAGGGATGGTGGGAAAGAAATCATACAAGACCGGTAGGCTTTGGGTGCGGTAATAAACGCAGATCACGTCTTTGGCGTCTGATAATTTCCGCTTTGGTTGATGTGTATGTTTGTGTTTATGCCGTCTTGTACTGTGCGTTCGTGTGTGTGGTTCGTTAATAGTAGACCCTATGGCAGTGGTTCTTAACCTTTTTAGCTACCGGCACCCCTAAAATTTTCAAACAATATTCTCGCACCCCTTACTAGAAATTATTGAGTTATATAAATTAAAAAACAAACATTATGCAAAACATATTTTTTATTAATTTTATGTGCGTAACAAATTTTTTATAAATTTTAATTGTTAGCTGAAATAATCAATTATAAATTATCAAAGTTTTTATTAATGGCTTTTTTGTTGTTGCTTTTCCTCAATTATTTTTGAAAACCGGGGGATCTTTTTTGAAATAGCTACACGCATATCATTACTAACACTAAGTCTATTTCTAGCTTTTGTTTTTATATGCACAAGTGACGAAAATCCCATCTCACACAAATATGTTGTGGCAAATGGAACAAGATGCTGAAGCGCTATTTTAGCTAATCGTGGATATGACATTACTTGAGCACACCAGAAATTTTCCAAATTCTCTGCTTCAAATTCCATTTGATTATGTCCATTTGTCCGTAGTTCAACAAGGTCATCTTTCAATAAATTACTGTCATCCATTGAGTCCAGATTATAAATAAATGGATCTAATATCCATTTTTCTGATATATCTATATCTCCAGTAGCAAAATATCCCTCAAAAGATTCGCTCAACTTTTGCAAATGATCTTTAATTTCGGTGGTAATATTGTTTCTTTCATCATCTGAAACAAGAACTTCTTCAAGCAAAGGAAAGTTAGCATAATTTATCTTGTCAACACGGTTAATCCAAATTGAAAGTTTTCGACTAAACGCAGTCAACTTCTCTTTCGCTGTTATAGTGTTCACTCCAAATCCTTGGATTGAAATATTTAATTCATTAAGGTGCGTGAATATGTCTGCCAAATACGCTAGCTGAATTATAGCATCTCTATTGCTGAATTCATCAGCTAAACTACTGCCTTGATTATTAAGAAACTGCATTATTTCACTTCGCAATTCGTACACACGATTTAGCATACGTCCACGCGATAGCCATCTTACTTCTGTGTGAAATAAAAGGACAGTATGCTCGGCACCAAGTTCTTCGCATAAAGCACGGAAGAGACGATGATTTAAAGCTCGACCTCTGATAAAATTTACAACTTTGACTGAAGTGATTAATGTTTTCTTTAATTTTTCAGGCAATGTCTTTGTAGCTAGCGCATGTCTATGTAAAATACAATGGGTAATTGTAACGTGAGGCACTTCCTTTTTTACATACGCTACAAATCCAGAATTTTTGCCTAACATGGAAGGAGCTCCATCAGTACAAATTGATCCTATTTTGTTCATCGGTATCTCATATTGTAATAAAAAGTCTTTGACTTTATTAAATATATCAATTCCTTTTGTAGTCAATTCTAATGGTTCACAAAACAAAAATTCTTCAACAATTTCTTTTTCTTTTACATATCGTACAAACACCATCAGCTGAGAACAATTTTCAACATCTGTAGATTCATCCAATTGAATACCCACTGGGACATTACTAGCTTTAATATCTTCAATTACTTGTTGTAAGATGTCTTTACTTATATCAGAAATTCTAGTACGGATTACGTCATTTGACAAAGGAATTTGTTGAAGCTTTTGTTGTGCTTCAGTACCCAACACTATTTTTGCCATTTCTAATGCACAAGGCTTTACAAGTTCTTCAGCTATTGTATGTGGTTTCTTCTTCTTGGCACAGATATATGCAACTTGATAAGACGCTTGCAACAGCGGCTTTTCGTGTGATATAAATCCAAAAGTTGTGATAGTTCCACTTTTATCAAATCGAACTCGTTTAGATTTCAAACTTTCAAAATCATAGCCAGCATCTACACCACCATGCTGTTTGGTAAAATGCTCATTTAGTTTCGACGGCTTGAGATTGGCGTTTGAAAATTTATTGCAGCACAGAATACATTGTGGTCGCTGCGTTCCATCCTTCTCCGTTGTAAATGTAAAACCATAACGAACATAATCGTCATTCCAACATCGTTTCTTTGACATGGCGCCTTTTGAATTTGACTTTAATGTACCAAATTATATTCTAATAATTAGAATATAAATATTCAACTAAACTTGTAAAATTAACTTGTATTAATTATTTTATTATTAATATTTAACTTTTAATATTCAACACGAAAATTCAAACTTGTAATAGTCGACACTAAAATTCAATTATTTTTAAATTTTTATTCAATGTAATGTGCGCATCAACAGTATTTATATTTCTAAGAATAATCGCAACAATCAACTGAAATTTCGAGGAAATATAAAAATTAGTATAGAAACTAGAAACGCATTTGAATTTTTGTAATTGTAGAAAAAATACAAAAATTAATTTGTCTCGATGGTTTATAATTTACAAACATATTTAAAAAATGTTTAGGGAATAAAAAATTTACTAACCAAAATGAATTTTTAAGATTAGTTTTTTATTTTGCTAGCTACACGTGAATTTGTAAAATTACAATTTCGCACCCCAAAATATTCAAGCTCGCACCCCTAAGGGGTGCGTGCACCACCGGTTAAGAACCACTGCCCTATGGGATGGGTCCATTGTGTAAAGCGGTGACGATATCTCATTCTGTAGAGCTTTTTACGCTCCCGGATGAGACGAAGAGTGAAGTCGTCCTGGGGAATCTGATAAGTCTTTTCAAGTTTGTACTTCGGGACATGAGTCTCCGAGGTTTCAACTAGAATCTCGTGAAGTCGTTTTGCAGCGTTGTTTATCTCAACCGTCGTTAGGTTCCTGTCAGTGGGAAGAGAGAATTGGTGGAGTTTATCGTTCAATGTAGTATTGAAGTTGTCCCAATTTGTCCGCCCATAATCGGGTATGTATCTGATATGAGCCCGGGATGCTCGATAGCCGCGAATGAATGTGGTCACAGCGTTGTAGTCAGATACACCCGCTGAAACTTGAGGAGGAGTGATTTGTTGAAGTAAGTCTTTGGACACAAAAAATATGTCCAGAATTGAGTCACCTCGAGTACCAACCGTAGGTGCGACTATTTCGAAGTTGAGGGCATACGTGCTTGCGGTGTACCATTGGTACAGTTTTGTGCCATTTGGACAAGAGACAGAGTTGTTCCAGTGGGAATCCCTGGAGTTAAAATCGCCGCCTATGATGAAGGGTGTATGCCCCGAGGTCCTTATTAGTTTGCCGATATCTTCGGGATCAATGGGGCCATTATTGGTTTTATGTGAGTGGTATACGGAGTATATATTCACTCTACCATTATTAGCCAGATGCAGTTCAACTCCAGACACCTCTATGGACTCTAGGTGTGGGAGGTCAATAGCTTCATGGCGAAGTCCGCTATTAACCAGTATACAAGTGCCACCTACGTTGATGGTGGGAGCGACAGTGAAGGTTCGATCTCTTCGAATCATGGAGAAGTTTGGGAATACGGGACTCATCTTCGTCATCTGTGTGCGACGTATTTATACCGTTCCCTCGTTCTGATTCGGCGTTTCGTTTCCGTCCGTTCCATAGCCTTGAATATTCTACTGTTCCTAGTCTCCAGTTTTCCAGTACTTTATAGAATATTCTAGTACTTTGTTTCGGACTTTCTCGAATATTCTAGTACTGATTGTCATATGCGTCACAATATTATTTGCTCATAGTTTAACCTTCGCTGTTGATACCTAAATTGTAGCCATGAAGTCGTTATGATTTAGGTAAGCCCTAACAGTGGAGGGAGTTGTTTTGTAGGAGTCGGTAATACTCTAACATTTTGATGTAAGGTTGTCCAAAAAATTCGTTTGGAACTAAATCCAAAGGTTATCTAGGTCAGTTTGTAACTGGATGATAATGCCTTTTCCAATATCTTCATGTCGTCTGCGCAAAAAGATAAATCTGACTCTTAGAACGCGAATGACGTTCTTAAAGGGGCATTCTGGTCTAGACGCACGAATTTAACGCAATTTTTAAAGTGCTGTAAAAAAAAGCAATCAATATTTTTACTATTCATTTTCCTATAGGATGTTTATTAATATTTCAAGAATACAGTAAAAAAATTGAAAGTAAAAAATTCAAAATTCAAAAAGTTAGCAGTTGATGAAGTGGGGGATCTCAAAAAGTTGGCACGCGTCCATACCCACGATTGAACCCTCCTTGCAATCTGAAAAAAAATATTATTAATTTACAGAAATGCCTCTATCGTTGGAAGTAAAAAAAGTTGAAAAAAAATTTTTTTAACAAAATGGCGACTGCTTGAAAAAAAAATTTATTTTTGTACCACTTTTTTTAGGTTTTCGAATTTTCAAAAAATAGTTAACATTGAAATTTGGGGATGAGGATAGTTCATGCAATAGAAAAGCCTATGAAGAAGACATATACTAAATTTGTGGTGAATCGGTTCAGCAGAACTTGAAAAATCGTGGGTATTGTTTTAAAAAAGATAGTTTCGAGAAAAACGCGTTTAAAGTTTCACGTAAAGTTTGCCGCGGTCTAAGCCATGAAATGATATTTTAGGCTTACGTTTATTCAATCTGCCATTCCTGCTGCATACATTGGACCTTCCTCGACTTCGAAATAAGCATCTTTCGCGCTTATCTTTTCCAACCGATCAGTTCTGGCCTCTGATGCGTTAGACGCTCGTATCTCTGAGCGGTCAATCCGGGCATTGTTTCGTTTCCCAGCGAATGAATAAGCTTCTGGACCAATTTTGACTCCCATAAGCATCATTATTTTTAATTGATAGTCCTTGACAAATATCCATCATACTGCAGAAGATATTTATTCCTTCCCTTCCAACTCCCAAAAGCCGCATAGTAAATATCATTCTTGGATTTACTTCGAAGGATTTATCGACGAATGGACATGATTGTACATATTGTATACTATCGCAACTGCATTGTAATGCAATTTTAAAACCTAGTCCGCGATGAGACGTTCGTGAAAATTTTATCTCTTTCTTGCAGGTATTACACAAAACTATGGAAGAAATCGCTGTAAAAACTGTGAAAACTCCAAAATACAGTAGCCGTAATTATTGTCAATAATCACTTCTTCATCATTTGATTTGCTCAATTTTGCTGCTGATACACTCGTAAAACTGGTGTCTTCCTCTACCGTGAATCTATTACCGTGAAATCGCCTTTTTTTACTTCGATCCGGACGCGTAAGGCTTTTCGCTGAAGATTTTCGATCCACTTTACTTTAAAAAATTAAAATTATCACTTGAAATATTTTTATTTTCCTCACAGCACATGCGTGCACTTGGCTTGAAGGTTAGAATTCAACTGTTCGCAACTGGATGTAAGCTCACACTACATATAAAAGATAATTTAAAAATACATCAAGGTTACCTTCGGTTTTGTATTTCAATATATATATAAAGGCACAAAAGGTTTTACGAGGAAAGAGGGTCACAGGTTGACAGAGAGTCCCTAATGTCTTTTGTTCGATTCGTTCCGACCGAGCCGGTTTAGACGTCAGCAAAACAGCGATACCTCCAAAAATAATTTGAATTTTCTAAAATCCTCTTAAAGACATATTCTTAGAGGGTTAAGCTTTGAAAATATGAAAAAAAAAATGATTTTTTCAAATTTCTAGACCAGAATACCCCCTTAACAGATAGTATAAAGAGCAAAAGACTTATATGGCTTCTTTGGGACACCTTGTATTGACTCAGAAACGGGTCAAAAAGGCGGAAATCGAATCTGTGGTTTTCTTTCTTTAATTCCCGTTTTGAAATGTGACGGGAAACATAAGGCGTATAGCTTTAGGGTGATTGCTTTATCGATATCTTTCGAAAGCCTTGGAAAATTATTATTATTATTATTTATTACGATGTAATTAATTACACAATAACTTAATTCTAAATAGCGCTAGCTGCTAGGGGTTCGGCTAATATCTAGTTACTTTAAATTTTGTTATGAAGGTTAGTGTTAGTAATTCGTATGTGTAGTTGATATTCTGTTCTGATGGTTTTGCCAGAATGTTGCTGAAGGGGTCGTTTCCAAATAGTTGGTTTGCGATGGTTTGGACTTTTGGGCAGTCGAATATGATGTGATGTGGAGTAAGTGGGACTTGGTTGTTGCAGTTACTGCATTGTGGGGGGCTGGTTTTTGTAAGGATGTGTTGGTGTGTGATTTTGGTGTGTCCTAGCCGGAGTCGTAGGAAACATTTTATTTTTCTGTTTGAGACTGCTGTTGGGTAAGTAACGGGTTTGGTGGCCTGTTTAATAGTGCTGTACAGGTGGGTGTAGTGGTGCCATTCTTCTTCCTCCACGTCCTTAAGGGCATTTTTTACCTGTGTTCTTATGTCCGTTTTGTTAGGATAATAGAAGGAGACGAGAGGCGACTTTGTCCCTAGTTTTGCGGCCGCGTCGGCTGCTTCATTTCCACTGATGTTACAGTGCCCGGGGGTCCAAAGTAGCTTTATTTTATTAGCTTTCTTAATAATGTTATCTTGGATTTGACGAATGACAGCATTTGTGGAGTTTACGTTGGTTATTGCTTCTAGAGTTGAAAGGCTATCAGTACAGATAATCGTTGGGATTTTCTGGATCAGTTTTGTTGCTTCCAAAATTGCCGTTGCTTCCGCTGATAGGATGGAACAAAAGGTGGGAAGTGATCCCATTCTGATTATTTTTTTGCGGTTGTTGACTATAGCAAATGACACATTTGATTCGTTTTTGGAACCATCTGTGAAAAACAGGTTCCAGTTTTGATGTTTGTCGATGGTATCCTTGAAAAGTTTTTGATAGATTATCTGATTTGTTGAATGTTTTGGATAATGGGACAGGTCATCTAATATTGTATTTCTCGGAATTAACCATGGAGGGTGCTGTGCGCGGTGAGGTTTTGAAATATTTATAGGGATATGTAAGTCCTTGGCTATGTCGATGGCCCTTTCCAGTCCTGAGCGGTATCTCGACTTTCGTTTTTTTTTTTATAAATTTTTCGGATGTGCTGCACTATGGGGGTTGCTATAGACATTGTAAATTTGTAAGCGAGTGTAGCTGATATATATTTTAGTCTGTTTTCTATAGATGGGAGACCGCATTCGACGAGGATGTTTTTAATTGGTGTAGTACGGAATGCTCTGGTACTTGCTCGAGCTGCGACGTGATAGGGAGATTTTATTGTTTGCAGGGTCGTTTTGCTACATTTTCCGTATATCATTAGTCCGTAGTCGATTTTAGATAGGATGATGGCTTTAGTTATGTTAATAAGGGTGTTAGTATGTGCAGTTCCATTTTTATATGCTAAGTATTTTACAATATTTAATCTTGCAGCTAGGCTTTTCTTAAGTGCTAAACAATGTTCTTTAAAATTGTATTTACTGTCAAAGAGGATACCGAGGATTTTCATGGATTGGATTGTAGGGATTGTGTGATTCTGAAAGGGAAGTGTGATGTTTTTGCTGCAGCTGGTTTTTCTACAAATGTGTAACATTTTAGTTTTTTCGAGGGAGATCTTTGCGCCTGAGGTTTTACACCAATTAGTGATGTCGTGTAGTATTTCTGAATAGGTAGATTGTACTTCGTTGAGATCGTTTACGTTTGTTAGAATAATTAGGTCGTCAGCGTAGAGGCAGTGTTTTATGTTTTTTATATTTTACGAGAATGTCGTTTATTCCGTCAAAGGCTATCGCGAATAATAGGACTGATTGTGGAGAACCCTGTGGGATACCGTTTTTTATGTTGTATATTTGTGAGAATGCACCACCTGTTTTGACTCTAAACTTCCTGTTGGAAAGAAAGGACTTGATTATGTAGAACATATTGTTACCAACTCTCCATTGCGCTAATTTATTCAAAATTACATGAGGACCGATCCGGTCGAACGCTTTTTCAAAATCTATAGAGAGAATTGTTGTATGCTTTTTGGTTGACAAAGAAGATGTGATGACGTTGTCGATATGGAGTAGCGCATCAATCGTTCCACGTCCTTGCTTGAAACCAACCTGTTCAATGCTTATTAGATTGTTTTTCTCCATGAACCAGTTGAGTCGTCTAGCTACAACTTTTTCAAATGTTTTTCCTAGACATGGGAGTAACGATATTGGGCGATCTCCTTTTGCCGAGGTCGGTTCGCCCGTGGGTTTTGGTATGGGTACAATTGTGGCTATTTTCCACACTTGTGGAATTACACCTGTTTGGAGTAAGTTATTGAAGAGATGGAGTATTCGGTGTCTCAGGAGTGGTGGACTGTTTTTTAACATTATATAATCGACTCGATCATTCCTGGTATTTTACCTGTGGCGCCGTGTAGGGTTGACTCTAATTCAATTTTATTGATCGGGAGATCTATTAATTTAGAGGATGGGCTTGTGTGAGGGGACGGGCTAATTGTGTCTCTTTTGGCAGAGAGAAATGACGGATGAAACTTTACGTCTTCTGCGTAGTTTGACCATGTTTGCCGAGATGGTCTGCAATTTGCTGGGGAGATGTGAGAGTGCCTGAGTCGGTGTTCATGCATTTTATTGAGTGGGGGCGATACTGCCCAGTAAGCGTTTTTATATCCGCCCAGATTTTTCTGGGAGTAGAGTTCGGATTTAACTTTTCGGTAAATGTTTGGAAGGCTTTTCTTTTTTCTTCCTTGGCATTTTTGCGAAAAAGAGCATTTAACTTTTTATAATTGATTAGGTTAAAATTAGAGGGGAATCTTTTGAAAATACTCCAGGCTTCTTGTTTTTTCTTCCTTAGGTTGTCCAATACTGGATTCCACCGGGGAACTACTGCCTTATGGAGTTTTCGACTTGTTTGTGGTATCGAGGCATTTGCTCCTATTCGGATTGCTTTAGTGATTATGGCTGTTTCTTGATTAATATTTTGACTCTCTACATGTTGACTTAGTGCCTGGGTAGTTATATTTTGAAATTTACTCCAATTAGCAAGTTCGGTTTGGAATTTAGGAAGAAGTTTGGAGGGTTTGGGACACATGCTAGTGTCAATGTTTATTATTATTGGAAAGTGGTCGCTCCCGTGTAGGTTGGGTAAAGTATTCCAAGTGCAAATTGGGGCCAATTGAGGTGAGGCTAGTGATAAGTCTACATGTGTGAAGGATTTGTGAGTGGAAAAAAGTGTGCGGCTACCGTTATTGAGTAGTGCTAGATTTGCGGTCAGTATATATTTCTCTACGGTTTTTCCCCTTTTATTAGTGGACGAAGATCCCCAGATGGGGCTCCACGCATTAAAATCTCCGAGGAGAAGTATCGGTGTGTGGATGCTATCTGTGATAAGATCGTGTATGGTTATTGGTTGGGATGTGGGGGTGTATGCTGATATTATCGTGAGGTTTCTGCCGATATTTATTTCTACTGCTACGACCGAGCTTGCAGAGTGTACTACTATAAGTTTATGTGGGATTGATTTATGTATAAGTATACCTGTACCATGTTTAGATGCAACATTTTCCATAAGGTTGTGAAAGAATGCCGCGTATTCTTTGGGTCCTGTGGCCCGCGAGTCGTGGCGGATGTGCGTTTCTTGTAGAGCTATGATGGATGGTTTCAGATCTTTGACGAGTATTTGGAGCTCATGCATATTGTTTTTGAGTCCGTTCAGATTCCACTGTAGTATTGTGAGTTTATGGGTATGAATGCTATTGTGTATATTAAACCTGCTGCTGTTGGGGATTTTGTTGTTGTAAGGGTTCAGTCCCCGTGTCTCGAGTGTTGATTCATTCAAGCCGAAGCCCTGTCTGCTTCGGCCCGAGTTGGGATTTTCTCGAGACACAGAGACTGTGCTTTCGTTGGAAGTGTTAGGGTTATATGTGGTTATTGTGAGGGAGTGGGGAGTTTAATAATTCTTCAATGGTGGGTTCATTTATTTTTTGAGTAGTGATTTTGTTAATAGGTATAGGTTCGTGGTTACGGTTAGTTGTTGTGGGTTTTATGATTAGAGATGATTGGTTTTGTATGGCTTTACGGTATTCTGCAGATGTACAAGGGCAGTTTGAAATGGGTGAAGTGTTTGTCGATGTTGGTTGGAGTGTAGGTTTTTTTGAGTTTTGTTTTGTAGTTTCTTTTATTGGTGATGTTATATGTGTGGCTGTTGTTTTGAGGAATGCGGCATAGGATTCCTTTGGTTTGTTTGATGGCGTGGGATTTCGTTCCCTATATATCCGTTTCGCTTCGGATAGAGAAATTTTATTTCTTGTCTGTATTTCAAGAATGGCCTGGTTTTCTATATATTGGGGGCATGATGGTGATGAAGCGGGATGAGGACCTTGACAGTTGGCACAGTGGGTTCGGGCGCATTCTAATTCGGGGTGTGGAGGAAGGTTGCAGTTGTTGCATGCTGGGTTTCGCTTGCACCATTTGGCTGTATGTCCGAGTAGTTGGCATTGGCGGCAGCGCATTGGTCTTGGGATATACTCGTTTACTTTGGCTTTGTGCCATCCGATTTCTATGTTACTCGGTGGATTGAAGCGGTCAAATGAAAACAACATTAGTCCGGAAGCCCTGATTTCGCCATTTTGCGGTTTTTTAAATTTATGGACACTTACCACTCCTTGAGGTTTCATTTCTTGGACGATGTCTTCTTCCGGAACATTAATTAGGTATGGTGCGTAAACAATACCTTTCGAGAGGTTTAATTTCGGATGCAACTTTATTGTTACCGGACATAGTTGATCGAACCGTTTAGTATTTACAAAACGTAGAGCTGTTTGTTCATCTTTCACTAGTAAAAGAATTGAACCGTCTCTTAGCATGGACACTTTTTCATATTGTGTACTAATTGAGTCTATAGCTCTTTTTAACACGAATACGTTCACTCCGGTCAGAGGTTTTGTCGCGTCATTAGAAACAATTTGTATAAATTTCGGGTTCTTTTCACTTGTCTTTGTTGGTAATTCCGGGAAGTTCGATGCAATAGGACTAAATGCTTGCCGTTTTTTTTTATTGACGGGGACGTCACCCAAGGACGTTTCCTGCAACATACCGAATCTGTTGCCGGTGTGCTGCTTTGGCCCTAAGGCCATTTTTTATTTATTTTTCTTTTACTTTTGCTTTACTTTGGAACCGGTTGATTTAAAATTCACTAACAAAAGCAATTCACTTACAACACGCACAGTACCATAATAAAATATTCACACGCGGTTTTGTGTTCACAATTCTTTCACTGCACAATACGGTTAAAATTTGCGTCCTCACTGTTCGAGAGTTCGTCTGGCAATGCCTTGGAAAAGTCTGTAGCATCACCATATAACAACAAACTATTACTGATTGGTATGCAATCACTGATCGGGAAGCTTAATTGTACCTATGTATTATTCATATACCAACTGCTGGATGGCGACATTGATTGTCTGGCACTACTTCAAGCTAATTTTTTTAATCTTAACCCCAACAGTCTCATAACCTTTGTTCCACATCGACCGCGACGAACTGAATACATTCCCAATGAATCGGTTACTCTTATATTGCATAGGTGCAACGACTTCATGAATTTATTCCACTTTCACCTTTCAAAACCTCATTAAAAATATTCCTAATACTCCACACAACCACTTGTGTCATCCCTTAAACTAAGAATTATTGTAAATTAGATGTAAGACTAAAGATGATATTGAAATGGCTGTACAGAATCAATGTTTGTATTAAATTGCATAAATAAATATATATTTATAGAACACGCTACTCTTGTGTAGTGTTGTTTCCTTTCTGTTGTCGGTTAAATTTTAGTTGATGTATACGTTCCTTCTTTTTCCTATTCGTTACTGCACATTGCTAACAGAGATATAACAAATTGTGCGCATAAAAACGATGGAGTTCAGTAAAAGTGATACACGTTGCCTAAACATCCGAAGATTCCAAGGATTGGTAGCTATGATCATACTGATCGTCCCATGTCCGTGAAAAATAGCTCTCTTTGTTTATCAGAATGCCTGACGTTAAATTTTGAAGTGAAATTGAATCACTCGAATTGTCTGGTTATGCTAGAAAGTATTCGAGATACCTGATAATGCTGAAGATCATTATCATCATCGGCAACCGGGAACCGGTCTTGGTCTTATTTAGCAAGTCCTGAGGGTTGTTAAATTTTCCATAATGATTTGTTTTTTTCAGGGCAAGGTCATTAGTCTTGCGCTAGATGCTCCCCAACGGGGAATCGAACTCCGGTCTCCCGCGTGACAGGCGGGTATACTAACCACTATACTATCGAGGAGCCCAATGCTGAAGATGGTAAACCGATTTTCCACGTATTTTTTTGAGAGTCTTTACATTAATTAGTTTAAAAAACTATCGGGTATTTCAAGCTTTTGTATCATTATCCTGAGATCACTTGTAATTCGTAAGGGATTTGTGGGGGGCGAAGTCATGGCACCGAAATGGGCGCAGAGTTCTACTCCGTCCCCACGATAAAGTTCGCTGACGAAACAGTCCACTTCGCTGAGGGAAGATTGAAAACCAGAACAAAGGATTACCACAAGAGAAATCAAGAAAAAACACTAGTCTTGTTTTTGTAATTTTATTTCTTAACTTTTGTTGAATTTATTAAGGTTTTTTTTTATTCACAACAAATCTTACTACATTTAATTAGATTACAGAAAACGGATTTTGATTACACTGACGATGAAACGATGCCCAAAAAAAAAAAGTAAGACAGAGTACTCTATTGAATGGCATTATACTTGGGACACAAGAAAAATTACTTTTAAGTGCAAATATTGTATTTAATTAATACGACTCGATACACATTCGCGTCCCCACAGGGCTACGGGGAGCGGGAGAAAAACCGACCGGCGCGGTCGGTGGATGGAATGAGACTCAGCGATGTGAATTCGCTAGCAAGGGAAATTCGGCCAGTGGTGTATGCTCTCTTGATTAAGGGATGCGTTTCCTATTACAAGAAAAACGTGAAGTATCTCTTTGCGGGTAGATAACCGGATCTCATAGAAAAGATCATGGTGGTACGCACGAATGTGTGAACATTGGTTAGTTTCATGGGACAAGGCCATGAGAACGAAGCTGAAAAATCAAAAGGGAATAATGGGCATCAATGAGATGTCGTTCGGCTAAATAAACAAGCTGTATCTCATTGGGTGCTAATTGATTTCTATTTGCTCATACCGCGAGTTCATGAGAAACAGATCCAGAAAATATTGAAACACATAAAGGAATTGGTTAGCTGAGAGTTCAGCTAAATAAACAAGTTGCCACTCATTAGATACTAGATGCATTTGGGATACTTCAAACAATTTGGATTGTTTATCGTATCGCCAGAATGCCCGCGAAAGAACCGAATTCTATTGTTTGCACTGGTGCGTGCTGACGAATTTGGTTGTAGTGTCTATTGCGTTAATTGTATGCAGCTGCGTCAATAAGCTTCTAGGAATTGCTTTGTCGTTGGGTGAAAAGGTCGGCAGCCAATGTGTATGTAGGGAAATTTATTGTATACATGGTGAGGCTGGGAATAGGCGACGCAATGTTCATTATCCCTGATTATGATGGTTACATGGTACTGTAACCGATATGTTTTCTTTCAGGGATGTGATGTTTGTTCTGTAAAGAATTCTTTGTTGGGAAAATGTTGCCGATGCGTTGATGCATGGAAAAATGCCCTTGTTGGTGAAATTCTTTTTAGGAATTTAGGTAATGCGTTGTATGGATTAATGTCCTTGGAAAAGGAAATGTTTTCAGGTGCCAATGCGATTGCATTGGTGGGGAAACAATGGAAGTTAGGTTGTAATAATGGAGGGTTCTTCGGGCAAGCTTAAAAGAACCCCCACAGATTAATTAAAACTTTACTGCACAAAACAAAGTCCACATATTGATTCCAAATACAATCACAAAGAATTTCATAGTTTTCTTTGCTATGAAATCACAAATTTATCCTTTTCTGAATTTGTTTTTTGTATGAAATTTTGATGTATTACTTGATATTTAAAATATTTGAAACAGACTTAATCGTAAATGTTTTTCTCCTCATATAAATTTTGAAAATAAACTTAATACAAGGGTGGAACTTTTATTTTCTATTAGAAACTTTTATTTTATATTTGTTGCGGATTGGCAATTAAATGTGCTGGAATGTACTGGAGAAATCTAGTACATTCGCATGTATACCAGTTGCGCAGCAGCTGGTACCAACTGGCCATCATTGTCACCACGATGATGTCATGGCGTCGCTTTTGAATTGGCAGTTATGCCATTTCGTCATTCTACAATCAACATTCAGAGAGGAAACACCATCGTGTGCTACGTAGAACCAACAAACAATTAGTATTAAATAGAATCCTTTTAATTTGTTTTCTTTTTTGGTTTTTGGAAACTTCTAAATTTCTACAAGCAACATTCACAGAGGAAACATCATCTTGTGCTACGTAGAGCTATCCAACAAACCATATTAAACACTTTTTTTTTAATTCAGTGCGAAAAATCGAAGTTTGTACGATACAGCGCGAAGTTGAAAATTGGTGGCCTTGAATTTTCATTGTTCACTCGCCAGGTAAACTTTGATGGCGAATATCAATATAGAAACCTGTAGCGGTTCTTTAATACATTCCCAAAGAACCGCCCATCCTCGTAAATTACTCATCTTCCTTTTCCTATACAAACCCATAGTACTTACCTGCAATTAGGGGCAGCTTAAACTCCCCTGCAGCATCATACCTGAAAGATAAACCCCACCGAGGGCATGCATAATATCGACTTTTTCTAATTCATAATCGGCTCAGCTTGTCAGCAATTATAACCGACAAACACACGCTGGCCAGCGGATCTGTTGACACAGCTGCAGTGGATTTTTCCGACCCTTGATCACCCAAGCGAAACCCGATCATCGAATAGGACATGACCCCGATCGTTGTTCAAATAATCATCCTAATGATCATGTCCTATGATGCAGTTTCCGAAAACTAACACCCATTGAATCGGACAAGATCATGATTGCTATTTAAACAATCATGCCAACGATCGTGTCCCACGTACAGTTTTCATAGCCAAACAATAGCCACCCTTGCCTTTGCCATAGGCGAACAAATCTGCGGTTGGCTTATCGTCACAGAGAAATCTATTGCCTACAACGGCATGATTCTGGGCGATTACGTAAACAGCCGGCGTTCCCATGCAGCATTGGTTAAACTAAACAAATGCGCATCTCAGCGTATGACCCTCCGAAATAGCGTTTCTATTTACAGAACACACAAAACCTATTTCCTCCTTCGGCGATTTTTCGCCATCGCTTATCTCAACGATGCCTGCAGCATGGTTCCCCTGGATGAGACATTAATCTGCACATCTGCAGGTCAATCCCTCACCATCATGAATGATTTTCCGCCTTGTGCACCAGTACATTGACCTGAAGGGATATAGGAAGAATCCATCTTGGAAGTTGATCTCGACGGACATCGAGGAGTCAGATTTCGTCATCTTAAGAGTGCACACGCACTATACGCGCCTATTAAGTTTTTTTTTTTAATATACGGAGTCGAGTCCGAACGGAGTATCTTTTGTCTGGTGCGTGATCCTATTTCGAGCTGGTATTGAAGTCCGTCCTTGCGCGAGTCGCTAAGTGCTGTGAAAATCAAATTAAATTTAATCAAGTTTATTGTGTTTAAAGGAAAGTAGTTAACGTGAAATCAATTAGGAACATAATTTTACACCCATCCATCGGATCGGATCAAGACAAATAAAAAGACCGTTTTATAACCGGAAACTATCAACTTGTTTCATTCATCGACTTCCTCAGGTGATCAGTGCTTTGTCTCAACATCGTTGGTGTTTCGTCGACTTTTACTTTGTGGGTGTTTACTGAATCCGCGTCCGTGCAGACGCACGAGTATTATCACCCCATATTGGTGACCCCACAAACCGAACGTCAGGGCTAAAAAAATATTACGCTAAATGTTTTCAATTCTAATTTAACCCTTAGCTGTCCCATAGGGGTCTGTTCTATCCCGTTACATAAACCCCATTCCAAAATCAATTAACACAATTCATTTCAATCATATTAACGTAATATCACACACGGTGCAATATCTCGTTAATTGGGTACCCTATGACGCACTGTCACTCCCCAAACTCCAGACTATCAAATTGCAAGTACCTTTTTTGTATCGTATCTAAAAACAAGCGTCGCACCTGACATGGGACATTTTCACTCCCCCAGCTACACGCTATCAAATTGCAAGTACATTTTTGCATCGGATCCAAAAACAAGTATCACACCTGGCATGGGACACTTCCGGCGCCTTCAAAGACAATTGTCGCACGCCAGGTGTCATAATACCGATTAACGAAGTTTCCATAAAAATGCTAAGGCCTACGAAAGGCAAGCTCATGCATAACAACGAAACGCTACTGCGAATATCAATTAGGCGATACTAATTACTTGAACGAGGGCCACTGTACTTTAAGTGGATCGATGAAGTGCGAATATCAATTAAGCGATACAAATTGTTTGAACGAGGGTTACTAGAGGATCGATCAAGAACGAAAATTAATTAAGCGATATCAATTGCCTGAACCAAGGCCGCTAGACTTTAAGTAAATCAATTAAGTGACGATAGTAATTAAGCAATGCGAATGACTCGCGCCGGGCAGTTGCACTTAATATGGGCTGAACGCGAATAAGTGAGACTACGGCAGGGCAATTGACTTGTGCTTGGGGTCAGAGGAATTAGTTGCATCGTTTGCTGTTCTGCGCCAATAATTTGGGTTTAAAAAGACTGGTTGCAAAGGGATTAGAGTCAGAGCTAATCGATCAGAGTAAAAGGTTGCAGCCTTACAACGGAACAGTGTGCCTTTTACTCTGAATAGATTAGAGTTAAATAAGTTGTACGAACAAAAGATGCCATGCACAAGTACAGTGGGCCAGTTGTTCCTTAAATAAAATAATAACCTAATCAAGCTGTTATAAACCAAAGAAAAACAACAAGTAAATTGTAAACTCGTTTGATTGAACCGCGATGGATTACTGAATTACTTAGTTTATTTCATACATTCTGAGGGTCGGTGGAGCAAGCCCTTTCGAATCTGTTAAGATCTCTTTATTGGATTAGCAACGTTTGACTCGTTAGCTTGCACTCGCTCTCTTATTATTTAATTGACGTACCCTACTTCCAGAACAGGACACTGCTCTGGACGAAGGGCGTTGTTGTCTTGCCCAGTACGATGGTTATACTATGGTCAACTCCCCAACTGCCGCCGCTTATATTCTCTCTTGTGGCCATGTTCCCCCGTTCGCATGTTTGTCACAGAAACAAAGAGAGCAATTGGTATAAATAGCCGATCTGCAGTCCGCCACTCAGCAGTTGTGTGCTGCATCGTCTCCAACATTCCGCCCACCTTAAACTGTCAGTTCAACAGTCTCATCTCGAGCAACCGGAAGTAGCACAAGCTTTGTGGCGACTCCCTTAAGTTGTCTTATTGTGAACATTTGGTCGCTCCTTGACCGGTTCCTACGGAATCCGCATTGGTAGTCTCCCAATATGTCTTCTGCGTACGGTGTGATTCTCGCCAGTATGACATTTTTTAGTATTTTGTATGTTATTAGGAGCAATGATATTCCTCTGTAATTTTTGGTAGTCAGATCTGTCACCTATTTTGAAAATGGGGACGACTATTGAGGTTTTCCATTCTTCCGGAATGACTTCCTTATCCCATATTGTTTTAATCAGTTGGCGGATCTTTCGAGCGGTTGCCTCGCCTCCATGCTTCACAAGCTCTGTCGGTATGCAGTCGACTCTGGGAGCCTTGTTGTTTTTCAATCGATTTATTGCGTCTACAACTTCGTTGAAAAAGGGCTCTGGGATCTGAGGATCAGCTGTATGTACGTCTGGTGGGTTTATTTGTGGTTGATGGGTGCGTACATTGAGCAGGTTTTCAAAGTACTGCTTCCATCTTGTCACGATATTGTTTGTTTCTGTGGCCCGACAACCGTTTGCGTCTCGGATTATTTTGGCTCTCTCTCGGTAGTCATTTCTAATTGAATTTATGCCGGGGTGCATACCTCTCCTCCTCCTCGATAGTATACCCGCCTGTCACGCGGGAGACCTGGGTTCGATTCCCCGTCGGGGAGCCTCTGGCGCAAGACTTAATGACCTTGCCCGGAAAAAACAAAATCATTATGGAAAATTGAACAAGCCCCAGGACTTGCTAAATAAGGCCAAGACCGGTTCCCGGTTGTAGTGCCGACGATGATGATGATAACATACCTCTGATATTCTTTTCTTTGGAATTTTCTAGGATTCCAATCCCAGTTCGGGTGACCGAATAGATTTCAAATCCGGGAAACATCTTTGGTTTTTAAGCCAACAGTTTGGCTGAAGCACTTTTGCTGGAGAATTGCGCCCATCGCATTTTTTCATTAGACAATATCCCCACTTCTTAGTTTTCTTGGCCACCTGGTCACTCTTGTGAAAGAGTCTATGGCCTCGACATGAGACGACATCTACAATAAACGTCAAAGGAAACTGACACAATTCTGTGTTTAGTAATGATTGAGAAACGGTTTAGTAGAGATATTAATGCTGCCCGTACTTAACCTGAACTTAATCAGAGTCCATTGTGCTGTTCATCTATTCGGGCACATATCTTGTTTAAATCGAAATGCAATCAGTTGAGTCTGAACTGCTGTTTCATCATGAGGTTTTGAATAATTAATTAATTGAGTCAGTACTACTAAGTCAAATACTGACATTAGCAAACGGCCGCATTGGAAATAGAGTGTGAATGCAAACTCCTGGAGAACATCGCGTTAATTTGATGTAAGATAGATTAAACACCACCCAAAGCTACTTGGAATAAACTACCAAAAGGATGGCTTGGTGTCGCTAACAGATCATTTGTTACCATACATTTCGATATTTCCTCTTATCGTTAAACAGAAATCTCAACTAAAAGAAAACTTCAAGGTAAAAAACTACAAGGTGGCGCAAAATCAATCACCCAGTTTTGTTTTTGAATTACTTTTTTACTAAATAAAAACGAATGATTTTCAGTGATGGAAATCTTTATTTGGACCATTACAATTTTTCTGTTAAGTGGAAAAGATGATATCCGTCAACTGGTTGCCGCCGGTGTTGATACACATTTGTACCCGTTTTATCGCATTTTCCACGACTTTCCGTAAGATTTCCGGTGATATCTGTTCGCATTCCTGTCGAATATTCTCCTTAAGGGCTGCGATTGTCTGAGGCTTGTTGGCATAAGCCCGCGACTTCAAGTAGCCCCAGAGAAAGAAGTCTAGGATGGTTAAATCGGGCGATCTTGCTGGCCATGCCAAATCGCCAAAACGGGAGATTACGCGACCAGGAAACGCTTTCTTCAAAATATCCATTGTGGCTCGTTCTGTGTGTGCGATTGCACCGTCCTGTTGAAACCACATGTTCACCAAGCCCCGCTCATCCAATTCCGGTAGTAAGAAGTCGTGTATCATGGACCTGTAGCGTTCGCCAGTAACAGTGACCGTATTGCCGATGGCGTCTTCAAAAAAATACGGCCCAATTACTCCTCCCGCGTGAACGCCGCACCACACAGTGGCTTTGAGTGGATGTAATGGCTCTTCTTGCATCACACACAGATTTTCAGTCCCCTGGAAACGGAGATTCTGCTTATTGACATAACCACTTAAGTGGAAATGCGCCTCGCCACTCATGATGATTTTCGACACAAAATCTTTCTCTTCGTTGTTGAGATTAAGGATGGCTTGACAGTAATTCACACGCGACTGACGTTCAGCGGGCAGTAACTGATGCACTGTTTGCACTTTGTACGGGAACATGTGTAAGTCCTTCACTAAAATTCGCTGTAAGGTCCGTCTGGTGATGCCCAATTGCGTGGCCCGTCGTCTGGTTGATGTTTCTTCGTTCTCAGCGACATCGGCAACCACAGCCGCGATATTCTCGGCCGAACGACCAGTCCGGTGGCGGCCACGCCCTGCATGGTCTCCTGTGGTTCCAGTCTGTTCGAATCGAGTAACTAAGCGCCGGATGGTTTGCCCAGTTGGTGCGGCACGATTAGGAAATCGACGTTGAAATTCACGCTGCGCTAACACCACCGAACGATTATTGGTCAAAAAAATCGACACAATTATTCCACGCTCTTGCAGAGTATAGCGCCCCATTGCTTGTCTGTTTGTATACTGCTGTTGTTTAGTTCACAAATGTCAAACATGATTGACGCATGACGCCATTTGCAAAAAATAGGGTGATTAATTGTGCGCCACCTTGTACAACTCTCAACTAGAAAAATCACATATCTGAGGCTGCGAGGTTAAGAATTGTTTAAGATTCCTTTAGAAAATGTAAGACTCCATTCACAGGGTGCACAATTGTTCAAAGCCAGAATTCTATTGATATGTAGTTGAAATAAAGTTTGTTGTTAAGCAAACAGTGACTGGCACTTTTTTATAACCAAATAACATTACGTACGAATGTTTCAAAATATAAAACTACCAATGGCGGAATTCTATGCTTTCTAAACAACGCACCATAACGAATATAAGAAATAATAAAACGTAGGGAAGAGGGGAATGAGCGACTGGCTATTAATGCAGATCAGTACGTTGAAAATTTGCTTGCGTCCAGTTGTCTTGGATTGACCTGCATACTATAAAATCTCTCACCTTTCCACAAACATTCTTTTTAAAGCAACCCACGAATCTTGAACGTCGTTGGCCAGATTTTGTATTTGTTTGGTATTTCTTGAACTCCCAGGTAATAAATGAAATGTTCAGTAGACTACACTCTGCATATAAAACACATATAGAGTTTTGCATTTGGATCACTGCTTAAGAGTATAAACAGGCTCTTCCGAAGTGCTCAACTAAAATAAATAAATAAATAAATAATCCAATAACCATTCGCTATGGGCATCGTATATATTTTAACTAGATGTCGTGCAAAAGTATCCAAAGGTGTAGACAATCACTCAGCTACAGCAACCACGTCGTGTTTCCAACCACTTGAAAACAATCTCACTACAATATTTTCACTTCAAATAATAAAAGTTTATTAAGATGTTATGCTCTACAAGTTATTTTTTCGATTTCGACGCTGCCGTCTTTTGAGCAGATTTCTTTTGTGGCGGAGGAGCCGGTGCTTTGACTGGTTTAACAGCTTCTCGCTGACTCTTCAGGGCTTTGACAATTTTCTGCTCTTCAATAAGGAACGCTCGAATGATACGCTCGCGTAAACATCTGTGGCACAGAACTCCACCATAGGTACGACGGACGGTTTTCTGCCTTTTTGACAGTCTAGAGCGCTCACAGGGCCGAGTTGGCCGGATCCCCTTCAGTTTCTCTTTACATTGACCGCACTTTGGAACAGTCTTCGTCTTCTTTACATATTGGTAAACCAATCGACCGCCAGGTGTACGAACACTAAAAAAGAAAAACTAAATTAGTTGAAATGGCAGAAACATATATTAAATTATAGATTAGTTTAATTACAATGCCCACACAAATGACGAGCAATATCGAACGCGCGGTTGGAGGCAAGTAGAAACTCAATGACTTGGATCAAAACATTTTATTTTACGGAAAATTACTGTACTCCATATTCCGAATCAAAATATTCAGCGAACCTGGTTGATAATCTCGGTTCCGATTCAATGTGGACAAGTTGCACTTTTATTTACTTACATTCGTCTCCTATTAGATTTTGTATTATATGACAGTCGCCTTCTGAGGGTCAATCGTTGAACCATTTTTCTCGATTACTATATATAAGGAAAAAGAAAAGAGTAACCGATAAGAATCATTTATAAATATCCAAGCGACAATTATTATCCATATTCTTTAATGAAATATGTATATTTAACACAAATAATATATGATGCGAAAGGATTTTTAAAGCTAAACATTTTTCAGCACACATACCTTCAAGAAAGAAATTGGAAAGGAAGTTGGTAAAGCAGTTCAGTCAAATAGAAATGTCCGATGACAGCGGTGTCACTGCCTGATGACATTACTTTGATCGTCTGTTTACACCACAGATTTGATATTTTTAGTGGAAATTTGTAGGAATTATTACATGCCGTTTTCTTGTGGTTAATTTGTCACAAAAGTATCATTTATTTTATAATTTATTAAAAATATCCGAATTAAACAAAAACAACTATTAGATAGATTGTAACAATTCATGAGATGAAATGTAGCTAATGAATTATTTTCAAATAACAATAATCCCTTAGTGCGAACACCCACATAATCGGATCAAATTATTATTGTAGCGCGCTTAAGGTTCGCTGGATTAATTGTTTTTAATAAATAAGAGCCGTTAAATCGATTTTGAACTAATGTAACACTTTATTAGTCCGTTAATAACAACCGTTACTTTTTACCGTACACAACGATTTCTTGACTTATCGCTTCCGTACTTATCGCGTCTTTTACTGCTTACTTCTTACTTATGTTCCCGATCTGCGTGGGACGTATTTATACAGTTTTTCCTCATTTTGATTCGGCGTTTCGTTTCCGGCCGTTCCATAGTCTCGAATTTTCTATTGCTCATAGTCTCCAGTTTTCCAATACTTTCTAGAATATTCTCCAGTTTTCCAATACTTTCTAGAATATTTTTGGACTTTCTCGAATATTCTAGTACTGATTGTCATATGCATCGCAATATCATTTTTGAATATGATTTATTTTAAATGGTCTTCGTTGCATTGAAGTCGACAAGATTGCCCCCACCGCACTGCAGGACTTTATCCAAATCCCGATTCAGAGAGTCGAGCTGTCTACATCTCAGCTGGTGTGACGTTGATGGATTAATCGGCTGATCGCTCGAAAGGAGGAAACAAGCGTACTATCATCCGCAAAACTGAACACTTTGTTATCCGTTGTCTCCAACAAATCATTTATGTGAAGCAAGACCAAGGTCGGAGCCAAAATAGAACCTTGGGGCACGCCTGAATTAACAGGATACAGATCCGAACAGTCGCCGTCTACAACAACCCGGATCGATCGATTCTCGAGCAAGCTCCTCGTCCAGTCGCAAAGCTGTTGAGAAAGTCCAGATCGCATCCATTTGTGGTTCATCTCCCGACGGCGCGAACATCCCTGCATCAGAACTCGTTCCGTTACAGAGCGGGGAAGCTGTGGAACTGCCTTCCCACGCGAGTGTTCCCGGAGCGTTACAACCTGCAACTGTTCAAAAAGAACTGCAATAGCTATTTGATGGCATCTCGGGTGGCCCACTCGGCGCTTTAGGTTCGCCTCTCTCGAGAGAAGTCTAATAAAAAACATTCGTATTGGTGAAACCGATGCCCCTGTTACAAAATGCCGTTACCAGTCGAGCGTGGGCAGAGTCTCGAGAGCGAGCCCGGTTATGCGATGACGAACTTCTTAAAGTTCCCTTATTTATCATGACATCTGAATGATGTTCCCCCTGACATCTTCTATTTATATTTTTATTATCCAATTCATTTAAAATAAATCATATTGTTTGTTGATAACTCTACGTAGTCCGCGTGCAAACCAATAACTTTGTCGTAGGAGACAGAACAACAAAAGGCAGAAGTGAACTAGAAGGCAGCTTTATTAATAGACGCGTTGAAGGACAATTATTGACCGATGGTGTTTATTCGGTGAATGTTGATTGTAGACTGACTCATTGGCATAACTGCCAATTCAAAAGGCGACGCTATGACATCATCGTGGTGACAATGGGCCAGTTGGTGCCAGCTGCTGCGCAACTGGTATACATGCGAATGTACTAGATTTCTCCAGTACATTTCAGCACACTTAATTGCTAATTCGCAACATCCCGCCCGCCTTCGCCAATCATGGCGAATCATCATGCCCGGGGGGAGGGGGCTATGCGGCTGGCGTTGGTGATGTTCATCCGCTGATTGGTGCTGGTCCGGTGCTCTCTCCCCCTCAAATGGGAGGATACTTAGTTTCGACACGGGTCTCGTTAGGGTGCCCGCAGCAGTCCGCAGCGTTGCCACTCTCACGAGTCCGTCTTGGCCAGGGTGCACCTTAAGGATTCGCGCTAAGTGCCACTTGCAGGGGGGTGCCAGCTCAGTCCTGATCACGCACAGTTGCCCCACTGCGACGTTGGGGTTTCGGCTCTGCCACTTTGGCCTGTGTTGTAGTTCCTGGAGGTATTCTGCGGACCATCGCGACCAGAAATGCTCGTACATGTTCCGCAGTAACTTTGATCGCGACAACCGAGATATGGGGGGTTGAAGTGTGTAAGGTTCCGGGACGGTCGACGTCGGGCCTCCAATAAGAAAGTGTCCGGGTGTGAGCGCTGTCAGGTCGGTTGGGTCATCCTTCAGTGGCTGGAGGGGGCGCGAGTTGAGGCAGGATTCCACTTGGGCCAGCAGGGTGGAGAGCTCTTCGAAGGTCAGGACTGCGTCGCCGATAACGCGCCTCAAGTGGAACTTGGTTCGCTTTACAGAGGCTTCCCAAATTCCCCCGAAGTGAGGGGCTGATGGGGGGTTGAATCGCCACTCGGTACCCTCATTAGCGAGGAGGTGGGCAATCTCGGTGGTTTGCCTTGTTGCCTGGGCGAATAGCCCCCGTAATTCTTTATCCGCGCCGGCGAAGTTGGTGCCGCAGTCACTGGTCAGTGTTGCACATATTCCTCTTCGAGCCACGAAGCGGCGGTAGACCCGGAGGAAGTCTTCTGTTGAGTACCCGGAGGCGGCCTCCAGGTGCACCGCGCGGGTGGCGAAGCATACAAACACGGCGATGTATCCCTTGAACGTGCTCCTGGTTCCACTCTTTGAGCACCTGATAGCCATTGGTCCGGCGTAGTCGACTCCGCTGTGTAGGAATGGCCTGGTGGGCCGCACCCGGGTGGCCGACAGGTCCACCATGAGTTGAAGGGTCGGTGAGGATGAGTGTCGCCAGCAGCGGAGACAGCGAAAGATTACTCCCTTGACCAGTTGTCGTGCTCGGAGAATCCAGAATCGTTGCCGTAGGTGGTTGAGTGACAGTTGCGTGCCACCGCGGGGGGTCCTGTCGTGGGCATCTCGGGCGAGGAGCAGTGAGAGAAAGGATCCGGAAGGGAGGATGAGGGGGTGCCTTTCATCGGGGTGTAGTAGGGAGTGGCGCAGTCTCCCCCCGACACGCAGAAGCCCGTTCGGGTCGAGGAACGGGTTGAGGCACATGAGCAGGCTGTCCTTAGCGACGGATGAGTTTCTGGTGGGCGATGCTATTTCCCGGTGGAAGTGGACTCTTTGCACATGGGAGACCCAGAGCATGAGTGCTGAGTCCATTTGCGAAGGGGTTAATTCGGTGGGAGTGTTTCGGCTGAGGCCCGGGCGCGGTTTCCTCCCCAGCGTGGATTTTTTCTGCAATCGCCGGGCATATTCGACGCATCTGGCCGTCAGGCGGAGGAGTCTGGGGAGCTGGGAGTATCGCATCAGCAGCTCGTTGTCCTCTCGTGGGGCGCTTATGGCGTGGCTGGTTGCGGGGCGGCATTCCAGGTCCACCTCCGGGACGGCGGTGTGGGTGCAAGGCCATGGTATGTTGCCTTTGAGGAACTCGGGGCCGTCCATCCATAGTGACGGCGAGCGCAGTTGGTCCGTTGATGCTCCGCGAGACGCCAAGCCGGCGGGATTCTGGACGCCGGCGACGTGATGCCAGTGGGCGCCCGGCAGAGTCGTCTGGATTTCAGAGACCCGGTTGGCAACGTAAGTTTTCCATCGGCTCGGCGCACCATGGATCCATGATATGACGACGGTGGAATCTGACCAGAGGTGGACTGGGGCGTTCTGGGTTGACGTGATGGTGAGGATGCGCTTCATCAGGCGCGTCAGCAGCAGTGCGGCACACAGCTCCAAACGTGGCAGGGATACCTGCTTCAAAGGGGCCACCTTGGTCTTGGAAGCGAGGATGGTACAAGATGATTTCAACGGGACGCCAAATGTCCTGAGGTAGATGACGGCGCCGTAGGCGGCCTGGGGGGCGTCGGCGAATCCGTGGAGCACCATTGTTGGGTGGGTGTTGTCGCAGCCGGTCCATCGGGGGATGCGGAGTGCGGGTAGTTGCCGTAAATCCGCGACGAGTTCGTGCCACCTGGATTCCATGGAGGGGGGCAGGGGTTCGTCCCATCCTAGTCCTAGGTGCCCCAGTTCCTGCATGAATATTTTAAATCTTATCATGGCTGGGGAGATCCATCCCAGGGGGTCGTAGAGGCGGCCGATGAATGCGAGGGCCGCCCGTTTGGTGAGGGTCGCGTTGCCCGTTGAATCTCGGAGATGGAATGTGAAGCAGTCTTCCTGGGGTCGCCATTGGATTCCTAAAATTGAGTGGGCGTCAGCTGGGGGCCAAGTGGGGCATGTCCCGAGCTCGTCTGGTTGGTAGGGGAGCAGCGACGGGTGGTTGGAGGTCCACTTGCTGAGGGGGAAACCGCCCGCCGACAGGAGGTCGCTGAGCTGCTGCTTCAGTAGCTGTGCCTCTGTGAGAGTGTCCGAGCCAGCGAAGATGTCGTCCACGTATGTGTTTCTCATGAGCACTTGTGCTGCTAAGGGGAATCGTGCGCCCTCGTCGAGGGCCAACTGCTTCAGCGTGCGTATTGCCTGATACGGGGTGCTCGCGAGTCCGTAAGTTACCGTGTTTAGCGAGTAGACCTTAATGTCGCCGGTGGTTGACGGTCTCCACAGGATTTGCTGATAGTGGCGATCCCGCTCATCAATCCTTGTTTGTCAGTACATCTTCGCAATGTCCGCAGAGAAGACATATCGGGGCGCACGCCAGCGCAACAGGACGTCAAAAATGTCACTCTGGAGCTTGGGTCCAACATAGAGGCACTCGTTGATGGAGATTCCAGTCTCCGGCTGGATGGAGCCATTGAACACCACGCGGATCTTGGGTGTTTGGTCAGATGCCTTGAACACCCCATGGTGTGGGATAATGAATCCATGTTCATGGGTGTCCGCACTCGTGGTGTCCACTTGAGTCATGTGGTCAAGTTCGAGATACTCATCCATGAACTTCTTATAGAGATCGCGGAACTGAGGCTGGCGCGGGAACCTGCTCTCCAGTCGTCGAAATGCAGCGCGGGTGGCGCTGCCCGAATCCCCCAGCTCCGCCGAGTTAGGCTTTAGTGGCAGCCGTAATGTGTAGCGGCCTTGCTGGTCGCGTCTGGTAGTTGAGGTGAAGTGAGCCTCGCATGCTTGCTCCTCCAAAGTCAAAGTGAGAAACTTCCTCCTGAATCCAGAACTTCTCCAGGAGGTCGCGCAGCTCGCGGTCGACACTGATCTGGTGACTGGTTAGAGGGCGGCTGGTGTTGGTGTGCCGTGAGCCGCGGGCAGCTGCACCCGTTAGGATCCATCCAAGGTGCGTAGACTGGGCGATCACGTCGGAGTTGGTGGACTTCTTTAAGCCGGCGGTGATGATCGTATACCCGCCTGTCACGTGGGAGATCGGGGTTCGATTCCCCGTCGGGGAGCCTCTGGCGCAAGACTAATGACCTTGCCCGGAAGAAAACAAATCATTATGGAAAATTTAACAAGCCCCAGGACTTGCTAAATAAGGCCAAGACCGGTTCCCGGTTGTAGTGCCGACGATGATGATGATGATGATCGCCGGGTAGGCATCAGCACCAATGATTAAGTCTATGTTTTCTGCTGATGAGGCGTCTGGGTCTGCCAACTCCAGGCCCGCCACAATAGAGATATCGCTTGGCAGGAGTCGTGGAGGTGGCACGTAGTCCGACAGATGGGGCAGGATGAGCGCGTCGACTGTCCAGCTTTGCGAGCTCTTGGTCCGGGGCAGTATGGTGACGGATGATAGGGCCTTTGCCGTCTGGCAGCGGGCGCCCCCGACTCCATGGACTGGGATGAATGATGCGCGCTGGCGCAGGTGCAGTCGCTGGGCGAGTGATTCCGATATAAAGGTGGCCTCTGAACAGGGGTCTAGTAGGGCACGAGCCTCCAGTCGGCGTTGGGAGCCCGACTGGACGAGGACGCGTGCTGTGGCCAGGAGGATTGTCCGGGCAGGTACGTGGGTGGCTGGCTGGTGTTGCCTTGTGCCGTTTGCCAGTCACGGGCGGTGCGGGGGTCCATGCGCTGTATTGTTAGGTAGACCAGTATGTCACCCCAGGTGGTCACGGGACGGCCGAGCGCATCCAAAGTTTCGACTGCATCATTGGTAGTGTCGCGGAGATGGCACAAGCTTGCAGCCGATTCCTTTCCGACGACCTGTACCTGGAAGAGGGTGCTCAAGGCAGAGTGAACCAGTGCCCGAGTATTGTCGAAGTATTCCACCAGCTTGTTCCAGGCTTGCTGGTAATTCTCCTCCGTGACCGGGAAGTTTTTGATGGCCCAGGCGGCTTCGTCACGGAGGCTCGACTTGAAATAATAGAGTCGTTCGACATCCGTCAGATCGGGGTGATCTGTCAATGCCGCCGGAACAGGTCCTTGAATGGCCGCCACTCCGAGTATTTTCCGGAAAATGTTGGCAATTGCACTGGAGGCAGCTTGCGGGGATTGGCGCGGGGCCTCACCACTGCAGCCGCGGCCTTAGATGTTGTCGATGGTTCCATGTTGAGGCTATGAAGCTCTTCGGCGAACTTTGTCATCTCCTCCAGGTAGACCCCCTCAGCTGACTCGAGGAAGTCCTCCGTGAAGTAGCGGTGGTCCTTTGTGTCTGACGTCGTCAGCTCCAGAATGTCGTCGTGCCGGTCACGGATTTCTTTCCACTTGCCCTGTAGATTGTCTCTACGGGTTTGTACGGCACTTACCGTTAATGGCCCTCGCTTCTTCAGGTTGGCGAATGCTCGCGACATTTGACCCTGTGCCGCGTACTGCGTGGCGATTTGTTTCTCCATTGCTTTTTCTTCTTTAGTTCCTTGGTTTGTGTCGAGTCAGGTTGCAGTGTCTATGTGCCGCGAACTGGGTGGGGATGATGCTAATCCAATGAAGCACTGGATCGGTTTCGAAGGACCAGAAAATGTTTGTTGATAACTCTACGTAGTCCGCGTGCAAACCAATAACTTTGTCGTAGGAGACAGTACAACAAAAGGCAGAAGTGAACTTGAAGGCAGCTTTATTAATAGACGTTTGAAGGACAATTATTGACCGATGGTGTTTATTCGGTGAATGTTGATTGTAGACTGACTCATTGGCATAACTGCCAATTCAAAAGGCGACGCTATGACATCATCGTGGTGACAATGGGCCAGTTGGTGCCAGCTGCTGCGCAACTGGTATACATGCGAATGTACTAGATTTCTCCAGTACATATCAGCACATTTAATTGCCAATTCGCAACAATATTCAAAATGATATACTTAGAAAAGAGAATCCAATCTATTTGCTAACATTTGCACTTAAAAACTCCAGTACGCTGTCCTTTGATGCTTACAGTCTTCTTATTAACTTTTAAAGAGCGAATGTTATATATATAAACACGACGATATAATTAAAAACGTTATGTTAACAAGTTATTGGGAATTTCAGATTAACTCTACCTTAAAAAAAATAAAGAGAAGTAAAGCCATGTGCCGAAAGACGTAAATTCCAAAGATATGCTTTCTTTGAATCCGGATATCCCGAACCAACCGCAAACAAATGTGTCAAGTCGATTTCATGAACGAATGTCAAACAAAAGAGATATGAAGGAAAACAACATCAGCAGAGTTGTCTTTAAAATCCGAATTCAATCTTAAGAAATGACTTTGATTGATCACTACGAACAACAATATGCCACATTAATTGCCGAAATCACAGCATTAATCGGCCGTCTAAATGTATTTAATGGAAGTAAGTGCATCTAGATAAATGACAAAATTAAATTATAATATAAAATGAATTTCCTTCCTACCAGGTGAACGGCGTGAGCTTTGTGTAAAAATCGATAGTAATCTAACAGAAGCAAACGAATTGGTAGTAAATTTCTATAATTGGATTATAATATGTAATAACATCTTTCATTGTAGTTGGAGCAACTTGGATTGGAAATACGTGAATTGCCAGCATCTGTACGGCCGGGATTTACGAATAAATTAAATTGTTATCAAGTTGAACTGAAGCGCTTACAAAGTGAATATAAAAATATTAAGGATCAATCCTTGAAGAACCCAAATGCAATAGATATATTGGATGATTACGATGATATTTCTATACGGGATGATCAGAAACAGCGCTTGCTTTCCAACTCGGAACAAATTGAGCGAACAGGCAATCGGTTGACTGAGGGATATCGGATTGCTCTTGAAACTGAACAAATTGGAACACAGATCCTGCAGGACTTAAGCCACCAACGTGAAACGATTCAAGGTGCAAGATCTAAATTACGTGACACAAATGCAGAATTAGGCCGGTCGTCTCGCGTTCTTAGTTCCATGATGATGCGAGCAATTCGAGAGAAGGCTGTTATATATGGCATGGGGGGTATATTTGCATTCGCAATTGTTGTTTTTTGTTATTTCTCCTTGTTTAGATAAATTGTTGTGTTGTGTATTATAGTTTTAAAGCGGTAAATGCTTAAAATCATTTGCTAAACAATTAAGTCATTCCCATTGTGCTTGTTATATTTGTATAAGTAATGAAGATTCGTTTGCCAAAGAACTGTTCTTGTTTTTACAGAGCTATTTTTTTTAGATCCATTAACGTATCAAATAATATTAATTTCAGAATTATATAGAGTTTACAGTCATTCTTAGCCTAAACAGTTCTCAAATTGTTGGATATAAAGGATGGTACGGATGTATTAGTCGATTTAGCTGGGGAATAAAAGTTTTTAGTGAGATTTTGCAATAGGGAAAGTCGAATATTCATATTGAATAATTACAGACAATGTTCAAAAGATCGATTTAATGTGTGCACGACTTCTTTTCACTTTTTTTATGTCTATCAAAAATGCATAAAATATCAGCCTTCTAATATAAGAGATACGAATGGGAATGAAAGTAGGGAAGGGATGATGAAGGGTAAAATCGGGAAAAAAGAATAAAACAAGTGGAATGAAGGTTGCAACGGTTCGATATATCTGCTCACCGATGTGCAAAGAATCAGCCTTTTGTATTATGTTCACAAGAAAAGCAAATCTCACCAACGGATAACCACTAAACCAATAATAACGCAACATCGCTAAGTAAATTCCCTGGCAATTTTCGAAAAAAATGAGGTCAGTTAGACCTTTGCAGACGAGAGGCGAGTCTCAGTCGCCACTGTGTTTCGTGTGGCAGAGCGACTGGCGGGTAAAAGGTTTCAGCCGGTTTTTATATCAGATTTTGTCACCTCCTACTGATAGGAACTCACTATTGATTCTCGGAAAGATTCCTTACCTATTGATGTTTTTTCGTACGAAGTGTGAAATGGCATCTTAACAGAGATAAGATAAAATTAATAAAAGATCCTTCCAAGCCCGTATGGTGGCAATAGATCCGACGATAGTTGAGACTTGGCGATTGTGACGAAAATTTCAGAAGAATTTGTGTAGAGTGATTTTGTTTAAGCACTGACAAAAATAGATTCCATAAGTGAAATCAGCTCTAGTGACGATAAATTTTGTTTTGTGCGGTCCAAGACGAAATCGATCGTATTCAAAAAGAAATTAGTGGGATAGAAAGTGAAGGAACGGACAAAGATGACGATATAGTAGCGGACGTAAGATGTCAAAAAATCAGAGTAATTGATGGCGCATCAGAAAGTGATGGTGATGCTCTACAAACCTCTGCTAAATCAGACTGGAAAGCTGTTAACGAGTCCAAAGAAATACCCATCAGAATAAAATTCATTCCCATCCAAAGTTCTGGAGGGCCAGAGGTATAGGGCGGCGCAAAATTAATCACCCTATCGGAAGATGTTATAATTTTTGCAAATTACGTCGCACGTGAATCATATTTGATATTTGTGAACTAGACAGCTGCAGTCATCTCTTAACTTAACAGAAAAAATTGTAAAGGTCCAAATAAAGATTTCCAATACTCGAATTCATTTTTTTTTATTTAGAAAAAAAGTAATTCAAAAGCAAAATGGATGATTAATTTTGCACCACCACAACTGAACAAACAACAGCAATTACTACAACTGATAATAACACACAACAAACAACAGCAATTACTACAACTGATAATAACACACAATAAACAACAGCAATTACTACAACTGATAAGAACACACAATAAACAACAGCAATTACTACAACTGATAAGAACACACAAGACGACGCTGATGATGAATCACTCCCACACAGAGCCTTCGCCAACGCATAAAACACATCTCAACCTTAACGTAGAGCTTTCGGCTGTGACGTCACTTCCTGTCCCAGAAGACCCCAAACCATACTACTGGCGTTATCAGTTTCTAACGTAAAATTTGTTTAATTAATTTGTATATTATCTAAAAAGACAGAGAAGCAAACAGCCACTTACACATTTGCACTTGCGAAGAATGTTGGTAAACCAATCGAGAGCAAACTTTCAACAAACGAGATCGGTTCCAATTTTGACGAAATTAGGCTAAACGGAAAGGTTTATGTAATTCTTAATAGTACAGTGAAGGATTGCAAAGTTTAATCTATTCGTAACAATCGTAGTTACAACCAAACTTTGGTTATCCCGTTGGAGTTGTGATACAGTTACGATGCTGGGACTGCAAATTCCACCAGGCGACTTTCGCCCCGTAAAGTCTGCCCTTACAAGTTTCCTGAGCTATTGGCCTCAGGTTGGTCCATTGATAGTCTCCTCTTATGATTAGCGCATGAACAACAATTCTCACTTGATGTTTCATTCATTGGTCGACGTTTCCTGCAGTCAACAGAGATGTGGCCGACTTCGCCGCATGTCCAACACTTCATATTAGGTCTCGGGGTTCTCCGTTGTACATGCCTGATTCTTTGGCAGGAACATTCCTCGACAGACTCTATATGTACTACTGGTAGCCAATTCAGCAGATTCATATGCCAATGTGAACGCCAGTATTTCATTAGTCGTCTTCTTGCCCGCCAAACGAACGGCTTGTTGCAAGTCCCCATCTTGGAGTGCGTTTATAAATGCATCCATTGCTACCTCGTTCAGAAATTCCTTAGTCATATTTGAATAAGACAAGTTTGCCAATCGTTCAATGTCTGCCTGCAACTGTTGAAGATTTTCTCCAGGTTTCTGCGTTCTGCTCCGCAGTTGCATGCGGTACACCTGCTGCATGTGGTTGTCTCCATACCTAGCTTCAAGGCCATCTCTTACCGCTTGGAAATCTGTTTGCTTCTCTGCTGGTATCACATCATCATCATCATCGGCACTACAACCGGGATCCGGTCTTGTTTTAGCAAGTGTCGAGGCTTGTTAAATTTTCCATAATAATTTATTTTTACGGGCAAGGTTATTAGCTGGTATGGTTTGTAGCAATTCTGCAGCCGCCCCGCGGAGTGACACGATTAGTGATGTTGACTTTTGCTCATCCGACCACTTATTATAATTGGACGCGGCGTCAAACTGACGTATAAATCGGGAGAAGGGTCCCGTTCCATCAACGGTTGGCGGTTGTATCCTTGTATCTTTGTAGTCATGTTGATTGCTAGGCGATGTCTTATTTCTCTCAACACACTCAAGTCTCTTTTCGATTCGCGTTATTTCATCGGTGACTTTCTTAAATTCAGCTCCGTTTTTTAGATCCAGATTTTCTACTTCGTTTCGAATTTCTGACTGAATTTCTTCCTCAAAGTGTTGAAAATTACATTTCATCCAGTGCGTTTGGGCATCTAGTTTCGCGTTCAGATCTGCAGCTTGTGCGTCGAACTTTGAATTTTGGGCATCCAACTCTGCATTCAAATCTGCAGCTTGTGCGTCGGATTTTGAATTTTCGGCATCAAACTTTGCATTAACATCTGCAGCTTGCGCGTCTAATTTTGTATTAATATCTGTAGCTTGTGCGTCCAATTTTGTCATCATCATCCTGAGCATCTCCGAAATGTCCAACTGTGGCGAACTCTTCTCCGTTACATTGGCACCATCTTGACTTGCTGTTTCATCTCCTTCCGGACAGTCTGGCCCAATCGTAAAAACATATGTGTCGACATCAATACCCTCTTCCTCCATTGCTGCTTGCAGACGCTGTCTAAGAATTTACTTCTGTCCTCTGCTATCCAGATTCCGGTCCTGAAGGTCCTTCTTCAGCGCAGGAACGCGAAGATCCTCCAAATGTCGATGTGATATCGTCATAACACACTTTCACAGATTTATTTACTTCACCAATAATTAATCTCACTTCTGACATCAATTGTAGCGAGCTTAGGGTTCGCTGGATTAATTATTTATGATAAATAAGAGCCGTTAAATCGATTTTAAATTAATGTAACGCTTTATTAGTCCGTTAATAACAACCGTTACTTTTACCGTACACAACAATTTCTTAACTTATCGCTTCCGTACTTATCGCGTCTTTAACTGCTCATTTCTTACTTATACGAGGGTTGCCTTTTATATTTCGGGATTAGAGAACAAAAACAAATATTGATCATCGAAAATCACTTTATTGTTTTTCAAAATATTCCCCATGAAGATCTATACACTTTTTCATGCGTTTGAACCAATTGTCGAAGCACTTTTGCCACTCTGATTGAGGTATCTCCAACACGTGCATTCTGAATGCAGCAACCGCTTCTTCAGGTGTCGAAAAACGTTGACCTCTCAGTTAGGTACGGTTGCGACATGTCCACTTTTTCCAAAAAAAAACAGGCGACCATTTGCTTGGAAGTGCTTCGTGCGCGAACAACTTTTGTTGGATTTGGCTCATCTTGAAACACCCAGACAGTCGACTGCTGTTTACTTTCGGGCTCATACGCGTAAATCCACGATTCATCACCTGTCACGATGTCATAGACGTGTTTCGATGCACCGCGACCGTATTTTTTGAGCATTTCTTTCGACCAATTGACACGAGCCTTTTTTTGGGCGATTGACAAATTGTGTGGGACCCAACGCGAACAAATTTTTTTGACAGTCAAATGTTTATGCAATATTGAATGTATGCTGGTCCCACTAACGCCTAAGGTTGTCTCAATCTCACGATAGGTCACATAACGATCTTCCAATATCAGTTCGCGCACAGCATCAATGGTTTTCGGAACGACAACTGATTTTGGACGACCTTCACGAAATTCATCTTGGAGTGAACTACGACCACGATTGAATTCACCATACCATCGATAAACACTGGTCCTTGATGGAGCTTCATCGCCCAAAATTGAATTGAGTTCATCCATGCACTGTTGCTGAGTTAATCCACGCCGAAAGTTGTAAAAAATAATCGCACGAAAATGTTGACGATTTAATTTCATTTTTGGGCCGAGATGAATCTTTTAAGTTACTGTAAACAACACAAAAGTGCTCGTATGTCAAAACGTTCTGAGTGCGTATAATCTCAAAAATGTCCAACTTTACGACAGAGCTGTCAATTGCCGGATTGCAACACTAGGGTTGCCAAATCCCGAAACATAAGAGGCAACCCTCGTATTAATATTGCCTTCGGTAAAAATAAGAATTGTGAACAAAATGTTATAGACAACAATAATACATGTATACATGCCCCTAACTATGAAAGAACGCAAATAAAGTTTAGATACTGTGAAAGCATGCGTGTTTTATTTCCTTTTCTTCGGAATTCGACGGAACAATTGGTGAGTGTCATCGAAGAGTGAATAGATTATGGAGGAGGAAGGTGAACCAACTGCCCATGCCTGGCACAAAATACTTCCTCCCCACAGGTTCACTCGAGAACTTCTTATTTCCGACTGAGCGGAACCTAATAGCAGCACCAATCTGTATTATTCAAACTGCAGATTTCTATGACATTGGTTCTACGTATGGATCCAAAGTTTGTGTGCTTAATAAACCTAAAAATTCTTACCGGTGCTCGAATGAAAGAGATCTGCAGAGAATTGTCGAAAACTGAATTGAAAACGATTTCCGAAACCTTTTTGTAAAATGCATAGCGCTCTTTTTGGTAATATCTCAAAACGGCGGCTTTGATGATATCTCAAAACACGGGGAAAGAAAATGAAATCAGAAGTTTAATTTTTGTTTCGTTTTACATTAAAAAAAATAATAAAAAATAAAAAAAATAACAAACTACAAATTGCGGTAAAACTGCTGCCGACTTTAGCGAGACAAGGACAGATGTGTCCTTCATCTTGTCTCTGACTTCTGGACATCTTGCGATAACCAGAATCACCCACATCCGTGAGGATGTTGGGCTCGGACTCGCGATATCTGAAAAGAAAAAAAAGAGGGGGTATCCAAGGATAGTGTGGACAGTGTTAGTCCAGGTGTTCTCTAACTACTTGTATAGCGGGATGGTGGGAAAGAAATCGTACAAGACCGGTAGGTCTTGGGTGCGGTAGTAAACGCAGATCACGTCTTTTGCGTCTGATAATCTGCGCTTTGGTCGGTGTGTACTTATCTCCCTGATCTGTTTGCGACATATTTATACCGTTTCCTCATTCTGATTCGGCGTTTCGTTTCCGTCCATTCCATAGCCCCGAATTTTCTACTGTCATCGTCTCCAGCATTCCAGTACTCTTTAAAATATTCTAGTCATATGCGTCACAATACATTTGTCGAAATATTAATTAATTGGGGTTTTTATTGGAAAACTTTTCAAAAAATTACGCCCGCCTGTCAGAAAAATCTGTTCACTGTTATTGGGCAATAGAATATTGTACAGTGTACAATAATTTATGAAATTATTGACCTGTGCTCTATTAACAATGTTTCAATTTAGAATGAGCAGCAACATGGTCTTGCGTCATGAATAGTGTGTATCAACACTTATTTCAGAGCGAACAAGTCTGCTCCACTCGAAGATAACTTACTGGTGTCCAGCTGATGAGTTTTTGACATTCTCTTTTAAACACAGCAGCGAATTTTCCATTTGCGGCTTCGGAGCTGTTTTTGATGCAGTAACAAATGCTCTCTCATTTCTACTTAATAAGGCACCTTTCCTTGGAATTGGCTAATTAAAGTGATTAATCTAAATCTTAACTCCTAAATATTGATATAAATACTAATAATTGAGTCCGCAGTGAATGTAAAAATGGCAAAGGTGCGAATCCCAGAGCAAAAAGTGATACTATGTGGTGAATACGGTGTCGGAAAAAGTTCCTTGTTTCGACGTTTTACTAATAACACATTTATTACGGAAACTGATCGAAAGTCCACACTTGGTCTAGACCATATTGACAAACAGTACACAGTCGATGATAAAACTATAAAAGTAAATATAATCATTTGCATTTTCTGAGGCGTACATTTAGTTAATGTATATATTTTATTTTAGCTGCAATTGTGGGATACCGGAGGAATGGAACGTGTTGCATCGGTTACATCGAGTTACTATAAATTTGCAGAAGGTGCTATTTTGGTGTTTGCTCTAGACAATGCATCTTCCTTCCATTCCCTGTCACAACACCTCCTAGACATTGTTACGTACGCAGAGAATGCAAAAATATTCATCTGTGGAAACAAGTCGGATCTAGAGGGTCGGGAACCTCAAGTAAGCGACGCGGAAATGGAAGCATTCTGTGAACAATGTCGCAGCCTTATTAGTGCCACATATAAGACATCATGCAAGACGGGTGAAGGTGTCGAAGAAATGTTCCGAGACGTAGCTAACATACTTGTCCAAGCAAACCGGTCGAAAATGGATCTTCAAGTATTAGAACATCACGGATTTAAAATAGATCGAGCCGATGAACCGTCAGAGGATGATGGGAGCTGCATTTGCTAGTTTTTAACCAACCATAATGTTACTTAGTGTTTCGTATTTAATTTTACATCGAATAACTGACACAGTTTACTTTCTATATGGAGTATCCGTCCTCTCTTTTAGCCAGGATATTCTATCCTATCATTCTTTGTGTGCATTTGATTTCATTTTTTTCAACACCACACAATAAAAAGCGAACAAATTTTTGTCTTATTTACGAACATCTGTCTTTTTTTTGTTTTATAAACGGTTTGAACATATTTTAAAGTTACTCATAAAAACGATATAATTTACAGAAATGTTTTCGGATCTTTACTTGAATTCTTTTTTTGGGGGCTTCATTTGTTATTGCAGCGGTAAGCACACATAGCAGTTGTAAGCAGGAATAGTTCATTTTTCGTCAATTTAGTGTTGTGCCCATAATATGGTTTTTAAATCGACACCTTCCTGTACCATTTCCCACAGTGGCGACATCTCTCTTAGCTTGTTTACTTGAGTTATAACTTTTCCAACAGTATAGTCAATCTCCTCAACAGTTGTGAAGCGCCCGATTCCAAATCTGAAATAAAACATTTATTTTTATATATGGTCGATCAACCAGATAAGGGCTTAAATAATAAATTTTGTATTTTAAAGATGAGTAGAACTGGTGTCAATAATTTCTATATGCTCAGTGTATTGGATTGAACGGAATGTATCGGGCGTTTCCTCCTCTCTTTAACTACATAGGGTGAAACGTTCCGGGATTTTAAATGAAAACAAGGGTTTTTTGAGTTATACTCCTTAACATAGTAACGTTCAAGGGCGATACAGTTGGTATAGCGATTTTCCAACATTTCGGTGACCTTTCTGCAGTACGAAACGTCCAAGCTTTCGAAATACGCCTCGGCTTCCGTGATGACTACTTCATTCGGTCCGAATCTCTTGCCCTAGAATCACCGCCTGAGGTTTGGAAACAGATAATAGTCTCTTGCGCCAGGTCTGGAGAATATGGTGAGTGAGCAACCAATTCAAATCCAATTCAAATCGTAATTGGTCTTATTTGGCCATTGCTTCCAAGGGAGAGGAGAACTTTTTTCTTCTTTATTCCGGCGTTCAGGTTGTTCAATAACTGCATAATACTCTCCTGTAACTGTTCTTGCCTTCTGCAGATAATTGAGGAAGATTATGCCACGGGCATCCCAAAAAAAAAAAAAAAAAAAAAAAACGGGGGGCATAATCCTCCCGCCGGAGCGTTGGTCTTTTTGCCCTTATGGTGGTCTTTCGCGGCTTTCCAACCACTCCGCCGACTGCCTATTAGACTGACGTATTTTTTTTTATTAGACTTCTCTCGGGAGACGCGAACCTATAGCGCAGAGTGGGCGCCCCGAGATGCCACCAAATAACTGTTGCAGTTCTTTTTGAACAGTTTCAGGTTGTAACGCTCCGGAAACCCTCACGTGGGAAGGGAGTTCCACACCTTCCCCGCTCTGTAACGGAACGAGTTCTGATGCAGGGATGTCCGCCCCGTCGGGAGATGAACCACAAACGGGTGCGATCCGTCGGATTGTCTTGTGGAGCACTTATAAGCCGAATTGCGTGGAATAATACCACGAATCTCCGAAGAACAGTACCCGTGATAATATCTGTAAAACAGACAAAGGTCGGCTACGTGCCTTCAATGTGATAGCGACTGTAGTCCCGACGTCAGCGCCGAGTCCCCGATTAGGCGGATCGCTCGTCTCTGTATGCTCTCAAGTAGGTCGAGGGTATGCTTAGGAGCAGAGCTCCAAGCATGAGAGCAATATTCGAGCGCGGGTCTAATTTGGGATTTATACAGGAGAGAATTTGGACCGGGGTAAAATATTTCTTGGCTCTAAAAAGATAGCTCAGTTTTCCAGAGGCGGACCTGGCGATGTTCGACACGTGTTTATGCCATGATACATTCCCACAGACCGTGACGCCGAGCAATTTCAAGCTCTCCCCAGCCTCGAGGGCCCGGCCATTCATCATCAGCCGTGGAACCGATGATCTACTTTTCTTTGTGAATGTTGTATATTGTCTTCGCTGCATTGAAGTCGACGAGATTGGCCCTTCGCCACTGCAGTCAATCTGTCTACATCTCAGCTGATGCGACGCAGATGCACCAATCGGCCCAACACTCGAAAAGGAGGAAACAACCGTATTATCGTCCGCAAAACTTTGTTATCCGTTGTCTCCAACAAATCGTTTATGTGAAGCAAAAAGAAGGTTGGAGCCAAAATAGAACCTTGGGGCACCCTCGAATTAACAGGATTTTACTTTACAGATCCGAACACTCGCCGTCCACAACAACCCGGATCGTTCGATTCTCAAGGAAGCTCCAACATTCGAGTCCGGGTTTAATTTGGTATTTATACAGGAGAAAAAAAAGACCAACAAATAATTTATATGAAACAAAAACAAAGTTGGAACCTAAATAGAATCTTGAAGCACTCCGGAATTAACAGGATACAGATCCAAACACTCGCCGTCCACAACAACCCGGATCGATCGATTCTCAAGGAAGCTCTTCGTCCAGTCGCAAAGCTGATGGGAAAGTCCATATGAACGAAGTTTGCTCAGCAATGCCCCGTGCTAGACGCGGTCAAAAGCCTTGGTGATATACAATGCGACGGCCTCCTGACTCACCATGCCGCTCGATCGCAGATGTCCATATATCGGTTATAATGGTCAAAAGGTCTCCTGTGGACCGCCTGCCACGGAATCCGTATTGACGATCATTCAGAAGCCCGCTGCACTCCAAATACTTAACTCACTGTGTATTGATGACTTTTTCCATCACCATAGATAAAGTAGAGAGTAAATGCTACCCGACGGTAATTTTGTGGGAGACTTTTTTTTCCCGTCTTTGGGATTGGCTGAACTCGAGCGATTTTCCAGTAGGCAGGAAGGGTCCTCCGTGCATAAGATAAGCGGAAGAGTCTGCCAAGAATCGGCGATAGTTCCGGAGCACAGTTCTTAAGGACTATTTGCTGGTATTCCGTCAGAATGCGTTGAATAGTACGCGGACGAAATCTCACATCCCGCATGGAAGACCGTACCGGCGAGATCACAGGTGGCTCCAAAAGGCCGGGATCGAGGTTTGAATACGCGGAAAATAAATTCGCGAACGCATTAGCTTTATCCTTTGAATTCGTGACTAACGTCCCGCTATCTGTCACCAACGGAGGGAAAGAGGAAGATGCGAAGTTACTGTTGACAGATTTTGCCATTGGCCAGAAGGAGCGCGAACCAGTTGGACACTGAAGGAGCTTATTGATCACCCTGTCGTTGTGAGCTTTCTTCGCGGTATCAATCGCCTGGTTGCACACGTTTCTGATTCTAACAAAATTCGCTCTGTTAATATCGGTGGGATTGGAGCGCCATTGCTTAAAAGCTCTATTTTTTGCCGCTGTTATATACTCGCATTGTTTATCAAACGAACTACCAGAACAATAAACTCTGATATCGACTCCGTGCATGCGTTAACATCAGAGTCTCCGAAGCACACCTCCGACCATGGATGGGATGCGAAGAAATCTCGCTAATCGTCCCACTTAGCAGCCCCATACTTCCATACATGGCGAAGCTGCCTAGGCTGGTTATTCGCTTGATATGCGACAGATACCAAGCAGTGATCTGAGTTTCCCAGTGGCGCAGAAACCTCTACGGTATAAATATTCGGTTCGGATGTCAAAAAAAAAATCCAGGGTGTTCGCATAATCGCCCCGGGCATCCGGCACTCGCGTTGGTTCCTCCACGAGTTGAGTCAAGTTGTGGCTTACAGCAAACATCTCCGCCAGCCCACCAGCCACGTCGGTTCTGTTAGAATGTAACAACCAGCCGGAATTGTGCACATTAAAATCGCCAAGAACAAAATTCAGAAGCTGGGTGGTTGATCTGTATCCAGTCGACGGTATGTGAAAGATGTCCGAAAAATGTCGCCGGTCGATTGTCATTCGGGGAGCGGTAAAGACAACAAAGAAATTTAACGGAATTCCTCAGCACGACCCTCAACCATATGATGTCCATATTATTGGGTTCCAACGCCTCCATCCTCTGGCAAGCCAGATCGGACCGCGCGAAGACGCAGAGTCCGCCCATAAAACGGAATCTCGAATGTATGTCGTATCCTGAGCAACGAAGATATGTCGAATCAGATGACGAATCGACCTGAGTCTCAGTTAAGGCAAGGATATCAGGTTGTTTGCAAATATTGGTGGACGGCGTTTACGTTCTTATTGGTGAAACCGATACCCCTGATGCTACAAAATGCCGTCACCAGTCGAGCGTGGCAATAGACCCACGTTTTACCCATCGTCACAAAAAGTCCGCGCATTATGCTGCAACAACGCCAAACCGGCCGTTGGCTCTTTCATCTTCAAAAGATCGTGCAAAATGTATCGCGCCTGATAGACTGTATAGAACCTGGATAGGACCAGAGGTGGGATAACATTTCTGCAACCATTGTAATGATTGTTCAGAAGTTTTTCCCATCAAAAAACAATGTTTGATCAAGATGCGATATTTCTGTTTTTCCATTTTTTTTTTCATCACTGCATCACTCAAACGACTGTATCTTGTAAACGAATGGACGAAATGTCATAAACTAGTACCATCGAGCCTCTGAAAATGAGTCATGTTCGTTTTCTAGAAGCGTCATCTACTGAAAAATCCCGGGACTTTTCAGCCCATATAGTAAACAGATAAGGGTTTTCCTTATATTCTTCATCCACAACAAATTTGCAGTATTTCCAAAAGATTGGATGTTTTTATGGGTTCGAAAGATACTTTAACCGTTATAAACTACCACGAATTCGGCGGAATTCGGAGCTTTTTTTAAGTAAATACATCGCGTTGTACTACAGCGACTACCTTTGGCGCATTGATACCTGCTCGATAGATATACCTTTCTATTGATATTTATATTCCCTAATACTCTAACAGAGGTCATTGGAACCAGTTTCTATTCAGTTAGGAGTTTTGAAAGGAAAATACATTAGAATACCGTCAGCGCTTATACCCAAAGAGAATTATTTCGTCACGTTTAGTTATGTAGCGTTTTGTAGTGATTGTTTGTAACCGTAGTGATCTTATAGCGTTCCACGATGATAGTGAAGAATGTGATTTGAACCGACGTTATAATGGTTAGAATCAGCAAAAGATAGAACCAAAGCTCAACGCATCAGGCCACTGCCCCCAGCACACTCACTGATGTAGAATTGCTATCGTATACGGCTCTTAGGCCTTTAGTTTATTTGAATTCCTTTCGGTGTTCTTCACTATTTGCTTGTCTATTGTGTGTGTATATGTTAGAAACGCCACAATCTCTTGAGTTACACTGAGTGACAAAAAGTACACATGGACAAAAAAGCAGAAATCTAACACGGTATCGAAGTACCATGTTCTAACCTGGCACCAACCCAAGTATCAACGAGTGACAGAAGTTTTGGCGACGATGATTTCTTCACTTTCGAATAACCGACCAATTAAGCCGATTAGGGTCGTCTCAAGTATATGGGTAAAATCCTATAAAGAGAAGAAGTCAAAACATCACATACAACGTTTATAAGAAAAAACGGAATGTTGGTTCCACGGCTCTGAATCGAGATCCCTGTAGTGATTCTAAATGACTACTCTCATCTAATCCGCTATTGTACGAGGGTGAAATATAAACGGTAGTTTTACCTTTTTGCTTAGCAACAAGTTGTGAGCCAGATAATCATGTGCGTGGTTGTTGTTTGGTTTGGTTTGGAAACCAACGGATTATTATAAAATGTTTGACAAATGAAGGCGTTAAATCCTCGGAAATTTTTCTCGATTAAAGTCACAGTTTGGTAATGATACACTATCTCAGAAACGTGGGTATACGTGGGCCAGAGAATTTAAAAGTGGGCGAGAAATCGTATCGAAAACGAAAGTCATAATCGACGCCCAAGGACAAGTCGTACAGATGACAACATGTGTGCTGTTCGAAACCTTTCTTTCGACTCAAAGGGAGTTTTAATGATAGATTTTCTTCACGAACAACGAACAGTGAATGCAGCTAACCCATATCGAAACAGAAGACGAGGTATGCCTATTCTAGATGGCATCCTTCTCCATGACAACGCCATGCCTCACGCCGCGTCCTTGACAAGGGATACATTGGAAGAAATGGTTTGGGAAACCCTCGAACGCCCTCCTTATAGACCAGACTTGTCTCCCATCCTTCAATATCATATTTTTCATATCACATTTTCATTTTCCCTAACAAAGCACAATCCTATGCCAAAGCGGTTTCAAGGCCAAATTATCCATTGTAAATAACATGTACAGTACTATTCAATTTTCAATAGTCACGATTTAAAGAGAAAATGTACATACCAACATTTACCTAACAAAACACATTCATATCCTAAAGCGGTTTCAAGGCCAAACTTTACATATAAAATGTACAGTACTATTCAATTTTGCATAGTCACGATTAAAAGGGGAATTGTATATACAAACATATTCCACCCCTTTCATTACCTTGTGGCGATTCCGCCAGATCCCACGGCTCGCCTTCCTGAAAAAACCCCCATAATCATAACCCGGGTCTGCACCAGCTTTCGCTAATGCAATTCGCATTAGCATCTTAGATGCTTCACGCATCAAACAGACCCAATTATTTTAACCCTAAAATCCCTATAAAGAAAACTTACCTTCATGCATCCCTTCGCATACAATTTTTCATAAGATTTCTTTGTTTGCTTATTTGGTATTCTGAACCAATTCGGTACCAGACAAATACCATAAATATCGCGCCGTCTATTTTTCCAGCCGCGTCATATACCATTCATATACATTGCCTGGCAACCTTTTTTGTTTGTCTTACCAACAAACAACCCAAGCAGCTGCATATAATTAGCGCAATAGACGCTGAAACCAAATTCTCCAGCATTTCCTAATGCAAATATGAACCCGGTTTCTATTGCAGCCAGAGATGCCATAAACATCCAATTTGCTTTTAGCACCTTTTTCTCCTAACGTCGAAAATAGCGACGAGGCATCGTGTAAACAATGACCCGCATTACCAGCGGCGCATGTGGTCATTTTCCCTATTGTCCTTGTTTTCGAACACATGCAACAACATTGAATCTGTTCGATCGCGCACATATACCACTGCGCCACTAGTTACACCCTTAAGAGAAACGTTTTTCTCTCTCTTCCTTTTTCTTCCTTAGCGAAATCATCTCTGCATGAGATGACGATCGAGGAGTCAAATTCCATCCTTCGACCCGAGCGGGTCGCGGCTCCATCGCTACCCTGGTGCGGACAGGGAAGCGATAATCGATTATAATCGTTCGAGTCGTTGTCTCCGCAAGTCTGTATTAAGTGTTCTTAATTAAATATACAATATTTTATTACATTATAGATTTTACCTTGTAATCATTAAAACAGTCGTTCAACACACGCTATTCATTTAATTGTGATCCCATGAACCAGCGTGTAATCCAAAGTTAACGTTTAATCTGGAGTGAATAAAATAAACAATAAAAATCAGTGTGTTTTCTTTAACTTGCTCCTCGTGGACGTCGTGTTGTGAGATCCTGTTTCGTGTTTTCTCTTGTTGCGACGGCGGGCCAATTATCAATTAATATGATGGAGGCGGAAGTCAACCGAGTGTCCGTGTTAGGCACATTACTTCCTCACCACATTGGTGACCCGCGACGGTTTTTTTTTATTAATATAAAAAAAACTTGAACACGCGATCTCTGACAAAAGTTGACTCGATGTAGTGAATAAGCACGTAATCTGTTGTGCAGTGACTTTTATAGTGAGCAATTGTGGCGGCAATTGCCGAAAAGCAATCTATGGGCAAAAACATCGCCCCAACACCAGCACCAGTTTCCATCACCGGAGCAGCCAACAACACCAAGGCAAGTAATAATTAATAATAATAGCCTGGTTAATTTCAGCTAAGGTATCGCTAAGTAACAAGCGGTCTAACAAATAACACAACGCCCACGACCGATGCGATCGAATTTTTCCAGCGGCCGCCTGCAGAAACTTTATCCTTTCTATTTTAATTTATGGAAGGATTCAAGGCTCAATACCTCACCGCTAAATCACAAAAAACCAAGGAAAGAACTACACCAAAGATCCTTCACCTGTTGTGAATTTTCTTAAAAGAATATATTATTATCAACCAAACAGCGATTCAGACAACACCACCAAATTATATCCGGAATTCTATCCAGCTTTCACACAATGGCTACCCCACGAGAAAGCAATCAAAAAAGTGACATTGCGAGGAAATGTGCCAAAGTCATCGAAAACAAAGGAGAAGCAGTATCCTGTTGGTCCGTGGCTCTTGGCATGGTTTATCTTCGCCGTTGTGCGTCGGTTATTTCCCCAGATAATCCAGTCAATTTGTGTAGCGTAAACCACCCTTCGTTCCAGTCGTTTATCTATTACCAATAATTAATCTACGCCTTTAAAACTCAAAATCCTTTACAGTTATGTATGATGTATCAATATTAAATCCCTTTATTTTTTATTTTATTTACTATACTTTGATTGTGAAACTGTGTCAAAAAAGCAAATGTCATTTTCATTTTGATTAGTATATTAATAGCAATTTTGTAAGAAGGAATTAAAATATTCCGTCAGAGCAATTGAATATTACGAACAGCACAATGTACGAAAATGGTCCAAAATCAAAGAACCAAAGGGTAAACAAACCCAACAGCAAAATTTTGTCAAAAGTGAAATTTTCAATACTATTCAAGTAGGCTAATCATTAAGCTTGTGTTTTGTGTAAAATTAATTAGTGATTTGAAGTGCAAATTTCCTCGCACAGTTCCAATTTGCGTAAACGATTTTCTATTGTAAATGTAGACAACTGGTTAGAGGCAGTTATTCTACCAGTGTAGGAAAAGAGTATAACTGATTTAACTATTAAAAAACTATGCTTTCCAATTCAAATTCCGAAACATTGTTTTCGATAATTAAAATTCATAAAATATGCATAAAAGATATTGCCACTTATATGGATGGATATATGTCCGGAAATATATACATTTATATGGGTGCGTTTCTTTTGTGGTTTGTAACCTATTAACGTACAAAAAAAGACAATACTTTTATATTAAAAGTTACATATACTCAGTTTTGCTATTATCTTTCCTTTTTATACATTAAAACGCAAAAACAGAGACACCACAATCAAAATTATGTAGGTTATTCATTTAATAAAAATAGATAAAAGAGGCACCACCAGAAAATCTAGGAAAAAAATGTCAAAAGATAAAGTAAACCGTACGCACATAATTTAAGAAGCAATCCTTTCAATTACTACGTATTGTAAAGCTACCATTCACAAACGAAAGATGAATTATTGTTTTTGTGAGAAGTGGAAACGATATTGTATATGTATCTAACTTCTTCACATAATATTTACTTTTACACGATAGCCTTCAATTGAGCGAATTTGTTTTGTTTAATGAAATTGAATTTTTTTTTTTTTTTAAATTAAAACATCTACCTGTGTAAAAAATTAAAAAAGAAAATATATTTGTATCCGCAAATCGCACGAGATTGAGGCAAAAATAAAATAAATATTGTAAACCCCTTCTGGGTACAAACCGGTGTACAACCGCGTTCGCCTCACTTGTGACTCTAACCAATCCCACACGACTCGAACTCAACACACTCGACTTTTCGACTCCATCAACTTCACTCCTTTCAACTCGCTTGACTCTTTTTCGACTTCACATGACTTCACGTCAGCCACATTAGACGTCTTTTGACTCCGCTCAACTCCATTATTCGACTCCTCCTATTCGACGTCATCAAACACCTTTGACTTATTTTTAGCCTCATTGGCCACCTTTCGACTCCACTCGACAGCCTTCGGCTCCCTTTGCCCCCTTAGTCTCGCTTCGTCCCTTTACTCCACCCAACCTCACTCGACCCATTTCAACACCCGTCTGGCTTTTCTCTTACTATTAGCACACAACGCCCCTAGTTAACTCCTTCAAACAGGCTCCTTATCACACTTTAGCTACTCCGCGTAGCACATAATCAATAGGACGCCTGGTTTTGTCCTGCTCGTAATACTTCAACCCCTTTCTGGCCCTCCTTAAATATTGGCATACAATGCCCTCTATTTCAACATCTTCTTTTTCGGTCCTTTCCTAAATATTGGCGCACACTCTCGCCATTGCCCAACACCAATTTTTTGCAAACCGGCCCCTTAGCTAACAACAGCTACTACGCGTAGCATATAATCAATAGGACGCCCGGTTTTGTCTCGCGTGAAACACCTCACCCTTTTCTGTCTCTTTTCTGAAGGTCGGCGCTCACGCTCACCAACCATAGCCTTCACGCAACCCCATGCATCCCTTCTCGTCTCTGCTTGACCTCTAACACCTTTTTCTATCCCTGTTCATATATTGGTCCCATCCACGCCAAAAACAGTTATCACGCGAAACCGTTCATCAATGCTCGACCTCTCTACCCGATTTCAGCAAGCCAGCTTCCCTCGTTACCACAGCTACTACGTGTAGCATCTATCAGGGCACCTGGTTTTGCCCCTTTATTTAAATTTCAGGACATTCGTCCTTAGATCTCCTACGTCTCCCAAATGTCTCAGCAACACCGGTCCACAAATCAAACCGATACCACCGGGCTGAGACAACATACCTGTTTCCCCAATCCTTTAGCCTTGCTTTAGCGGCAACTAAAGGCTATACACGCCCCTCTACGCCGCCTCAAATACCTAGGTGCATAATACTTCGGAGCGCACATCTAATAACCCTAGGGCGCCCTGGGGTTGGACACAATCAACCACCCACCAGGAGCCCCCTAACCAAAATCCCCTATTTTTTTTTTAAACAAGAGCGACGGCCGGCACCTGACAGCAAGTTTCCATTCGGTCGAGGTCGCAGCTACCGCTACATTGGCACCAATGTACCGGTCCTCCCTCGATAGGTGAAACGTGCAATTGAGGGCCCGCCCTCCTTTACCAGTCCCAGCGGCAAACAAATCGCCATACAAACGTATGGACAAAAGACACCCGCTCTGGACTTGGTCCCTTTCCATTCCGCACACGGCAACCCGTCACTGCGGATGGGAATTACCCTGGGATAAATTCCCCTCCATCTCGCACACGCCATTTCGTCACTGCGGATGTGAGCGGATTTCCGATGGGTTCCGACCTATTCGGACGATAAGCCTGTTGGTCCATGAGACCCATAACAGGCCGATGGACCACGCCGCACACATTTGCCCTTGATGGCATCAAGCGGTAACAACTGTGTCTATCTTATCGATAAAGGCCCAAACAATAACCAGGAACTGGTCACCACGACAGTCCCTTAACATTACCACAGCGCATTTCCGAAGCAACCTCCCTATCATCACAGCACCCACCATCGAGCATTCCCTCGCCCCTACCTTTTTTTCGTGACTACGTCACTGGGAGGGGAGTACTGTGGCGATTCCGCCAGATCCCACGGCTCGCCTTCCTGAAAAAACCCCCATAATCATAACCCGGGTCTGCACCAGCTTTCGCTAATGCAATTCGCATTAGCATCTTAGATGCTTCACGCATCAAACAGACCCAATTATTTTAACCCTAAAATCCCTATAAAGAAAACTTACCTTCATGCATCCCTTCGCATACAATTTTTCATAAGATTTCTTTGTTTGCTTATTTGGTATTCTGAACCAATTCGGTACCAGACAAATACCATAAATATCGCGCCGTCTATTTTTCCAGCCGCGTCATATACCATTCATATACATTGCCTGGCAACCTTTTTTGTTTGTCTTACCAACAAACAACCCAAGCAGCTGCATATAATTAGCGCAATAGACGCTGAAACCAAATTCTCCAGCATTTCCTAATGCAAATATGAACCCGGTTTCTATTGCAGCCAGAGATGCCATAAACATCCAATTTGCTTTTAGCACCTTTTTCTCCTAACGTCGAAAATAGCGACGAGGCATCGTGTAAACAATGACCCGCATTACCAGCGGCGCATGTGGTCATTTTCCCTATTGTCCTTGTTTTCGAACACATGCAACAACATTGAATCTGTTCGATCGCGCACATATACCACTGCGCCACTAGTTACACCCTTAAGAGAAACGTTTTTCTCTCTCTTCCTTTTTCTTCCTTAGCGAAATCATCTCTGCATGAGATGACGATCGAGGAGTCAAATTCCATCCTTCGACCCGAGCGGGTCGCGGCTCCATCGCTACCCTGGTGCGGACAGGGAAGCGATAATCGATTATAATCGTTCGAGTCGTTGTCTCCGCAAGTCTGTATTAAGTGTTCTTAATTAAATATACAATATTTTATTACATTATAGATTTTACCTTGTAATCATTAAAACAGTCGTTCAACACACGCTATTCATTTAATTGTGATCCCATGAACCAGCGTGTAATCCAAAGTTAACGTTTAATCTGGAGTGAATAAAATAAACAATAAAAATCAGTGTGTTTTCTTTAACTTGCTCCTCGTGGACGTCGTGTTGTGAGATCCTGTTTCGTGTTTTCTCTTGTTGCGACGGCGGGCCAATTATCAATTAATATGATGGAGGCGGAAGTCAACCGAGTGTCCGTGTTAGGCACATTACTTCCTCACCACAACCTCAAACATATTCCACCCCTTTCATTACCTATCTCGCAAATGTCGTAATTCTGACTATTTTTGTTCGCGCCCTTGAAGGAATCACTTGGAGGAAAAAAAAAACAGAAATTCGAAATTCGCAGATGCGTAATTGGCTAACAACTCGCCCTAAATCTTTCTACGAACAAGGGATATTTAAAGCTTCTAAATCGGTGGCAAAAGTGTGTAGGCCACGCAGGAGACTATATTGATAAATGTTGATGAAATAGTTGGTGTGTAACATTATTCAATAAATGTATAAAAAGAAATTACCGTTTATATTTGTGAATCAATATATATATCGTAAATATAAAATAATATCATCATCATCATCATCATCGGCACTACAACCGGGAACCGGTCTTGGCCTTATTTAGCAAGTTCTGAGGCTTGTTTAATTTTCCATAATGATTTGTTTTTTTTCCGGGCAAGGTCATTAGTCTTGCGCCAGATAAAATAATATACCCTATCCATAATCCATACCTAAATCCAATCCAACATTTCCAATGAGTATCCCCAATTGAATTAATATACGACAAATTGAACCAAATGTTCATTTGTGGTGCATTGACTCAATTCCCTAAAATACCAAATTCAACCAAATGCCTGATAAATTGAACCAGATGCTCATTTATCATGCATAAACTAAAATCCCCACATCACTTCATCATGAAATGCGTATCCTCGAATGCATTTCATGATTTTACCTATCGGAAATTTGTTCAAACAAATTCCCACACCTTTCTTAGAGTTTCATTCCAATTGAAGTACACACAAAACTTTGTTTGTGCTTTTCGGAATTTGTATGTACCTTTACAAGAGGAATCCCCTTGGATCGTAAGTATAACAGGACGACGCAATATCGTTTTGTCAATCAAGCCACCATTGCGATGAGTCTGGGCATTGAAAAGGCTTTTGACACGACGTGAATTAGAGGTCGCGTCTTTAAATTATTGAACACTGACCGTGGTCGTCTCAGTAGAATGCCGTGTATTTTTATTTTGTTTTAGTGAGGTCAAAATCCTCCTTTATTCAGCGTAAGACAAGCGATATTGGAGAAAGAAAAACAAAAAATATATATATGTGTAGTATCATCTGTCACTTCGTTCGAAACAGAACCCTTCAAATTCGAATGAATGGAAAACCATCCCGAACCTTCAATGCGGCCGCAGACATACCACAGGTCTCCATTATAGGCTCCATCTGTGGACGGGAGAGTAAACCAGATATGCTATGCGTTTGATGTCTTAGTGTACATGTAATCCTGCAGCCCTAAACTCACATCAAATCGACTTAACCGTCACCTGGACGAACTGTATCAGTATTACAATCAATGGAAAATTCGACTGAATACAATCAAAGCAGTAGCCATAATTCTGAGTAGTAAACACTCCTAACTTATTTCTCGATAGTCACAGAACATTCGAATACAAATAAGATGAAATAGCTTGGGGTCACTTATACCCGCAAAATGAATTTCATCAAACATGTGACCCACATTCTTCAAACGGCCCTCGGTCGGTCTAAGCAACTGCACAACATTCTGAAATGGAGCAACAAAGTTGAAACCAAAGTTAAACTTCTCTGCTATAAGCATCTAATCCGATCTCGAATATCATACGCCTTTCCGATATGGTCTTGTATATCTTCGGCGCGAGTTTTCGAAAGGAAATTCCTCAGAAGATGTATTAACCACTGTAGAAGGGTTGTCGGTCGCCATTACGCCAACTCTCACCTATATGAAAGTGCATCCATTACCCCTATCGACGAATACTTGCTAAAAATTAGCATACAAGTATCTCGAATGTACTCAGAACAACGAGAACATATTTGTACGGGAATCTTGCGTTCTTGGCCCTTCTCTCCTTCGACCTCTTCGAATCCGACCGCCACAATTTCTTCTTCTTGTAGGGTTATATTTGTATTTATTTGTTTTTTTAGGCTTACCTCCTTTTAGTGCCCACGATTGAAAATAAGTTTTAAGTTTGGTATTTTGTTTAATTATTTTATTTATTTATTTTAAAATTTTCTTGTGGCCGTTATGGCCTCCGGATCCCTACTCATCTCGAATCAAAAAAAAAAAAAAAAAAAAAAAATTGTGGCGAGAAGGCCGAATTTAGCGAGACAGGACATATGTGTCCTTCATCTTGTCTCTGACTTCTGGTCATCTTGCGATAACCAGAATCACCCACATCCGTGAGGATGTTGGGCTCGGTCTCGCGATCTCTGAAAAGAAAAGAGAAAAAGGGGGGGTATCCAAGGATAGTGTGGACAGTGTTAGTCCGAGTGTTCTCTAACTACTTTTATAGAGGGATGGTGGGAAAGAAATCGTACAAGACCGGTAGGTCTTGGGTGCGGTAGTGAACGCAGATCACGTCTTTGGCGTCTGATAATCTGCGCTTTGGTCGGTGTATATGTTTGTGTTTGTGCCGTCTTGTACTGTGCGTTCGTGTGTGTGGTTTGTTAATAGTAAACCCTATGGGATGGGTCCAGGAATCCTCTATTATAGAGGGGAATGTTGTTGGGAAGGGTGCTTTCTTCAGTTTTGTACTGAAGAAGAAATTGTGGGGGTTTGATCCCAAGAGATCGAAAGAGAGAAGGGTCAAGAACGCAGGAGTCCCGTACAAGTGGGTTCTCGCTGTTCTGAATGTTTTCGAGGTACTTATATGCTAATTGAAGCAAGTACTCGTCGATAGGGGTAATGGAGGCGCCTTCGTATAGGTGAGAGTTGGGGTAATGACGACCGTCAGGCCTTCTAGAATGATTGGTGCATCTTCTGAGGAGTTTCCTTTCGAAAACCCGAAGTCTTTCCATTTGGGCCGAAGATATGCAGGACCATATGGGAAAGGCGTACGATATTCCAGATCGGATTAGCTGCTTATAGCAGAGAAGCTTAACTTTGGTGTCAACTGTGTTACTCCACTTGAAGATGTTGTGCAGTTGCTTAGACCGACCAAGGCCCCTTTGGAGAATGTGGGTCACATGTTTGATGAAATTCATTTTTGGGGTATAAATGACCCCAAGATATTTCATCCTGTCCTGTGGTCTAATCGTAGTATCTCCCATTTTTATTCGAATATTCTGTGAATATCGAGAAGTAGGTTGGGAGTGTTTACTACTCAGAATTATAGCTACTGCTTTAGATGGGTTAAGTCGAATTTTCCACCGACTGTAATACTGATACAGTTCGTCCAGATGACGGTTGAGTCGGTTTGTTGCGAGTTTTGGGCTTTTAGATGACGTGTACACTAGGACGTCATCCGCATAGCAAATCTGGTTTACTCTACCATCCACAGGGCGAGGAGTCATCTCATCTCGAATCCAAAATGCACTCCCCTTTTATACTCTGTGGCAACAGAGGTTTGTTAAAAATATTACTTAAAAATTCCAAGAAGCCCAAACGAAATTTTGTGTGCTTCAATTGGAATAGGATTCCCGGAAGTGTATACGAATTTTATTTGAACGAATTCCCGGAAGGAGAAATCATGAAATGCATTTAGTACTACGCATTTCATAATATTAGGATTATTAGGAATTGAATCAATGTACGACAAATGGCTTTTAGTTTAATTTGGTCGTGCATATGATTCAATTGGATTATGGGTGAGGTAACCAGGAATTTGAATCAATGTGCAGCAAACCAACTTTTGGTTTAACTTGTCGCTCATATGATTCACTTGGATTGGGATTATAGATAAGTGGGTGAGAGTAGTGATTTAGGATCACTACATTCTGTATAAAACTGAAAAAAGCTCCCTCCCCAAATAGATTCCCCTCTATAAAAGAAAATTCCTGGACCCATTCAAGCGTGAATTATAGACTCAAGATTTATCGGTCTTGTATGAATTTTTTCCCACCATCCCTCCATTCAAGTAGTTAGATACCATTTGAACTAACCCTATAGACACTATCCTTAGATGCCTCCCTCTTTTTTTTTCAGCCACCTCTAAACCAGGGAGTTAAGCGTCACCATACCCGTCGGATAAATAGGGGGCGGCTAGGAGTATACCGGATGTATTATAACGGCGCCTCTTTGACACCGAGTCGAATCAGAGTAGTAAATTGACTTTTCCATATCAAAACGGGGCGGTGATATGGGGACTATTTGAAACCCCAAGACTCAAGGGAACAAAAAATTAATGAAGACTATAAACACAACAAACATAGAATGAAACCCGTAGGCGGAGATTTGGTGAGCCGACAATGCCATAAGGGAAAAGAACACAGACTTGCTCAAAAGAAGACGTAGAAAAAATGAGAAAAGCGGGACATACGCGTCGGCACATGGAATGTCCGAATGTTATATAAACCAGGCGGGATATAAACGACCCTACAGAACGCGAAACATTATCAAATGGATATCGTGGCGCTTCTGAAGGACCGACTCCTATACCAAACAATCGAAACCAACGAATTTACTCTTGCATCTGAAGGTACCGACGCACATTATCTCGTAACCAGTTTCACCATAAGTAACCATTACGTCCCATGAAAAAGACGTGGAGCTCCTAAGAATACAGAGCCCATTGTATTATTATCTTCTTATAAAAGTACGCGTCCCAAACAAAATCTAGCGGAAATCTAGAGGAAATAAAGGATAAGTTCTATGGGACCCTAGAGAACGTATTTGTTGAAATTTTATCATTCGATGTTGAAGTTTTACTTTGGGACCTCAATGGGAAAATTGGAAGGATGTTGAAACGATGGTGGCATTGGAATTCTTCGCGCCAAAAGATCTGGTAGTGAAAAGCACGATGTTCAAACACAAAAGAATTCATAAGGTCACATTGATATCATTTGACGGAGTAACATGTAAGTAAATAAATCACTTCCTTATAGACAAAAGATACCACTCCAACATCAGTGACGTAAGATCATACAGAGGAGAAGATTGCGACTTCAATTATCTTCTAGTGGATTAGGAGTCGGTTCGTAGCAAACCACGGCTAATCACGGGAGCTGAGCAAAAAGTTCGACAGTAATAGATTAAAAGACCTCCACAAACGGGCTGAATATCAAGACGAACTGACGAATAGGTTTAACATCCTAGAGAATGTGAACAGTGAGGAAGAGGAAAGCAACAATAGGCATCAATCAGAAACGTGACAAACAGACAGCCCAAAAGGTATTCGAATTTAAGAAAACAATTAAGTCCAAACCTTGGATTGACGATAAGTGCAGGGCGAAGATCGAAGAACGTAAACTTCTCAGAGTGATCTATAGCGTTTGAAATAATAGTGAAGAAGAACGTGAGATTCGAACTGACGCTATGACAGTTTGAATCACCAAAAATTGAACTAAGCGTTACCCATCAGGCTACTGGCCGATTTTAGAATTTGATTTTTAAACTCGACTATACTCCACTGATGTGAATTGTTATGTTATCGCTTCGTATACGGCTCTGATGTATTTTTCTTATCCGATTTTTCGTTCGGTGCTCTTCACTATTTTGCTTGTGAATTGTGTGTGTATCTGTTAGAGTCGCCACAGATCCACTTACAAAGATATTATGAAGTCAACGCAGGAAGATACGCGACAATTCGGAAAGAGACAATGAGACTCTTCACACGCAAAAAACGCGAATGGGAGAAGACTCGGATCGAAAAAATCCTAAAAAATGCCAGAGCAAAGAACAACAGAGGTATGTACGCCGGCATAAACTCCAATTAGAAATGGCTACCGAGGGCGAGCTAAAATAATTTGAGACGCAAACGGCTGTCTGGTCACAGAAACAAATAACATCGTGACAAGATGGAAGCAGTACTTTGAAAACCTGCTCAATGTGCGTACCCATCAATCGGAATACGGAGAGACGGTTCACCAACTGTTGTTTCAAAAAAGCCTACGATTCAGTCCCAAGGCAAAGTCTCTACCATATTGTAGTTGTGCTGGGAATCCCGAAAAAATATGCCACCTTCATTCAAATCTGCTTGGACGAAAATAAAGGGCGAGTTAGAATAGAAAACCACCTCTCAGAACCATTTGAAATCCGCGACGGACTAAAACAGTGGGATGGCCTCTCACCATGTCTCTTTAACCTTGTTCTCGAGTATGTCATCAGAAAGGTACAAGACGACAACATGGCCGGATCATCCGCGAACGGGCTCACACAAGTGCTCGTATATGCGGATGACATCGCCGTTCTGGGCGATTATCTAGAAACTGTAAGTAAAAACAGTGAAATTATCATGCAAGCAGCAGAAGAGGTGGGCCTAGAAATAAATGAAGACAAAACAAGATACATGATTACGGCGAGAGGAGATATCTCAGAGAACACATATAAACGTCAGAGGCAAGATATTTGAAAGAGTTAAAGAATTTAAATATCTGAGACAATACAGACGGCCAGTAACGAAATGTCGAAGGAAATTAACAAAAGACTACACTCCGGCAACGCTAGTTGACACCCAGTCAGTAAACTGCTGAAATCCAAACTGCTATCACGTAACATAAAGCTCCGTGTCTATAGAACCATAATCATGCCGATTGCTCTATATGGATGCAAAACATGGGCTCTCACAAAACGGGAAGAAAACAAATTCCGCGTATTCGAGAATAAAGTTGTAAGGGGTATCATTGGCGGTAAATACGACGAGGAGGCAGGACAATTGAGGAAACTCCTTAACTACGAACTGGAAGAGCTATACCGCAAACCTTCAATAGTGAAAGTAATCAAGTTACGAAGATTAAGATGGGCCGGACATGTAGCGCGAATGGGCAACGATAGGATGGTGCGTAGAATTCTTGACGGTAGGCCAACGGGAAAGAGACCGGTAGGACGGCCGCGACGGAGATGGGAGGACAATGTTAGGTTTGACCTTGAGGAGATCGGATCGGTTGGTCAAGCGTGGAAGGAGAGTGCACAGGACAGGGAACGATGGCGGAGTCGAGTCGGTGAGATCATGAACTTTCGGGTTCCTACAGGCCAATAAATAATAATAATAATAAATACATCACCCAATCACTGTACATAACCTTTGTCCGTCCTCTTCTTGAATATGTTAGGTAGGGCTGGTCCGAGTATCATTCGGCTCACATTTGCAGGATCGAGAGCGTTCAACGTCGTTTCTTGTGGGTTTGGCCTCCGAGGAGTAAATTGGGAAAATCCTCAGATTCTACTTCCGTACAAAACTCGGGTTCTTTTAATCAACCATAACACATTTTAAGAGCCCAGAATCCATACCGACATCCTCTTCATGCACCGTCTTCTCTCATCATCATCATCGGCACTACAACCGGGAACCGGTCTTGGCCTTATTTAGCAAGTCCTGAGGCTTGTTAAAGTTTCCATAATGAGTTTTTTCCGGGCAAGGTCATTAGTCTTGCGCCAGATAAAATAATATACCCTATCCATAATCCATACCTAAATCCAATCCAACATTTCCAATGAGTATCCCCAATTGAATTAATATACGACAAATTGAACCAAATGTTCATTTGTGGTGCATTGACTCAATTCCCTAAAATACCAAATTCAACCAAATGCCTGATAAATTGAACCAGATGCTCATTTATCATGCATAAACTAAAATCCCCACATCACTTCTTCTAACGCCACTGCCCCATTTCACCTATATTTTGGTAATATCCCAAAACGCATAACCCAGGTAACGGTGCACTGTCCGAATTCATCGCGCATGCAGACAGTGCACCTTAGAACGTGGTTTTCGTGGCATCGGCATTGTAACAAAAAACCAAAAACCTGGCTTTTGCATGACACTGCTTTTCCATAGGGCAAAGACCAAAATTTTCCTAAACGAAGAATCGTTCGTCTGTGCGTTGCTTAACATTGATTCTCGATTGAGATTGCCCAACATGCAACGCACACCAGGAAAATCAACCGGCGCCAACAGCTAACGATATCATCCCAAGCATAGTTTCCGCCAAAGAGCACCATCTTCTTGCGTAGAAAAGAAACGGTCGCATCACTAAACAACCGAAATATGTTTGGATGCGCATATCTACGGTCTAATATCGTCGAACGCGTGCAGAATATGTTCTCTTATTTTTGTTTATAGGGAGCAGCTCGGTCGCTAAACTAAGCCACCACAAGTATGAACCATGCCTAGCTACCCCAAGAGAACCACACAAACGTAGCACCAGTGAAAACGCGGCTGACCGTCCGATGAAGTCGAGTTCTCCTAAATGGAAAGTTTCCATGGAGAATTCGACTGAGTGGATATGCCACAGCTGCATGAGTTGCTCGCGTCCCGGACAAACGCTATCTGTATGTCCGCATTTCGTTGCTGGGGGATGTTCGGTGTGTGAGTGTGCACATCCTCGATAGGACCGATCGTCTGACATCGTTGACGGTGTGTCGTGTGGGCCGTTGATGCAGAGCGAAGTTTTCGTTTTGTTTTTGGTATCGCACAATTAGTTAGAAAATTTTAGTCAGGATTTAGTCGTTATAGTGTACGGTCGCGCTATAAAAAGAGAGAGAGAGAGTAAAGAGTATCGGGTTGCGTCTCAGTAAGGTTCATTTATATTTAACCTTCAGTGTGCATCATTTTAATTTGTAAATATCCAACGAATTGCCGAACAGCGAACTAATTTATGTGTTATCTGTAAGCTAAGGTACATTTATATTCAACCTTCTGTGTGCATCATATTAATTTGTAAATATCCAAAGTTTTGCCGAACAGCGAACTAATTTTATATGTTATCTGTAAACGAAGCTTACATTTTATTTGGTAAAAAGTTGGATTGTGATTTATTTTACGACCGAATAAAGCTAAGAAGAAAGCGAGTTGTTTGTTTATTTATTTTAAAAACGGTGTTCGGAGATCAACCTCAAATTCATGTTCGACGTCGTGACCAGCAACTATTATCTCAGGAAGCTAGTGAACCGGTGTCCGCGTGGCACATAACTAGGTGTCGGGTAGTGGAAAGAAGAACACAGAAAACCCACAGGCTCCCCGACGGGGAATCGAACACCGGTTTCCCGCGTGACAGTCGGGTATACTACCCACTACACTATCGAGGAGCCCCCGTCTTCTCTCAGGCTCAATCAATTAACCAAGCCTGCCCATTACATTGCACACAAACCCCTGGAACTTACGTAACCCTCGTCTCTTCTACTTACTCGACAATCACACCTCTTACGGCTCTAATGAACCCATTTCGCGCATGCTACCAAGGGTCAAATCATTCCCCACCTTTTTTGACTTGACCCTCACCACTCCCCCCTTCAAACTTCGTCTCCTAACACAATCCTATCCATCAATACTACTTCACCACTTCCGCTCTCAAACTGTGTTTCTCTACAAGCTCGCCCTTAGCACCCACCGCCCTTTTATCATCTCTACCCTCAGTCCAACCGCACCTCTCCTCCTCCCTAATCCCGCCCTCCTACCAGATCCTCCTATACCGCTCACTCGCTCAGACTCACACAGGCCACACTTAAATACACTCACCCCTCTTCAGCCTCTTATCCTAGATTTTAAGTTAATTCGTAGGCTTGTTTATATTGCTTGCACTAAGCCAAATAAATGAGGGTTCCGCCCTCACCAAAACTAAAACCAAAACCAAATCGAGAACCAATCCAAAAGAATTTTGTCTAATATGATTTTCGTGGTTTTATATATATAAGAAAAATATAATGGCATTGAATGTACTCTCTGGTTATAAACCAATGTTATCAGAGTCATATATCAGTGCAATTAACGTGGTAACTTAGTGGCGAGAAAATACACCTTCCTTTACACGCAGCCGTGATCTGATGTATTGAAGCTTTGGTTCTATTCTTTCCAGAACGTAGGTTTGAATCACATTTTTCACTTCGTCGCGAAAACGCTATAATTGATGGTGTCGACGCGATCTGTATACGCAGCGAAATATGCTCCCATAGTAAACCAGGACTTTATGCCACTTCCTCGCTCAGCTCACTGGGCTCACTTCCTCACCAAGAACCCGCTAATTTTTCCCTTTCATCGTAACACTTGTTTTAGAATAAACATTCTCGAAATATATAATAGAATTGTTAAATAGATCACCTAAGAGTTCCTCGAGCTTGCCTGTTACTCAATCCAATAGCAGCTAGAATATACGATGGCTTGGGGACACCCGAGGTACACGCTGATCCAGCAGATATAGCCACATCTTGCATACCACCCATGATTGAGTCAGCATCAACACACAAAAATGACAAACTCGTGCACCCGGGAAAAATTCTGCTTTCTTCTGGACCGTTTCGTATAACATGTGTCAAGCCACAATTTATACCGTCAAGAAATCGCTGTCTCAAACTGGAAATTCGTTTGTGGTCATTTTTCATTTCTTTTCGTGCAACAACACATGCTGCGCCAAAGCCCACAGCAAGTGGAACTGGAACGGTACCACTTCGTAACGCCATCTCTTGACCTCCTCCATCCAAAAGAGGCTGAAGTTTAACGCCAGCGTTGCTACTTATGAAAATTGCTCCTACTCCTTTCGGTCCGTACATTTTGTGTCCCGACATTGACATCAAACTAATCTTGCTTTTGTGTACATCAATCGGAACCTTTCCTGTTGCTTGAGCAGCGTCGGTATGGAAAAATACTTTCTTCTTTGCACATATTTCACCAATAGCTGGTATGTCTTGAATAACTCCTTTACAAGCATTATTTATTATTGTTATGTTTTTATTTTATAAATGAGTATTTCTTACCAATTTCGTGGTTTAAAGTCATCACTGAAACTAAGGCCGTTTGAGGCGTTATGCTTTTTTCAAGTAGCTCTAGGTCTAACAAACCATCTTTTTTAACTGGCAATACTGTTAATTTTACGCCTTCGAACTGGAGTTTTCGCGATGTTTCGAGAACACATTTGTGTTCGGTCACCACAGTAATAAGATGGTTCTTCGCATTAAAATAATATCTTTACAATTACAGAACCAATGTTAGAAAATTAATCTATGTTAGCGTGTAATCTTGTTACCTCATGCAACCCTTAATGGCAAGATTATTTGCTTCGGTGGCGCCAGAAGTGAAAAACACTTCAGAAGGATCAGAATTGATAAGACGCGCAATCTGAAAGCGAGCTTTTTCAACAGCACTTCCTGCTTCCCAACCGTAGAAGTGACTTTTTGAGTGTGGGTTACCCCACTTGGATAGTAAATATGGTAACATTTTATCCAGGACCCGCGGATCCTATAATATTACACGGACACGAAATAAATTAAGCTATCGATTTCACTTTAACATACTACTGGCGTTGAAGCCTGCGCGTCAATATATAACGGTCTCCCCTTAGGTTCTTCTTTTGCCATTGTTGTTTTTCCAGCCACATCTAATAAACAAATTTGTTAATACTTGTATGCTAACGAAAATCTAACATGAAGATTACTTTCAATTTTCTGTCGTAGTTTATTTGAGAATAAATTATTTTGTTTTGAGAATAGAAAATATCGTAACGGAAAATTTCGCATTTTTTTTTGGAAAAAACTAAGAGGAAGAGAAAATTTGAGCTGCCTGAATGAAACCTAAATAGGAATGTGTCACATTGTATTGTAAGAATTCAAATACGTTTTTGAGAAATAATGAGAACTAGATGCAAATAAAAAAACAAGTTTGATACAAGGATTAAAATGTGGGTCAATTTCAGTGGAATCGGCAGCACTTTATCGGACTTGTGACGGCGATAGCATCATGTGTGTAGAAAACTGGGTTACACATCGTTCCATTTCGGGGACTTTAGAGAGTCCAAATTATAATATGTTTCTTGAATCAGTTTTACATAAATAAATATAGCCTTGACAGAGTACCAGAAGAAAAAACAGAGAAACGAAGATTCGCATTTTATCGTTGTACCTCCCTCAAGTTGTACCGGCCTCCTCCCGCATGATATTCCGCTCCGTACTCTGCTCATCCACACTTCTTGCATTCAACAGTTCTCGAAGATCTGGGTAGTTTGGAGCCCTCATTTCCAGACCTGTTACTAGCTTGAATGGAGTGAATCTAGTTGCTCTACACAGAGTGTTGTTCAAGACCTAGTCGACCCTATCTACATGTTTGTACCAGTTGTGCCGACTGCCCAAACATGCTTTCGTTAGCATCGGAACGACGGTTTGGTGGATCCTCTTCACCCGTCCATTACCCCGAGGAAATCCAATTGCGATCAGTAACAGGTGTATGTATACGTTTTTTCCGATTTCTTTGGTAAAAAAAAACGTAATTTTTTAGGGAAATTATTTTTTTTTTAACTTGCAATATTGGCCATTGGCTTCTACACATTTCGCCCAACTTTCACGTAATTTACGAATCATCATCATCATCGGCCCTACAACCGGGATCGGGTCTTGGCCTTATTTAACAAATCTCTCCACCGGTCCCAATTTCGAGCCGATGTCATCCAGTTTGGCACTCTCAGGCTCTGGGCGTCCTGGTCTACACCATCCCTCCATCGCAGACAAGGTCTGCCGCGCTGTCTCCTTCCATACATCCTGCCACAAAGGACTTTCCGGGCAGGCTCCTCTTCGCTTATTCGAGCTAGGTGTCCCGCCCACTGGAGTCTACCGAGCTTGATTTTTCTTACAATATTAGCTTCAAGGTAGATTGCGTACAACTCATGGTTGTAGCGTCTCCGGAATCGTCCTCCCTCACATACGAGGCCAACAATTCTCCATAAGACCTTTCTCTCGAACGCGGCCAACAGTTCAGAGTGCCTTTTATTAAGCACCCAGGTCTCGGATCCATACATGAGCACTGGTAAGATGTTCTGGATAAATTTCGGGATTTAAAGAGCCTTGATAGACCGTAGTGGCGCAAGACTAATGACCTTGCCCGGAAAAAACAAATCATTATGGAAAATTTAACAAGCCTCAGGACTTGCTAAATAAGGCCAAGACCAGTTCCCGGTTGTAGTGCCGATGATGATGATGATGATAGACCGTAGTAGGCTTTGTTGGATTTAATCAGCCGTTTGCGTATTTCTTTTCCATATTGTTATCGGCTGATACTATTGACCCAAGCTAGTTGAAGGATTGCACTACTTCAAATTCGTGCTCCACTATCCTGATAGTTTGACCAACGTTAGGTCTTCTCTTCGCAGAAATTGCCACCATGTACTTAGTTTTTCCCTCCATTAATGTGCAGTCCCAGTTTTTGTGCCGCCTGCTCGATCTGGGTGAAGGATTTCTGTACCGCCGATTCGGTTCTACCGATGATGTCGATGTCATCAGCGTAGGCAAGTATCTGGCTGGACTTGGTGACAATAGTCCCTCTTGTTGTAACGCCAGAGTCACGGATTGCTTTCTCCAACGCCAGGTTGAAGAGGAGACAGGCCAGACCGTCCCCCTGTCGGAGTCCATTATAGATGTTTATTGGTTTGGACAGCAATCCCGCTACTTTTACTTGACTAGTTACGTTGGTCATGGTCAACCCACAAAGTCGTATCAATTTGTTTGGAATGCCGAACTCTCTCATGGCATTATATAGTTCTGTAGTGCTCCAAAAAGCCCTACCATCTTTTTCTCCCATTCCTAATCCAAAATCCCAGCAATATTACCCTAAAACCGAAAATCCTATCAAAACCTGAAAAAACCCAAACATAATCCAAAATTCGCAATAAACGAATCAAACATTCGTTTATCGCATAACATTTGCCCCCACGGCATAATTAAATCCAAAATCAAAATTAAAATTAAAATTCACAATAAACGAATCCAATATTCGTTTATTATTCTATATTTGCTCCACAGCATCACCCAAATCCAAAATTCAGTTAAACAAACAAAAACTCAAAAGCAGATACATTCACACATCTGCGTAATAGTTTCGTAAGATTTCAAGAAATTGATTTCTTATCTTGTGTAAATACAACATCTCGCTCGAAATATCCAAAAGATCGAGATTGTTGCACGAAAATGTGTATCTTTGGGATACAATTTTCGATTCCTTTTCCTTTATAAAGGAATGGTTTAGTGATCTCCGGGCCGCAGTATAATATCGTCCATTCTCCCTGGAGGAAGTATCCCAGGAAAATCCTGATTAATACAATAAAAACCTTATTACTGAAACTAGACGATTTTCATTTCAATGGATAATCAAATATCACCTGGCCCCCACGGAAGACCAAGTGAAGACAACAGGACGAAGGCCAAACCAAAAGGACGTTACTCTTCCCTCTGGATCAGAGGAAGCACGGTTAACGACCCCTTGTAGGACAAGATTTCAGGAGCGGTCTGTTTTAAGAGATCGCCTTGTCCTTTTAAGGATCAGCAGACTCGCGCCCTGAAACTAACCCCTACAGAACACAACAAAAAATGTTGGTGGCAGCGGTGGGATACCCAAAATCCCCTACCACAGAAGACTCGGGGATTATCCAACAATCCCTTACCAAAGAGAGACTGGTGAAATTATCCACGAAGGACGTCCCGATTAAGCGGAATCTGAAAATGCTCTGCAAACCTGAAAAGACTGGTGCGGATTCTAACAATCCACACGCATTCCAGGCCCATGCAGACTGATGAAATAATTCTGCAGAAGGAAATAATTTTGCAACAAAAGTAAAAGCAGAATTTCTTTTAAGCGGGGCTAACACCGGAAAGTGATTTAAATATTTAAAATTTTTTAAAAAAGCGTATTTCGGGGCTGAGACCGGAAAGTAAGTAAAACTTTTACAAGCGTTGCCTGGGGCTTAGGTAGAAAAAGCAAAGTGTTAAGTGTATGACGGCCACGAGTCCCGTGGAGAAGCAGGAAAATTTGTCCGCGCATAACACTAGGAGCACAACACCAGGACCAAGCAGCTAGATCCAGCAGCGAAGACAGCAGCGGTAACACCAACAGGAGAAAGCTGAACCACGCACCAGGAAAATAAGGTAAAAGATTACATTTTTTAAATATATAGTGGAAAATTTAATGGTGTCGACGCGATCTGTACACGCAGCGAAATATGCTCCCATAGTAAACCAGGACTTTATGCCACTTCCTCGCTCAGCTCACTGGGCTCACTTCCTCACCAAGAACCCGCTAATTTTTCCCTTTCATCGTAACACTTGTTTTAGAATAAACATTCTCGAAATATATAATAGAATTGTTAAATAGATCACCTAAGAGTTCCTCGAGCTTGCCTGTTACTCAATCCAATAGCAGCTAGAATATACGATGGCTTGGGGACACCCGAAGTACACGCTGATCCAGCAGATATAGCCACATCTTGCATACCACCCATGATTGAGTCAGCATCAACACACAAAAATGACAAACTCGTGCACCCGGGAAAAATTCTGCTTTCTTCTGGACCGTTTCGTATAACATGTGTCAAGCCACAATTTATACCGTCAAGAAATCGCTGTCTCAAACTGGAAATTCGTTTGTGGTCATTTTTCATTTCTTTTCGTGCAACAACACATGCTGCGCCAAAGCCCACAGCAAGTGGAACTGGAACGGTACCACTTCGTAACGCCATCTCTTGACCTCCTCCATCCAAAAGAGGCTGAAGTTTAACGCCAGCGTTGCTACTTATGAAAATTGCTCCTACTCCTTTCGGTCCGTACATTTTGTGTCCCGACATTGACATCAAACTAATCTTGCTTTTGTGTACATCAATCGGAACCTTTCCTGTTGCTTGAGCAGCGTCGGTATGGAAAAATACTTTCTTCTTTGCACATATTTCACCAATAGCTGGTATGTCTTGAATAACTCCTTTACAAGCATTATTTATTATTGTTATGTTTTTATTTTATAAATGAGTATTTCTTACCAATTTCGTGGTTTAAAGTCATCACTGAAACTAAGGCCGTTTGAGGCGTTATGCTTTTTTCAAGTAGCTCTAGGTCTAACAAACCATCTTTTTTAACTGGCAATACTGTTAATTTTACGCCTTCGAACTGGAGTTTTCGCGATGTTTCGAGAACACATTTGTGTTCGGTCACCACAGTAATAAGATGGTTCTTCGCATTAAAATAATATCTTTAGAATTACAGAACCAATGTTAGAAAATTAATCTATGTTAGCGTGTAATCTTGTTACCTCATGCAACCCTTAATGGCAAGATTATTTGCTTCGGTGGCGCCAGAAGTGAAAAACACTTCAGAAGGATCAGAATTGATAAGACGCGCAATCTGAAAGCGAGCTTTTTCAACAGCACTTCCTGCTTCCCAACCGTAGAAGTGACTTTTTGAGTGTGGGTTACCCCACTTGGATAGTAAATATGGTAACATTTTATCCAGGACCCGCGGATCCTATAATATTACACGGACACGAAATAAATTAAGCTATCGATTTCACTTTAACATACTACTGGCGTTGAAGCCTGCGCGTCAATATATAACGGTCTCCCCTTAGGTTCTTCTTTTGCCATTGTTGTTTTTCCAGCCACATCTAATAAACAAATTTGTTAATACTTGTATGCTAACGAAAATCTAACATGAAGATTACTTTCAATTTTCTGTCGTAGTTTATTTGAGAATAAATTATTTTGTTTTGAGAATAGAAAATATCGTAACGGAAAATTTCGCATTTTTTTTTGGAAAAAACTAAGAGGAAGAGAAAATTTGAGCTGCCTGAATGAAACCTAAATAGGAATGTGTCACATTGTATTGTAAGAATTCAAATACGTTTTTGAGAAATAATGAGAACTAGATGCAAATAAAAAAACAAGTTTGATACAAGGATTAAAATGTGGGCCAATTTCAGTGGAATCGGCAGCACTTTATCGGACTTGTGACGGCGATAGCATCATGTGTGTAGAAAACTGGGTTACACATCGTTCCATTTCGGGGATTTTAGAGAGTCCAAATTATAATCTGTTTCTTGAATCAGTTTTACATAAATAAATATAGTCTTGACAGAGTACCAGAAGAAAAAACAGAGAAACGAAGATTCGCATTTTATCGTTGTACCTCCCTCAAGTTGTACGGGCCTCCTCCCGCATGATATTCCGCTCCGTACTCTGCTCATCCACACTTCTTGCATTCAACAGTTCTCGAAGATCTGGGTAGTTTGGAGCCCTCATTTCCAGACCTGTTACTAGCTTGAATGGAGTGAATCTAGTTGCTCTACACAGAGTGTTGTTCAAGACCTAGTCGACCCTATCTACATGTTTGTACCAGTTGTGCCGACTGCCCAAACATGCTTTCGTTAGCATCGGAACGACGGTTTGGTGGATCCTCTTCACCCGTCCATTACCCCGAGGAAATCCAATTGTGATCAGTAACAGGTGTATGCATACGTTTTTTCCGATTTCTTTGGTAAAAAAAAAAACTTTTTAGGGAAATTATTTTCTTTTTAATTTGCAATATTGGCCATTGGCTTCTACACATTTCGCCCAACTTTCACGTAATTTACGAATCATCATCATCATCGGCCCTACAACCGGGATCGGGTCTTGGCCTTATTTAACAAATCTCTCCACCGGTCCCAATTTCGAGCCGATGTCATCCAGTTTGGCACTCCCAGGCTCTGGGCGTCCTGGTCTACGCCATCCCTCCATCGCAGACAAGGTCTGCCGCGCTGTCTCCTTCCATACATCCTGCCACAAAGGACTTTCCGGCCAGGCTCCTCTTCGCTCATTCGAGCTAGGTGTCCCGCCCACCGGAGTCTACCGATCTTGATTTTTCTTACAATATTAGCTTCAAGGTAGATTGCGTACAACTCATGGTTGTAGCGTCTCCGGAATCGTCCTCCCTCACATACGAGGCCAACAATTCTGCATAAGACCTTTCTCTCGAACGCGGCCAACAGTTCAGAGTGCCTTTTATTAAGCACCCAGGTCTCGCATCCATACATGAGCACTGGTAAGATGTTCTGGATAAATTTCGGGATTTAAAGAGCCTTGATAGACCGTAGTGGCGCAAGACTAATGACCTTGCCCGGAAAAAACAAATCATTATGGAAAATTTAACAAGCCTCAGGACTTGCTAAATAAGGCCAAGACCAGTTCCCGGTTGTAGTGCCGATGATGATGATGATGATAGACCGTAGTAGGCTTTGTTGGATTTAATCAGCCGTTTGCGTATTTCTTTTCCATATTGTTATCGGCTGATATTATTGACCCAAGGTAGTTAAAGGATTGCACTACTTCAAATTCGTGCTCCACTACCCTGATAGTTTGACCAACGTTAGGTCTTCTCTTCGCAGAAGTTGCCACCATGTACTTAGTTTTTCCCTCATTAATGTGCAGTCCTAGTTTTTGTGCCGCCTGCTCGATCTGGGTGAAGGATTTCTGTACCGCCGATTCGGTTCTACCGATGATGTCGATGTCATCTGCGTAGGCAAGTATCCGGCTGGACTTGGTGACAATAGTCCCTCTTGTTGTAACGCCAGAGTCACGGATTGCTTTCTCCAACGCCAGGTTGAAGAGGAGGCCGGCCAGACCGTCCCCCTGTCGGAGTCCATTATAGATGTTTATTGGTTTGGACAGCAATCCCGCTACTTTTACTTGACTAGTTACGTTGGTCATGGTCAACCTACAAAGTCGTATCAATTTGTTTGGAATGCCGAACTCTCTCATGGCATTATATAGTTCTATCCTGGCTATGTGCTATTCCACAGACAAGGTTTTTTCCCAGGCACTTTTCTTTTGTCTGTGGTCTTTTTTCAGATCTTCTGAGCTCTTTGTATTTCTCCTCGCGTACCCGCGTCCTATGAGACTGCTGCATTGCCCGTTAGTTTGCACTCATCATCAAACCAGTCGCTCCGATCTCTACGACTACTGCCTAAGATGGAGTTGACAGTACTAATGACAGTATTCTTAAGGCGTGTCCATTTCTCTTCTACGCCCGGCATTCTGGCCCCAGGACTTACTCTCCCTCCATCGAGCTCTCCGAGGGCGACTCCTAGCGCCTGACCAAAGGTGTTACTGGTATTCTCATTGCGTAAGGCAGCCATGTTGATTCGAACCTGAACCGCGGATGCAATGTCTCCGTAAGGCAATCCGCGCTCGGAAAACTGTACCAACAAGATAGTGATCCGAGTCGACGTTGGTACCTCGGTACGTTCGTACCGTCATCAGACTCGAGGAGTAGCGGCGATTTTTCAACACGTGGTCAATTTGGTTGCCAGTGGCTCCATCAGGTGATACCCAGGTGGCTTTGTTGATATCTTTACCTGGTACTTGCAACGACCAAGTTTTTCGATGCTGCCAGTTTGATGACTCGTAGTCTATTGCCATTAGTGTTCTCATGCAAACTATGGGAACCTGGTTAGTCTCTGAAAACCGGCTCCCGACCTATTTTTGCATTCAAATCACCAAGAACGGTTTTCACATCGTATCTTGGGCAGGCATTGAGGGCCCGTTCGACCTTCTCGTAGTATTCTTCCTTTTCGTCGTCAGGGGACTCCTCTGTAGGTCCGTGAACGTTTATGAGGCTTATGTTCTTAAATTTGCCTCGCACGCGAAGAGTACATAGCCTTTCATTTATTGCATTAAAGCCGATGATGGCAGGCTTCAGTTTTTGGCTAACTAGAAAGCCTACCCCGAGCACATGGTGTTTTGCATGACAGGTGTAATAAATGTCATACTCGTTTCTTTGAATAACACCACTCCCCGTCCATCTTATTTCCTGTAATGCTGTTATGTCAGCCTCATATTCGGACAGGTCATCGGCTAGCTGCTGTGCAGCTCGAGCTCCGTATAGTGAGCGTACGTTCCATGTAAAAATTCTTAAATCATTTAGCCATTTTCGTTTCCATGGTCGTCGTCGTGTATCCGGTCCATATCAGGCTTGTTAAATTTGCCATAATAATTCATTTTTACGGGCCTGGTTATTAGCCTTGCGCCATAATTTACGAATAGCATACCTGAAAAATGGGATGGGAGCGAACACACAGGGCAAAGTCTCGGATTGCTCTCAATCCGGGGAAGGCCAGGTCGATCCCTGTCCCTGTCCAATCCAAGTTGACATGCAGTCTCTACGTGATACCCCTGGATAGCTACTTTGGCACCCGCCAAGTAGTGAACCAATGCATGCAGCGATATCCTGGGAAAGGGATGATCCGGCCATGTTGTCGTCTTGTACCTATCTGATGACATACTCGAGCACAAGGTTAAAGAGACATGGTGAGAGGCCATCGCCCTGTTTTAGTCCGTCTGGTATTTCAAATGGTTCTTAGAGGTGGTTTTATATTCTAACTCGCCCTTTATTTTCGTCCAAGCAGATTTAAATGAAGGCGGCATATTTTTTCGGGATTCCCAGCACAACTACAATATGGTAGAGTCTTTGCCTTGGGACAGAATCGTAGGCTTTTTTGAAACAACAGTTGGTGAACCGGCTCTCCGTATTCCCACTTCTTTTCCAGCAGTTGTCTTATTGTGAACATTTGGTCGCTCGTTGACCGGTTCCTACGGAATCCGCAGTGGTAGTCTCCGAGTATTTCTTCTTCGTACGGTGTGATTCTCGTCAGTATGACATTTGTTAGTATTTTGTATGTGGTTGGGAGCATTGACACATTGAGGTTTTCCATTCTTCCGGAGTCACTTCCTTAACCCATATTGTTTTAATCAGTTCGTAGATCTCTCGAGCGGTTGCCTCTCCTCAATGCTCCACAAGCTCTGGCGCTAGGCAGTCAACTCCGGGAGCCTTGTTATTTCGATTTATTGCCTGTACAACTTCGTTGAAGGAGGGCTCTGGGGTCTGATGCTCGGCAGTATGTACGCCTGGTAAGTTTATTTGTGGTTGATGGGTGCGCACATTGAGCAGGATTTCAAGGTACTGCTTCCATCTTGCCACGATATTATTTGTTTCTGTGACCAGACAGCCGTTTGCGTCCCAAATTATTTTAGCTCGCCCTCGGTAGCCATTTCTAATTGGAGTTTATGCCGGCGTACATACCTCTGATGTTCTTTGCTCTAGAATTTTCTAAGATTTTTTTCGATCCGAGTCTTCTACCATTCGCGTTTTCTGCGTTTGAAAAGTTTCGTTGTCTCTTTCCGAATTGTCGCGTATCTTTCTGCGTTGACTTCATCATACCTTTGTAAGTGGATAACTCTGAGGCGTTTACGTTCTTCGATCTTCGCCCTGCACTCATCGTCAAACCAAGGTTTGGACTTAATTGTTTTCTTAAATCCTAATACCTTTTGGGCTGTTTGTTTGATTGTGTCTCTGATCGATGTCCATTTAGTGTCCACACTATTGGCTTCCTCTTCCTCACTGTTCACATTCTCTATGATGATCTAGGATGTTAAACCTATGATGATCTAGGATGTTAAACCTATTCGTCAGTTCGCCTTGATATTCAACCCTTGTGTGCAGGTCTTTTAGTTAATCAATGTCGAAATTTTTGCTCGTCTCCCGTGATTGCCCATGTGGGTTTGCTGCGAGCCGACTTCAAATTTTGCCCATCACTAGAAGATGATCGGAGTTGCAATCTGCTTCTCTATATGATCTTACGTTAAGAATATTCGAGTGGTGTCTGTTGTCTATAAGAAAGTGGTCTATTTGGTTACGCGTTACGCCGTCGGGCGATATCCATGTGGCTTTATGGATTTGCTTGTGTTTGAACATCGTGCTTTTCACTGCCAGATCTTTTGACGCTGCAAACGCGATAATTCGAACTCCATTATCATTTGAAACGTCGTGTAAGCTTTCTTTACCTATAGTTGATTTTAAGATATCTTCCTTTCCAATTATCCCGTTGGGGTCTCCGAGGAGGATTTTAACATCGAATGATGAGATCCCATCAAATACTTCCTCTAGGGTCTCGTAGAATGTGGCCTTCGTTTCTTCGTCCGTAGATTCTGTTGGGGTGTGTAGGTTTATATATACATAATTGTACCATGGCCCCTGTATTTTTAGCACCGACATTCGGTCATTAATAAATTTCACATCTTTTACATGGGGCGTAATCTTCTTGCTTATGATGAAGCCGGTTCTTAGGTTACGTGTATCGGTACCTCCACACGCCAGTGTAAACCCGTTGATTTCGATTACATGATGTGGGAGTCAGACTTCCTGAAGCGCGGCGATGTTCATTTTATATTGTTTTGTATCGCGCCTGGTTTATATAGCGTCGGCTCATCACACCTACGCCTACTGGGTTTTTTTTTGTGAGATTGTCCCTTGTATATTGATTATTCATTTTTGTTTCCACGAGTCTTGGGGTTTCAAATAGGCCGCCATATCAGAGCCCCTCTGTGATATGGTAAGGTCTGCTTACTGCTCTGATTCGGCTCGGTGTCTGAGAGGCGCCGTTATAATACAGCCGGAAGCGGGTACGCGAGGATAAGTACAAAGAGCTCAGAAGAACTGAAAAAATACTCCACATACAAGAGAAAAGTGCTTGTGAAAAAAACTTGTCTGTGAAATAGAGAAAAGTAGAGAGCGAGGTCCGCGCCAGGCGCGGAAGTTCTACCAAATAATCCGCAGTATGACGCGGTACACACCACGCTGCACTTACTGCAAGGATAAAGAGGGTAATCTGATCACCGATCCTGAAGGCATTCTGGAGCGATGGTTAGTGCACTTCAATGAATTGCTAAATGGTCAGCTCACAGAAGAATTGGAGGCTCCACCAATGCAAGATCAAGACCAAATGCTGCCGTTACCAGTTAATCAGGAAACATTAAAAGGCATAAGACAGCTCAAATCAAATAAAGCCCCCGGAGCTGATGGCATACCAGCTGAGCTGATCAAACAAGGAGGCACAGCGTTACATCACGCAATTCAGTAAATCGTGGCGCACGTATGGGAGCATGAGGAGATACCGGAAGATTGGCGTCGCGGAATAATTTGCCACATACATAGGAAGACGATGGAAAAATGTCTGGGATTTAAGATTCCATTATATCAGCTATTCATAGACTTTAATGTCGCCTACGACACCATAGCCAGGGTAGAACTATATAATTCCATGAGATAGTTCGGCATTCCAAACAAATTGATACGACTTTATAGGTTGACGTAACTACTCAAGTAAAAATAGCGGGATTGCTGTCCAAACCAACAAACATCTTTAATGGATTCCGACAAGGGGATGGTCTGGCCTGCCTCCTCTTGAACCTGGCGTTGGAGAAAGCAATCCGTGACCCTGGCGTTACAACTAGAGGGACTACTGTCACCAAGTCCAGCCAGATACTTGGCTACGCAGATGATATCGACATCATCGGTAGATCCGATTCGGCTGTACAGGACTCCTTCAGCCAGATCGAACAGGCGACATAAAACTGGGACTGCACATTAATGGAGGGAAAAGCAAGTACATGGTGCCAACATCTGCGAAGAGAAGACCTAACGTTGGTCAAACTATCAGGGCAGCAGATCAATTTATCCAGAACATCCAAGCTACTACTGTACAAGACCATGGTCTTACCAGTACTCGTGTATGGATCCGATACCTGGGTGCTCAATAAAAGGCACTCTGAACTTTTAGCCGCGTTCGAGAGAAAGATCTTAAGGACAATTGTTGGCCCCGTATGTGGTGGAGGACGATTCCGGAGACGCTACTACCATGAGTTGTACGCGATCTACCTTGAATCTAATGGTGTAAGCAAAATTAAGCTCGGTAGACTCCGGTGGACGGGCACCTAGCTCGAATGAGCGAAAAGGAGCCTGTTCTAAAGTCCTTTGTGGCAGGATGTATTGAAGGCGGCAGCGCGACAGACCTTGTCTGCGATGGAGGGATGGCGTAGACCAGGACGCACAGAGCCTGGGAATACCAAACTGGATGACATCGGCTCGAAATCGAGACCCGTGAAGAGACTTTCTCAATGAGGTCAAGACCGGATCCCGGTTGTAGTTCCGATGATGATGATACTTGGAGTTGGACGCACTGTTCGCATCGGAGCTTCATTGTTGCGACAAACTGTACAAAAACGTTTCTGCCTTGGCAGCAGATTTATGGTTTTAAATACGATTATTTCAAGAAGTAATAAACGTGCGGGAGGCGCCATTCGTGTCGATGATGTCACAGTGGCCGAGAAAACATCGTCTGTTCGGTATCGAAAAGCAGCGATCAACGCTCTTCCTAAGAAGTGAAATTCGCAACATAACTATATAAAAATACTTTTAATAAAAGTATAATTTTAGCTATTCATTTTTTCTTCAATTCTAAAAACATAAATTGGACCTGCCAGGCCATTTATAACATAGATAAAACATCCAGTTTAAATATAAGAAAGCAAAACTCGATAAAAGAAACAACTCACCTGATAGAACTATGTGCCAAGTCATCGTCGGTTCCAAGTGCCCGTAGAACATAAGACGGCTCTAACGATGCTGACGTGCACGCTGAACCACTGGATAAAGCGACATCTTTCAGAGCCATTAGTAGTGATTCACCTTCTACATAGGCAAAAGATAAATTCACGCATCCGGGATATGTTTGCTCTGAATCACCATTCCTAATCACATGCGGCAATCCGGCCATTAATTTGTCGATTAACCTTTTCGAAAGGGATTCAATCCATTTTTTATCATATTCCATTTCATTCTGAGAAATTTCACAAGCTGCTCCTAGTCCTACAGCTAAAGGTGCTGGAACGGTACCACTTCGCAGACCACGCTCCTGCCCTCCGCCGCTTTGAATGGGAACAATACGCACACGAGGCTTTCTACCAATATACAAAACACCAACTCCTTTTGGACCGTAGAGTTTATGTCCCGAGATCGACATTAAATTGATGTTTTGTTTCCGGACATCAATTGGTATTTTACCGACAGCTTGAGCTGCATCAGTGTGGAAAATTATCTTTCTTGCGTGACATATTGCACCGATTTCCTGAATAGGCTGTCGAACACCTAAATTTGAGACATGCAAGATGAATTGTGACGTGGAACGTTTAACAACTTACCTATCTCATTGTTTACAGTCATAACCGATACTAGGGCCGTTTCGGGAGTAATTGCATCTTCTAGTTCCTTGAGGTCGAGAATACCATTTGGTTTCACTGGTAAATAGGTGACCTTGTAACCTTCTCCTTCCAATGCTCGACAGGAATCTAATACGCATTTGTGCTCAGTTTGAGTAGTGATGATGTGATTCTTTTTTTCTCCATAAAATCTAAATAATTTTGGGTTAGAGTGTATAGTTCAGGACGCAGACGGTTAATTCCTACCTCGCAACTCCTTTGATTGCCATATTATTGGACTCTGTCGCACCAGATGTGAATATAATTTCTTTAGGATCAGCGCCAATCAAATTCGCTATTTGAGCGCGAGCCTTTTCTACACCTATTTCGGATTCCCAACCATAATAATGGTTTCGTGAATGTGGATTGCCATACTGATGTGTCAGGAAAGGTAGCATTGCATCCAATACACGGGGATCCTGCAATACATATCATCGATAAATTACATTGATTGTTATAATGTGAGGTTCCAGATTTACTAGGGGCGTGGTAGCTTGGGCATCCAAGTAAAGTGGTCGAATTTGTGGTTTTGCTAGTTTTATAAAGCGTTTGTCGTCTGTTTCTGCTGGCTTCTTGGCTTCTGTGGATGTTGTGAAATCGTACACATCAGATTTAACCTCAGAATTAAGGGAATTTACCTTTAGACACAGCAGTAGAATCATGTCGTCGAACTTCGAGATTTTTTGCTACAAACCCGTTCACATATCGTAATGAATCGAAATTCAAAAGATTTCTAGGCAAAACTGTAATACGTTGCATTATTCTTAATGAAAACGTTAACCGTCCCACAGAAGCGATAATGTCGTGTGTTTGAACAGCTGACAATGCGACAATACAACAGAATTGATAAACGAATGTCAAAACAAAACGAAGAATTCCAAAACACAATTTCCTAGGTCTGGGCAAGATGGCCGAATGTTCTCATCAATTCTCTTTTGATTTGATTGAGTTGCCTCGGCTAGTGTGTTGGGTGTGATGAGTTTGGTGCGTTTGTCGAGTTTTTTGATAGTTTTAATAGATTGGAATTTGTTGAGTCGAACAAGGTACGGGAGTGCGTCGGTTTGCTTGATTTCAACTCAACTGTGAGTCACTATTCTCGCAAGAGTGAGAAGCAATCAAATTTTGAGCCATGTGCAGTAGACACAAGAAGAGGGAAAACTACCATTGCATGCCTACAGGTTGACAGGCAGGATTGAGTTAGTTTCACTTGGTGTGGGTTAAGTTTGCGTTGTAGACTATTCGACATTCTTTGATTCATCGGTAACAAAAATATCTTTGTTCAATATTACACACCACTTAATCAATAGTAGGTGCTTTGTTAGACATTTGTCGATTTAGACGGGATAAAATATTTGTAAATCGTTTCGTATTTTCTTTTATTTAAAGTACGTGCTATGGCGAGGCCAGCTACTGATACTTCTGGACCGATAGATGACTTAGAAGAATTAGAGAGTCCCTGTACAGACGCTTTAGAAGCTGCGTCATTGACTATAAATATCGATGAAAACGTTAAAGAATACCGTATGTAATTGTAATTATTACTATTCATCCAGTTTCTTATATAATGTCATTCCAGAACTGTGGCAGTTGCCACTCTGCTATCGTAAGTTCCCCAAAGATGGAAGTACCGTGTTGAGATTCGAAATTCTCTATGCTCGTGTAATGCCACCACCCACTGAAAATACTAATGTTAAGCGTTATGTTATTTACGAAGTGTCAGTTTGTCAGGACTCGTCCGTTGTTGATCCAAATCCTGCGAAAATTGAACGACGATATAGTGATTTTTTGGAACTCTATACAAATTTAAAGAAAACGGAGCCAGTTGCAATGACATCAGTTTACTTTCCTAAAAAGGTTCTTATGGGAAATTTTTCTCCTGACTTGATAGCTGACCGAAGTGGGGCGTTTAAAACATTCCTGCAACACGTTAGTTCTACACCTGTTTTACGTGATTCGCCACATTTTTTGCGCTTCCTGCAGGACTCTGAATTAATCAAAGCTTGTCAACTTCTTGATGAACGTCGCAATGAAGCAGCAGTACCATTGTTGGAGAATTGTTTTCGTCTTCTCAATAAAATTTTTATGGATCGATCTAAACCAGTGTTGCTAATTCTCTGCCGATTAGTTGCTGCATGTACGACATCTCCTGTCCCTCATCCATCGGCAGATCGTTGGGCGGAGTTAGCATTGAGACGTTATGAAACGCTTTGTGACACCGATCTACTTCCTTTATATATTCCGCTGCTTCACACATGTTCACATTTATGGTAAGTGAACTCAAGTAATTTTAAGCTCCATTTATCGACAAGAATATTAATTTTTGTAGAAGGTGTTCACGATTCTTCTGATAAGTAGACTAGGTGTAGAATATACAGTATATGGTGAAACGTGTATAACATTCGACTTAAAGATAATTGCTTTTCTTTTCAAACTAAAAAACGAAATTCTAATTAATTGAAACAGAATATTGTTATCTTAGTTATAGTTTCACGGAATTCAAGAATGTCTCGTTATTATTAAGCAGTTTCATAAGTTTTATGAAATTATCTACTAATCATATCAAACTATCTGGTGCTTTAGTGCAAGCTGTAAGGGGCATGTTACGGAATGCGACCTGGAGGTGGTAATCTTCAAAAATCCAAGTAGCTCGAGCTCCTTGCATGTCTGATTCCATCCATATTAAACTGTCTTGAACTGCATACGTATTGTAGCGAGCTTAGGGTTCGCTGGATTAATTATTTTAAAATAAATAAGAGCCGTTAAATTGATTCTGAATTAATGTGACATTTTATTAGTCCGTAATAACAATGGTTACTTTTTACCGTACACTTAACGTTTTCTTTATTATCGCTTCCGTAATTATCGCGTATTTTACTGCTTACTTCTCGCTTGTTTCACGATCTACTTCTTACTCGAGACTTTCGCTTGCTTCACTGTCTTACTTATAACTCCTCTCCACCCGTTCCATAATCTCGACTTTTCTATTCCAGTTTTCCAGTACTTCCTAAAATAATCTAGTACTTTGTTTCGGACTTTCTCGAAGATTCCAGTACTGATTGTCATATGCGTCACAGTATTAAGCTCATCTTTAATTTGCCATCCGGTCGCACTCTGTTCTGACGTTTAAGAATACTCCAAAATCCCCTTTTGTGCGCGCGTTAGTGTAAAAAAAAACACTTTTCTGTTTGTTCCATCAGAGATCACCTTTCGATTTCGACATTTCTTCCGACGGCAGCGTCAATATATTTCATCGCTGGTATTTTTGCTGTTTCGGTAGACTACAAAACTTCTCCATCACCTTTCACTAATGGGTTTCCATCCGTAGTTTGAGCATAACAGTATCTACAGCATCGTACATTTGTTTCTAATCTAATACGCATTTGTGCTCAATTTGTGTAGTGATGATGTGATTCTTTTTTTCTCAATAAAATCTAAATTATTTTGGGTTATAGTGCATAGTTCCGGACAAAGACGGTTAATTCCTACCTCGCAACTCCTTTAATTGCCATATTGGACTCTGTCGAACCAGATGTGAATATAATTTCTTTAGGATCAGCTCCAATCAAATTCGCTACTTGAGCGCGAGCATCGTACATTTGTGTTGCATGCGTGGCTCGCTCCTGCTGGAATCTGCAATATTCGGTATTCGGTGAGGATATGTTTTACATTTTACTTACAGCAGCGGGAGGACAGGCAGGGCGAATCCCTTTTTTTTTTTTGATTTACTTCTCTCGGGAGAAGCGAACCTATGCCGATGACAGGGCTCTCCGAGATGCCACCAATTAACCGTTGCAGTTCCTTTTGAACAGTTGTAGGTTGTAATGCACCGGAAACACGTGGGGGGGGGGGGGGGGGGGGCACAGCTTTTCCGCTCTGTAACGGAACGAGTTCTGGTGCTGGGATGCTCGCGCCGTCGGGAGATGAACCACAAATTGGTGCGATACATCGGATTGTCTTGTGGAGCGCATATAGGCCGAATTGTGCGGAACAATACCACGAATCTCCGAAGAAACTGTTACAAAACTCAACGCATCAGGCCACTGCCGCGTGTGCGAACTGGATTTCTAAACTCAAGTACATTCGACTGATGTGGAAATGCTATATTATTGCTATGGTATATGGTATATATATATACATATAATGGATGTGCTTTTTTTTTGTGGTGTTCTTCACTATTGGTCGTGTGTATCTGCTAGAAAAACCACACTATCTTCCACGAAACTGAACACTTTGTTATTCGTTGTTTCCAACAAATCATTTATGTGAAGCAAAAATAAGGTTGAACCCAAAAATGGAACCTTGAAGCACCCCGGAATTAACAGGATAAAGATCCAAAGACTCGCCGTCCACGACAACCCGGATCGATCGATTCTCGACGAATCTCTTCGTATTATTTATCTCTATACAGACGCTGTCTACCGCAGCCATTCCCTGTCTGTTATTTGATGGTGTAGAAGTCTATCCCAGCATGTGGTCTATTCCTCTTCTCTTGTTGTCTGATACGTATGTCCATTTTTCTGTTCTAGTAGTCTCCCATTTAGGTTGCCTTTGCACTTGTTCTATATATCTCGGCAAATGGTCGATAATTATCTCGGCTACTTCGTTGGACTCTCTACAGGTACTTAAGTTTCTTTGGACAACTGCTACCTCCTTGATCATCTTAACCGCCAACTAGACAGTAAGTGTGGTGTCTCGATGTAATCCTTTTTTGAATTTCGGTAGGGCACTCTGTCGAGAGTATCATAAAAAAAAAAAATTCGTACAGTAAGAGTTGTATGGAATCCGTGATAAACAAACAGGGTGTTTGTTTTCAGTCCATGTAGGACTTTCGACTATTTTCAGTCTGTCGCTTTCTCAAGAGGAATTCCCTAATATTTGGAAAAGCTCGTTTATCATCCCTGTGCGTAAAAAGGGACCTAAAGGCGATGTCTCAAACGACCTTCCCATTGCCGAATTTTGCAACATCCCCAAAACTTTTTAAAAGCATTCTGTACCATAGGTTATGCTTCCACTGCAAATCGCTAATTTCAGGCAACACGGCAACACACAGAAGGTGGTAGATCTACCACCACCAACTTTGTGGAATTTTCTTCGCACAGTCCTAGCCCTAGAAAACAGTAAAGAAGTCGACGTTGTTACTACTGATTTAGTTGTTACTACTGATTTAGTTGTTACTACTGATTTAGTTGGTACTGTGAGGGAACGAGATCGCGACGCCGCGCGGGCGAGAGTTCTACCTCGTCCCCACAAATCACTAATGTATCTGACAAGTTCAACACCGAGGGAAAAGCACAAACACCGGACAAGCAAAAATAAAACGCACTATTTCTTTTATTCCGGTTCGTTTTATTTGGTGTAAAAAAAAAGGATTTATATTTATCTTTCAATTTTAACTTATTGTAACTCATTCGACTCAATTCGACTTATAAACTCGATTATCGCACATCGGTGAATGGCAAACGCGACCGACCTCCTTGGTGTTTGGAAAAAGACTCCTCGAGGATAGAACTATGACATGAATTCCATCCTAGGTTAGGATTAAGGAAAGGGAAGAGAGAGAAAAACTTTTCTCTTAAGGGTGTGGCCGCAACAGAGATGCACTCATTCAGTGCAGTGGTGAGTGTGCCTAGAACAAAGAAAGGGCATAAAGTGCATTCCTGAATACGATTTCGGTAAAGCAAATAAAACCGAAATCGTCGGATGCTAATGGGACCTTTGTTGGAACATGTGCGGCTAAACAAAAAGACGACGAAGCGATGTGGAAATGTGCTAATTGGTTGGTGGACGAAACAAATCCCTCGCTTGCATTTGTATATGCGGGGAAATTCGTTTGTGGGAAACGGATTTTATATTTGCATTGTTTATGCTTTGACTTCCAGGAGCCTCTGGCGCAAGACTAATGACCTTGCCCGGAAAAAAACAAATTATTATGGAAAATTTAATAAGCGTCCCGACTTGCTAAATAGGGCCAAGACCGGTTCTCGGTTGTAGTGCCGATGATGATGATGTTGCTTTGAATTCAATTGATGCCAAGAGACGCGGAATGCGTATTTGCTTTGGTTTGCACATTGTGCGAGTCAGAGAATTTTATTGCTGGGAGAAAAAGGTCGCCGGCCAATGTGTACGTAAAGAAATTTATCGTACACATGGCGAAGTTGGAAAATAGACGGCGCAATATTTATGATCCCTGGTGAAGGTTACAAAGTATGTAATTCAAATCCTTTTGTTTTTAGGAATTCGTCTAGGGGAATTTGTCTGGCAACGTAGATGCCGAAATTGGATTGGAATTCCTGATAAGCTAATAAAGAAATCTTACAGAGAATTGGTATGCAAAGAGAATGCATGAAAGGTAAGTTTTCTTTACAGGGACTTAAAGATCATCGATTTAATCTCTTTAATGCGTGAAGCATTTTCAGGTGCCTAATGCGATTGCATTGGCGAAAACGTATGCGTCTTGGGATGAGTAAATGGGGGTTTTTAGGTAAGTGTTCCGTGGGGTTTGGCGGCACCGCGACAGTACTACTGATTTTGATAAAATTTGCCGCAAACTGATACTTTTCAAACTATCCTCCTTCGGCTTCGAACCGGTATTGATAAAGTGGATTCCTACATAGCTAGTTGTTGACGAATGCCAATCAATCACGTTTTCACGGAAGCTTCATTTGATTTCAGATATTTCGAAAGTGGATCCATGACCTTTAAAAAAAAAAGAAGTTAGTGCTATGTGCTATGGGTCGATAGGACAAGGGGGTGATCTGCGCCCTTTTCTGAAATTAGTTGAATATTGGCTTGGCGCAAGGCTAATAACCTTGGAAAGACTTGCTAAATAAGCCCAAGACCAGACCCCAGTTGTAGTGCCGATGATGATTATGATGAATATTGGCTGTCTTCCAACTATTTGGGAATTTTCCAGTTGAATAGGATTCGATGGAAGACCTTCCGCAGCGGTTTAGATTTTATAATCTGGCTCATGGTGTGCTGCTTGCGTTTCAGTTGAAGTCGACTTGTTGTCGTACCAGGCAGTGTTGCGTCGGTTACGAAATGTCCAGCAAGTAGACTCGCCTTCTCGATTACGCTGATAATTAGTTTCCCATGGCCTATAAAGTACAGAATGGTAGAAACCTTGACGTGGTGCGGGGGCTTAAACTACGATGAATCACTCAGGCTATGTTGACGGAAGCATACGTTTCTAGTAGGGACTACCATGTTAGACAGGCTAGCGAGGAGTAACACACAAAGATCTACCACCCCTAATCCAGGGTGTTACGCGTCACCGTGCCCATTGGATGGTTTGCAGCCAGGGGTATACCGGCTGTATTATAACGGCGCCTCTCTGACACCGGGTCGAATCAGAGCACCATATCAAAGAGGGGCTCTGATATGGCGGACCATTTGAAACCCCAGAGCGATCCAATAAAATGAATTATCAATACACAAAACCCAATCTCACAAAAAACCCGGTAGGCGTAGGTGTGATGAGCCGACACTACCATAAGGGAACAAATCATCAAGAAAACACCGACTCGGCAAAAAGAAGACGTAGGGAAAACGGAAAAGGCGGGATATACGAGTTGGCACGTGGAATGTTCGAACGTTATATAAACCAGGCGCGATACAGACGGTTGTGGAAAACGCAAAACAATATAAAATGGACATCGTCACGCTTCAGGAAGTCCGACTCCCACATCAAGTAATCGAAACCAACGGATTTACCCTGGTGTGTGGAGGTACCGATACACATAACCTCGGGACTGGCTTCATCATAAACAATAAGATTACGCCCCATGTAAAAGATGTGAAATTTATTAATGACCGAATATCTGTGCTAAAAATACAAGGACCATGGTACAATTATGTATTTATAAACGTACACGCCCCAACAGAATCTACGGACGAAGAAACGAAGGACGCGTTCTATGAGACCCTAGAAGAAGTATTTGATGGGATTTCATCATTCGATGTTAAAATCCTCCTCGGGGACCTCAATGCAAAAATTGGAAAGGAAGATATCTTCCAACCAACTATAGGTAAAGAAAGTCTACACGACGTTTCAAATGATAATGGAATTCGAATTATCACGTTCACAGCGTCAAAAGATCTGGTAGTGAAAAGCACGATGTTCAAGCACAAGCAAATTCATAAAGCCACATGGATATCACCCGACGGCGTAACGCGTAACCAAATAGACCACTTCCTCATAGACAAAAGACACCACTCGAATATCCTTGACGTACGATCATATAGAGGAGCAGGTTACGACTCCGATCATCTTCTAGTGATGAGCAAAATCAGGAGTCGCCTCGCAGCAATCCCACATGAGCAGTCACGGGAGACGAGCAAAAAGTTCGACACTGATAAACTGAAAGACCTACGCAAAAGGACTGAATATCAAGACGAACTAACGAATAGATTTAGCATTCTAGAGAATAGAAGGATTGAGGAAAAGGAAGCCAATAGTGTGGACACTAAATGGACATCGATCAGAGACACAATCAAACTAGCAGCTCAAAAGGTATTAGGATTTACGAAAACAATTAAGTCCAAACCTTGGTTTGACGATGAGTGCAGGGCGCAGATCGAAGAACGTAAACGCCTCAGAATAATCCACTTAGAAGCATATGATGAAGTCAACGCAGAAAGATACGCGACAATTCGGAGAGCGACGATGAGACTCTTCAAACGCAAAAAACGCGAATGGGAGAAGACTCGGATCGAAAAAATCTTAGAAAATTCTAGAGCAAAGAACATCAGAGGTGTGTATGCCGGCATAAATTCAATTAGAAATGGCTACCGAGGGAGAGCCAAAATAATTCGAGACGCAAACGGGTGTCTGGTCACAGAAACTAACAATATCGTGACAAGATGGAAGCAGTACTTTGAAAACCTGCTCAACGTGCGCACCCATCAACCGCAAATAAACGCACCAAGCGTACATACAGCCGAGCCTCAGATCTCAGAGCACTCTCTCAACGAAGTTGTAGACGCAATAAATCGATTGAAAAACAACAAAGCTCCCGGAGTCGACTGCATACCGGCAGAGCTTGTGAAGCATGGAGGAGAGGCAACTGCCCGAAAGATCCACCAGCTCATTCAAACAATATGGGATAAGGAAGTCACTCCGGAAGAATGGAAAACCTCAATAGTCGGCCCCATTTTCAAAAAAGGCGACAGATCTGACTGCGAAAACTACAGAGGCATATTATTGCTCCCAACCGCATACAAAATATTAACAAATGTCATTCTAGCGAGAATCACACCGTACGCAGAAGAGATACTGGGAGACTATCAATGTGGATTCCGTAGGAACCGGTCAACAAGCGACCAAATGTTCACAATAAGACAACTGCTGGAAAGGAAGTGGGAATACGGAGAGACGGTTCACCAACAGTTCGTTGACTTCAAAAAAGCCTACGACTCAGTCGCAAGGCAAAGACTCTACCATATTGTCGTTGAGCTGGGAATCCCGAAAAAATATGCCGCCCTCATTCAAATTTGCATGAACGAAAACAAAGGGCGAGTTAGAATAGAAAATCACCTCTCAGAGCCATGTGAAATCCCGGATGGACTAAAGCAGGGAGATGGTCTATCACCGTGTCTTTTTAACCTTGTGCTCGAGTATGTCATCAGGAAGGTACAAGACAACAACATGGTCGGATCATCCCTGAACGGGGTCACACAAGTGCTTGCATATGCGGATGACATCGCCGATCTGGGCGATAATCTAGAAACTGTTAGTAAAAACTGTGAAATCATCATGCAAGCGGCAGAAGAGGTGGGCCTAGAAATAAATGAACACAAAACAAAATACATGATTACAGCGAGAGCAGGTGGACCTCAGGGAACACATATAAACGTCAGAGGCAAGATATTTGAAAAAGTTAAAGAATTTAAATATCTGGGAACCACACTGACGGCCAGTAAAGAAATGTCGAAGGAAATTAACAAAATACTACATTCCGGCAACGTTAGTTGGTACGCAGTCAGTAAACTGCTGAAATCCAAACTGCTATCACGTAACATAAAACTCCGTGTCTATAGAACCATAATCATGCCGGTTGTTCTATATGGATGCGAAACATGGGCTCTCACAAAACGGGAAGAAAACAAATTCCGCGTATTCGAGAATAAAGTTGTAAGGGGTATCTTTGGTGGTAAATATGACGAGGAGGCAAGTAAATGGAGGAGACTCCATAACCACGAATTGGAAGAGCTATATCGCAAACCTACAATACTGAGAGTAATCAAGTCGCGAAGATTAAGATGGGCCGGACACGTGGCGCGAATGGGGAACGATAGGACCGTGCATAGAATCCTTGACGGTAGACCAACGGGAAAGAGGCCGGTAGGACGGCCGCGACGGAGATGGGAGGACAATGTTAGGTTTGACCTTGAGGAGATCGGATCGAATGGTCAAGCGTGGAAGAAGAGTGCCCAGGACAGGGAACGATGGCGAAGCCGAGTCGGTGAGGTCATGAACTTCCGGGTTCTTAAAGGCCAATAAATAATAATAATAATAATAATAATAATTCATTACACACCCCAAATTTTAAATTACACGTAAAATACACATTACATTTAACATTATAAACGTAAAACATTAAGTATAGAACTGGACATACAAACGCTCAGCTACAAAAATTAACCGATACGGGTGGTGAGATCAGATCTCAGTTAAAACTCTAGATCAACCACCGCCGTTATCGGTCCAACGGTCATATGACCTGATTTTGGTTCTGGACGGGATAATGGGGATCGTAGCGTTGGTTTTTGTACGGAGGTCGATGTAGAACAATCGTTGGGAGGGTCGATATTAAACAGTGAAGAGGTTAAGAAGTCGAGTTATAAATTCGAGAGTGAACGGAACTGAAAATGTTTAAATAAAAGAAGTCGAAAAACCAAATGAATATTTGTCACAACATAACATCATTAACATTTTAAAAGTGTTTAAATAAAAGAAGGGTACCAGGAAACTCCCAACCGTGAGTACGACCAATTTTATATTATTAATTTTATTATGTGCACATATTATACAATTTGCAACAAAAGGATGCCCTTTTATATAAGTTCGGGCTTCCGTACAGGAAACAATAATGAATTGTAACACACCATTCAATAAGGCCAGCTCCTCAATAGTATACTGGTTAGTATACCCGCCTGTCACGCGGGAAACCGGGGTTCGATACCCCGTCGGGGAGCCCCTGGCGCAAGACTAATAACCTTGCCCGGAAAAAACAGATCATTATGGAAAATTTAACAAGCCTCAGGACTTGCTAAATAAGGCCAAGACCGGTTCCAGATTGTAGTGCCGATGATGATGATGATGAGTCAATAAGTCCCGGTATAAATCAGAGATAGCACATATACTGAAAAATCTTTATGGCCTTTAGGTAGTACTAACCTTCAAACGATATGTATCAAAATTTCATGACAATCGGACCTAACATATTGAGTTAAAGTAATTTAAGTTTTACAATATTGAAAGCAATGGGAAAAACCGTGTTTCGTGTATTGATAAAACATTGCTTTTTACGAGTATGCCAAAATAAACTTAATTAGAAATGGCTAATTTTAATTTAATTTAATTTAATTTAATTTAATTTAGTGAGAGCAGAACCCTCGTTTATTTCACTTAGTACAAGCGTTAAAAAAAGAAATTAAAAGTAAAAAACTTACGAACTAACTTAAGAACTAGGGATTACAAAGATTAATTTAGAATAAATATGAAGGTAATAAGGTGGGAAGGTGGCGGTGCACGTGATGGGGTGGCGAAGACCGGGTAGTAGGATAAAGGGGCGGGATGGTAGGAATGTGTACGGGTAGTAAGAGTGTAGATGGTGGGTGGAGCAAGGTCAGGAGGGGAAAGAGAGAAGGCGACGTTTGAGAGCAATAGAAGTAAGGTAGAAATCGAAGGAGGTAGGGTAAGAGTTTGCCCGCCTTAGCATTCGTGAAATTGGTTCATTACAGCCACAGGAAGTGTGGTGGGAGGCCAGATAGAAGAGACGAGGGTTTCGTAGGTTACGGGGGTTGGTGTTGAGTGCGATGGCGGAAAGCAAGCTAGGGCAGTTGACTGTGCCGGAGAGGAGACGGTGGATGAAGAGGATATCGGCAAGAGTTCTACGCTCCTCAAGTGTATTGAGGTTGATCAAATGGGGCCGGCTTGTGTATGGGAAAAGAATCCGAGGATTCTCCCAGTTCAGCCCACGGAGGGCAAAACGCAGAAAACGACGTTGCACGCTATCGATTCTGCGGATATGGGACGAGCAGTGTGGAGACCAGACCTGACTGGCGTATTCAAGAAGGGGGCGGACGAAGGCTATGTAGAGGGAACGGGAAATGTAGGGATTAGAGGATTCCTTAGACCAGCGTTTCACAAACCGTAGGGCGGAGTTGGCCTTAAGAATGATATCATCGATATGTGGGATGAAGCTGAGCTCCCTGTCAAATAAGATTCCGAGGTCACGTATTGAGGATACGTATGAAATCTGCTGGTTAAACAGGAAGTAGGAGCGAGGAGGTGGGGGTTGACGTTTGTGGGAGAAGGTAATGGAGTGACATTTGGCAACATTAAGTTCCAGGCAGTTATTACGGCACCAGGTTGAGAAGCTGTCGAGGTCCTGTTGGAGAAGTGAGGAGTCGAGAGGAGAGATGATTGTTTTGTAGAGTTTGGCGTCGTCCGCGTATAGGGATATGGATGAGTGTTTAATAACAGAGTCGACATCATTGATGGTAAGGATAAAAAGGAGGGGCCTAGATGACTTCCTTGTGGAACCCCTGACGTGGGAAAAGAGGATCGGAAAGGGAGGATCTGAATTTGACACGGTAGGATCAGTCTTTCAGACAAAAAGATAACCATTTGATCAATAGGGGTTCGAAACCTAGGGAGGACAGCTTGAAAAGGATGAGATTATGGGAGATTTTGTCAAAGGCCTTGCTGAAATCAGTGGTGATAACATCTACTTCGTTGCCATTCTCTAAGGAACGGAGAGTATGGGATGAGAACTCGATCAGATTGGTTGTGGTCGTCCTACCCGAAAGGAAACCATGCTGGTTGGGTGAGATGATGGATTAAAAGATAACGCATTGTAAAGAAGCCCTTCGAACAGTTTGGGGATATGAGACAGTTTGGCGATGGGTCGGTAGTTGCTGATATCATTTGTAGGTCCCTTTTTATGTATGGGGGTGACATAGGAGGATTTCCAGATACTAGAGAAAGTCCCTTGAGAAAGGGATAGGTTGAAAATCTTTGATATCCGGAGAGAAGGAGAAGTGGAACAGTTCTTTAAGAATACAGATGGGAGTCCATCGGGTCTGGCGCTGAACTCGTTTTTGAGTAAGTTTAGTTTCTCCTCAACTACGTGACGCTGAATAAGTTGAGGAGTGAAGGGACCAAGGGAGAATTCGGGCAAATCATTGAAATACGACGGATTGGGTTCGAAGGAGATGTCTGTGAAAGATTTATTGAAAAACTACGCGAACAGGTTGGCAATAGTTAGGTGGTCGTTTGACGTAGTCGCGCCATAAGAGAGGGAGTTAGGATAGGCGTCGGATTTAGATTTATAATTTATAAAGTGGAAAAAGGATTTGGGATCGCTGATCAAATTGGATTGTGTTTTAATCAGGTATTTGGAGTAGAGGGAGTTGTAGAGTTCGGAAAATTTATAAAAGGACCCGAGATAGTTGGAGTAGTTTTCAATGGATCGCATTTTGAGGAAAATGTTCCATAAGTTATTCCTTTTGTTCCGAAGATTACGGAGATTGCGGTTGTACCATGGCGGCGAAGAAACCGAGGACCTGCGGCGAGAATAGGGGACATATAAGGCGACGGCATAGTAAATCTCCTTATAGAGAGTGGCCGTGGCTTCTTCTACACCCAAATGATCAAAGCGAAACGCTGTTTTGCGAAGATGCTCATTTAGGAGGCGGAAATTAGCCTTATGGAAGTTGTAAGAAAAGCAGTCAGGAGGTAGAGAGGGCTGGGTTTCGTGGTCGAGATATAAGGATAAGAACAGTGGGGGGTGATAATTGTCAATGGTAGAGAGGGCGTGTGGGCTAGGGGCAACTGAGAACATGAGAGGGTCGGTTGTGAACACGAGGTCCAGCTGTCTCCCCATATGATTTGGGACATTGCTAATTTGATGAAGGCATGAGTCGGTGAGGCCGTTAATAAAAATACGTTCATTAGAACTAGTGGGGTTAGAGACGTAGAAGGCTTGTTCATCAGCCGATGTCCATTGTAGGTGGGGGAGGTTAAAATCGCCAAGAGCGACGATATCGTCTATTGCGGTGATTAACTCTGTAAGGTTATCTACCGCCTCTATTGCGAGTTCGTATGACGCGGTGGGTCGAGAGGGAGGAATATAGAAACAGATAATAAATAGAGACTTAGGGCGCTTCTCAATTTTAATAGCGAGAAGAAGAGATGGCAATTAGAGATGAAGTGAGTCTGTTATGAGTGGCGAGCAGCACTCCACGGCATGGGGAGTTGGGACCTTCTCGATGAGCGTCGTCATCGCGAAAAACATTGAGGGGGGGGGGGGGGGGGGATAGTTCAAGACTACTGATACTGGGGATAAGGTTGGTCTCCGTCAGAGCGTATATGTCGAAGGGGACGGAGTGTGCCTTTCCCAGAGTCGAATGTGTTTTGGAGCGGAGACCTCTAACATTCTGATAGATGGTTATGGGGAGCGTATTGAAATGATAAGAGGGATCAAAGGGCGGCTGAATAGGGCCAAAAGTAATTTTGATTATTGGGAAAGGTAATTTTGTTGTCAATATAATGGCAAAATGCTGAGAGATCACTTAGCACCTTATTTGGGGCCATATCGAGATTTTTATGGAAGTTAATGGACAGGCTGCGAAGGCTGGATTCTTGGACCCATCCCATAGCTTATATTGTTAACACACACCACACACACACACACACAGAGAGACGCACAGTACAAGACGGCACAAACTTACGCACACACCGACCAAAACGCAGCTCATCAGACGCCAAAGACGTTTACTACCGCACTCAGGATCTACCGATCTTGTACGATTGCTTTCCCACCATCCCTCCATCCAAGTAGTTAGAGAACACCAGAACTAACACTGTCCACACTGTCCTTAGATACCTCCCCCTTTTTCTTTTTCAGATATCTCGAGACCGAGCCCAACATCCTCACGGATGTGGGTGATTCTGGCTATCGCAAGATGACCAGAATCCAGCGACAAGATGAAGGACATATCTGTCCTTGTCTCGCTAAAGTCGGCCTCTCGCCACACCCATTTTTTTTTCGAACACCAGACATTCACTCGCCGATTGTTCATTCATTCAGTCATATTCATCGTGTGCTCGTTCATAAATAAACTTGAATTCGTCGGCGTTAAGTCGTCGTCGATCTATCGCGGTTCACATCGAACCTTGTGACTTTGTGTAATTTTTGTGTGATATGTTGAGTTTATTCGTAAATATTGCGACAAGTTTTAATTGCAAAAAAAAAAAAAACTATACAAACTCGTGTAATTTTTGCTGGATGTCGTAGTCGAAATCTGTCTTCACAGATGTCAGACAACGATCCGAGCACTACCCGGGACTACATATTAGAACGGAAGAAGAGAGCCATCGAAACCTTACAAAATTCAGGGAAGAAGACCGCAAATATGGAAAGTCAAGGAAAACGAAGCCGTGGCAACATAAAACAACTTACAACATAGGTGAAGCAATACGATACCAGTATGGAAATAACGCCCTCTCCAAGCTTAAACCATCCAACAGCTCCCCCAAACAACTACCACCAACCCGTAACGAATCCACCAAACAAGCCAAGCCAGCACCGAGTCCCCTGCCTGCTCAGCACAAAAATGTTAGACTACCACCAATCTACACCAAAAATGTCACCAGCACCAAGGAAATAATCATAATAGTAGAAAATGCCCTAGGACACCGCAACTTCACCACGAGCACTAAAGGCTCCTCTGTCTCCATTGCAACAACAACTCTGGTTGATCACGAGAAGACCGTTAGAAAACTTGCGGGACTACGACACCAATTTTTTACCTTCCAACACCATCAGCTCAAACCAACAACATTCATCATTACGCACATTGACCCAACTTGGATCAACAAAGAACTAGCGTCAGAGATCTTCAGGATTTGGCCAGAGGTCATCCAATCCACAGGCTATTATTTAGTATTTGTTTACGCATAAGATCAGTATCGAGGAGCCCCATAAACAAAGCATCCTCCATTGCAAGAGATGCCAAGGCTCGGGTCACTTGGCGTTAGCTTGCCACCTAAATATATGATGCGGCAGATGTGCCGATGAACACCAACCAGGAGAATGCAAATCCACAGGGTATTGAACCAGAAAAAATCCTAACCACAAACCCCGATGGATCCATTACCACTACCGAAATTGCAGTGACATACCGTAACTGCGGAGGTCCACATCCAGCTAATTACCCCCAGTGGCCTTGTGGGGGTTTTCTAATATCGCGCTGAGGACCCACCACAATTTCACCCACAAACCACACACAACGCCAACCCCAACTCCTTTTGTTGGCCTACACGACCTGTAAACATTACCCTTCCCAAGGGCGTCATATCATGCAGATAATGCATCACAGAATTCATCGATCCATGCAGATAATGCATCTCCAGAATTCATCATTTCATGCAGATAATGCATCATTATAATTTCACTGAAAAGAACTAACATGTAACATACTTCGGGAAACTTATGGGCGCTCCTGTCAGCCAGGGTTTTGTGCCACATACGTGCGCGGCACATTTTCCTGGTTTATCCTCATTCACGGCGGCCTTTTGTCCAACCGACAAAAGCAGTCCACGCATCGCGCGTCTAGCCGCCGAGAATGAAATTCTCCTGCATGTAAGCATGCACACAGGGAATTCGACCCTTTTCACTGTCATGGATGCTGTGCACAACCATCGTTGTGCAAGTATCTCATTTCTTGGTAGCACAGGCTTTACTGATGGCGAGCAGCCTGTTTTATGCAGCTGCATGCGCGCCGCCAACGATACCCTTTTGCTCATTCCCTTTTTCTCGTTTTCGTTTGCCCGTGATCTGGCAGCGCGAGCAAGCGAAACAATCCCGCCAAAATCGGCAGAGAGACCCTCTCTGACTGGTCACCACAAAGAGAAATTGCATGTCTCTCTCGAGAATTAAAACCACCCTTAGCGGACGACCGACTCTGCACGAGTCATTTACAAGGAGTCGAAATTCAACCGCCGCCGGGGACGGTCACAAACATTGCCGTGAGTCGAGCTTCAACCCCTAGCGGGTACACACGAGTCGTAGGTCAACCACCGTCAAATGCAAGTTGCGCAACTAAAGTCGTTAACAAATAGCGGAGTTTATTCGTTTGGAGAAATAAATTAAGCAGTGCGGAGTGAATTACCTGTGTAGCTAAGTCAAACAATTCGAAGTGAATTACCTATGTAGCTAAGTTGAACAATGCGGAGTGAATTACCTGTGTAGCTAAATTGAACAATGCGGAGTGAATTGCCTGTGTGGCTGAGTCAAACAATTGGAAGTGAATTACTGTGTAGCTTAATTTTTGTTTTAGTATCACAGGCAAGTAAATTAACAAAAATTTAATCAAAGAAAGGAACGAGCAGATAGTTTGGACTCAATCGTTTTGTGGTTGAATTTTACGTTTTAGTAGTCACAAGTGATTCATCAAGATTTTGAAACAATTTACAAAGCTTATTAACAGTTTGATATTTAAGTTTAAAAACGAAGTGTTGAAAATAAAAACCTTGATTACAAGTCACATCATAGTGTTTCATTTCTATTAATTTGGTGGACGCTTGGCAGCAGTAGTCAGTGAGCTTTATGTGAACCCGTGTCCGTGCCGGCACATAACATAAAGGAAGTGGGAACCATCGAAAACACTAACCTACCCCATATTATCCCACAGCCTCATAAGTTGAGAATTCTCCAAATAAGAATAAAACCAAGTAGAACCAACAAATCCACAGCGCAGAACACATTACCACAAGCTACAAGGTCAGGAACATAATATGCGAATGTCATAAGGAACAACCCAAACACGCCGACGTCACACAACCCCAATTCCATTGGCCTCAACCCGGATATGGGCTACAACAAGAGTCTACAAACTATACTTCCTACGTTGAAGCATATGTCGGATATCGAAAAAAAGGTCAGATTCTCTCACTCATAACCTTCCATATTCTCTCCCTCAATGGCTGAACTATCTATAATCGCTGACCGTATGTGAGCAGATCCCTTGATTGGAATCGATTCGAGGGGTGGGTCCTGTGCTCACTCGGAGATGATGAGGTCGGCCTGCTGATGGCGGTTGTTCCGACATGCAGCAAGGTGAGATGTCTTCGTTCGAATTGCCGGTACACCTTGCTGGAGTGTCAGTCGTGTAGCCGGTGTCGACCCAAACAGTTGTAGGACAGACTCTTTTTGTTTGCAAAGGACTTCCGCCGGGCAGTTGCCAGCAACCGAAAGCCGACGTAAGGGGAGATGTAGTGTGAAGCCCTGCAGAACGTGCATGAAGTCTGTTGCCTCAGCGATTCCGGCGATGTTGTATGCATCGAGACACGCGACTTGAAGTTAGATATGAGACTAACAGCATTCTGGCGGGCTCCTTGTTATTGATTGACTATTGGTGGAGAGTGTCGGTAGCTGCACTCAAGGCAGCTCACTATCGAGGATGTAGTCGATTTGAAGGTTGTTGGGTAACTGTCGGTAGTGGCGGTAAGTATGATGTGAGAGCATATTGAGCATCGATGAACTTTGCTTGCTCATCAAGATACACTTCTTCGCCCTCGGCGATAAAGTCTTCCTCCAAATACTTCTGGTTTCGATGTTCAGGGATTGGCATCAGCACGATTTCTTCGTGCCGCCTGAGACATTCCCATTCGAGGTGAAAGTCCCACTCGAGAGGCTCGATTTTGGGCAACATTGGCGGTCTATTTTCTGAGAGTGAGACTGAGGAACGCTCACGACATTCGGTCTTGCGCCGAGAACTCAGCGGCGTGAGTTCCTCAATCTGGGACATTATGGACATTTGAGGGCGAGCGAACCATCAGCGAAAGTGCCTCGACTCTTTGTCAACGATGCACCCGCACTTTCGATCGGGGTTCAGTTTATCGCGCAATGTAGGCGATAACAATCCGTCTCGAAGGACCAGATAATGTGCGGGGATCCGATTCTGGAGTTGAGGCTGCGTCAGATGAGACCAACCGATAAGGCGCTGGCGGCGCGTGCAAAGGAGGTTCGTATGGGGAGCGACGCTACCCCCCACACCGTCCAATGAAGAGTGTGTGATGACGCCAAGCGACCGAGTGAGTAGCCAGTGGTCGACCTGGTGATGCCAAGCAAGCGGGTGGAGCCAAAGTACAAATGAAGACGCCAAGCGAGTGGATGGATGGTTAAAGTATAGATGAAGACGCCAAGCGAGTCATGAATCAGCGAAAGTACAGATGAACACGCCAAGCGAGCGGTTGGATAACCAAAGTACAGATGCAGACGTCAAGCGAGCGGGTGAATCAAGCAGGAAAGATCGTTGTGAAAATTTAAATAGTGACGTTTAAGTGGCGTCCCTTTTCTGTTACCGACGCGTTGTCAGCTGGCGGTTGGCTAATGGCAGGCAGATGTGAACGTACTAGATTTCTCCAGTAAATTTATTCTAGTATCCGCAACACTAAAATCGTTCCATCAACAGATACCTGGAAAAATACTACCCTTGTGTTAATGTCGAAGGGTAACAGAAAAATTGCTTTAGGCTCCAAATTAACGTTCTTGTCGCTAGATAAATTGAAGCAATTAAATTTCAGCGTCTCACTAGAAATCGTAGTTGTAAGATTTCGATCTTAGTCAGAAGACGTTTTTGTACCAGATGGAAAAATCAAAGTCATCATCGAACAGAGTGATCATACAATGGATTGCACAACTAAGGCGTTGTTAACATTGTAATTGAAATCCTTGAACTAGTTACAATTTTACAGAAGTAAATAGAAATTATACTGATCCAGTCAGCCTTCTATTAAGGTGCTTATATTTTTTCATGAACCTGCTATTGTACAATTAAAGTACAGAGACGTCGAAGAAAAGTCAGAATCAACTTCTTCGGGTATCTTGCGCTTTGGCGCTTCACCACTGCATCCTCTTGAATTCCAACCACCCCAATATCTCATTCCGGATTAAGGTGAGGAAGCTACTCTCCCCAACAATAGTATACACGTATAGTATATACGTCTACGAAGGAGTCTCCGTTATTTGTTGTTGTTATTGTTCAGTATTTACCGGCAGTTGAACCTATGCATGTCTTCCCAAATATATAAGACAATGCAAATTATCCAACTAGTAGAAAGAAGGAATTGACATTTCATTGCTCACCCAATCGAAACAATATCCTATAATAAATATTTTACGTCTTTTCAGGTGGCAACGTGGCCGGGACCAAAAATTAATTACAGATCGTCTTACTGATATGTCAAAGAAAGGAATCAACATCAAGAATAGTCCACCACTAATGAAAGCCATTCACCAGTTGGACCCGCGAGCCGAAACGGTTTAATTTACTTAGCTTAGGTTGAAAGTTTAATAGGAATATATTTTTATTTGTTATTTATTCTGACACTTGTTATTATATACCTAGTGTTGTACTACAGTGGAATAACGTGGTTTTTTGACTAAAAATTATTTAATTATTTAAGTTACGCTCATAACATGTTCGAATACCTTCTTTTATACAATGTATCACACTCAATTGTTTAACATTTCCCATTTGATGAAAATTAAATTATTATATTCGACTTACTTACACGTTATAAAATTTAGTTAGTTTATAAACTAAGAAAAACAAATGTATTATATTTCTGCAAGTTACGCTGGTAATATAATCGTGAATTGAAATTGACTTCCACCAAGTGCACAGACTCGAGCCCAAACAGTGTAACGATTAAATTTAACAGAATATTTATATATCTTTATCTTTATTGGTTATTTGTTTCAAAACTTGTTATATATATATATGCTAGCAGTGTGGTACTATCAGTGGGTTAATGTGGTTTTTTGACCAAAAATAATTTAAATATTTTAGTTATATTCATAACATGCTCGAATACTCTCTTACGCATATATATCGTATTTAATTGTTTGATATTTGCATTTGCTGAAAATGAAATGATTATACTGAACTTGTTTATATGATATAAAAACTATTTGGTTAACAAAGTAGGTACAAATGTGTTTCTGCAAGTTCCATCGGTGATATAACCATGAATTGATATTGACTTACACTAAGTGCACGGACGCATTGTCTACATGATTCTATTTTATAGCTTATAAGCAATATTATGATTATGTATAAGCACTAGAATAAGCGGCAAAGTAAAAGTTTATATTTTAATTAATACAATCAATTATTACAAAAGGCTTGTCTTTCGATCTACCTAGTAAAAGTACTATATGGTTCATTTATTATGTTGCAACTCGATACCACAGTTGAAACATGATAAGTAATTGGTAACGAGTTAGTGCTGGGAACACTTCCGTGGAATTCAAGAAGTGTTGGATATCTACTCGAAGAAACCATTGCGCAATAAGGTTGTTCTTGTAAGGTGTTATTGCATTGGGTGCGTTAATGGTTTGTCGACAACTCTGTATTCAGCTCATAAAATGTTAGCTATAAATTATAAACCATCTCCGATTCTGATACGACAGCACGTACTTCAATAAAATAGATTAAGTAAAGTGTCATTGTACGAACTTGATAAAGTAAGATTCTACGTATTCCTGAAAAATACGGGTGGTTGCAGAATTTCAAATTCATTTAGGAAAACTTATTTTTTTCAAATTTTTTTACACATAACATGCTAACAGAAGAAGCAGGAGAACATAAGGACAACCCAGTGTACTACGGTTTTGAAAGTCTGGATATTATAATGACGGTCACATGACCTGAAAGGCCATTCCAAATTCGAGTGCGGCCAAAGATCTATTGTCCGTAGTTATCTGAACATCTGAAGTTAATTTTCGACGTGAACTCTGGGAAAATATTTGGACAGGTTTTTTATACATACCTCTCACAGGAAAAATGAACTTATAGTGCTGAATCGATGTCCTGAGAAATTATTTTTTTCGACCAACTCCATCAACCAAGGCCTGAAAGATGGTCAAGAATTTTCTCCCGACCCTTCCACGGAGCTTTTTTTTTTAATAGACTTCTCTCGGGAGAGGCGAACCTATAGCGCCGAGTGGGTGCCCCGAGATACCATCAAATAACTGTTGCAGTTATTTTTGAACAGTTGCAGGTTGTAAAGCTCCGGGAACACTCGCGTGGGAAGGGAGTTCCACAGCTTCCCCGCTCTGTAGAGGAACGAGTTCTGATGCGGGGATGTTCGCGCCGTCGGGAGATGAACCACAAACGGGTGCGATCCTTCGGATTGTCTTGTGGAGCGCATATAAGCCGAATTGCGTGGAACAATATCACGAATCTCCGATGAACAGTACTCGCGATAATATCTGTAAAACAGACAGTGGTCGGCTATGCGCCGTCGATGTGATAGCGACTGTAGTCCCGACGTCAGCGCCAAGTCCCCGAGCAGGCGGATCGCTCGTCTCTGTATGCTCTCAAGTAGGTAAAGGGTATGTTTAGGAGCCGAGCTCCAAACATGAGAGCAATATTCGAGCGCGGGTCTAATTTGGGATTTATATAGGAGAAGAAGTTGGGCCGGAGTAACATGGTTTAAAAGGGTACTTTACTGAGCTCTTGGGCATGGTGGCTCAAACCTACTACTACTCAGATATTGAGCCGGGCCGCCACATTAGCAAAAATCATCAGTAGAACTTACGTCTGCATAATGAAACGCATGACTCAACATTCTTAGCAACTCACCCATTGAGGAACCAACATGCAATTTTATTATAGTTGAGTAATGACTGTGAAAGTATCTTCAGAAAAAAGAGTGCCAGTATACCTTACATCTATGCTCTAATGACGGCATTGAAGGCAACCTGTGTACCCAATGAGTTTCACTGCTGATTTTTGCTCTTTATCGAAGCGAAGAGCAACGTTCTTTTATATGCGTCTAAAGAAATATGGGAATTGAATTCTAGTTTAGGTCGAAACTCAAACTGTAACCAGATTAGATAAGGTGAAGTTGTGGGTAAGTTTGATCGGGGCGCCGGCAGGGGCGCGGGGTTCACTAAACTTCCATAGTCTAATTCGCTGAAGGTCGTTCACCAAGATTTCACAACAGACTAGTCAACTGTTCCGTCGATAACTGTCCACCAAGAAGAAGCAAAAATGAAAAGACTTGTGGCATGTTTGGTAGTCCAACTGATATTTTATTTAACCTTACGATGAATCTGTACAAAAGTTATTAAACTGTTATCCAAATAACGATATTGTCTACACACGCTTACTCAAAATTAATCACTTAGTTCGATACTTGTAATTAGTGTGTACTCTAAAGGGTATTGTACTCGACGATACTTTACACTCGGGAACGCTTATCGACCCAAAATTTCTTAGCAACCCGTAAATACTTTGAAGGATACATCGCATAAACGTTAGATTATGTTGCGGCTTTCTACGGGTTCACTGGACTCGTGTGCACGGTTTGGGTAACGAAACTCGATTGGGCTGACGGAAGGGCGATGCGCGGTCAGTGGTGGTTGTGACTCGACTGACTGGTTGAAGGTAAGAAAAAGTTCGTCGCGCCGTGGCAGTGGAATCATAGCTAAATAATCTCACTGCCACTTACTAGGAACTTGAAAGGGGTTGCTATGCTTGCATAGGGAATTCATTTCCAGCGAATTACTGCTGTATAGGCTGAGTTAGATTCCCCTATTGCTATGTGTACTGAGAAATCGGTTTTGGAAACACGACCAAGTATGGGCATGAGTTGTCGGTTAGACAAGGGGATATGGGACTTGGTCGTTGCGATGGTTGTTTCGCGGAAATGCAACACATCGTGCTGGTGGCTTACCAGTAAGGGGAATCGGTATTGGATAGGATGGGAGCCGAAATGGTTTTCGGGGGAACTGAATGTCGCTTGGTTACGAGCGGGAAGTATAGTTTAAGCAGGAAGTGAGTCGGAATGATTTTCGGGGGAAATTAGAACTGCTTTGTTGCAAACAAGAGATATAATTTGAATAGGGAATGAAGCGATTTTTGGAAAAATGTATACGGTTCGATGTAGTTGATGGTGATGATTAATATTCCGTTGTAGATTTGAATATGCATTTTATTTTAGCTTGGGAAATGGATTCTTGGTAAGTTAGGGGATGTATGCGATTGCGGATTTGGGAGCGGATGCTGTTGCATATTGGGAAGTGTGTGCTATTGCCGATTTGGGTTGTGGTGACGCGCTGTTAGCGGTCGAAGTCAGGTAGGATTTGTGGATTGGTTCTCCTTGTGATATAGGGAACCCCCACAAAGTATTTATTAAATCGTTTATGAAAGCCCTCTTTTCTCACAGCTTCACATCTGTGGTAGATCCAATTGAAAGTCGAATTACTTCAAAAATCAAGATTTGTTGGTTCCTTGGCCTCGATGATGCAGGCGCTGTTCAAAGATAAAGAATCTAGTTTAACAATTCTGCAAGAGGCAGCACTGACTTCGGTAACTCCCATCGGTATATTTTGTTGAGCTTGAAATTCGATAAGATAATGGTGGAGTACATTTCTAACGCAACTCAAAGTGCTGTCATCAGCAAATGAATGAACTTGGGTTCTGAGTAGTAGAGAGATCGCTTATAAAAATAAGGAATAGAGTAAGTGAGACCATGCAGTACTGGAGCATTCGCGCACACATTCAATAACAACTTCGGAAATATCAAATGTTCGGAGTGCAAAAAAATTCAGCATGTTTCAAAAATGTGCACACGGCTAGGGGGCTGATTGATGCCGATAATGCGGGTTGGTGGTCGGTGACGGCGTAGGTGTTGTTGGCTTGGGTGGGATGGGGAGGCTCCCATGGATGGACGACCATGATTTTGTTGATAATCTCTGCACATACACTGGAGAACTGGATCGTGTAGCGTGAATTGATGAGGGAGCAATGGATGTTTAATCAGGCATTTATTGTAACTTGAGGTGCGTGCGTTGCTATGCTGAGTCTGGTCTATAAACACACCAGGCCCATTAGCAGGATAACTCCTAGATTTTCCACTACGTTCCTGGCCGAATGAACTCTCGTCGAAAGTATCTTGAGGTATGTTGAGAGTCCTTGTGTTCTTGTATGCAGGGTGGTGCGATGTCATAAGACGACTGCTCTCTGAGAGACGTCTGTTGGGTCCTAAGGCGGAGGAGACGGCGTAGTAATCGTGCCTTGCCTCTTTATAGGGAATCCCCCGATGTTTCTATCTCCTGACGGAAGTCCTTTTCATAGTCGACATTGAAGATTTTGTAAATGTATGAGGGTAGGCGAATCATCGTGATTGTGCAATTTAATCAGTTCTTATTGCCGGCCAATGCGTTTTTCGAACGGCTCATACGTCCAGTCAGCTCCTTTTAAATAAGTAACTTCCTTACGCAGATCCTGCGAGCGCTTCAGGTGACTTTCGGTAGTTGAGCCTTGTATCCACGTTCAGGAGAAAAGGGGGATTATCCAGATACACCACTGTAGTTATCGTGAAAACCTCGAGGCCAAATTTACTCGAGGAACGGTGAACGAATCCGGAGATCCGGAGACACCAAAGACAAGAAAACAATTTTTGCCTCGCTATGAACTCTTTATTTTTTTTGTGATGTGGTTCTATGTCACGTACGGCCAGGGGTTCGGCCTTTGAAATTCAACTAATGATCGACTTATATTTTGTTGGCCATAGGTTCGGCCTCGGAACTTTAACTGATGTATTTATACTTTGTTGGCCATAGGTTCGGCCTCTGAAATCTACTAATCACGAAATTGAAATTCACTCCCCTTTTATAGAATTTTTAGTTGAGAATTGTCAACTATTTTATGGTCAAAATTCCCAGAAACACACATAAGAATTTGCGTTTCAATTTGAGTTGTGTTCTGGGAATTTGTTAGAGGCTTTAGTTGGATGGGTTCTAGGAAGGGAAATCATGAAATGCGTTTTGAATTTAGCATTTCATGATTTTTTAGGAATTGAGTCAATGTACGATGAATTAACTTTTGGTTAAATTCGTTGTGCATGTGACTCAATATGGGATTTGAAATGAAGCAATGGAAAATTTGGGATTTGGGTTTATTATGTGGAATTGAATCAATGAGTGATAAATTAACTTTGGGTTAATTTATTGCTCATATGATTCAATATGAAATTAGGAAATTTAGGAATTGATAATATTGGGGATTTGGATAGGGGTAGCGATTTAGGATCGCTACATCCCTCCCCCCTTTAGAAAAGAAAATTAATCTAGAAGAGATTAATTTTCTAGAATGGGTGGAAAGCAAAGGGTGGTGGCATTTCAACTTCGCGATAGTTTACATTTGTTTTAATTTAATTTTACATTTTTTGAGTTACTTGGTTGTCTTTATCAACATGGTTTAAGTATATTTTAAGAATGGGCATATGTGTTATAAAGGTAAGTAGGTGGATTTTAAATTAGTAAAGGTTTTGGTTTAATTTGTGTTTTACAATGTTGTTTTTCTAACGTAGGCTTAAGGGTATAAGATGTTGATATTTATAATTTTTTGATTTGGACGTAATGCTAGATTAGTAACTTAATAGGTAAATGTGTATTTTACAATATGTTTTATTATTTTTCAGTAAGTTTAAAGGTAGGTTCATATAATTGTAAGGTTTGTTAATGTTAAGTAGTTAAGATTAATAATTATTGTTAATATAAAAGTTAGTAATAGTAATGGGCTAAATTATTTTGGATTTGCCAATAATTTTGTTCAGCTACTTTTACTTTTTTTTTTTTTTTTTTTTTTTAAATTTAGTTTATAAACTGCCTTCCTCGTTGAGGGTTAATGTTTGTACGTGAATTCTTGTGTACTTGATTGTTTTTCTATATCAATCTTAGTTTTATTTGTGTGTTATATGTAGTGTTACGTTTATTTGGTAGTTAACTTAGGTGTATCTTTCTTATTTGTTTGTTTTTAGATCTAGTATTAAATAATTTGGTTATGTTGTTAACAGGTCTTATTTAAAATGAAAGTAAATTTTACAGTAAATAAGTTTTAAATTAAGGTATAAAAGGTCAAAGTAAATATTTTTATTTCAATTTGGTTTTTTATTGATAGTGGGGTTTTTTTTTTTTTTTTTTTTTTTTTTTTTTTTTTTTTTTTTTTTTTTTTTTATAAATGTAATTATGTTTAAAGAGGGTCTTATTCTAGTAATACATGTATTTTTGAAATGGTTACAATTTTGTTTGTTATTTATAAATTGCCTTACTTATTGAGGGTTAATGTCTGTTTTGTTTTTTTTATATTTTACATTTGTTTTAATATTCTTTTGTATATTATTTATTAGTTTTTATATTTTCTGATAATTTTTGTGTCGTCTTTTATTTCTGTCCATATTGTGTATTTATAAATATCTTTGGCTGGTAGGTTATTGGACTGTGGTACACCTTGGGGATAGCATACGTTTAGGGTTAATAGTGGGGCACGGTTATTTGGAAGGGTTAGGATTTAGAAATAAGGTTTTAGTCTATTGTTGTGGGTTACCACCGGTCTTCGGCCCATTTTGATGACCGTATTGACTGGTCCTTTTATGGCAGTAACTAGGAAAGGTCCCTTCCAAATGGATGCCAGTTTGCCTTGCGGTTTTCGTTTTTTATTAGGACTTGGTCCCCCACGTGGAATGTGTGTGATCTGATTTGGTGGTCATAGTAGGCTTTTGATTTGTGCTTATTTTCCAATTGGTTACGTTTTGCTATCGTGTAGGTTTTTTGCAGTTTGTACCTAAGGAGTTGGTAATAGCTTTCGTGGTTGTAGATGGGTTCGGGTTCACGTTTTAAGTTAGAGGGGACTTCTGGGCAGAAGCCATATAGACAATCCATTGGTGTTAACTTGGTGCTATCATGTGTACTGGTGTTATACACGAAGGTGGCGGTTCGTAAGTATTGATCCCAAGTATTTGGGCTCTCGTCAATTACTGTACGTAGGTATTCCACCAATGGCCTGTGGGCCCTTTCCAGTGCTCCGTTAGACTGCGGATGGTAAGCTGTTGTTTGCAGTTTCTTTATTCGAAGGAGTTTGCATAGTTTTTTGAACAGTTCGCTGAGGAAATTTGTTCCCTGGTCTGTCACTATTTGTTTGGGGATGCCATATCGTGAGATAATTTGGTCAAATATTGTTTCAGCCACTTTTTGTGCTTCTGCGTTTGGTAGGGCATAGCAGTCCATTATTTTAGTCAAGTTGTCTTGGAAAGTCAGTATATATTGGTTTCCGGAGTTAGATTTTTCTAATGGCCCGACGATGTCCAAGTATACTTTATCAAAAGGTTTCTCGGCTACATCCGTTATAACCATTGGCATTCGGAGTTGGGGTGTTGTTTTCATCGTCTGGCATTTCTTACATTTTTTGATATAGGTTCGGATGTCTCTTAACATGTAGCGCCACCGATATTTTTTACGAATGCGATTGTATGTTTTTCTAACTCCCTGGTGTCCTCCAAAAGGGGAGTCGTGGTAATCTCGTAGGATGGTTAAACATTCCTCGGGTTTGGTGGTGAATTCGGGGTTGATTTCGGTCTTAACCCGGAGTTTGTCCTTGTTCGAATCACCCTTTGGATTACTTTGCGCCGTACTATCTGTATCCTTCGACGTCTCCTCTTTCTTGTTTTGATCTTTTTCCACCCGTTTTTGTGCTCGGGTTACCACGTTACATTTAATAGCTGGGGGGTTGTTTGGGTTTGGGGAGGTGGGTTCCTTAGATTGTTTCGGGTCTGTTTGTGGTTTGATGTTTTCATATGGTATACGGCTGAGGGCGTCTGCGTTTGTGTTGTATTTTCCAGGTTTATATTCGATTTTATAATCATATCCGGCTAGCTTACGGTGGAAGCGTGTTAGTCGACTGGTGGGGTCGTTGAGGTTGAATTCTCCTTTCAGGGGCTTGTGGTCGGTATATATTGTAAATTTTCTGCCCTGTAGGTAACACCTGAAATTCTTTACCGCCCATACGACGGCCAGCAATTCCCTTTCGATTGTGGAATAATTTCGCTCCGCTTTGTTGAGCGTGCGGCTGGCGTATGCTATTGGTTGGTCTTTTCCCACCGGGCCTTGTGAGAGGACTGCTCCTAATGCTTCGGAACTAGCGTCGGTGGTTAAGTTAAAATCCCTGGAGAAATCTGGGTATATTAATAGGGGTGGTGTTACCAGCAGATTCTTAATGTCTTCAAATGCCCGTTGGCAATTTTCGCTCCACGTGAATTTTATATTCTTTCGGATTAAGTTCGTAAGTGGTCGGACAATCTTTGAAAATTGGGGAATGAATTTTCTATAATAATTTGCCATTCCCAAGAATGATTGCACTTGTCGCACTGTTTTGGGGACGGGGAAATTGCGCACGCTAGCTGTGGTATTCGGGTTGGGTAGTGCTCCTTTTTCCGAGCATATATGGCCCAGGTATACCACCTCCTTTTGTAGAAAGCAACATTTCTCCGGTTGGAGTCGGAGATTGTATTGTCTTAATCTGTTGAAGACGCGTTTTAGTTTGTTATTGTGGTCATCGAGGTTTTTTCCGTATATCACTATGTCGTCCAGGTATACGAAACATTCTAATCCCTGGAGACCTGTGAGGATATAGTTCATTAATCGTTGGAAGGTCGCCGGTGCCCCTTTCAACCCGAATGGCATGCGCTTAAATTCGTAATGTCCGAAGTTTGTGCTGAACGCGGTTTTTTCCCTATCCTTTGGATGTACTGGGACTTGGTGGTATCCGCTGGCCAAATCCAGGGTAGAGAAATATCGGGAGTGCCCCAATTGGTCTAGGATATCTTCGATCCTAGGTAATGGGAATGCATCTCCTATAGTTTTTTCGTTCAGTTTTCGGAAGTCTACTACGACTCGCCATCTTTTTTCCCCATCCGGTCCTGGTTTTTTGGGTACCACCAGGAGAGGTGAATTCCATGGGCTTTTGCTGGTTTGAATTATTTCATTTGCCAGCATTTCCTCCAGTTGATCGTTTATTACTTGTTTTTGTGTTTGTAGTAACCTATACATTTTTTGATTTATTGGGGGTTGGTCCCTAATGAGTGGTATTTTGTGCGATATTGCTTGGGTATGTGGCAGTTTATCTCCCTTTAAGTAAAATATATCTGCGTGATCTTGGCATAGTTTTAAAATACAGTCATGCTCCTCCTGGCTCAGGGTGTCGCTTAGTCTGAGCTCGTTTTCCAGCTGTTTTTTACGATATTTTGAGGGTTCTTCCTCTGGGGGTAGTTGCTTTAAATGGTGTATGTTACAACGTTTTTTAATTATACATCCCTCTGCTCCTTTTTTGGGAGAGGGTGCCTTTGGAGTTTTATTAATATCCAGGTTTTTATTAAATGCGTGTTTTAGAGACATTATTTTGTAATTTTTCAGCGGAGTTAAGGATAGTTTACAGGAGGTGATTTTGACTGGCTTGGTTCCCGTGTTTAGTATGCCTATTGCCACATTATTTCCTGCCGGTAAAATGGTTTCAGCCAAGAATACTCCTTTCTTTATTTCCCGTTTTGAACTGATCATGGCTTCTTTTATTGTTACAGGTATTCGTATGATTTTTGTAGTTCGTGCCGGAATATAGGTCTTTTTAACGAGTTTTACTTCTATTGGCTCTGTGTCCGTTTTGGTTTGGGCTGGGCTTTTGTGGGTTTTGTCTTGGTGACGCTATTGATGGTCTTAGTAACCTCTTTGAACTTTGTTACCTTGGGTATAGGTGGACCTGCTTTCTCGAACGGGATTATATTTTCTTCCTCGTTGTAGGTGGTTGATGGGAACACCAATTGTTGGTTTGGGCCATCCACGTTGCAGTGTTTCGAGAGGAAGTCGTTTCCTAGTAGACCGTCTTCTGGAAGATCGGGCATATTGCTCACTACTTGGAACGTGCAGGGAATTTTAGATTTCAAATTGAAATTTCCCTGGCAACTTCCTAGGGTTTTTCCCTTACCAAACGGTGTTTCCAATGTGCAGGTTTCTTCGGTAACTATTGGGACGTGTTGTTTGATTTTTGATTTCTTGATCAAGCTTACCTCAGCGCCTGTGTCCACTACTAGGCGTACCTTACCGTCTTTACTTATGTCCAGGGGGAGGTGGACAATTGGGCAGGCTAATGTCGGCGTCTGAGGTGGCACCCTTGATTTTTTTATTGATTCGGTCGGGTCTGGGGATTTTGGCCCGACCGGGAGCCGTTTCCCGAATAGTGCGCTTGGTCCCGAGACTCCCATTTCCTTTTTTGTTGACATTCATTTAGACGGTGGCCCGGTTGACCACAAAATTCACAGACCTGGCTTATATGTAATACTCTGGGTCCATGTGTGGGTTCCGTACGGTGCCGTGTGGGGCTGTTTCTGTTTGTTGTCTCGTTTTGGCTTTTTAGCCGTCGGCAGTCACGGATGTCGTGGTTTGCCTGGCGGCAGTGTGTGCAGAAGGGGGTATTCTTTCTTTTGTTGCATTCTGCATAGGTGTGTCCTAATTTTCTGCAATAACTACAGGTTACACGGGTATCCTGTTTTGTCCATCTGGCCGGGGACATGTTTGTCCTGTTTTTTCCATCAGCGAATCTATTGTTACATCTCCCATTAATAGTAAGAATTGTTGGTGGTAAGGGTTTGTTAACCCCTTCTTGTAGATGCTTTTAGCGAAATCATCTAATTGTGTCTTTACTGCCTCAGACAGTAAGGGACCATATTTTAGCTCCGCGGCTTTTTTGCATTCCATTAATAATTTTTTCAGTCGTAGTTGGAAGAGAATAATAGCTTCTGCTGGGTTTTGTCGAATGGCTAAAAGTTTATTTACCAGGTCTTGGTAATTTTCTACCGGTAAATAAACTTTTCTCAACACGTCCTCGGCTTCCTGAAAGGTTGCGAACGGAGTGGACGCGAAGAGGGCAGAAGCTTCTCCCCTCAGTCTAGTGGGGAATATCTGTAGAAAAGCCTCGTGTTCTTCGGTCCTGAGGCAGTTTAAGACCCCCTTGCAGCAATCCAAGAATGTTTCCAGCTCTGTACCTATATGCGGATTTAATTCCCCGGAGAAGATGGGGATTAGCTGTGCTGACAGCTTCGCAACCTTTGTATAATCAATAGCCATTGTTTCAAAGGTTACGAGATCCGTTTGGTGCTGAGGAGCTGAAATTTCTGGTAGGTTTGGGCTAAGGTCGCGAGTTTTTATCGGAGGGGTTATTTCGATGATAGTTCCGCTACGGAGTTTTTTGGGTGAAGGATTCAAAGTGTCGTGGGGCGTAGTAGTGTTTGGGGTGGTTCCTAATTCCATAGATCAGGAGGGGGTAAAATGGTAGTGTCAGTGTAAATGGAGGAGAGGGGCTACGGGTATGTATGTTTTAGGTGTCTTCTATCCCAAGGGCGAGTGTCGATATAATTAATTTGTTTGGCAATTTAAATATATGAGTATAAAATATAAATTGTAGGTATGTGCACAATATAGACGGAGATGGAGGCGACCGAGTCTTAGAAGTTGGTTTTGTTTTGTTATAATTTTTGTTTTTGGGGTAAAGCAAGTTAGAATTATATGTTATGTTTTTTGTGTAAGAGTAGAAAATAATATCTTTATGGGAAATATGGTTAGAAAGAAAGAATGCTTACTTAGATTTAATTGTTAACTGCTGCTCGTCTTGGTCCGGTGCTGTTGGGGCTGCTACTCGGTGGGGCTGCTGCGTAGCGGTTGTTGTTTGGCTATTTTGTTGTTTGTTGTTTTTTTTTGTGTGTGGGAGTTTCCTTTTTGTTGGTTTATGAATCGTACTTCCAGGGCCAGACTCAGCCTCGGATGGAAGGGGAAGGGTGTCTTGCCCAGTACGTTCGTTCAAGGTTATTGTTTTTTTTTTTGTTTATTTTCCTGTATTTTCTCGTTTATTATATATATATATATATGTTTTATATGTAATTTTACTTAATGAATTAAAATCATTAAAGCGAACGTTCGTTTTGTCGCTAGTTTTTTTTTTCTTTTTCCTCCTTCTGGAATGCTGAATCTAACTTTCTCCTTGTTAGCTAAGATATGAATCCTGCTGCTATTATATCGTTGTTTTGGAAGTACACTTGAGACATTCGATGGCGAATTATGTTTGTACGATATTTTAGGTAGTAAATATAACTTCTGCTGAATTAAGGAGTCGACGCTATTTGTCTTACGGTTTTTTAAAGCGATGATTGATTTGATGTCCTTAAGTGCTGAGAAAATATTCTTTGCCGCAATATCTGTGCTGCTGATGTCAGGTGAAAATCCTTGTATGACAGTAGATTGGTTATGCTTATTTATCCATGGTTTTTCTTGTGGTGTTTTTTGTAGGTTTGTAGGATTTAGGGTTTAGTAGCTCTTATTAGAACCGTCCGTTCTATGGCTTTACCTAAATCCTACCGGCTGGGCCAGTTGTTGGGTCCTAAGGCGGAGGAGACGGCGTAGTAATCGTGCCTTGCCTCTTTATAGGGAATCCCCCGATGTTTCTATCTCCTGACGGAAGTCCTTTTCATAGTCGACATTGAAGATTTTGTAAATGTATGAGGGTAGGCGAATCATCGTGATTGTGCAATTTAATCAGTTCTTATTGCCGGCCAATGCGTTTTTCGAACGGCTCATACGTCCAGTCAGCTCCTTTTAAATAAGTAACTTCCTTACGCAGATCCTGCGAGCGCTTCAGGTGACTTTCGGTAGTTGAGCCTTGTATCCACGTTCAGGAGAAAAGGGGGATTATCCAGATACACCACTGTAGTTATCGTGAAAACCTCGAGGCCAAATTTACTCGAGGAACGGTGAACGAATCCGGAGATCCGGAGACACCAAAGACAAGAAAACAATTTTTGCCTCGCTATGAACTCTTTATTTTTTTTTGTGATGTGGTTCTATGTCACGTACGGCCAGGGGTTCGGCCTTTGAAATTCAACTAATGATCGACTTATATTTTGTTGGCCATAGGTTCGGCCTCGGAACTTTAACTGATGTATTTATACTTTGTTGGCCATAGGTTCGGCCTCTGAAATCTACTAATCACGAAATTGAAATTCACTCCCCTTTTATAGAATTTTTAGTTGAGAATTGTCAACTATTTTATGGTCAAAATTCCCAGAAACACACATAAGAATTTGCGTTTCAATTTGAGTTGTGTTCTGGGAATTTGTTAAAGGCTTTAGTTGGATGGGTTCTAGGAAGGGAAATCATGAAATGCGTTTTGAATTTAGCATTTCATGATTTTTTAGGAATTGAGTCAATGTACGATGAATTAACTTTTGGTTAAATTCGTTGTACATGTGACTCAATATGGGATTTGAAATGAAGCAATGGAAAATTTGGGATTTGGGTTTATTATGTGGAATTGAATCAATGAGTGATAAATTAACTTTGGGTTAATTTATTGCTCATATGATTCAATATGAAATTAGGAAATTTAGGAATTGATAATATTGGGGATTTGGATAGGGGTAGCGATTTAGGATCGCTACACGTCGCTCACCATGAGAGGCAGTGTTTCGGGCCGCACACCCACAGCCTCACCCGCAACCGAACGTCACGTAAGTCAATTTAAAATACTAATATATTAATTGTTATAAGATATATACCTAATAACTCTCGGGAATTCTGATTTTCGTCCTATATCTACATTTGATGTCGGTTGACCATGATGTAATGGCCCCTTTCGATCCACCTGACGTGGTCATGTCCCACACTATTTGAGTTTGGTGAGGTTGCTTGACGGGGTCGTTGATATGTAGATACCGTGGGAAGCCGCCCGCCACGAGGAACACTGAAAACTTCTGCCTTTCTTGTGGTATCTGCGTAGGATGGTCGATTTCGAAGGCGCTGGTCTTGGGCACGAGCTCGGCCACCTACTACCTTGATCGAGATAAAATGCATTGAAGAGGTCGATCTCGGACACGACTCATCACCGATGTTGCGCTTTGTGGTTGGGTGCACGAGGTCGTGGTTTCTCTGAGTGGTTGGAATGGAATTTCCTTGTGCTTCCGTGATTTGCCTTAATGTCTTTGAGTAGGTGATACCCCCTGATCGTCTCTCGCCCTTGCGACGATCCTGGGGGCGTGAAGTGTGTTCGGCCGTTTGGTTGCGCGGTGGTCGATGGTGGGCTGCTCCATGAACGTCTTGTAATGCCCATGGAATCGATGCCGATGAAACCTTTCATTCATCCCCTTAGAGGAGTTGCGATCTGTGTTCGCAGAGTCGATCTGGGTTGGAGTTGTAAGTTCGCAACCCACGATCAATGGTCATATGGTGTCCGGTGACAAGTCTCGCCACACCGGAGCTGGATGACGTGTGGGTCCTGCGCCTGTTAGCACCCATCCCAAGTGAGTAGCCTTCGAGAATGAGGGCGGGATATAGGTCTGCTCCAATGATGAGGTTCACCTTGTCACCGGAGGCGATATTCAGATCTGCAAGGTCCAGATCCGCCACAAACGAGAGATTACGTGCCATCGTTTGTTATTGAGGCACGTACCCCGAGAGCCGCGGCAATACGAAGGGTTTCAGTGTCCAACGTTGTAAGCTGTGGAGGCGAGGGACGATGGTGATTGTTGTTTGCGCTTTCGGAGTAATGGTGGCGTTAGAACCCAATAACTTGGACATCATGTGGTTGAAGGTCATGCTGGGGTATTCTGTTACATTTCTTAGATGCCTTTGCCGTTTACCGAATGACGATCGATCGGGGACACTTTCCGAACATCTTTCACGTACCGTCGACTGGATACAGATTAACCATCCTGCTTCTGAAATTGTCGTTCTTGGGGATTTTAATGTACACAACTCCGGCTAATTGGTACATTCTAACAGAGCTGACGAGGCTGGGATGCTAGCGGAGATGTTCGCTGTTAGCCGCAATTTGACTCAACTCGTGGAGAAATCTACGCGAGTGCCGGATACCCGAGGTGATTATGCGAACACTATGGATCAGTATTTCATATCCGGGCCGAGCGTTTTTACCGTGGAAATTGCTGCGCCACTGGGAAAGTCGGATCACTGGTTGGTATGGGTCGCGCAACCACATGCATTTCAAGCGAATAACCGATCTAGGAAGCTTCGCCATGTATGGAGGTCTTTCTGTGCTACTGCCCCACAGACCTGCAGGCGCTCTTCATCTGTGTGCACAATCTCTCGATTATAATATATTCTTTTATCTATGCCCGACCGACACAGAATGGAAGACAGTCCAAACGAGAAAAAATTCGAAGGACAATAGGTATCCACGTGACAAAGGCGGTCAACAAGCACGGGTCAAGACCAGTACTAGTTCCAACACAACTGAACAAAGAACAGACAACTCGCCCTTAGGTGGGAGAGTATTCACAGTCAGTCGAAATACAACCACGAAACGAGCCGACCGAGTAGTCTTCCACTCCCCGTAGCGTTCCGCATCAAGGGGATCCAAGGAGGTCCAGACCGCGGTCGGTAGTAAACCGGAAACCCTACTCACACAGGGGGAGGGCCAGTTACCCCAACACCAAGACAACACCCCGCAGGCCGGAAAAAGTTAGAAAAGATGATGCATTGGTGGTCCATTCACCACAAAACCCTTCGGAGACAGAAATTTTAGGTAGAATTTTAGGTAGGTGGAAGAAACCTGGTGGTGCACAACAACAGGCTGAACCCGTACTACGAATAGAGGAGGCCAAAAACGGACAAACTACGACAAACAAAGGGAAGTAACGCACCACAGCCGGTGCAAGGTTACACTCTACACCCTATACTTTGTAGCCGAGCTTCATTCCTCTTCTAAGAATGAAGCTACCACACTTTCGGTGGGGAAGGTATTGTTACGAACCTCGTGGACATGCCCTCGCCCAACAACTAATCCCCACGACTTTAATTTCCCCTTTCTACCGGTAAATTGGAAAGTAGAAAATATAAACTACTTTATGCAAATTCTACTAGGCAGAAATAATAATAATAAAAGGCGTTGGTGCCGAATAAAAAATAAAAACGTCAAAAAAAAAAAGATTATTAAGAAAACAGATTTGAACTAGAACGCACATGTCGGGAAAACGCTTCGGATTTGAATAACTTCTAAAACATTTTAAAGATTTGTCGGTATCCACGACTGAAACGAGTAACGAAACAAAGGAGTAGATATTACGCAACCGAAAAGAAAGAATCTGCCTTTACAACAAAGCGGACGAAGTCCCGGAACAACGGACCAGCGGGCCCGATCTGGGGGATCAAGATACAACACCCCCTGCACTCAGGATTCAGCCACAACGACCAAAGAACGGTCCAACAATTCAAGCCCCTGATAAGTAAGTCATCTTCCTTTAATTAGCACATTTAAATTATATTTAAATTGTTACCATAATAACATAACACGTCCTGAGGCATTGTCTCTCAAAAATCCGAATCTTTTCCATTAAGCTAGGTCCCACATCAAACCACAGTGGAGATCCATTTATGATCATCGGCCGGATGAGAGCCATGTAGTATATAACTTTAACTCTGCTGTCAAGTTGACTACTATGAAACAGTCTTCTTGCCATAGCATAAGTTTTCTTTGCCCTGGCCAACGCAGCCTCTACCTGTTTGTTAAAATATAGATACTGATCCAGCCAGATGCCCAAGTATTTGACTACATTTTTGTTTCCGGTGTTTGTTCGTGTGGTCCCATAATAATTAACTTTCGCCAGTTTTTCCCGGTATCTCTGGTAGCTTCAGCCAGTGGTGTTCTAAAGAGGATGGTTTCACACTTCTGGATATTGATTTTGAGTTTCCGGTTGTCGCAGTATCGCTGAACATCAGTGAAATCCCCTTGTAATAGTCTGTTAATGATTTTAATTTCTGGTGCTGTTCTATATATTGTAGCGAGCTTAGGGTTCGCTGGATTAATTATTTTTAATAAATAAGAGCCGTTAAATCGATTTTGAATTAATGTAACACTTTATTAGTCCGTTAATAACAACCGTTACTTTCACCGTACACTTGACGATTTCTTGACTTATCCCTTCCGTACTTATCGCGTGTTTGACTGCTTACTTCTTTTCTTCTTCTCCCCGATCTGCGTGCGACGTATTTATACCGTTTTTCCTCATTCTGATTTGTTGTTTCCTTTCCGTCCGTTCCATAGCCTCGAATTTTCTATTGCTCACAGTCTCCAGTTTTTTCAGTACTTTCTAGAATATGCTAGTACTTTGTTTCGGACTTTCTAGAATATTGTAGTACGGATTGTCATATGCGTCACACTACCCTCCGCCTAGATTAGTTCGGGTTAATAAAAGTCGCCAGTCGGTCACGATGTACCACCTTCATCTTAGCGTTCGGTCTTCGCTGAATCCTATAGACAACGTCGTCAATTCTTGTGAGAATCTTATACGGTCCTTCCCAATGTTGCTGCAACTTCGGAGACCTTCTCTTTTGCCAATGAGGGTTATAAAGCCACACGTTATCGCCTGCATTAAATCCGGATGCGTTGGCTCGAATGTCGTACCTTGTTTTCATCCTGTCACTTGATACCTTGATTTGCTTTCGAACCAAATGATGAATCTCATCGATGCGATTTCTCCATTCGGCTACGTAGTCTTCAGTCTTATCTATGGCGTCTGGAGGTATCTCGAATCGCAGATCGGCTGGTAATCGTATCTCTCGTCCAAATATAATTCTTGCTGGAGAATGGCCTGTCGTATCGTGATTAGCCGATCTATAGCTCAGGAGAAAGGTTTGTACATATTTGTCCCAATCTCGTTGATGATCACTAACGACCTTCGATAAATGCCCTTTTATTGTTCGGTTGAACCTTTCGACCATTCCGTTTGACTGCGGATGTAAGGGTGTGGTCCTGGTTTTCCTTACGCCCAGTGTCGCACAGATGCCTTGAAATATCTGTGATTCGAAGTTTCGGCCTTGATCGGAATGAAGCTCACAGGAAGCTCCATATCTGCTGATCCAATTATTGATAAGCTGCTCAATGACGGTTGTTGCTTCTTGGTTTGGAATTGGAAGGACTTCCACCCACTTGCTGAAGTAATCCACGATGACCAACATGTATTTGTTGTTGTCGTTGGTTTTTGGGAATGGTCCTGAGATATAAATCGCAATTCGCTCGAAAGGGGAACCCACGTTGTACTGCTTCATAGCGCTCCGTGGTTTTGCTGTTGGTCCTTTGGTCGCAATGCAAGTTGTGCACTTCCTACACCACGACTCGACGTCATCTCTCATGTGAAGCCAGTAGAATCGAGATCGTAATTTTGAAAGTGTCTTACTAACTCCCAGATGTCCACCGTGGGGCCCCGTTGTGCATTTCTGTTAGTATATCCTTCACTTTTGATGGTGGGACTAGAATCTGCATTCGATGGGATTTTCCGTCCGCGGCTTCCCATTAACGCTTAAGAATTCCATCTTCCACCAGCAAGGAATTCCATTGTGCCCAATATGCCTTAAATGTCCCACTCTTGTCGGAAATATTGTTCCAAGTTGACCGCTCGTTCTTTTCTTTGTGTTCCAGGATTAACGACATATCTTCATCCTGAAGTTGAGCTGCGCGTATATCTTCACTCGTCCACCCATCTAGTACTTCTACTTGTACATTTCGCAGGTCGTACGCCTCTTTCTCTTCCACTCTATGACAATGTTTACAATTTGGCTTACATGGTCTTCTTGATAGAGCATCAGCGTTATTATGCACCTTCCCTTGCTGAATTGAGTTTATCATTGATACCGGTGCACATTCTGCGGCTAACTCTCCTTTTCTTATTGCGACCGGCTCCTCGGACACATTTAGTATTCTGACAGGTACAATGTGCTTCTTCACCTCAGATTGGTCCGTTGATAGTCTCCTCTTATGATTAGCGCATGAACAACAATTTTTACTTGATGTTTCATTCATTCGTCGACGTTTCCTACAGCCAACAGAGATGTGGCCAACTCCGCCGCATGTCCAACACTTCATATCAGGTCTCGGGGTTCTCCGTTGTATGTTACATGCCCGATTCTTTGGCAGGAACGTTCCTCGACGGACATTTCTCGGACTCCATATGTACTCCTGGTGGCCAGTTTAGCAGATTCATATGCCAATGCGAACGCCAGTATCTCATTAGTCGTCTTCTTTCCTGCTAAACGAACGGCTTGTTGCAAGTCCCGATCTTGGAGTGCATTTATAAATGCACCCACTGCTACCTCGTTCAGAAATTCGTTAGTCATATTTGAATAAGACAAGTTTGCCAATCGCTCAATGTCTGCCTGCAACTGTTGAAGATTTTCTCCAGGTTTCTGCGTTCTGCTCCGCAGTTGCATGCGGTAGATCTGCTGCATGTCATAGTCTCCATAGCTAGCTTCAAGGCCGTCTCTTACCGCTTGGAAATCTGTTTGCTTCTCTGCTGGTATGGTTTGTAGCAATTCTGCAGCCGCCCCGCGGAGTGACACGATTAATGATGTTGTCTTTTGCTCATCCGACCATTTATTATAATTGGCCGCAGTGTCAAACTGACGTTTAAATACGGAGTAGGGTCCTGTTCCATCGAAGGTTGGCGGTTGCATCCTTGTATCTTTGAACTCATGTTGATTGCTAGGCGATGTCTTATTTCTCTCAACACACTCAAGTTCCTTTTCGATTCGCGTTATTTCATCGGTGACTTTTAGATCCAGAATTTCTACTTCGTTTCGAATTTTTTCCTTAAAGTGTTGAAAATTACATTTCATCCACTGCGTTTGGGCATCCAACTTTCCATTAACATCTGCAGCTTGCGCGTCCAATTTTGTCATCATTATCCAGAACATCTCCGAAATGACCAACTGTGGCGAACTCTTCTCCGTTACATTGGCACCATCTTGACTCGCTGTTTCTTCTCCATCCGGACAGTCTGGCCCAATCGTAAAAACATATGTGTCGACATCAATACCCCCTTCCTCCATTGCTGCTTGCAGACGCTGTCGAAGAATTTGCTTCTGTCCTCTGCTATCCAGATTCCGGTTTTCAAGTTCCTTCTTCAGCTCAGGAACGCGAAGATCCTCCAAATGTCGATCTGACATCGTCACAATACACTTTCACTGACTTATTCACTTCACCAATAATTAATCGCACTTCTGACGCCAATTGTAGCGAGCTTAGGGTTCGCTGGATTAATTATTTTTAATAAATAAGAGCCGTTAAATCGATTTTGAATTAATGTAACACTTTATTAGTCCGTTAATAGCAACCGTTACTTTTACCGTACACTTAACGATTTCTTGACTCATCGCTTCCGTACTTATCGCGTCTTGCACTGCTTACTTCTTTTCTTCTTCTTCCCGATCTGCGTGCGACGTATTTATACCGTTTTTCCTCATTCTGATTTGGTGTTTCGTTTCCGTCCGTTCCATAGCCTCGAATTTTCTATTGCTCATAGTCTCCAGTTTTCCAGTACTTTCTAGAATATTCTAGTACTTTGTTTCGGACTTTCTAGAATATTTTCGTTCTGATTGTCATATGCGTCACAATATTATCAGATCGTCTGCATACGCAATAGCCTGATGACGAGGCCCTATCAAGTCCCTAGTGTACATATTAAAAAGGATCGGAGATATCACCGCTCCCTGTTGCAGACCGTTTTTTAATTTTGTAAGTAATGTTATAGGTCACATTGCCACTTTTGATGACGAATTTCCTTCCATTCAACATGGCGTATAGTATATACGGTAGTGGTTTATGAGTGCCTAATCTCATTAGCTTGTAGTATAACCCTTCTAGGCAAACGGTGTGGAAGGCCCCTTCGAAGTCAATCAAACAGGCAACTGTGCACTATTTCTGACTTTTATTCTACTAAATATCTGAAACCAGTTTAGCTGCGGCATGTGTGGTTTCATGACCACCTTTAAAACCAAACTGGTTATTTGGGACAATGTTATTGTTCTCAACCCATTTAAGTACAGCCCTGTTTAGTATCTTCTCGAATACTTTACTGATACTCGGTAGCAAACTGATCGATCGTAGATTTTTAGGGTTTGATCTGTCTTTCCCTTTTTTTGGTAACGGTTGGATGATGGCTGTTTTCCAACGTACTGGATAGTGTGCGTTGATCAGCGCGTTGTTAAACAAGACTGAATATATGTCCGTTGTGACTGGAGGAAAATGTTTGGGTACGATATTGGGTACTCCATCGATACCCACTGATTTTTTATTTCTTAATGATGTAAAGACGCCATGGGCTTCTTCACTAGTGATCGAAAGGCTGTTAGCGCTTTACGTAGTGATCTCGGCGTTTGCCGTATTTTCATTACTGAATTCGATAAAACCATGGTTTTCTGATTGCTACTGTAAAATGTCATTTCGAATATGACGATACTTCAATACAACTCTATCCTCCAAGTCATGGTTGCGGCGAATTACTTCATTTGCCTTGTACAGTTCCCGAAAGACGGCCCCTGCAACATTCACTTTTTCCAAGGGATCTTCAAACACAAACAGTTCATCATTTAGTATGGCGTTGTTTGTGTCTATGCCTATATTTGTCAGCATTCGTTGGTTTTCGTCAATTCGTGGTATTTGGAGACACGGAATTTCGTTTTCATTACTCCGTCTAAGTATTTTATTTATTTGCGGGAACAACTTTGTTGTTCCAATACAAATTTGCTGATAGCCTATAGTTGGCTTTTATCAGCTGTTGGAGATTTTTTAATCTGGACTTCAGTGATATTATCTCCTGGTCGTGCCTATTAATAAATCGTCTGTACCATAGTTTTAGTTGAGACAGAAGTCTACTTTTTTTTCTGTGAAGTGCGTCAAGTGTGGCGTTTCGGTACATGTTCATGTGTGTGGTTTTTAGTATTGTTTTGTCCATAGTTTGTTTTATGGTTTCGTCCATCTTTTGTACGAGGGTTGCCTTTTATATTTCGGGATTAGAGAACAAAAACAAATATTGATCATCGAAAATCACTTTATTGTTTTTCAAAATATTCCCCATGAAGATCTATACACTTTTGCATGCGTTTGAACCAATTGTCGAAGCACTTTTGCCACTCTGATTGAGGTATCTCCAACACATGCATTCTGAATCCAGCAACCGCTTCTTCAGGTGTCGAAAAACGTTGACCTCTCAGTTTGTTTTTTACGTACGGGAATAAAAAGAAGTCATTCGGTGCCAAGTCAGGACTATACGGCGGATGACCCATCAAATCGATGTATTTTTTGAGCATTTCTTTCGACCAATTGACACGAGCCTTTTTTGGGCGATTGACAAATTGTGTGGGATCCAACGCGAACAAATTTTTTTGACAGTCAAATGTTTATGCAATATTGAATGTATGCTGGTCTCACTAACGACTAAGGTTGTCTCAATCTCACGATAGGTCACATGACGATCTTCCAATATCAGTTCGCGCACAGCATTAATGGTTTTCGGAACAACAACTGATTTTGGACGACTTTCACGAAATTCATCTTGGAGTGAACTACGACCACGATTGAATTCACCATACCATCGATAAACACTGGTCCTTGATGGAGCTTCATCGCCCAAAATTGAATTGAGTTCATCCATGCACTGTTGCTGAGTTAATCCACGCCGAAAGTTGTAAAAAATAATCGCACGAAAATGTTGATTTAATTCCATTTTTGGGCCGAGATGAATCTTTTAAGTTACTGTAAACAACACAAATAGCGCTCGTATGTCAAAACGTTCTGAGTGCGTATAACCTCAAAAATGTCCAACTTTACGACAGAGCTGTCAATTGCCGGATTGCAACACTAGGGTTGCCAAATCCCGAAACATAAGAGGCAACCCTCGTATGTATTTCTCGATATCATCGTTGGATATGTTTCTGTTGGTAGGAGGATTAATATCTTTTAAGCGAATTTCTCTTTTTAAGGTTCTCGTGAAACGCGTCCATCGCATACCCCCATAGTTATAGGGTTGTGGTATCATGCATTCACTGAGTTCCACAACTTCGCTTGGTGCTTTTATCACGATTGATAATGCACAATGGTGACTGTCATACTCGATTGTACGTAAGCAGTTTATATTTTGTCTGTTAGTATGTGTATGTTTAAGTCGTGTGTCAATAAGCATAATATCGAGGAACGATCCCCCTCTGGGGAAGGAAGTAGGTCAGCCTTATATTCAATGTGATGTTGATCTAGCCAGCAGCTAGTTGATATCCTCTCGTGTTGAACATGCTATTTCCCCTATCTGGGTGTTTAGCATTCAAATCGCCACCTATGATGTAATAGTTCCCTTCCGAGTAAAGTTGTAAGCATTGGAAAAGAGTCTCCAGCTCCACTATAAATAGATTTTGTTGATGTGCTTCTGGTGCGTAGGCAGATATCACATACATCCCTCTTCCTTGTCGAGGGGGTATGCGGATGATGCACGCTTCAAGCACCCGAAATCTGCACATCTCATCACTATATATTACCTTATGTTGAAGTTCTTTTTTAACAAAGATAGCCACCCCTCCTCCTTGTGTGGAGTTGGGTCGGTCTCTTCGTATAATGCCGATGTTTTTGTGACATAGTTTATGCGTCTAATTCAGCTTAGTTTCGCTAGCCAGAAGCACGTCAGGACCTTCGTCTTGGACCAGTTTAAAGAGAGCGGTTCTTCTCTCGATTTAGATAAGTGATAAACCATGTGAGTGGCCAGTTGTCGAGCTTGTTTCGAATACGAAACAGAAAGAATGCGGTGGGTTTGTGGCCTTGAAATTATGAATGAAAGCGGTAAGCGTGCAGCTTAGAGAGGCGCGTATGTGTAGTATTTGAATGAATCCGCAACGTATGCGATATTAAGATTAATTGCCTGTGGAAAGAGGCGTTGGTTGTTTAAGAATTGGTCTGTGCGCATAATTGGCATTGATTGGGAGCTGAAGTTAGTTACATCGTGTGTGTTAAAAAGTTATTAGGGGCTATGTAGCGGGATGCGACACAATTATAGATCAGTAATTAATGAAGATTGGATCGAAAAAATCCAAGCCATTAAAGCTTTCCACATGTAAATAAAGTACTTAGAAGGAAATATTATAATGACAGTCCATGGCTGCAAGTCCCGCGGACTCCAGAAAATTGTCAAACACTGCTGAACGCAGGACCTACCCTGCACACGTCAACTCCAACGAAGAGCTGATTTTGGTCGAAGATCCTCAAGACAAAGCGAACTCAATTGGATCCTGTTTCGAGGCAGTGTACAGAGTGGGCGAATCCGTTCATTCTAACCACGACCTCGAAACTAGAGTTCTCCAAAAACATATTTCGCTACACAATGAACTTAAGAATTGGCGTCTCGAAAACAGAAGTTTCACTACTATTAACGAAAACAATAAAGCGGATTCTCCGTTTAGAAACCTAAACACAAGTATATTTGTGAACAAGGATGAACTTACAGACATCTTTGGATCTCATTTATTAGGCTTAATCCAAGCATAAATTAATATAATACCTTATAGACTAACTTAAAATCTAAAGTAGTAATTCAAAAATAATTCTTTACATCTTTACTATGTATGATAAGCACATAACAGTAGCGCTTACCGCAGATAAAATGGAGTATGCTATGACAAGAAGCCTCTTCCGTAGCAGTCTTCTCGACTCCAAAGTCAATATAATTTCATATTCGGCATTTATCCGACCAGTATTGGTGTATGGCTGCCTGTATAGTATAACATATTCCCATTCTGCAGAAGTTTCGAGTGTTCGAGAGGCAATGTTTGCGTTCCTGCCTTGGAATGTATAGAACTCTAGAGTCGCAACGTAAGAAGTTCTACGCCAATAAAGTCCTGTACGAGAACTTAAGACTAAACAGGATAGATAACTTCATAATCAACATTATTCGTGGTCACACAGCAAGTGCAATGTGCAGTGAAAACCATCTTATTTCGGTAGCATTCTATCCCAATGATATGTATCTGGAGAGTACTCTCCAGGAAAGATTGATTCCCCCAGAAGCGTTCCCCAAAGTCTTATCCAACACAAACATGGAGTCCCTTTTATTTATCCCTATTATTTACCAACTGAGTTATTTGCATTGACCTTTATGTTTTATTAATTCGTTTGTCTCTTACTTAATCGTCTAGTACACAGTGTTTATTCTTCTCACTTATAATTATCGTTCGGGAGGTGTACCAAAGGGAAACCACGAACTTGCTCGTCACCTCGAATCGTCTTAACCTTTTGACAGCACTTTACTTAATTGTTCGAAGAAAAACAACGCAATTCCGTAACACAAATTTTGTATGTCCTTAGTGAGGATCCTTCGTAAAACCGCAAGTCGTTCGTCACTGTTACATTTACACCACCAAACAAATTCGCGACAGCACTATCAACAAGTAAGTCTCACGATAACTCGGTTCTAACTCCACGTATATCAAATTCAACCTCCTCCTATAGATTCTCTATCTCGACTGACTTTCTTCTCTGGGGAATGATTTCATTCCACCGTTGTTTCCTTTCTCCTAGGTGGTGACTTTCTCTCCTTTCGCTTTCCCTGGGTGGTGGTTTTCTCTCAATCGAGAATCTCTCCACCAGGGAAGATCGCGCTCACACATACAGACGCGGGGTTCGCCGTCTGTGGGTTAACCAGTGTACTCTACTTGTATGGCATTGTATGACAGTGTAGTCTACTTGCATGGCATTATACTGGAGACACAAGAAAAAATTCTTTTAATTGAACATATTGTATTTAATTAATACGACTCGATACGCGTTCGCGTTCCCGCGGGAGAACGGGGAGCGGGAGAAAAACCGACTGGCTCGGTCAGTGGATGGAATAAGACTCAGCGATATACATTCGCTAATGGGGTGAGTTTCCTCGAGAGAGAAAGTGTTTCTGTGGTGGTGAAAATATGGAAGATGTGATGTATGTGTACGTGTGATCGTGTAGATCACAGTGTTTATCGATGCATTTCGGCAAAGGATAAACGAAACCTAAACAAGGGAAAAAGAACAAAGGGAGAAGCGACCTAAGGCATCGTTCTGTAATGAGGGTCAGCTAAATAAATAAGCCGCCACTCCTTAGATGCTAACAGGTTTGGGACACATCATACAATTTGTATATCGTATCTTTGGTCGTTGTAAGAAACGGATTCTTTATTTGCATTTGTTTATGCTATTGAATTCGAATCCGGCGGCTAAGCGCAAAGTAGGCGATTGTTTGGAGATTCCACCATTTCTGGGAAAAGTGCTGAATCAATAGTTGCAAGTCACGAGAAGCAATTTAGATGGTTACACAATGACGGTTGTGTATAACATCTATGCCAATTGTATATGGCAACTATGGCAACTCAGGGGCGAATTCCAGTGTGAATATTTACATCAATATGGGATTCGGTTCTTGGTTGCTAATGCTGAGATCACTATGAGAATGCCCTTGTGGGAGAAATTCTTTTCAGGAATTTCTACGTAATGGGTTGAAAGCATTAATTATCCTTGAGAAAGGAAATGTTTTTGATGCGGGGAGATCGAGGTGCAAATATGTGTTGGGTTGCAAATATGGGGGGCTCTTCAGGTAAGCTTTAAAGAACGCCCACAGAACCGCCGAAGGTGCATAATGACGAAAGGACTTTACTTCCCCAAATATAATATGCCTCTCAGGTGCAACGCTCCCATTTCCCTTCCCTAGATGTAGTTTTAGTTTTAGTAAAAAAGTAAAGAAAGTTATAAAAAAATTAAAAAAAAGAGATGTATTTAAAGAAGATTAGATGTAAAAGAGGAAGGCTTTATATATATATATATATATATATATATATATATATATATATATATATATATATATATATATCACCATCGTCACTACAAGCGCAATCCGGTCTTGGCCTTATTTATCAAGTCTCTCCACCGGTATCCGGTTCTTATCCGAGACTTTTTAAATTGTCCGTAATAATTTGTTTTTCTGGGCAAGGTTATTAGCCTTGCGTCAACCTCTCTCGGGATGTCGCTGCATGCATTGGTTCACTACTTGGCGTGTGCCAAAGTAGCTATCCAGGGGTGTCACGCGGAGACTGCATGTCAACTTGGATTGAAAAGGGACAAGGATTGTCCTGGTCTTCGCCGGCTTGAAAACAGAGACTTTGCCCTGTATGTTCGTTCCCACCCCCCATATATATATATATATATATATATATATATATATATATATATATATATATATATATATATATATATATATATATATATATATATATATATATATATATATATTGTGACGCATATGACAATCAGTACTAGAATATTCTAGAGTCCGAAACAGAGTACTAGAATATTCTATAAAGTAATGGAAAACTGGAGACTAGGAACAGTAGAACATTCAAGGCAATGGAACGGACGGAAACGAAACGCTGAAACAGTATAAATACGCCGCACACAGAGCATAGTGATGAGTAAGAAGTAGAACGTGAAGCAAGCGATAAGTGTGGTAGTAATTAGTAATAAGTAAGCAGTAAAATACGCGATAATTATGGAAGCGATAATAAAGAAAACGTTAAGTGTACGGTAAAAAGTAACGATTGTTATTAACGGACTAATAAAGTGTCACATTAATTCAAAATCGATTCAACGGCTCTTATTTATTCAAAATAATTAATCCAGCCAACCCTAAGCTCGCTACAATATATATATATATATATTTGGGGTTTCGATCCCCAAATCGTCCCTGTCGGATGGCTGCTAACGCTGAAGTCCCTGCGTGTTGATGCGGCAAATGTAGAATCCCCTATGTTGACTTGCACGTCTGGTCGTGGAGGCGGCTAATGTCGAAGTGGTTGTATTCGCGCCAATTGTCCACACATGTGGTGTGTGTCAACCGAAATTGGCAGGAAAGATCTGGCGTCGGTTCTCGTTCTACGTGTGAGCGAGACCAACGTAGTACCGCGTCGACTCCACGCCAATTCAGCTGTGACTCTTCTTTGTGAGTGAGGGTGACCGATAGTGTGCTTGACTTAATTAGTCGAAAGCTACTCTCGGTGTGAGTCTTTGCTTGCGACGACTGCGTGGAGGTGTGGATTGTGCTGATCCGCCACAACCCCCCCCCCCCCCCGCCCCCGTGACCAGCGCAAGTTGCGCTGGGGGCGAGATTTCTCTGCTGCAGTGTGGCTGTGGGGTGAGGGTGCGCGTTGCCTCCGGGCCGGGGCGGATGTGTGTAGTGGTTATGTGGGTGCCTTGTGGCTGGGTGGCTTCCTGAGCAGGGGTCCCGGCTTGTGGTGTGGGCAGCTGGGGCTGGATCGGTTGGTTGGTGTGGGCCGACTCTGCCCTTTCCAGGTAGGCTGGTTTGACTTGGTCGGTTGAGACGGTTTTCTCCTGGCCATTGACGTCGATGATGATCGTTCTGTATTCCGTGCGGTGACGCGGTGTGGGCCTGTGTAGGGCGCTTCGAGAGGATGCTGTCGAGTTGTCTGAGGACATGGGTGCAGGTCTGCAGATCATTGTGGATGAACGGGTGCCCTGTGGTGTGTCGGGTTGCTGGGACCGGACGGATGGCTTCGAAAAGCCGGCGTAGGTTCGCGACGAAGTTGGTTTTGTTTGCGTGTGCCGGTTCCGATGCGACGAATTCTCCGGGGATTCGAATGGTTATGCCGTAGAGCATTTCGGCTGGGGAGGCTTCGAGATCCTCTTTGTACGCCGTCCTGAGGCCCAGCAAAACTGTGGGCGAACTATCCACCCAGGAATGTGGGCAGCATCTTAGGGTGGCTTTGAGAGTTCGGTGGAATCTCTCCACCATTCCGTTGGACTGTGGGTGGTACGGCGTTGTGTGGATCACCTGCGCGCCAATTGTCCACACATGTGGTGTGTGTCAACCGAAATTGGTGGGAAATATCTGGCGTCGGTTCTCGTTCTACGTGCGAGCGAGACCAACGTAGTACCGCGTCGACTCCACGCCAATTCAGCTGTGACTCTCCTTTGTGTGTGAGGGTAACCGAGAGTGTGCTTGACTTAATTAGTCGAAAGATACTCTCGGTGTGAGTCTTTGCTTACGGCGACTGCGTGGAGGTTGTGGATTGTGCTGATCCGCCACATATATATATATATATATATATATATATATATATATATATATACATATATATATATATATTGTGACGCATATGACAATCAGTACTAGAATATTCTAGAGAGTCCGAAACAGAGTACTAGAATATTCTATAAAGTAATGGAAAACTGGAGACTAGGAACAGTAGAACATTCAAGGCAATGGAACGGACGGAAACGAAACGCTGAAACAGTATAAATACGCCGCACACAGAGCATGGTGATGAGTATGAAGTAGAAAGTAATAAGTCTCAAGTTAGAAGTAAGAAGGAAAATACGCGATAAGTACGGAAGCGATAAGTACGGAAGCGATAAGTCAAGAAATCGTTGTGTACGGTAAAAGTGACGGTTGTGATTAACGGACTAATAAAATGTTATATTAATTCAAAAATCAATTTAACGGCTCTTATTTATTCAAAAATAATTAATCCAGGGAACCCTAAGCTCGCTACAATATATATATATATATATATATATATATATATATATATATATATATATATAGATATATATATATATATATATAGATAATATTAAATGTTAATTGAGAAAATATTGTATGCCGAAAGGGAAAATAAATCAAAATGACATTGTACAATTTAGAGTGCTTGGGAAGAGCCAGTAAGTTAATTAAGAAAAATAACTAGAGTCTAAATAGAATGTAGTCTTTCGTGAAAAATGTAATTTTGTTTTTAGTAATAAGAGCATTTTACCCCCCTCACGCCGTCAAATAAATGACAATCATTTATAAATCTATTTAGATCTATAACCTGTACTGTTATGGATATCCATCACCCGTTCACTATTTTTATTTTCATTTCAAAATCATAGTTAAAGTTAGATCTATAGCAGTCGGGTAGAACAGATCAGTGATGCATATCCCACACCAGTCTTTAGATAAACATATTCACAACCTGATGGCATTGGACACATTGCTCAGACAATTTCTTCCATTTACATTGATCACACTACATTCTGTGTAAGGAAGAAATAACCCCACTACAATATTGATTAACTCTCTGCATCTTGTTTCTTATAGAAGCACCATTTTTCGTCTTGCGTTGATTCAAAGATTTTGTTATCAAGTACTTATTAAGAAGAACATTTTTTTAGTACTTTGACTAACGTCGATCGATAAAGACGGGTACTCGTCACCCAAACCGAAAAAAGAATTTTTACATGGGGTTTCTCGAGAGTTGCGGGAAATTTTATGTTACTACATTGGTTCCGAAAATAGTTCAAAAAAATGTATTTATTTAGAAGCACTTGTTGTTTATATAAACCACTTTGATATCGAAAGCAACGCATTACTTAATATAACTTCTTACTGAAACGTATGACGTCGTGACCTTAAAGCGCGGGCTGTGTACAAATTGCTTCTAACCGGTTTTCAAATTCAAATTTTCAAATACTTACAAGGTTTGTGCAAAACTAAATATTTATATTGACAACTCCGTGAACAATCGCGTATGAATAATAGTGTAAACAATTCCATAAATTCAATATTACGATCTTGAATAAATTTGAAGAGATCAGTAGTGTGCTAAAACAATATAGTGTTTGTTCCGTTAACAAGTTTGCTAGTTTTATTACTTGCATATAAATATGGGAAATGGTTTATTCGGGTGTCGCCACCGTTCTAAGGTGCTTCATTTAGAGAAACTTGAGTTGGGTGTTAAGGAACGTTCTGTAGTCGGTAAGTAAAAATGATATGTTATGAGGAAGCATTAAAATACCGCACTGTTAAAAGGAAAACCACAAGAGCTACTAAATTGAAAAATCATATATATTTTTCCCCACCCGTGTCATTTAATTTTACTTTATCAAACCTTCAGAAATCATACTTCATCAGAATACCTCTTAAGTTGTTTATAGAAATGTTAAAACGCATTTGTAAAGTTAATACTGGAAAACAATAATAAAATTATGTATTTTGTTTATGCTACTATACCAACGTAATTTTCATAATACATTCCAACCACACCTTCATTGTACACATGTACCTTGAAGTTGCTGGAGTGTATTTATTTTTCGAATACATTCGGATCGGTTCTTCTAAAACCGCACAGTAAACAGTAATCTATTAAGGATAACGAAATACTGTCTCAGACAGATTGTATTATCTATAATAATTCCCTTAAAAGATATTTCTTATGTTGTTAGTCTGACGCCACGGTTTTCCCCTATTTCTAGAATTCAAACGCATCTCAAATTGTTTTCGTATCTTTTTTATCTGGTGAAGGGTGACATTCTTTAATTTCTACTTTAGATTAAATATACGTCAGAGGAGTGAATAATCGACACGGTGAAATTTATTTACTTTTTTGCGAATGCAACTTTATAACCGGCACCATAATTGTTCACAAATAACACCGCCAAATTTGTATATAAATTTTTTTAAAGACCTCTCAGCAAGTACGAACGTATAATGCAAAAACAACACTCAAAACATGTTAATAGCTGGTATTTGTTTTGAATAGTTACAAATAGCAGCGTTCTGAGAATATTCATTTTAGAAGGAAGGGACTGGTATCAAAACCAGTTTTAGTATAGAGATGTTCGCAACGTTGAAAGATGAATTGTAAATTTGCGTCTTTCAAATAAACAAATGAACCAAATTTTTTAGTTTGATGGTGGGTTTTCCGGGGACAATTACCAATGGTAACCCAATATGTGTCTTAAAACAACTCTTTAATAAAATAGTGACAATTTTGAGTGCTAAGGGGATCCTAATGCACTCCCGTTGTGATACCATCCCATTAAGCTATCATCATCATCATCGGCACTACAACCGGGAGCCGGTCTTGGCCTTATTTAGCAAGTCCTGAGGCTTGTTAAATTTGCCATAATGATTTGTTTTTTCCGGACAAGGTCATTGGTCTTGCGCCAGAGGCTCCCCGACGGGGAATCGAACCCCGGTCTTCCGCGTGACAGGCGGGTATACTAACCACTATACTATCGAGGAGCTATACACTCCGCAAAATGATCAAGAGAAATCCTTGACCATTATTCGAAGTTTGGTTGATGGATCCGGTCGAAAAATTTTTGAAACATGTGGTAAGTCGGTCCCGAAGTAAGTTCTGTACGTTCCGCGATATTGTGAGATGAAATATTTCATTAAATTCCAAACTACAATGCCAGATGTGGATTTCATTTTGTTCATTCTCCGTAAACGAGACTGGATTTTTTTTTACACTAACGTGCGCACAAAAGGGGATTTTGAAGTACCCTTGAATGTCAGAGCACAGTGCGAGCGGATGGAGAGGGAGTAGATAAGGAAACGAGGTGTCGATGTATATTAGTCTTGAATGTCTAGACATCACAACGACCAGGAGACACATGACCAGGCAGAACATTCCACATTCGTGTAGTTCGGCTGAAGAATGATTCTATATGTTTATTTGTACGCCTAAAGTCTACCTTCAACGTGAACTGATGCGCATTCACAGATTGACGAGTATCGCGGGGAAATGTCTGAAGGGGCGGAACACATTCAGCAACTTCAATTGGGCAACGACCATGGTAATACCTATAGAAAAGAGATCGGCATGATACGTTGCGCCTATGTTCTAGCAACGGAATTGATAGACTTACGGCTGAGTCCCCAATAAGTTTCACTGCTCGCTTTTGCATCCTGCCGAGCACGTGTAGTGCAGTTTTGGATGCGCCTGACCAAATATGGGAGTTGAACTCCATTTTGGGACGAATATACGCCTTGTAAATAGTGGGCATTTTGGATGGAATGAAGTATTTTTTGCATCTCTTAAGGAACCCCATACATTTGGCTGCACTTTTCGCAGCTTCAAATATGTGGTCATTCCAGTTAAGAGTCGAATTAATTCGAGTGCCGAGGATTGATAGTTCCTTAGCTTCGTCGTTGCAAGTGCCGTTCATCGACAGTATATTTACTTTGGGAGTCGCCTTTGACGACAAGAAACAGCACTGAGTTTTTTGGGCATTGCATTCTACTGTTATGTTTGTTTGTATAACAATATTATAATTTAATAAGGGTAAATCAAAGTAAGAAGGGGGGACTTACTGTGGTTTATCTTGGGTATCTTGGGTTTCTGTTGTGGTTGACTGCGACAGGTTGCCGGGGGCGTTGATGGTTGCTCCCCTGTTAAATGGTCTTCCTCCGGCGTTCTATTGCCGGCACCGTTTCACAAATAGTCGTCCCCAAAACATTGGAATATGCGAATATGCTGTACTATTCGAAGGTTCCTTTGGATTAGTAATGCTTCTGGTTAGATTTTCACCAATTAATTAGAAATGCTTCTGGTCGTTCTATTGCCGGCACCGTTTCACAAATAGTCGTCCCCAAAACATTGGAATATGCGAATATGCTGTACTATTCGAAGGTTCCTTTGGATTAGTAATGCTTCTGGTTAGATTTTCACCAATTGATTAGAAATGCTTCTGGTACATTGGAATATGCGAATATTCTGTACTATTCGAAGGTTCATTTGGATTAGAAATGCTTCTCGAAGCGGACATCTGTTGAAGGCCGTTAGGTGTAAAATTAAGTATTTCACTTAAAGTCTTACGATTTACGTTATCGTTACTTCCGTTTTTGATCTGTATTGCGAGATTTACAATGCCATTCTGATTTATTTAAATTTTTCCGTTGACGTATATTTTTATTTTGGGCTCCTCGATAGTATAGTGGTTAGTACACCCGCCTATCACCCGGGAGACCGGGGTTCGATTCCCCGTCGGGGAGCCCCTGGCGCAAGACTAATGACCTTGCCCAGACAAAATAAATCATTATGGAAAATTTAACAAGCCTCAGGACTTGCTAAATAAGGCCAAGACCGGTTCCCGGTTGTAGTGCCGATGATGATGATGATATTTTTATTTTATTTGACGCCAACTTCGTTTTTTATTAATTTCTCCGCCAAGTAGAATTTGCATAAAGCAGTTTATGCAAATTAGCTACTTGGCGTGTTATACTCCTTTTACAGGTAAAAAGGGGAATCGAAGGGGGATTAGTGGATTCTGGGGGGACCTGGACTTCAATGTCGGTCCGTAACACTACTCGGTTAGATAATCCCCACAGATATATCTTGTTGAGGTCTGAACTCAATGTAGCAAGCATAAGTCGCTGGTTGGTAGTGACGTTCGAAGAGTTTGGACGAGGGTGTTCGTATGAGTATGAGAAACTCAACGTGCTATCATCAGCAAACGAGTGAATTGGGTTGTGAGTAATGAACAAGAGATCATTTATAAAGATGAGGAAGAGAGTGGGTGAGAGTACCGAACCCTGGGGGACACCTGCATTAATTTGGTGGGAGACAGATTTGACACCATCAAGAACCACTTGTATTGAACGGCCAGAAAGATAGTCTTGTGGAGGTATGTTACTCGTTCGGCTGCACGGACGCTGGTTCAGTTAACACCGACCGAGTAAGAGCCGAGGGAACACCAACGATGTTGAGACAAAGCACTGATCACATGTGATAGTTGATGAATGAAACAGGTTGATGGGTTCCGGTTATAAAACATCCTTTTTATTCGTGTTAATCCGATGGATTGGTGTACAATTTTGTTCCTCATTAACTCAAGGTTCACTTTTAACAAACAATAAACTTGATTAAATATAATTTTGTTTCACATTAACTCAGTGTTCCATTTAACAAACAATAAGCTCGATTAAATATAATTTTGTTTCACATTAACTTAGTGTTCCTTTTAACAAACGATAGTTATGTTGTTATATTTAGCGACTCGCGCAAGGACGGAACTCAACACAAGCTCGACATAGGAACACGCACAAGACAAAAGGATACTTAGTTCGGACTCTGCCTTTCCCTCACTCCACACACACTTGTGGAGTGAGGGAAAGGCAGATTGACTTAAGGAAGTGGGTGGTTCTTAGGGAAGGCTTTAAAGAACCCCCACGGTCTCTTATCCGTTGGATCAAGGAATTGTCCACTCCATATGAATACAATTTTGACAAAAGAGCTGGATGCCAAACTCTGTCGAAGGCTTTTGAAATATCTAATGCCACTACCTTGCTTTCACCGAGGTAGTGGATGGAATGGCTCCACTTTTCGGTAAGGTACGCCATCAAATCTCCTATGGACCTGTTGCTACGAAAGCCATGTTGTCGGTCATTGAGAAGGTCATTTGATTCCAGATATTTAGAAAGTTGACTGTTAATCAGTGATTCCATTACTTTGGAGAGAATAGAAGTTAGTGCTATGGGTGGATAAGAAGAAAGGGATGATTTGTCACCCTTTTTGGGAATTGGCTGAATGTTCGCTGACTTCCATCTATTTGGGAAATGGTCAGTAGAATATGACAAAAGGAGGATTTTTTGCAGTGGCTTAGCGAGTGAAGAGGAACATCTCTTTAAGAGGATTGGGGGAATGCTATCCGGACCAGCGGATTTGTTTGGATTTAGCTCTTTGAGTCGCTGGCAACAGTACGCGTTCGGAAGTGAATCTGGCTAATGCTCAAGTTGAAGCGGAACTGATGTTGTATCAGGCAGCGTTGAGTTGGCTGCAAAATATGCGGCAAGTAGATTCGCCTTCTCTATCGCAGTGATGACTGGTCTGTCATCGACTATAAGCGATGGAATGGATGAAGAAACTAAGTTTTGAATGTTTATCACGACTGCCCAGAAGCTTCTACTACCAGTAGGAGAGTATAGTATTTTGTGTCTCACTCTCTGGTCATGCAAGAACTTGGAGCGTTGAATATGCACATTGCAGTCATTTCTAGCTCTCTTAAATCTCTTTCGGTTTTCCTCAGTATTGTTTGATTTATACAATGAGAAGGTCAACTCTTTAGCCTTAATGGCTTCTCTGCCCCCGGAATCGAGCCACTTATTTCTCTTGGGTTTGATACTCTTTACTCTGGGTGGAATAAAGGTCCGCATGCCAAGTAGAATCGTGTTTGTCAATGTGTCCGCTATAGAGTAAATATCGTTATTGAGGAAAAATAACGACCAATTTAGCCTCCTAAAAAAGTCGTTCAGACCTTCCCAGTTGGGTTTCTCATAAAACCATATTGTTATTTTGGGAGTTTTCTCGTTAGCGTTGCTGTTATTTGGAGGAAATTTAGCTGACACGACACAGTGGTCTGAAGTGCCCAAGGGCGAAGAAATTTCAATTGTGTATTTGTTTGGGTGGGAGGTGAGAAACAGGTCCAGTGTGTTGGTGAAATGACCATACATGTCTGGTACCCATGTTGGCTCATTGACAAGCTGAGTTAAATTGTTTGAATCAGCAAAGACCTGGACATAATGACCTTCAGGTGTTGTGTGTTCAGGGTGACGAAGCCACTGAGAGTTATGCACATTAAAATCACCCGCAATAACGATTTCAGTGTGCGGATATATGGTTAAGACCCTATCGATAGAACCAGACAGAGCATCAAATTCGCTAAAGGATGGGTTTCTATCCAAGTTTGGGCTTCTGTACAGAAAGCAGGATATGCTTACGAACGTCAAGTTTTAGTCACGAGAAATTAAATTGTGGGAACAGAGTCCACATTGCAGCAGAAGCTGATAAACAATAGCATTTCGTATGTATGTGGCTATACCACGATGTAGAAAGAACAGTGGCACTAAGTTATATTTAGCTAGAATATGATAAAATCGGACATATCTGTATTAGTAATTACCTGGGTTTCGCTAAGTGCAAGGATAATTGGATTCTGGTTAGAAACGTTGGCAGACACAGAAGAGAAATTGCATCAAGCCTCGAATGTTACACAAATCAATGCGAAATTCCCGCTCCATTGAAATGGCCCTACACAGAAAACCGATACCGTCTCGGGAAAGGATGCAAGTCGGGATCAGTAATAGATAAGCGAAAGCAACCACTACAGGGTTATGCCCTTGTAGTAGGTGCCCCATTAGATCCGTGCCAGGTCACATCCCTTCCATGACGAACATAACGCCACTCAGACACCAAAAACTCTCCAAAGATTATAAATCAATCGAGAGTATCGATGCCTGAGAGACGCAAACACAGGTGCGAAAAAAGGAAAACAGCCGCAAGGGATGGAATGAGTAGAGGGTTTTCCCGCACTGCACATCACTCGCGTGTATATCCTCGCACTTTTCACGCATCTTAGTGCGTGCCTGGAGATCCGTTTATTTGCCTAGGATCGCACAGATAACTTTGCACTGCACTGGGACGCGTGTGCGAAGATTCGTTTGTTTGTTTAGTATCCCACAGTAAGATTTCTCCGCGAACCGATCGTGTAATTGGGTATCTTGTGTATATTTCAAATTGCACAACTGGTCAGATGGTATGGATCACGAGGAAAAAGTGCACGTGCTGTCTCGTTGCCGATCTTAAATCGAATGCATGAAAGCAACCAATTTTCAAAAACTATATCGCACAATTTTCTTATCAAACTATTTCGCATTCTTTTATATACTTCCTTCAGAAGACGAGGCCCTACAGTCCTGACTCAGCACCCCGAGATGCCGTTAAATAACTGTTAAAGTTCTTCTTGGACAGTTGCAGGCTGTAACGCACCACAAGCACTCGAGCAAGGTGATGCCGATGACCCGGATGTTGCAAAGTGCTGTTACCAGTATTACGCGGTGGCGAGCTGTTTACAGTTCGATTTCTTATCAAAGCATTTACATGATGTTCACTCTGACATAGTCCTCCCCAGAGATCCGAATGGGGAACTAGTTACTTCCGGAATTCTCTATTTTAGAACGTACCATTATGTCTTACCTTAACTTCAATCCGGGTCACCAGCCAAACGTCCAGAAGATAGTAGAAGATTTCTCCCGACGGTATGGTAGAACGTACAACGTAATGGGGTGGTATCTCGCCTCGGAACCGACGTATAACCTAAACCAACTTTTTTACGGACCGATTTATCAGTGGAGCTCGAAAATTTCTCCCGACGGTATGGTAGTTTGGCGGATTATATTGTTGCGAGTCGGTTCGAGTGATGTGTTCCGCTGAACACTGTTCACAGAAAAACAAAACAACACCGTGACAGATGATGCGCTCTGCCAGCACTGTCCACCAAAGAAAAAAAAAAACAAAACGACAGACAGGAGCGGATTTGCCACGAATGAAACTCTGTACAAATGTTTTGTTTTAATTTTTGTTTTATTTGTATTCACGTATATATATTCTCGTTAGATTAAATATTCTCGGAAGTTTCCACTATTCAAAAGGTTTTTTATTTGTTCAGTTTACACTATTCAAAGACTTATTTATTTGCTCAGTTTACACTATTCAAAAAGTTAGTTATTTGTTCTTCCCCACATTTAATTTTTGCACGTATGCCTAATTTAATTTTCGATAATACTTTTGTTTCTGGTTTCGCCTCAATTTGCTAAACCACAAGTTCTTCGTCACCGGAAGTTATCTTAAGCGATACTAAACAAATTCGCGACGGCACTCTCACAACGTAAGCCTTCCGGAAACTCAATCTTTGCACCACCGTACATAAATTATCACCTTTCCGATTAGATTCTCAATGTCGACTTACGTTAATTCGCGTACTTTTCGTTTTACCGCGTTTCGCAGGTGAACCTTCTCGTTGAGGTTTCTGTGGTGGGCTCCCAATGTCGACTGTGGTCACTTCTCTGGGGATGATTCCATACACCATAGTTTTCTTTTCCCTTTCGCTGGTGGTGACTTTCTCTCAATCGAGAATCTCTCCACCAGGGACTATCGTGCTCACACATACAGACGCGGAGGTTATTGTCTGGTTGCTGTGGATCATTCTGTGCTCGTCAGAATGTCACACTTCTGATGCATCGGTTATGCACACAATCGAATGTGTGATTTACATTAGGCGATCGTGGGATAATTTTTACTTTGCCCTATGGGAACAGCATTTGCGTTTATTGCTATTGCTCCGCAATGGCCTTTGCTTAGGCGAAATGCGGCAGGGACAAAGGTTTTGTCGACGGGTTGGTTTTCCGACAATTCGCTTATCGCCGGAGATGTGATGTTTGACGACATCTGGCGCAGCTGTGCCAACCGTTTGTGTATATCCAGTTAATGGATCGATATACAATTTCTGTTGGTGAGTCATGTCCTTCGATCGCCGTGCAGGCGTAGAAAAATTATTCGGGACTTGTGGCCCACGCATCTGTGGATACGGGGGGTTGTTGACTCCAAGATGAATGTTACCTTTTATTTCAGGTGTAAAGGAGGACTTTTGGGGACACGTGTAATCTGGATATAGATGAGTATGTTCCTTGGTGGAACGACGACATCTCGACTAATAGTGGTTTGTGTGGTTCATAGGACCGCCACAGTAGAATGTACATCTTAACGGACTGATATCTCATCTTGGGAGCGACTTACAACCTAAACCAACTTTTTTACGAACCGATTGATCAGCTGAGCTCCGAAAGATGGGCAAGAATAGACTAAGATTTTTCCCGGCGGCATGGTAGGATGTGCAGCTTAACAGGGTGATATATCACCTTGGGAGCGACTTACAACCTAAACCAACTTGTTTACGGACCGATTACTTAGCCGAGCTCCGAAAGATGACCAGGGATAGTCGAAGATTTCTTCCGGCGGTATGGTAGAATGTACAGCGTAACGGGGTGGTATCTCACCTTGGGACTGACCCTAAACCAACTTTGTACGTAGCGGTCTATCAGCCAAGCTCCGAAAGGAGACCAAGGATTTCTCCCAATAATTTCACGGATCCTATAGCATGATGGAGTAGTATTTTACCGGGGAGCAGGGTGTTGGGATCTCACCTACCACTCCCCTTTAGTCGCCTTTTACAATAACCCTGCCTATCTGTGAATATATTCTAAGGTTCTATTCACGGGGCACACCTTATGAACAGAAAAACGTCTGTGCTCGATGAAAAACCGCCTGAATTTTACCGATTCCAAAGAAAGGGCAATGGCGCAAGGCTAATAACCTTGCCCGGAAAAACAAATTATTATGGAATATTTAACAAGCCTCATACTTGTTAAATAAGGTCAAGACCGGATTCCGGTTGTAGTGCCGATGATTATGATGAGGAAAGGGTAAAGGTTTTTCACTCAGAATTATCGGCCAATTGCCTTACTGTGCGTGTTCTCCAGCATTTCGTAGAAAGTCATCAATACCGAGTTGATTACATATCCGGAATACTGTTGGGTCCTGAGGCGGAGGATGCGACGTAGTAATTGTGCCTTACGTTCTTGTAGGAAATCCCCCGATGCTTCTGGCTCCTGACGGAAGTTAGTTTGATCAATCCTTATTGCTGACCAATGCGTTGTTCCAGCGGCTCATCCGTCCAGTCAGTTTCTCTTGGGTGGTTAATTCCCTTAAGCAGATTCTGCGAGCGTTTCAGGTGCTTTTTGGTAGTTAAAATCCTGTACCCACGTTCAGGGGGAAAGGGGGATTCGTATCGTGCAAATGTTCTTTTACTGTGTGCTTCGTTCCCCTTTTTGTGGAGCTGCGGAGTGTTCCGATGTACTGGGTGCGTCGGATGAATTTACATCATTTGACATCACTGGCACTTGGTTGGGGAATTATGCAGATACATCACTGTAAAGATTGTAAAAACCCCGAGGCCAACTTAACCCGAGGAACGGTGAACGAATGCGGGAAACACCAAAGACGAAAAAGCAACTTTTGTTTTGCTATGAAATGCTTAATTTTTATTTTTCTGTAATTTGGTTCTATATCACAGTACGCGCGGCCAGGGGTTCGGCCTCTGGAATACAACTAATGGCGAAATTCAAATTCACTGCCCTTTTATAGTTTTTCTAGTTGAGAATTGTCAACTAATTTTTGTCAAAATTCCCAGAAGCACACAGAAGAGTTTGCGTGTTTCAATTTGAGTTGTGTTCTGGGAATTTGTTAGAAGTTTAGTTGGATGGGTTCTAGGAATGGGAATCATGAAATGCGTTTTGAATTAAGCATTTCATGATGTCAAAGTTTTTAGGAATTGAGTCAATGTATGATGAATTAACTTTTGGTTAAATTCGTTGTACATTGACTCAATATGGAATTTGAATATGAAGCAATGGAAAATTTGGGATATGGGTTTATTATGTGGAATTGTACCAATGAGCGATAAATTAACTTTGGGTTAAGTTATTGCTCATATGATTCAATATGAAATTAGGAAATTTAGGATTTGATGATATTGGGGATTTGGAAGGGAGTAGCGATTTAGGATCGCTACAATACTACGGATTCCTAAGTGATCCCACTTTAGATCTTGAGTACTGTTCATGTATTTGGAGATTGGCACAAGTATCTTCAAAGAAATGTGGTCCAATGGCGCTTTTGGGCCAAATAGCGCACCATACAGTCACTCTACGAGAAGCGTAAATGTGTTTGGCGCATCAATCGGGGGTTTTCAGTGCCCCAATAGCGTATATTCTGTTTATTACCAACGCCAGCCAGAACGTGCTTTACCGCTCATAATTATTTAAACAACACCAACAAACAATGATTTAAATAAACTGTGCTCATTATTTCGACACGTTGTTGTGATGACGAGCTCAGTGAATTGTTATGAACCACTCTGAAAATTACCGTAAGGCGAATATCATGCAGACCGAAATGGCAACCAAACAAAATCGACCTGGAACATAAAAGGTACAATCTGAAAAGCCACCCTTTCGCACGTCCTACATTTTCGGTTGTTGAGCCAAGAACTTAGTCTTTTCTTCGAGGAATTCTTTTATAACTTGAGTGTTCTTCGCTTCGAAAACATCATACGGTCCATTAATGTTTTGCTCAACTATTCTTGGCATCGTATACTGTTTTATGTCGTTAGACATGGGCTTGTAATGATTGGAGTACAACTATCGTACGACAGATATAATCACTCATTTTGGTGTGCAAATATAACCAAGAAAAAAAAACCATAATCATTATAAAACTTCAGGTCAGAGGCATGTGAACATTAATTTCAAATTCCATAACTTGTTCTAATTTTAGAGGAATAAATGGTAAGAGCCTTGCAAAACACAGACAAATTCGTATTTCGAAAACTGTACGATATTTTTTCATCTTGGAGTTTGCTGAGTGGTGCTAAAGTATTGTTATATGTGACCGTTGATTGATGAAATTACATTTATTTATAAGAACAGGGAACAAATGGGATGGGAGAAAGCATTTAAGCTACGACACATTTTATGAACCATCAACCAGCCATCTCCGCTAAATTTGAAAACCATATATGTTGGAATAACAGCAACCGCCGTATTTAAAACTAGACTGATTTTTTGTTGTTCCCATGGACCAATTGGCAATATATTTGATCACGTGCGATGAAAGCTTATTTCGTACAATCACGAGGATGTAATCACCCCTTCCGCTTTTTTTTTTCTTATTTGTTTTCAGCAAATTTACAATCTTCATATCATTTTCATTGCGGTAGTATAGATTGCAATAAAATGCGTCGATAATATTTTATTTTTAATTTGTGGTACGAAGAATTAGATTATTTGCAAGAGGTCAGTGTACTGATTAACTTTCAGTCTTTTTTAAAAAAAGGTTTCTTGGAAATTGGAGTTTACAATATACGAGTGCCTTCTTACTCATGCTTATTTAATATAATGTAATTCCTGCAGATAGATTCAGCGAACAAGTACTCCCGTCGAATGGTAAAGTACTTTATGACTTATGATAATACGTTCTCTTATCAACAGCATAGGATTGAATTGTTACTTCTTATACGTGAATGGTCGTGGTTTGGAAAACTCAGCGTCATTAGTCACTTTCATCACAAATAAGACCCTGGTACTTCCCAAGTGTTCAGAGGCGCCATCCCGGTGATTCATATACCAATATCCACACATGATACAGCCAAAGATATTATTTTACTATTTTTCTTGTGTAAATGACCATGGTGTAGTTAGATCGGGTTTGAGTAAAAAATCACATGAAATCATTCGTACAGTAATGTTTCCAAGAAGTATTGTAACTAAAAAATTGAAATCAGGCTTTAAAAAGCCAGAAATGTGTTTTTTACGATTTTCCTTTTCAGATCTAACTGAAACGAACATACTAACATCTAAAATAACTAATTTATTTTTTCGAAAACCTTAAACATAAGCTAATTCTTCCATAAGCCTAGAAAGACTAAATCGCTGTTTATTTGAGGCTGATACAATTTACGACATGAGAACAGGGATCCGGTCAACCTTATTTAGCAAGTCTCTCCACCGGTCCCGATTTCGAGCCGATGGTGAGAACCACTCATGCTATAGTATATCGCTCTGCTGAAGCGAAGACGATCTTCCTCAGTGTAACATATGCGACCTTGCGATCATAATATATTCGCTTGCCTACGGTCAATCGGCGTATGTGGAAAGGTTTTTTTTTTTTTTTCAAAACTGTATTTATTAACCATAATTAGAATTTGTACATTTAAGTAATACAGTGACTTAAAATTAATTTCGTAACAATTGTTTACATGTAATTATTATAATAATATATACATTTTCCAGAAGAATACTATGAGAACGTCGAACCGGCCCTCAATGCCTGCCCAAGATACGATGTGAAAATCGTTCTTGGGGATTTGAATGCAAAAATAGGTTGGGAGCCGGTTTTCAGGCACTACACAGGTTCCCATAGTTTGCATGAGAACACTAATGACAATGGACTACGAGTCATCAAATTGGCAGCATCGAAAAACTTGGTCGTTGCGAGTACCAGGTTTCCGCGTAAAGATATCCACAAAGCCACAAAGCCACCATCACCTGATGGAGCCACTCGCAACCAAATTGACCACGTGCTGATAGATCGCCGCCACTCTTCGAGCCTGGTGACGGTACGAACGTACCGAGGTGCCAACGTCGACTCGGATCACTATTGTTACGTGCGTCGGCCACCCCATCAATTAATAATTTTGTATTTAATTATTAACATAATTTGTTTTAAGGTAGTATGATGGTAAGGTGGTGGAGGAATTGCACGATCCAGAAGTGAGTTTTTGAACACGCCCCGATTCGGGTGTGGATCGTGCAGTTCTTCGAGTTCGAATTTGTTTTTCGAAGTGGACGTGAATGGGGAGCGAGAGAGACAGAGGGTCAATGTTTTGAGGTACGGTTTTTTGGTTGACGTTCCGTTGTCAGAAAAAAAAAAAGAAAGGAAGCAGTCCCGTAAAATGTTGTGTGGAAGAAAGGGCAGAAAAAGCCGAAAGACCGAACTGTTGTGAACCGTTTTTGTTACGGCAGATATTTTTTTTTGTTCGTTTTTGAAATTGAGTTGTAAATGAAAGCGCAATTTAATGTCTACTAAATAAAGTGTGGAGTTTTTTTAAGTTTTGTTTTTCTTGTTCGGTTGGAATGGTGCTGCTGTTGGCGCGACTGTTAATGCTGAAGTTATAGTTTTTTGTAACTAAAAGTCAGACTTGTGTTGCAATTGGTGCTGCAGATTCAGTAAGGGAAAAGCTATAGCGCATTTCGAGAATAAAAGACGGCACATAAGAAGAAGACCTTTAAAGTGGTGTTACCTAATGGACGATCTCAGTGGACATACAACTCAGTGTTTATGAGATTGTGTTGCAATTGGTGCTGCAGATTCAACAAGGGAGAAGCTAGAACTCATTTCGAGGATAAGGGACGACACATAAGGATCCCTCTACAGCAGAAGACAGAATTCTATAAACCGGTTGGAGCCGTGGCTCAGCATCGGGACAGCGAGCGGAATAATTAGGTAATAAATCCAATCTTTTCCCACTATATCTCCACAGCGGAAGTGCAAGGCACGCACTGAATAGTTAGTTACCACACCCATCATCATCATAATATTCATAACCATAATATTACACTATCTTGTTGGTACAGTTTTCCGAGCGCGGATTGCCTTACGGAGACGTATTGCATCCGCGGATCAGGTTCGAATCAGCACGGTTGCCTTACGCAATGAGAATTCCAGCAACACCTTTGGTCATGCGTTAAGACTCGCCCTCGAAGAGCTCGACGGAGGGAGAGTAAGTCCTGGGGCCAGAATGCCGGGCATAGAAGAGAAATGGACACGCCTTAAGAATACTGTCATTAGTACTGCCAACTCCATCTTAGGCAGTAGTCGTAGAGATCGGAACGACTGGTTTGATGATGAGTGCCAACTAGCGACTGAACGTAAGAATGCTGCATACCGGGCAATGCAGCAGTCTCATAGGACGCGGGTACGCGAGGTCGAATACAAAGAGCTCAGAAGATCTGAACAAAGACTCCTCAGACAAAAGAAAAGTGCCTGGGAAAAAACCTTGTGTGAAATAGAAAAAAGTAGATAGCGAGGTCCGCACCATATCTACCAAATAATCCGCAGTATGACGCGGTACACACCACGCTGCACTTACTGCAAGGATAAAGAGAAAATAAATGAAGGCATTCTGGAGCGATGGGAAGCGCGCTTCAATGAATTGCTAAATGGTGAGCTCACAGAAGAATTGAAGGCTCCACCAATGCAAGATGAAGACCAAATGCTGCCGCCACCAAGCATTGAGGAAAGAGTAAAAGCCATAGACCGCTTAAATCAAACAAAGCCCTCGGAGGTGATGCCATACCAGCTGAGCTGGTCAAACAAGGAGGGACAGCGTTACAACATGCAATTCACGAGATCGTGGTGCACGTATGGGAGCAAGAGGAGATGGCGGAAGATTGGCGTCGCGGTATAATTTGCCCCATACATAAGAAAGGAGATATCAGACTGTGCAGCAACTATAGGGGTATAACATTGCTGAGTAACGCCTATAAGATACTCTCCACTATCCTACAAGACCGGATATCCCCTTACGCTAAATCCATCATTGGTCCATATCAGTGTGGCTTCATCCCAGGCAAATCAGCAATATTTCAGACCCTTAGGCAGGCGATGGAAAAATGTCAGGAATTTAAGATTCCACTATATCATCTGTTTATAGACTTCAAGGCCGCCTACGACAGCATAGCCAGGGTACAACTATATAATGCCATGAGAGAATTCGGCATTCCAAACAAATTGATACGACTTTGTAGGTTGACCATGACCAACGTAACTAGTCAAGTAAAAGTAGCGGGATTGCTGTCCAAACCAATAAACTTCTATAATGGACTCCGACAGGGGGACGGTCTGGCCTGCCTCCTCTTCAACCTGGCGTTGGAGAAAGCAATCCGTGACTCTGGCGTTACAACAAGAGGGACTATTGTCACCAAGTCCAGCCAGATACTTGCCTACGCAGATGACATCGCCATCATCGGTAGATCCGATTCGGCGGTACAGGAATCCTTCACCCAGATCGAGCAGGCGGCACAAAAACTGGGACTGCACATTAATGAGGGAAAAACTAAGTACATGGTGGCAACTTCTGCGAAGAGAAGACCTAACGTTGGTCAAACTATCAGGGTAGTGGAGCACGAATTTGGAGTAGTGCAATCCTTTAACTACCTTGGGTCAATAGTATCAGCCGATAACAATATGGAAGAAGAAATACGCGAACGGCTGATTAAATCCAACAAAGCCTACTATGGTCTATCAAGGCTCTTTAAATCCCGAAATTTATCCAGAACATCCAAGCTACTACTGTACAAGACCATGGTCTTACCAGTACTCATGTATGGATCCGAGACCTGGGTGCTTAATAAAAGGCACTCTGAACTTTTAGCCGCGTTCGAGAGAAAGGTCTTAAGGAGAATTGTTGGCCCCGTATGTGAGAGAGGACGATTCCGGAGACGCTACAACCATGAGTTGTACGCAATCTACCTTGAAGCTAATATTGTAAGAAAAATCAAGCTCGGTAGACTCGGGTGGGCGGGACACCTAGCTGGAATGAGCGAAGAGGAGCCTATAGCGTTTGAAATAATAGTGAAGAAGATCGTGTGATTCGAACTGATGCTATGACAGCTCGAATCACGAAAAAAAAAAATTACCTAAGCGTTACATACCAGGCTACTGACCGTGTTAAGAATTTGATTTCCAAACTCGACTATATTCCACTGGTGTGAATTATTTTTATTTATCGCTTGGTATACGGTTCTGATGTATTTTTCTTATTCGATTTTTTTCGTTCGGTGTTCTTCACTATTTTTGCTTGTGAATTGTGTGTATCTGTTAGAATCCTGCCCGGAAAGTCCTTTGTGGCAGGATGTATGGAAGGAGACAGCGCGGCAGACCTTGTCTGCGATGGAGGGATGGCGTAGACCAGGATGCCCAGAGCCTGGGAGTGCTAAACTGGATGATATCGGCTCGAAATCGGGACCGGTGGAGAGATTTGTTAAATAAGGCCAAGACCGGATCCCGGTTGTAGTGCCGATGATGATGATGATGATACATTTTCCAAACAATATTTTATGAGATACAAGATAGATGCGTGTTTATAAATTTAGTAGTATTATCTTTCTGGAAATTTCTTAATCTTATCTTAATTATATAAATAACTTAACCTAATTTAGCCTGATTACAGTATGATTTTCCTAAAGCCATAAACAAAGTTTTATAATTAATGGGATATACGAATTAAAGGATGTGGAGTGAGGTCAGTTATGGGTTTGAGGAAGAGTATTTCTTTCCGGTTGTTCGTTGGAAAAACATAGGATGTTGGAAAATGGTTGGACGTTACAGTATTTGAACTGGTTAGGGGTAACTTCGGTGTTGTGGTATATGATCTCGTTTGAATCATTTACCAGTCTGCCTGAGGGGAATATAGCTCTGGTGTGGGGACAGTTGGGATAGTTAGTTCTAGATATCTAGAGGGTTCGCTAAGAGTGAGGTTATTATGGGATTGGGATTATTTTGTAGGTTTTCGATAAATTTGATAGACAGCTCGAGGAATCGTCTATCGAGGCGCTCAATACCAGCGGTATTGTAGAGTTCGACGTTACTATAGTACTTATAGGAGTTAGGACGACGATGTAACCCAGAGATATACCTAAAGCATTTTCTTTCGAATACTCGTAACTTCTCCATTTGGGAGGGAGTGATATGGTACCACAATGGGCACGCGTACGTAAGTGTGGGTCTGATAATTTGTTTGTAGATGAGCAGTTTAACTTTATGAGAGAGACTATTAGGTTTCCACATTACTCTTCTACAGAGATTAAGCTGAATTGTGGCTTTATGAAGGGAATTTTTAATGTGGGAGGAAAACTACCAGTTATTAGAAAAGTGATTCCCAGATATTTTAGGGTTTTGGAGGGTTTTATTAGAGTGTTGTTTAGGTTAAGTTTAATTTTGTTGTGGTAGCGTCTAGTGTTGTTTATACAGTGCTCGTGTTTGCCCTTGAACACTATGAGCTGCGTTTTATTTGGGTTAAGTTGAATTTTCCATTTATTGAAATATGTTGTTATGTTAGGGAGGAAGTTGTTAATGCGGTTTCTTGCAGCCTTAGCAAATTTGCTGCTAGAGTAAATTAATGTATCATCAGCATAATTCAGCATCACAACATTAGGAGATACGGGTTGAGGGATATCCGCGGTATATAACAGATATAAAATTGGCCCTAAAATGGTGCCTTGGGGAACACCCGCGGTTATGTTGGGAGTTTCTGAGACGGAAGAATTTATTCTCATAACGAATTTTCTGTCAGAAAGATAAGATGTTAAGAGCTTTGTTGTGTGAGAGTTTAGACTAAGTATGGAGTGCAGTTTATACAGAAGCCCTGAGATCCAGACTCAATCAAACGCCTTAGAAATATCGAGAGATATACACAGAGAAGGGCTTTGGTTTTGGAGACCAGTTGTAACATCGTGAGTAAGTTTTAGTAGAGCGTGACATGTGAATTGTCGCTTACGGAGTCCGTCCTGAGAGTTAGGGATGAGGGCATTCTCATTGGCAAATGAGAGAAGATTTTGGTAGATCTTGCGTTCCAGTATCTTACTTAGTGTGTTTAATAGGGATATTGGACGATAATTGCAAGGGCTATTACTACTACCGGGCTTCTTAATAGGAATTACTACCGCAGTTTTCCAGTTCCCTGGGAAGTGTGATGCATTAATCAAATGATTAAGAAGAACGAGGATGGGAAGCAGATTCGGCGGGCGTAGCTTTTTAAATAGAAGGCGTGGGATTCCATCTAATCCAGTTGACTTTTTTTTATTTCCTGATCTTACGATCTCGGATAATTCGTCCGCAGTTAGAAAAGTTGTGGTGTCTAAGGGGTGTGAAGCAATGTTTGTGTTGTTAAATTCACCGATGAAAAGAGTAAAAGATGGGAATAATCCGTTTGAGATGTATTCGTTTACGGTGTCCTCGAAGCCAGATGTTGAGAGGGAATTATTTTGCTGATGAATCTTTGAGAAGTGTTCTGCGAGGCAATTTGCTATGACCATATCGGATTGGGCAATATTATTGCTGATTGGGTTGATGAGATGATCAATTCGGGGTTTATGTTTACGACCAGTTAATTGGTTGATATTTTTGAAAAGATCACGATTTGGTTTGATATTTTTAAGTGTGAACATGTAGTCTTCATCTGCGAACTTTTTCAACTGCTTGGATCTGGCTTTTCATAAAAGGGCAGTATCTTGTAGCAAAGGGAAAGGCTTTCCTAAATAGTTGTGAGGAATGGTTATCGGGGTGTTATTGCTGAGAGCCTCCTTTAGAATTTGCTCTATTCTTAGAGATGCTTGATCAATTTCAGTAGGGAGTAGGTTAGATGCTTCAGGGATTTCCAAGTTAGAGAAACTTATCGCTATGTCCCTGTTGACATTTCTCCATTTTGTTTTGGAGAAATTTGGGACAGGCTTTGACGAGTAGAGTGGGTCGAGAGAGGGGATTTGGATCTAGGTGTGAACGGAACCATGATCAGAAGGAAATATAAAGAAGACTGTATGTGAACCCGCTGAGTGAACGTCATCGGACTTGAGGAAGAAGTCGATTGTTGACTTGGCTGAGCTGGTGACACGAGTTGGCTGTAATGGGGAATCAATGTATGTATATGGATAAGACGGGAGGGGGGCTAGCAACTGACGACCATATTTGTTGCATTTATTATCATTTAATGTTGTATGAAGAGCATTCCCGTTTCTCCCCCCCCCCCCCCCCCCTCGGTTATAAATGGAACGGGAACGGACTGCTGGATTATTTGAGAAATGTCAGCATTTGGGAAATCTGATTGTTGTGAAGGGTGAATACAAATGGATGCTAAGACGAGCACTTAAAGTTTAACTGCCGTGTATTCAATGCTGAATATATTGATGAATCTAATTTCACTGAATTAACATTTTTTGTGTACTAAGATGCCGGTACCTCCGTGAGATCCATTAGTTCTGGGTTTAGAAACAATAGCATAATTGGGAATGGGAACTCGGAAATTTGGTTTGAGCCAGGTCTCTGAAAGGAAGAGAATATCTGGGGGAAATTTTTCAACAAACAACCGGAGGTGTTGCTTACGTATATTAGAGTAAATGCATTCTGCGTTGGGGGGGGATAATAGTTAGTTTAGACAGTGATGGAAAGAATATGGGAAGTTATTAGTGAAAGAATCTGAACTTTTTTCAGTTTCTGACATATGCTTCAGCGAAGGAAGCATGGCTTGTAGGCTTTCGATGTAACCCACAATGTCCAGATTGAATTTTTTAAAATTGTCGTTAGAGGCAGTGGTAGTGTTGAGGTTTCCTTTTGCGAGTGAGATATTCCGGGTCGGGTTAACTTTGCTTACTGCAATACTGTTGGTTTCGTTGTTGTTGGTTTAACTATTGACATTGCTAATTTCCGTCTTTGCAGAAGTTTTAGCTTCTGAGCACATTGAGAGAAATTTGCTGGATGAGGCCCTCCACAGTTACAACATTTTATTGTAATCTTCTTTGTGGCAATGGATCCATCGGCGTTGGCGGTTTGTACTGTCTCTGGTTCCAAACCTTGTGGATTTACCTTGCATTCATCGAGCTCGTGTTCCTCTGCGCATCTGCCGCAACGTCTTTGCTGGTGGCATCAGACCGCTGAGTCTTGGCATCGCTTGCAATGTAGAATTCCTTGTTTGTGGGGCTCCTTAATTGCGATTTTTTGGCTAAACAAATATTTCATCATCATCATCATCATCGGCACTACAACCGGGATCTGGTCTTGGCCTTATTTAGCAAGTCTCTCCACCGGTATCCGGTCCATATCCGAGACTTGTTAAATTGTCCATAATAATTTGTTTCTCCGGGCAAAGTTATTAGCCTTGCGCCAAAAACAAATATTTAGTTTGTTTAAATTACTTGATATGTTGATTTGGTGGGATTTGTATGATCCGGAGTTTTTTTATGTTGTTTGTCCTCATGTATGGTGTTTGGAAGTAGTCCAGCTTATTAATCTTTATTTGTAGACCTATCCTAGCGATTTACAGTCCTAATTCTTCGTCCATTCTGGATCGATATACCTTATAATAAAGGTAGCTGGTTTACTATTCAGATGTTATAGGGTGAAGAACTGATATTGTTCCTCTAACAGTTTTTTAATTGCTCTATCATGATCGAGTAATGATCTGACTGTTATGGAAGTCCTAGATCCTTTTGTATTTGTGGTGAAATTCCGATGACACAGCGCATTTTGCAGGGTTTGAATTATAGCTTTGGTGTTGGTCAGGTTTTTGATGTAGATTGGCGGGGGTCTTTCGTTTTTCGCGGTTGATTTCGCTGTTGTTTCTACCCTGGCTTGAGCGGGTATTTGATTTGATGAGGGGTTTATTTGTTTGGGAAGTTTGGTGGGTAGTTCGCCTTGGCTGTGACTCGAATTGAGGCGTTGACGGGACGTTTCTTCCATATGGACGTCATCAGTGTTATTGATGGAATCGTGTTTATAGATTTATTCCTGGAGTTGTTTCACTTTAACTGTTAATTGGTTTATGCTTTCCAACGCTTCCTTGAACTTTTGTTTATAATTTGCGGGACTGCTTGTTCTCTCCATGTTTGTGGATTTTTTTTGGTGCATTCCGTAAGATATCCAGAGCTTTCCTTTTTCGTTCTGTTATGAACACCAGTGCATGGCCTGGGTCATCGCCTACCATCGGAGTTGTGAAGTAAGTAACTACTTTCCTGTTGTTAATTTTTTGTTGTTATTATTTTGTTGTTGTTGTTATTATCTTGACACTACACAATGTAATAGTACACTTCGCACACGTAAACACCTTTTCGTACACGTCCGCACTGCACGAGATCTGTCACGATAATGATGGAAAATTACAGGACTATCGGATTATATATAAGTATAAGGCCGTTGATGCCGAGTTCGGAAATGTTTATATTGGACTCTTTCACACCGAATATAATAATAATAATATTTCTCAAAAAATAGACCGTCATTGTATAAAAGCTCACAACAAAAGTGCTCTTTGTTTTGGTCGCAACAGCCTCTACATATTTATTAAAGTACAAAGGGCGCAACACTAAATTCAGTTTGAAATTTCTGCCGTTCTGCGCCTAATAGATGTTACGATTTGTGATCAAATGTCTTAACGCATATACTAACCCATTATAATCTCGAAACGGTCGCAATGTTGGTGCCAAATGCAGAATATAAAAGAAGGGAAGTGATTACCGAAACTGCTCACGCTAGATGCTCGGCAACTGAAATCATTTGATTCTTCAAGTACTCAAGACTGACTAATTGATGTCGTCACAAAGTACATTAAGTCATACTGGAAATTAAAATCCACAAAAAGAAGCGCCTTCAGGATATCTGCCATCATTCCACGGGACCAGTGGCTAATTTCTGAAGATCCAGGGTTCATTGGAAAATTGTCGTGAATTTTTGTTCGAAGAAAATTATGTATGGAATCTTCGAGGAGACTAAAGTGGGACAAATTGCAATGTCTACAAGACAAAGCGAACACTCTCGTTGTTTAAAAGCCATTCCCGCGATGTGGATATCTGGACATTTAACATATTCGAATCCTTTGGTCTTCGGTATGTGGCGCGTAGTTGGAAGGTTGACAAACAACTCCAGAGAGTCAAACGCCTCGTCATTAAGTGCCGTGATATTTGCCGATGTGAATCACGGTGTATTAAAGTGCCATTTTGCAAGCTCTGGACCAAGTGTGTAGGAGGTTGTGGCGGTTCCACTAACCGCACAAGTCATGATAGGCGGAGAAATCTTCGTTCCAGCAAGGAACATACTCCCCTATAAACAAACTTCGCGTGCCCACAGACACGTGTCTACGGTTCGTGGAACCGCCACAAGGTCATTCAAAACGACGTTTCGTTACAGAATGGGAGAGCAGTGGAATCCCATTCCCGCGCGAGAGCGTTACGACCTGCAACTATTCAAAAAGAACTGCAACAGTTATTTGGTGGCATCTCATGGCGCTACTCGGCGCCATAGCTTCCCGAGCGAAGTGTAAAAAATTATAGGCTAAACAAAAAATGCTTAAACTCTATCTTAATTGTCTTATATTATAATTTACTGGTCTTACGCAGACGCTATAAGCTAGCACAAACAGGGGATATTATAAGTATATGTATTGTTTAGGGCCTTATAAACAATGTAAAATCTTTTCGTGTTTGCAATGACAGCTACGAGGGTCGTTTGACAAGTCTTACGAAAATGATTATCAGATAAAGAGGTTTTTATTAATTTCTACTCTCAACCGTTCAATAACGACGCATAATACTCCCCCGAAAAAAGACTTCCTTAGTTTCATCTCTCCTCTCTTAATCTAAACCCAACTCCACTTTAAGTTCTGTCCAACTTCACCCCCCTCCCATCGTTTCGACGTCAAAAGTTGGACTAACCATCGCAAATTTCACAGCTTCCATATTGTCCACCTTAAAAAATCTTCCCATCAAGGAGCACCCTCCTTGCCCTCTGTACTTATTGGGTTGTACCACATGAAATGTCCGATTTAATAGTAAAAATTTAAAAGCCAATATTATTGTTCCGTAAATTTTTATTCAATCAAAATAGGATTTGCTCGGGTCCGGAAGGCCTTCTGCCGGCAAAATGAATCCAGATTGCGGAAACGATGGTAGACCGTTGGTGAAATGTCAGGAGAGTACGGTCATTTTCATTTTCATTTTTAAAACATTTTTTATTTTTCTTTTTATATTCTTAATTTCTAAATTAAAGGCTAGACAAAAAATGCTTAGATTCTAGCTTAATTATCTTATATAATAACTTACTGATCCTTCGCAGACGCTCTAAGCTAAACATTACTTAACATTTGTATAATTTGCCTTTCGGCGACAGAACTTTGTGGCAGTACTGATAATTAGTTGAAATACAAAGAAAAATTTGAAAAACTCTGTCAATTTTTTTTTGTTTTTTTTCTTAAAATTTAACTTACTTAACTTACCTACGTTTTTTTTTTTTTTTTTTTTTTTTTTTTTATGTAAAAGCACTTAACCTAACTTAACTTAAATCTTATACTACCCTAATTCTAGAAAAGCTAAGTCTATGTAAGCTAGCTGATGATACTATGATTCTATACCGACTTTGGTATCCAGGTCTTTATATGCCATTCAACCACCAGAACTGTTGACGCTGTCTAATACTATCGTCCCGGTCTCTATGGGAGATAGCCCTACTGAAGCGCAGGAGCTCTTCTTCGGTGCGCGTTACTTCCCGGTCGTAGCACAATCGCCCGTCTACAGATGATCTACTTACATGATAGATCAGCGGAATTCCGGATCTATCCTGTATAAGTCCTTTCATATCCAAGTCAAGGAACGCCTCTGGTGGAACAAAGCCGTTGCGACGCACACTCTCATAGTACAAGGTGTTTGGATAATAGGCCCCGAAAATTAGGTCATTGGACGAGCTTATTGCTCTCGCAATATGTCCTCTGATTAATTTAATCATAAAATTATCCACCCTATTTATGTACGCTTCATTATATAAAGTCTCATTTGAGTAATACTTTTTATAGTCCGATTCCGGTGTCCGATATAATCTGAGACAAGGAGAGTACGGTGGATACGGAAGAATTTCATACCCCAACTGCAACAGTTTTTGCACCGTTACTTGTGAGGTATGAGGTCTGTCATTGTCATGCAAAAAGATCGAGCAGTTCCTATTGACCAACGCAGGTTGCTTTTCAGCCAATTTGGCATGCAATATGTCGATTTTCTCACAATATTTGATAGCGTTTATCGTTTCTCCTTTTGGTGCAAAGATAATAACCTTACCCGGAAAAACAAATTATTATATCATATTATATCCCGGAGACAAGTTTAGGTACAGCATGCATGGCTTCATAGTCAGCCTTAAAACCTAACTTTTTAGTTCCGAGTAGTTCAATCTACAGAAGAATCTTTTATTATGGGATAAGTCGTACTTGAGAAGGTTGTGGACTTTAAAAGCCATAAGCGATTTTTCCCACGAAAAGCAAAAATAACTGATTTTTCAACCTCACAGCAGGTTATTGTTTTATATTTATTGAGTTATAATAAAAATCTCACAAAGTTACAGGCGATGCTAGACAAAATTTCAGTAATAAAAAGAACAATAAGCAAATCTTCACGATTGTCGTCTATTAAAAATCTTCCCTACCTACAAATACTCATGTCTTTGTTGACCAACCATGCAGTAATTTCCCACAATATAATGTTATCAATCATCAATTTATGCAAATTAAGGCACTCAAGTTCGGATGGCTTTTAAAGTACACCATCCAATTAAGTCTGCCCAAATTTGTTGGGCACGGCCAAATCACAGCGATTTCAATTTGATTTGAATTATTCCTTGTATCTCAATAAGTTTTCAGTTGTAGTTGATATCCATTACAGGCAGTCATTTCATTAGGTCAGTGTCGCAACTCTTAATTTTTTTTATTTTATGTATTGAACAGATTTGTTCTCTGCCTCAGCACTAAAATAGAAACTATTTTATTAATTGACCTGTTGCAATGAATTTTTTTACCTCCCTGTGGAATAACAGTCATCGATTCAGTATCATCGGCTTTTAACTAAACTTGATGGTATAAAAATTGAATGTCTGGATCATCGGATTAATATTTATTCTTAAGCAGATGTTCGGCTTCGTCTTCGTTCACGGATATTAATAGATTACTTCAGATTCATTTCGAACAGAAATAGTAACAATTACTCTACATCATAAAACAATTTGTGTTATTTGAAATCCTCAATTCTATTTATTATATTATGAATTTGGAGCTTTACCTGAGTTGTTGAGTTGTGGGGTTAACAGGTTCAGATGTGGTTTATCTGTTCTATAGCAACAGAGACTATATGAGAAGTTTGTAATCAAGGTTGAACAGAAGAAACAATTTTTTAAGTATGTTTTTATTGTACGATCATGATGTGTGTCCGAGGGAATCTTTTTACTCATTCAAACAATATTACAGAGAATTTTCCTAGTAACTATGTCTCTGTTTATATGCGTCAGCTGGCCATCCCATTGAACATTCGTTTTTTCATAATGTCAGTGGCTCTGGAAATGCCGTCTCTCACGTACAGAACCAGTAGGTGTTTTATTTTCAACTAAGGGTCCTGAATATCCTTTGATAAGCCTCTTAGTCTCAGACACGTTCTTAGGTTCTTCATTCTAAAAACATCTACAGCAACAATGTAGTGGTCCAAATATTAAAAATACGTTCCGAGAATTGTCCTTTCACACACATAGAACCAAGTATTCTTCATAGATTTCTTTCCTCTAACTCTATAATAATACTGCCTTGTACTAGGAATCGAATCTCGAATTCATACGTGAGTAATTTATCGGGTTGGCCACTAAGTAATTGCCGATTTCACACATTAATGTCTTAGGCCATATTTTTCAATGACATATTTTTGGCTTTTGAGATTTGTTAGCGGTCAGTCTTACTTAGCTTTAAAAGAAGAAGTGTCATGGAGTGCGAAAACAAACATTTTCGTCATATTTTATTTATTTATTTCAGTAAAAGAAAGAATGCAGCGGAAGGTGCTAAAAAGTTACGTGATGTGTATGGTGAAGAAGCCTTAAAAGAAAGACAGTGCCGGTATTGGTTTGGCAAATTTCGCTCCGGAAAATTTTCACTGAAAGATGAACAACGATAGGTCGACCAGGTGAGATTGATGATGATCAAAAACCATAATCGAGCCGGATCGCTATATAACTGCACGAGAGAAAGCAAAAAATTTAAATGTGGCATAAACAGCGACTGAGAAACATTTATAATGTATGAACCTCGTTAAAAAGCTTAATGTTTGGGCTTCACATGATTTGAAATAAATTCATTTAATGAAGCGCATCAACACTTACGATTTGCATCTTAGACGCACTGAATCCAACCTTTTTTTTGAAACGAATCATCACGGGCGATGAAAGATGGGTTGTTTACAGTAACGTCAATCGAAAACGATCTTGGTCCAGGCTTGATGAGCCAGCACAATCCAACTCGAAAGCTGATATCCACCAAAAGAAAATTTTTTTCTCAATTTGATGTAATTGAAAATGTGTGGTGCATTTTGAGCTGCTTCCAATGAATCAAACGATCAATTCGGATGTGTACTGTCAAGAAGTAGACGGATTAAATATAGCGATCAATGAAAAAGGGCCAGAGTTGATTCGTCGTAAAAGGTGTCATTTTTCACCAGGCCAACGCTAGGCCACATACATCTTTGGTCACTCGCCAAAAATTATTGGAGCTCGATTGGAAACTGATGTTACATCCACCATATACCCATGACCTTGTTCTATCTGATTACCATTTATTTCGATCTTTGCAAAATTCTTTGGATGATAAAACTTTCAATGATGATGACGCTGTGAAATCGCACTTGATTCAGTTTTTGCCGGTGAAGATCAGAAGTTCTACGAACGTGGAATTATGGTTGCCAGAAAGATGACAAAAGGTCTTCGAACAAAATAGAAAATATATTGTTGATTAAAGTTTATTCGTTGTATTTAAAAAAATAAGTGTTTTATTTGTCTCCACGGTATCCGGTCCCTATCCGAGACTTGTTAAATTGTCCATAATAATTTGTTTTTCCGGGCAAGGTTATTAGCCTTGTGCCAACCTTTCTCAGGATGTCGCTGCATCATTGGTTCCCTACTTGGCGGATGCCAAAGTGGCTATCCAGGGGTGTCACGTGGAGACTGCATGTCAACTTGGACTGAACAGGAACAAGGATCATCCTGGCCTTCGCCGGTTTGAAAGCAGAGACTTTGCCCTGTATGTTCGTTCCGACCCCACATACAAATATATATATATATATATATATATATATATATATATATATATATATATATATATATATATATATATATATATGTATGTATATATACATATATATATATATGTATGTTTATCATCATCATCATCATCGGCACTACAACCGGGAACCGGTCTTGGCCTTATTTAGCAAGTCCTGAGGCTTGTTAAATTTTCCATAATGATTTATTTTTTCTGGGCAAGGTCATTAGTTTTGCGCCAGGGGCTCCCCGACTGGGAATCGAACCCCGGTCTCCTGGGTGACAGGCGGGTGTACTAACCACTATACTATCGAGGATGTTTATATATACATATATAATGTTTATATATACATATATATATGTATGTTTATATATATATATATATATATATAAACATAGATGGCGCAAGGCTAATAACCTTGCCCGGAAAAACAACTTATTATGGAAAATTTAACAAGCCGCATACTTGTTAAATAAGGGCAAGACCGGATCCCGGTTGTACTGTTGTTGGATAACGAGTTCTTGTTTCTTGCTGGAACAAAAAAATACACAATTATATATAATACCACAATTGTATTGTAATAAAAATGTGTACCATTTTGCCGCAATTTGTAGTTTATTTTTTTTATTTTTTATTATTTTTTTTAATGTAAAACGAAACAAAAATTAAACTTCTGATTTCATTTTCTTTCCCTGTGTTTTGAGATATCATCAAAGCCGCCGTTTTGAGATATTACCAAAAAGAGCGCTATGCATTTTACAAAAAGGTTTCGGAAATCGTTTTCAATTCAGTTTTCGGCAATTCTCTGCAGATCTCTTTCATTCGAGCACCGGTAAGAATTTTTAGGTTTATTAAGCACACAAACTTTGGATCCATACGTAGAACCAATGTCATGGAAATCTGCAGTTTGAATAATACAGATTGGTGCTGCTATTAGGTTCCGCTCAGTCGGAAATAAGAAGTTCTCGAGTGAACCTGTGGGGAGGAAGTGTTTTGTGCCAGGCATGGCCACTTGGTTCACCGTCCTCCTCCATCATCCTATTCACTCTTCGATGACACTCACCAATTGTTCCGTCGAATTCCGAAGAAAAGGAAATAAAACACGCAGGCTTTCACAGTATCTAAACTTTATTTACGTTCTTTCATAGTTAGGGGCATGTATACATGTATTATTGTTGTCTATAACATTTTGTTCACAATTCTTATTTATACCGAAGGCAATATTAATAAAGACACACTTGTTTTATGATATTTATTTTAGTTAAATTCCGCACTAGAAAACCGCGTGCGTACATTGGATTTCGACTTCCTTAATCACTTTACAAATAGACGACTCAGGGATGTACGCCTCCCCGGCGCGTTCCGGGGAGCGGGAAAGAACAACCGACCGGATCGATTGTTGAAATACGACTCACCGATATTCATTCGCTATCAAAAGAAATTCGGCCAGTGAAACTGGCTCTCTCAATTAGGGGGTGCATTTTCCTATTCCAAGAGAGACGTAAAGTCTCTCTTTGGGATAACCAAACAAATCTCATAGAGAAGATCGTCACGGTACACATGTATGTGTGTACATTGGTTCTTTCATGGATGAAAGCCATGGGAAAGAATCTAAAACAAAGAAGGGGAAAATGTGCATCCATGAGATCTGAGTTCGGCTAAGCAAACAAGCCGAATCTCATTGGATGCTAATTGGGTCTGTGTTTACTTATGTGAGAAGGTCAATGTTAAACGGATCCAGGAACATGTAAGACAAAGGGACCGTTGATGATCTATGTCTACAATATGTATAGCAGCTGTATTGACAGCCGCAATGCATCATGAACATTGTGCTAATTGGTTTTAGCTTGTTTACCGGGAAATGGTGTTTATGGCATCGCTGGTACGGCTAGGTATTCAATTCCTATTTGCATTTGCCTATGCTGTAGGATTTAATCGATGCCTTGAGACGCAAGATGCGTATATTTGTTTTTGTCCCTGTTATGATGGTTACATTGTATGTAAACCAAATCATTTTGTTCTCAGCAATTCGTCAAGGGAAAAATGCACTTGGTGAGATTGGGATTCTTGATAAGTTAGGAAAGAATTCTTACAGGGAATTTGTATGCGAAGAGATGCATGAAAGATAAGGATTTTTTACAGGGACTTTTAGATTATAAATTTGCTCTATTTACTGCGTGAAGCATTTAAGGCGCTAATGTGCTTGCATTAGCGAACTTAAGGAAGTTGGGTAGCAGTTATGGGGGTTTTTCAGGTAAGTGGGCCGCGGGGTTTGGCGGAACCGCCACGAACCTATGTGCCGCAACGTTAAATTTTCTTTCTTTATAAAGTAAAGTGGTACGTGTGCTTGACGTGTGAGAATTTTAGGGTTCGTTACAAGTACAGCTATTTTTTTTCTATGAATTGTTTACCATTCTGTCGGCAGTTCAAATTCAAACCCTCTTCCTTTATGAATTGAAAATGGGACATAATGCGTCATCAGCAATGAAAGACATTAATGACGCCGTGGCGTCTCTAACAGATACACACACAATTCACAAGCAAAATAGTGAAGAACACCGAACGAAAATCGAATAAGAAAATACATCATAGCGATAACATAACAATTCACATCAGTGGAGTACAGTCGAGTTTAAAAATCGAATTCTAAAATCGGCCAGTAGCCTGATGGGTAACACTTAGGTTCAATTTTTGGTGATTCTAACTGTCATAGCGTCAGTTCGAATCACACGTGCTTCACTATCATTTCAAACGCTATAACGCATTTGAGGATGTAGCGGTAAACGAACGCACTATACGACGTTGATTTGGAAAGCTCCTTTCGGGAGATTTCAGCTTCGAAAATGAACAACGTGGGAAGTCGGAAACGTTAGTTGACGACGATGTTTTAGAGAAACGGTGGATTCGGACCCAGCGAAACCGGTGCGGGAGATTGCACAAAGCATGGGAGTATCGCCAATTTTTATTTATTTTTTTTTTTTTTTATTAGACTTCTCTCGGGAGAGGCGAACCTATAGCGCTGAGTGGGCGCCCCGAGATACCATCAAATAACTGTTGCAGTTCTTTTTGAACAGTTGCAGGTTGTAACGCTCCGGGAACACTCGCGTGGCAAGGGAGTTCCACAGCTTCCCCGCTCTGTAACGGAACGAGTTCTGATGCAGGGATGTTCGCGCCGTTGGGAGATGAACCACAAACGGGTGCGATCCGTCGGATTGTCTTGTGGAGCGCATATAAACCGAATTGCGCGGAACAATGCCAAGAATCTTCGAAGAACAGTACCCGTGATAATATCTGTAAAACAGACAGAGGTCGGCTACGCGCCTTCGATGTGATAGCGACTGTAGTCCCGACGTCAGCGCCGACTCCCCGATCATGCCGATTACTCGTCTCTGTATTCTCTCAAGTAGGTTGAGGGTATGTTAAGGAGCCGAGCTCCAAATATGAGAGCAATATTCGAGCGCGGGTCTAATTTGGGATTTATATAGGAGAAGAAGTTGGGCCGGAGTAAAATATTTCTTGGCAATGACAATAACACGACACCTTTGTCTCATAGGAAAGGTAAAGAAAACCATAAATGGACACCCCATGAACTAAACGAGTCCCAAAAACCTACGGCGACTGGAAATCTGCGCATCGCTTAGATGAACCATTTTTGCACCGGAGAGTCACCTGTGATGAAAAGTTAATTATGTATGATAACCCTGAAAGACCTGGGCAGTGGTTGAATGCAGGTGAAAAACCGAAACACATTTCCAAGCCCGATCTTCACCCAAAAAGGTTATGGTGACAATTTGGTAGACATCGAAAGGACCAATCCACTTTTCATTTCTTCAACCAGGAAAAACGATCATCATCATCATCATCGACACTACCACCGGGATCCGGTCTTGGCCTTATTTAGCAAGTCCCGAGGCTTGTTAAATTTTCCATAATAATTTGTTTTTCCGGGTAAGGTTATTATCTTTGCGCCAAAAGGGGAAACGATAAACGCTATCAAATATTGGGAGTAAATCGACATATTGCATGCCAAATTGGCTAAAAAGCAACCTGCGTTGGTCAATCGGGACGGCCCGATCTTTTTGCATGACAATGCTAAACCCCATACCCCACAAGTAACGGTGCAATAACGATTGCAGTTGGGATTTGAAGTTCTTCCGCATCCACCGTACTCTCCTGACATTTCCCCAACGACTACCATCTTTTCCGCAATCTGGATTCATTTTGCCGGCAGAAGGTCTTCCGGAACCGAGCAGAGGTTATAAAAGCCGTTGAAGATTTCATTGCCTCAAAAAGCCATCACTTCTACGAAAAAGGAATATTTGACCTTGTATCACATTGGAAGAATGTCATAGATGCCAACGGATACTATTTGAATTGAATAAAAATGTACCGAAAAATAATATTGGCTCTTAAATGTTTACTATAAAATCGGACATTTCATGTGGTACAACCCAATATTTGATAAGTATTTCGTTGGCAGACCTCAATTGACTTTTTGGGATTTTTTTGTATATTTCTGATTTTTACCAGCTGCTATAATTGACCCAATATATGTGAACGATTCCATCACATTTGATTGAAGTGGTTCCATATTGGTTTTGATACTAGTCAGGTTTGTTCTTAAAAGCGAGTAAAATTCGGCGACCTTGTTCTCAGTTGTATAGCTTCAGTTTTCGTGTCGTCCGCTCGATCTGGTAGTAGGTTTCTGATGTAGCCCTTAATGTCTGCTATACTAAATTATACCTCTTGAATATCGGATACATTTCTCCAAAGTCAGATTTTAGAAGTGAGAGTGGGCAGGTTTATCTCACCTCGTATGAGCGTAAAGTCCAAACCTATGCCGGTGAGATGGAGTTGACCAAGACGCAAACATTATTAGCCCGAGATCGGGACCTGTGAAAAAGAACAGGATTGAATCCGAGTTCTAAAGATAAGTGAATTTAAATATTTCAATCATTTCTTTCTAAGCCATGATTACAGGCTGGATATTTTTGAAAAGCGTTGTGTATGATCATCAAAACTCAGAAGCAAATAGCATTTTATTAACTTTTTTGATACAATTATTTTAGTGGATTATCGGATGGATTTAAGCATGATCTATTGGGTGGGCCATACATTTTTGCAAATGGCAACACCTGATTTCTTAAAAACCGGTAGAAGGAGGGGCGCGCGTGTGGCGGGGAATTGTGCGTCGCTTCATGCAATTTTAGTCATGATGGAGCGCTTTACGGGACAACAGCCTGCTGTTTGTGTAAACCAATTTTACAAAAGTAACGATTCCTACGTTGCTGAACGACGCCTATTTAGAATTAAAAACGGATTACGCCGTGTAAGTGAGTGTCCAAGTGTTGATTTAATCAAAGCTTAGGTCAAGAAGTTCGAGCAAATGGTATCGACAACGAATATTACACAAACAGGGCGGCCACGTTCAAGAAGAAGCGATGAGAACATTTGGAAGGATGCAATGACACACAATCAGCGAGTTTTCCATAGTTTACGTAGTCGATTGCAGGAGTGCCAACGGCGTCATTTTGAAAAAATAAATTTCAATAAACGTTTATTACGTTCAATAAATGACGAACCAAATAACATTTGTAGATTTATTTCTATTCATGTTTCAAATGCGCAAAAATGTATGGCCCACCCCATAGTAAATATATTCAGAAAAGTATTTGTACTCTTATCAAAGAATAGTCATAGAAGAACCAAAGGCATGGAATTAGCCATAAGATGATATAATGCTGATCATCATCATCATCGGCACTACAACCTGGAACCGGTCTTGGCCTTATTTAGCAAGTCCTGAGGCTTGTTAAATTTTCCATAATGATTTGTTTTTTCCGGGCAAGGTCATTAATCTTGCGCCAGAGGCTCCCCGACGGGGAATCGAACCCCGGTCTCCCGCATGACAGGCGGGTATACTAACCAGTATACTATTGAGGAGCTGATATAATGCTGATACAATTCCCTAATTAAAAGTTTGTGACAACAGTAACAAAGTAAATTAAAAATTCATTAACAAAGTAGTTTGCCCCAACATATTGTAAACCAACTACTGTAAGCATTTGCGATAGTGCATTAGATAATTATATTCGTACGTTTGTTTTATTTCTTCGTCAATGAAAACAGAATGTAGTGTGTCACAAAATGTATCTCTTACCTTGTAATCTTAACCTCTTGTGGTGTCTGGTAAAAGTATTTATTACCCCGTAAACATATAATGTTATGAGCCTCTAATTACTGTTCCCATAAGCAGACAACACATTTCAAAAACTGTATTTACAAGTATTACAAAATGATATATTCATCCTATTCTGTGAAACGACTTCATCCCACTCAATTTGTCTATATTCAAGTTACTTCCACGCGAACAACAGAATTCATTCATTGCGAAGATATCGCTTGTAGAATGTGTAAGTAGGATGATTATAATTAATGTGAAGTAATTTTGAGTAGGTAGCAAGCTGTAATCATACGTATACATTACTTCTGCGTCAAAATAAAATCTTTCCTGGGACTTATTGGAGGCAATTTATATTAAAAGAAAGTTTCCCTTCACTTTATTATTGCGCATTTATTTTAATTACATTTACAGATTTTAAAAATTCCAAATTAAATGCCAAATCGAACTCTAAATTTGTATATATTTACCCAGTGTCTTGTCCATCACGGTAAAAATGTTTGCTTTATTATTTTATTATGTTATTATTTACTGGCCTGTAGGAACTCGGAAGTTCATGACCTCACCGACTCGGCTCCGCCATTGTTCCCTGTCCTGTGCGCTCTCCTTCCATGTTCGATCATCCGATCCGATCTCCTCAAGGTCCAATTTAACATTGTCCTCCCATCTCCGTCGCGGCCGTCCTGTCGGTCTCTTCCCCGTTAGTTTACCGTCAAGAATTCTATGCACGGTCCTATCATCGCCCATTCGCGCTACGTGTCCGGCTCATCTTAATCTTCGCGACTTGATCACTCTCACTATTGTAGGTTTGCGGTATAGCTCTTCCAATTCCTGGTTGTGGAGTTTCCTCTATTGTCCTGACTCCTCGTCATATTTACCGCCAAGGATACCCCTTAAAACTTTATTCTCGAATACGCGGAATTTGTTCTCATCCCGTTTTGTGAGAGCCCATGTTTCGCATCCGTATAGAGCAATCGGTATGATTATGGCTCTATAGACACGGTGCTTTATATTACGTGATAGCAGTTTGGATTTTAATAGTTTACTGGCTGCATGCCAACTAGCGTTGCCGGAATGTAGTCTTTTGTTAATTTCCTTTGACGTGTCGTTTCTGGTCGTCAGTATCGTTCCCAGATATTTAAATTCTTTGACATTTTCAAATATGTTGCCTCTGACGTTTATATGTGTTCTCTGAGGTCCACCTGCTCTCGTCGTATTTATGAATTTCGTTTTGTCTTCGTTCATTTCCAGGCCCACCTCTTCTGCTGCTTGCATGATGATTTCACAGTTTTTACTTATAGTTTCGAGATTATCGCCCAGAACGGCGATGTCATCCGCATACGCGAGCACTTGTATGACCCCGTTCAGGGATGATCCGGCCGGGTTGTCGTATTGTTCCTTTCTGATAACATACTCGAGGACAAGGTTTAAAAGGCATGGTGAGATGCCATCCCTTTGTTTTAGTCCGTCCCGGATTGCAAATGGTTCTGAGAGGTGGTTTTCTATTCAAACTCGCCCTTTGTTTTCGTTCATGCAGATTTGAATGAGGGCGGCATATTTTTTCGGGATCCCCAGCTCAACCACAATATGGTAGAGTCTTTGCCTTGCAGCTGAGTCGTAGGCTTTTTTGAAGTCCACGAACAGTGGGTGAACTGTCTCTCCGTATTCCCACTTCTTTTCCAGCAGTTGCCTTATTGTGAACATCTGGTCGCTTGTTGACCGGTTCCGACGGAATCTGTATTGGTAGTCTGCCAATATTTCTTCTGCGTACGGTGTGATTCTTGCCAGTATGACATTTGTTATAAATGTTTGCTACAATAATTAAATATTTATAAAGGCTTTCAAAATACAGTCTTTAAAACTTGTTTTATCTATAAAAAAAACAATATAAAGTAAGCATCTTTGGGCCAAAAGAAGTCTGCCACTGATATAAATTTTGAGACCTTATTAATATTTTTTATTTTGATCAATTTTATTCTTAAGATTATTTTTATATTTACTTTCTTTAAACTGTTTATTAATGTTTTTCATTCATATAAAACATGAAAAAACTTGCGAACAATATGTTATATGTAAAAGGACAACAAATGAAATAAAACTAATAAAAACGAAGTGAGTGAAAAATCTTAACCCTTATGTCAATGACCGGGTACCCGGGTACCCATTTCATCGCAATTTCACGATTGCTCGGCCTAGTAGACGAATTTCGGTCCCATGTCTTAGATCATCTCCATTCCAACGTTTCTGAATGATGATTACGAAATTTCAATGAAAAAAATTTTTTTTTACTTTCAAATTGAGATTTAAAAAAATTGTATTCTGTATTCCACGACCGGGTACCCGGGTACCCCATTTAAAAATTGAATGTTAAATAGTTAATTAATAATTAATTATTGATAATTAACTATTTAAATAACTAATAATTAATGAAAAACAATAAAAATGCAATTAAATTAATAAACAAATTTACTCAGAAGGACTTCTGTGACATGCATTACATTCAACCAACGTAGTTGCGTGTTCCTCGCAAACCGGCATTTCACATTGCCGACACGCCTTTCTTGTTTTCTAAAAACAAAAATACAACAACAAAATTATTTAATATTATTAAATACATTAACAATATTCATTTTAATATTATTACCTGTTGAATTGAGCACGTGTCAACAAAGTCGTCATTTTGAAGATGCTCAGATGCACAAAGGACGCTGACTGAACCACGCTTTCTCTAATGCCGGATTCGAATGGTTTCACTATAAACTCGCAAGTTATAAATAGAAAGTTGACCGTACAAGTTATTCGTCAACCGAATACTCGAGATCCCTCTAGCAGGTATAACTGATTTTGTTACACACCTGCCGATCCTGACCTTGCTCTGCGCCGATTTCAATAGGCCTTTTGTAGCCGCAGATAGTCAAAATTCTTTATATTTATAAAAAATAATTATATAAAATACATAAAATATTCACAACATATTTGTTTCTGATAAACAAATTAAAATCTATTGCAAAATATCAGTACCTGGCTGACTTTCAAACAGACAACTTGTCTCACAGTTTTGCTCGTGCTAGTTATCTTAATCAACCGTTATTTTCACAATAATTTTCACAATTTAATTATCATTATCTTGTTTTCTTTGCCTCGTTTTCCGCATACAAAAATTTGAACAAGTGTTATAACCGTTAAGTTATGGCCCCTGGGCCACGTGTATTAAATAAAATCAAGCGCAAACGGTTGCGTTACGACCCCGTTATTGGAGGCCAAACTCCTCCCGATAAACTTTCAAAAGTGAACAATACAGTTCTAGAAAAATCTAAAATGTGTTCAAACACTAACTTTTTTCAACCACTTCAAAGTCTGATGGAAGACTCTCCTGAAATGGATCCGACCAATGACGAACAGCGCGCAGAACTTCCTAAAGAAACCGTTCCGCCAATTGTGGTATTAAAAACAACTAGTGCTCAAGTGCGTGATATTTTGAGCAACATTAAGATAGACAAATACTTAATCAAAAACATTTCGCTTGGGCAAAAAATATGTGCCCCAACAATGGACATATATAATAAAATCAGAACCGAACTCTTACGGTTAAAATGTGAGTTTTTCACCCACTCACGTAAGGAAAATCGTCCGTTAAAGGTAGTGTTATCCGGGCTAGACTTAATAAGCAACGATATAGTGAAAAATGAGTTAATTGCACTCGGGATTAAGTGCCTAGATGTTAAAACCATCACATTAAATCCGTCAACAAAAGCCCTGTACAAACACTACTTGTACATCGTCTACATTCAACGCGGTACAGTTAAATTAAACGAACTAAAACGGAACTACTCCACCTTGTTCAAAACCATCGTTCGCTGGGACTTTAAAAAACATAATCCAGGTAAGGTCACACAATGTCACAATTGCCAGCTTTATGGTCACGGCTCGATGCATTGTCATATAAATAGCTTCTGTGCAATATGTTCGGGAAACCATAAAACATCCGACTGCAAAACAAATGAGGTCATCAAGTGTGCAAATTGTAGTGGGCCACATAAATCCACCGATCCAGAATGCATAAGCCGAAAGCAGTACATAGACAGTCGCCGCAAATTATCCCCACGCGGACGTGGTACAGGAAATACAACCTTCCTACAGCCTCCAAGTGACAAACAGCAGACAGTGCCCGACCGATTATCCATTGATAATTTTCCTCCACTACCCCGAACTGTGCGTCAACCTTCACTTCCTTCATCCACCTGGGCTTCTGGCCTCCATCAAACCCAGCAACCTTCCAATAGTGATACGACACACACGAAGAAAAATCCGTCAGAAACATTAACTAATGATAACCTGTTCTCATTTAGCGAGATAAACTCTCTTCTTAATGAAGTTGTAACCAAGCTTAGTGCTTGTCAAACCAAAGCTGACCAATTTAACGTCATTACTTCATTAGCAATTAAGTACATATACTCGGAAAAAACATGTTAAGAAATTCTCTTAACATCATAACTTGGAATGCGAGAAGCATCAAAAACAAAAAGCATGAATTTTTTAGTTTCTTGATAAATTTTAATATTGACATTGCACTTGTTTCAGAAACCTGGCTCAAACAAGACATTTCTTTCTCACATCAAAATTACATATGTTATCGCCTAGACAGGGTACATGCTAGTGGTGGAGGTGTCGCCATTGTTGTGAAAAAATGTATAGAACATTCCTTGCGTCCTTCATTGCGCCTTAAGTTAATTGAGGAAATTAGTATAGAGGTAACATTAAGTGACACTTCCAAGGTGAGTCTTTTTTCGGTCTATTTCCCTGGAGGAAATAGAAACCTAGAGAAATCTACTTACTTTAAGCGGGATCTGCAAAAATTGTATAGAGTCAACACTCGAAACAAGGTAATTATTGGTGGTGATCTAAACTGCAGACATCAGTCGTGGAATTGTCTTAGGGCAAACAGCTGGGGTAACATTTTACTAGATGTTACTGAATCCAGCCCAAGTTTTTCCATACTTTATCCACTTCTCCCCACCTATATCCCAGCGAGTGCTAACAAGAACCCCTCAACTCTTGATCTATATATCACTAATATTCCAAATTACTGCACAGTACCATTAACTCTAAATGCGTTAAGTTCAGACCACCTTCCGATCAGCCTCACAGTGAATCTTACAGTAGTTGTAAATCGTACCAGTTTATACCACAACTATTCCGCCGCCAACTGGAATTGTTATAAATCATATATAAACACGAACTTGGTTCTAGGTGATACCAGCCTAAATTCTATAACCTGCAGCGAGCACATTGATATCCTATGTAACAATTTTGTTTCTGTTATCAATAGAGCGGCCGATCTTGCGATACCTAAATGTTCCACTGCTCCAGTTGATAAGGCACCGCTTCCTGAAAATATCTTACATCTGATTAGGCTACGAAACTCTGAAAGAAGAAAATGGCTGCGTTATAGAATCGATTGTTTTCTAGTTAATGTTAAAGTCTTAAATAATATCATTAAAAACGAAATCTCAACATATAGGAACAAGTGTTGGAATAAACACCTTTCCTCTCTTGACAAAGCAAGCAAACCGTTCTGGAAAATATCAAAAATTATGAAAAAGAGAGGGTGCAGTATTCCTCCGTTTAAAGTTCACGACAAGTTGTTTATTTCTTCAGTGGAGAAATCGAACCTACTTGCTAACACGTTTAGTAAGAACCACTCCATATCTATGCATCTAAGCGACGCGTATACTGAAGCTGAAGTTGCTAACACTATCTATGTACTTTCTCAAACACCAGCTGAAAGTACTTACGCAACTAATATCAGCAAAGTTAAAGAATTGATAAAAAAATCGAAATCAAAAAAGGCCGCGGGTCTCGATAATATTAACAACAAATTAATCAAAGCACTTCCACCTGCTGCAAGTAACTATTTAACATTCATTTTCAACGCTTGTCTTAAGAATTGTTATTTTCCGGACTGTTGGAAAACAGCAAAAGTAATACCTATCCCGAAACCCGGCAAACCGAAGAACAGCCCCGAAAGCTACAGACCTATTAGTCTACTTAGCTGTCTAAGTAAGCTCTTAGAAAAAATCATTAAGGAAAGGATTGATCGTTTTGTGGAAGACAATAACATCTTACCAAACTTTCAGTTCGGTTTCCGTAGTGGTCACAGCACAATCCACCAAGTCTTGCGCATTAAAAACCACATAGCTGGTAAATTCATCGACAAGGAGTCAACGGGACTAGTTCTTCTAGACATCGAAAAAGCTTTTGATACGGTATGGCACGATGCCTTGATTTATAAGCTACTAAAACTTAAGCTGCCAATACCGCTTATCAAAATTATCCAGAGCTTTCTTCGTTCGAGAAAATATGTTGTGAGTTTAGGAACCGACATTTCCTCTACTCACCAAATCCACCATGGTGTACCCCAGGGCTCGGTCCTTGGTCCCATATTATTTACATTGTTTGTCGCAGATTTACCATGTCTAGGTGAAAACATTCAGGTAGCTATGTTTGCCGATGATACGGCCATTTTCTCTTCGGGTGCCTTATTCACTAATGTCTACAACTCTTTGCAAGCAGCTCTTGACAAGCTAGCAGTATATTACAGGAAATGGAAAATAAAAATAAATGGTAATAAAACACAAGCTGTCTGGTTTTCGAGATGTAGGAAACACTGTTACCTACCAAATGGCACTAAACTCAGTATGTGTGCAGTTGATATTGATTGGTCCGAAGACTGTAGATATCTAGGTATTATTCTAGATAAAAAACTCATCTTTCAAAAACACATCACTACCACAATTGACAAAATAAACAAAGTCGTAAGAGTTATGTATCCACTAGTGTGTAGAAAATCAAAGCTTAGCATCGAAAATAAAATTATAATATTTAAAACCGGTTTTCAAGCTATACTCCTGTACGGGGCCCCTGTATGGTGTAATTGTGCTCGCACACACAAAATAAAATTGCAAAGGTGTCAAAATAAAATATTGAAAATGTTGCTGAATTTGCCATGGCATTATTCGACACATGAACTACATGAAAACGCCAACGTTAAACCGGTAGAGTTCCTTATTGACAAAATCAATCGAAACTTCTTCGACAATTGTTCTTTTTCTGACAATGTTCTCGTTTCCCGTCTTGCGTTATCCTAAGTCACTACATATGTACTCTGTCTATGAAAATTATATCGAGGTCATTACTACATAAAATAACCGGAAGCTCGTGCAATATTAGTCTTAAGATTCAAATAAGGGTTTTTTATTGTAGTTTTCCCTTAATTTATTATTTGTTATTCATTAAAATTGTGCTATTGTCGTTATATAGATTTAAGATTATAGTTGTAAAGGAATTGCTATCCTAAATCTCTTAAGTACTAGTTGTAAAATATACCATAAATGTAATTATCTACTAAATAAAAATTGAATTGAAAAAAAAAATTGCAAAATATTTGTTTTAACATCCCGGGTACCCGGTCATTGACTACTGTCGGTAAAGTTGGTCATTGACATACGGGTTAATATCACGGGCATACTTCGAAACAAAGCCATCATCAACTGAAAAGACTCCTTCGTGGACTTATTTGCTATATTGATTACGATACTAAAAGTTTAGATGATTAGGATGTATAACTATTATTAGATGTTCTTATCCGTTTATCCTTAACCCCAATGTTACACATTTCTAACGTGCATTGCACGCTTTGTTATCCACTCATATAATGCGGGGAAAAATTTGCAGCTTCCACATACCAAGGAATTGATTGAAAAACCGTAAATCACTTAAACTTACACAATCGTTGAATTTATTTTGTCATCCATTTTAATATTAAGATCCTTTTATCGGACTTACACACACAACTTATAAAAAAGTGCGACCGTTTAGGTGGATGATTTACCACAACTCCGTCTTTTAATTTAAAAATTGTTTTAATTGTAAAAATTACTGTTTGGAGTGCGTCCTGTGGCGGTATTCTCGGTTCGAATATCTATTACTAACAATAGAATTTCAGGTTCACGACGTTAAGGCGCAATACGATTACCTATACCGAACTTAAAAGCACGATGTAGGTCGATGGGTAATTTCTAATTTTCTGTTTACCTTTAATTTATGACCCATTCTAGAATCATCATCATCATCGGCACTACAACCGGGAGCCGGTCTTGGCCTTATTTAGCAAGTCCTGAGGCTTGTTAAATTTTCCATAATGATTTGTTTTTTTCCGGGCAAGGTCATTAGTCTTGCGCCAGAGGCTCCCCGACGGGGAATCGAACCCCGGTCTCCCGCGTGACAGGCGGGTGTACTAACCACTGTACTATCGAGGAGCCAATTTAGAATAGGGCACACTATTTGATGATGTATTATAAACATTTAAGATTCATGAATCGCCATTAATTATTAGATGAATGTTTACATGCTATTACTGATTGATTGCCGGTCAATTAGAACTCTTTTTAATACTACAAGTGTCGCTTTGCAATAAACGACGTATTATATTGTAGCGAGCTTAGGGTTCGCTGGATTGATTATTTCCAGTAAATAAGAGCCGTTAGATCGATTTCTAACTAATATCACACTTTATTAATTTATTGATAATAACCGTACTTATCCCGTACACTCAATGATTTTCTTGACTTCACTTGCTTCGCTTTCTCCTTTCTTGTCTGTCACCATCAGCTGTCTCGACGTCTTTTTATCGTTTCTCACATTCTCATTTCGTTTCCGTCCGTTCCATAATCTTGGATGTTCTAGTCTCCAGTTTTCCAGTACTTTATAGAATATTCCAGTGCTTGTTTTGGACTTTCCCGAATATTCCAGTACTGACTGTCATATGCTTCACAATATCTTAGTGGCATCGGTTTCATGCATATGCCCATTTTACGGATGGCACATAGAGTCTATTCAGATGGGAGTTAATTGTATCTTCGGTAAGAGCAGTGATAGGTTTCTCAGAACCCACTTCCAATTCACACGATCTTCTTCCCCCTTGAATTGACTTATGCCATCGGAAAAATGCTCTTTTACTCACCGTTACATTATTAATGTCGTACGCAACTCTTCATAAGTGTTGGTAGAAGTTAACCCATGTAAAACTCAATATTATTTTACACATCGTTACTCGCGTGCGGCAGTCATCAGTTAATGTCAAAGTCAACATTTTACACATGTACTTTACTGCGCGTTTCAGGTGAGACTGTTCGTCATCGCAAAACTTGGTATGTTTATAACAAATACTTCCCTCTTTCAGATGCATGTCATAAGGTGGTACTATTACTATTGATTGGCCTGTAGGAACCCAGAAGTTCATGACCTCATTGGCTCGACTGCGCCATCGTTCCCTGTTCTGTGCACTCTCCTTCCACGCTTAACCAGCCGATCCGATCTCCTCAAGGTCAAACGTAACATTGTCCTCCCACCCCCGCCGCGGCCATCCTGTCGGTCTCTTTCCCGTTGGTCTACCGCCAAGAGATCTACGCACGGTCCTATCGTTGCCCATTCGCGCCTCATGTCCGGCCCATCTTAATCTTCACGACCTGATTACTGTCACTATTGTAGGTTTGCGGTATAGCTCTTCCAATTCGTGGTTGTGGAGTTTCCTCTATTGTCCTTCCTCCTCGTCACATTTACCTCCAAAGATAACGCTTAAAACTTTATTCTCGAATACGCGGAATTTGTTTTCTTCCCGTTTTGTGAGAGCCCATGCTTCGCATCCGTATAGAGCAATCGGTATGATTATGGTTCTAGAAACACGGAGTTTCATGTTACGTGAAAGCAGTGATAGCATTTCAGCAGTTTACTGGCTGCATGTCAACTAGCGTTGCCGGAATACAGTCTTTTGTTAATTTCCTCCGACATTTCGTTACTGGCCGTCAGTATCGTTCCCAGATATGTAAATTCCTTAACCTTTTCAAATATCTTGCCTCTAACGTTTATACTCGTATGTGTTCCCTGAGGTCCAGCTGCTCTCGCCGTAATTATGTATTTTGTTTTGTCTTCATTTATTTCTAGGCCCACCTCTTCTGCTGCTTGCATGATGATTTCACTGTTTTTACTTACAGTTTCTAGATTATCGCCCAAAACGGCAATGTCATCCGCATATGCGAGCACTTGTGTGACCCCGTTCAGAGATGATCCGGCCCTGTTGTCGTCTTGTACCTTTCTGATAACATACTCGAGCACAAGGTTAAAAAGACATAGTGAGAGGCCATCGCCCTGTTTTAGTCCGTCGCGGATTTCAAAAAGTTCTGAGAGGTGGTTTTCTATTCTAACTCGCCCTCATTCATGCAAATTTGAATGAGGGTGGCATATTTTTTCGAGATTCCCAGCTGAACTACAATATGGTAAAGTCTTTGCCTTGAGACTGAGTCGTGGCCTTTTTTGAAATCAACGAACAGTTGGTGAACCGTCTCTCCGTATTCCCACTTCTTTTCCAGCAGTTGCCTTGTTGTGAACATTTGGTCGGTCGTTGACCGGTTTCTACGGAATCCGCACTGGTAGTCTCACAGTATTTCTTCTGCATACGGTGTGATTCTTGCCAGTATGACATTTGTTAGTATTTTGTATGTGGTTAGGAGCAATGATATTCCTCTGTAGTTTTCGCAGTCAGCTCTGTCACCTTTTTGGAAAATAGGGACGACTGTTGAGGTTTTCCATTCTTCCGTAGTGACTTCCTTATCCCATATCGTTTTGTTGAGTTGGCGGATCTTTCAAGCGGTTGCCTCTCCTCCTATTTAACAAGTCTCGGATATGGACCGGATACCGGTGGAGACTTGTTAAATAAGGCCAAGACCGGATCCCAGTTGTAGTACCGATGATGATAATGATGATGATGATTAACTTTTTCTTCGATAAATCTGAAAACGCAACCCAAAACAAAAGCTGAAAAGTGTTTTTTGGTCCTGATACTGTAAGAACCAATCATTCACAATTTTGGTCTCGTCGATTTCGTTCTGGAAATTTTGTTGTCAAAGATGCACCACGCTCTGGATGGCCAACTGTCGAAAACGTCGATAAAATCATGGAAGTCGTCGAGTCCGACCGTCATGTAAGCACTATTTCGATTGCCTAACAGATAAACATTCCACGAAAAACCGTTTGGCACCACTTGAATAAGGTTGGATACAAGGAGAAGCTCGATGTTTAGGTTCCTTATGAGTTAACCAAAAAAAAAACTCATGGACTGAATTACCATATGCGAATCGCTGCTGAATTCTACAAAATCGACCCATTTCTGAAGTGGATAGTGACTGGTGTTGAATATTGGGTCACGGGTAAACGGTCGTGGTCGAATGGGGTTTAGTCAACGCAAACGGTGGCCAAGCCAAGATTAACGGTCAGGTAGGTTTTGCTGTGCGTTTGGCGGGATTGGCAGGGAATTATCTATCGGGTGGGTCTTACATATTTGCAAATGGCAACACTTGATTTCTTAAAAACCGTTAGAGGAGGGGGTGTGCGAGTGGCGGGGAATTGTGCGTCGCTTCATGCAATTTTAGTATCGATGGAGCGCTTTACGGGACAACAGCGTGCTTTTTATGTAAAACAATTTTATAAAAACAACGATTCCTACGTTACTGTACGACGCCTATTTAGAATTGAATACGAAATATGCCGTGTAAGTGAGTGTACAAGTGTGAATTTAATCAAAGCTTGGCTCAAGAAGTTCGAGCAAAGGGGATCGACAACGAATATTGAACAGTTCAAGAACAGCGATGGGAACATTCGGGAGATTGAAATCTCCGTACCTCGCAGCATGTGTCAGCAAGTTTTCCAAAGTTTGCGTAGTCGATTGGAGGAGTGCCAACGACGAGACGGGGCACATCTCGAAGATGTTATTTAAAAAAAAAAATAATAATTTAAATAAACGGTTATTACGTTAAATAAATGATCAACAAAATAACATTTGTAGTTTTATGTCTATTCATGTATCAATTGTGCAAACATTTATGGCCCATCCTTTACTATGGGCTGCTCCCCTATGGCTAAACTCTTAATTCGGACACACAATGTCAACAACTGGACCGTCTGAAGGAAGTAATATAACAGCAGTTAGCTTTGGCCAATATGAGAGGAATTGTGTTCCATCGATAACGATTCGCCAGAAGCTCCGGGAGCTTGGTTGGGAGTTCTTATGCATCCACCCTATAGTCCCGACCTGGCACCAAGTGATTAGCACCTATTCTTGTCTCTAGCGAATGATGGTGCTGATTTTTTTTTTCAATAACGCGCGCACAAAAGGGGATTTTGAAGTACCCTTAAATGTTAGAGCACAGTGCGAGCGGAAGGAGAGAGTAAGAAAAGGAAGTGTCGATGTACGGTGTACCGGTCTGAAGTGAGCGTCAAGATACAAATGTATCGATAGGGAACGTTTGTTGTGAATGAGCTCTTATATTTTTTTTATTTGGTTGCCATGACATCTGTCAAACATATTTAGTAGACATCAAGTCATTGTACAAACAACTTTTTTTTTTATCATCATCATCGGCACTACAACCGGGAACTGGTCTTGGCCTTATTTAGCAAGTCCTGAGGCTTGTTAAATTTTCCATAATGATTTGTTTTTTCCGGGCAAGGTCATTAGTCTTGCACCAGAGGCTCCCCGGCGGGGAATCGAACCCCGATCTCCCGCGTGACAGGCGGGTATACTAACCACTAAACTATCGAGGAGCCTTTTTCGATCAATACATGGTTCAAATTGATCATTTGTTGTCGGTAGCGTTGCGCATCAACAGTTTCGACAGGTTTTTTAAAACTGTTAAAAATGTCGAATTTTGTACCAGAAAATGATGATTCGCGGAGACCATTAATTTTTTGTTTTCATTTGAAGAAAAGTGTGCAGAGTCGCATCGAATCCTTGTCGAGTCTTATGGTGATCATGCTCTATCGGAAGCAATACGCAAAAGATGGTTTAAGCGGTTCAGAGATAATGATTTTGATGTGCGAAATGAAGAACGTGAAAGACCAACAAAAAAGTTTGAAGACGCCAAAAGTGTGGAAACTGGGTGCCACATGAATTGAATGACAGGCAGATGGAAAAGCAAAACACCGCATGTGAAGCGTTGCTTCTACGACACGAAAGGAAGTCAGTATTGCATCAAATTGTGACTGGTGAGGAAAAATGGATTTATTTTAATATTCTAAACGCAAAAAATCATGGGTACATCGAGTAGAAGCGTCAACATCGACTACAAAGATGATCGGTTCGGAAAAAAGACAATGCTCTGTGTTTGGTGGGACCAGAAGGGGGTGGTGTAACATGAACTTCTAAAAACTGGCGAAACTGTTGATGCGCAATGCTACCGACAACAAATGATCAATTTAAACCATGTATTGATCGAGAAACGACCAGAATGGGCCACAAGACACGGAATTGTAGTTTTGTTGCATAATAGTGCTCCGAGTTATACAGCAAAACCCGTCAAAGTTACACCGCCCGCCGGACGGACCACACTTGGCTCCTTCCGACTACCATTTGTTTTCATCGTTGGGACACGCATTGGGTGAGCAGCATTTCAATTCCTACGAAGAAGTCGAAAATTGGGTCTCCGAATGGTTTGCCTCAAAAGACGACCGGTTTTTTTGGCGTGGTATCCACAAATAGCCAGAAAGGTGGTCGTAATGTGTAGAAAGCAATGGCCAATACTTCGAATAACATGTTTTTTACTTTCCCAAAAAAACCTTTTTTACCTTTTAAAAAAAAACGCTCACTTCATACCGGTACAACTTGAATGTCTAGACATCACAACGACCAGGAAACACATGGTCAGGCAGAACATTCCACATTCGTGTGGTTCGGCTAAAGAATGAATCTCTATGTTTATTTGTGCGCCTAAAGTCCACTTTCAGCGTGAACTGATGCGCATTCACAGATTCATGGGTATCGCGGGAAAATGTCTGAAGGGGCGAAACACATTCAGCAAGTTCAGTTGAGCAACGACCGTGGTAATTCCTATAGAAAAGAGATCGACATGATTCGTTGCACCTATGTTCTCACGACGGAATTGATCGACTTACGGCTGATATCCCTAATAAGTTGCATCCCGTCAAGCACGTGTAGTGCAGTTTTGGATACGCCTGACCAAATATGGGAGTTGAACTCTATTTTTGGACGAATATACGCCTTGTAAATAGTGGCCAGGTTGAAAAATTAGCCACAAGAGAAGCTTGTGAAAATCGACTGTCCCAGTTTTTTGCCAATAGGGGCGAGGGTTTCTATGAGAGGAGCATAATGAAATTACTCGTACCTTCGAAATGGAAACAAATTACCTAACAAAACGGTTCATATTTGACCTAAATCGGATCATTCTAACTGTGCCAAACAAAGTCTTCAATTTCATGCAAAAATAATGGATTTCCTTCTACTTCACGTATTATAACTATGATGTTTGTTATGTAATCTGTCCAACAAAGGCTTACGTCTAATAATTGAAGATTCCTTCATTTCTCTATTTATCATTGAATTGCGTCCACTGTGTAATTGAAAGAAGATTTTATTCCTCGGTACTTCGCGTAATATAACTATGATCCGTTTGTTATGTAATCTGTCCAATAAAGGCATACGTCCAATAATTGAAGGTTCCCTCATTTGTCCATTTATCACTGAATTACGTCCACCGTGTAATGGAAAGTTTTTATTCCTCGGTACTGTTTCGAAACGTCTTTCTTTACAAATGGTTATTTTTTATTCCAACTGGTTGGTTTAAAAAAAACGAGTTATAAAGCCTTAAAACAAGAATTTGTATATTATATATTGTTGCTTCTTGTTTGCATACAAAATTAATGACATCATTTCTGAGTGGAAGCACGGCTAAAGTCAAAGCAAAAGTGTGTATTCAGTCTAGATCACGATTGGAAGTAATAAGATCACTTCGCCGCACCCAACATTAATTCACGGTTTGAGTTGGGTCAGTTTTAAAAATGACATTATTACCTCGGTTGCCCTTGAAATCATAATTTCATTGTCCGCGATCCTAAGTCTCACGTGTGATGTTGGAATGTGCTTTCTCTTATAGTCGCTACTTTTCCGACGGCGCCCCTGATTCATAGATGAGAAGAGGATCTTCTGCCGACTGTGGTCAATGATTCACTTTGTTGAAATCCCCACTGAACATTTTGTGACTGCAAAGTAATCCATCCGATTATTGATCACGACGTCTGAATGCTTATGTTTACGTTTTCCTGGCACTTCTAAACGGAACCTATTTAAATGCACAAGAGGCGACAGTAATGATCTCATGCCTCCGACAACCACGCGCCAACCCACTTAACTTGGCAAAGGTCGTTTCAGTGGTGCTCTTGTTTTCTGAATGTATTACCAATGTTAGACGCATCACAAGTACATACGTCATGGTGCGCAGAAATCTATTACTAATATTCATTTCTAATTAATTTGATTCGTATGCGAGGGAACGGATTCTGAAATATTTATGAGATGTACTTTAGGAAGCTGGAGCAATTGGGTATGTGCTGTCGGGGTTAGTTAGAGACATGCAGTTCGTCTAGTCAGTCTTTTTCTGTCCGCGTTAAAGGGTGTTGTTGAACGTTCGTTGTTCGGCTAGCTTTTACAATCGATCGTTTTGTGAAAAATTAAAAAGATATTTACATAATATATTAAAAAAATTTTTTTTATTATTTTTTTTCTTTTGCTTTTTCTCACGTCCATCTTATTGTGTTGTAAGTCGGTCAGTGATATAATTTAATACAATGAGTTCCTCCTGGTATTCAGATTACATTCCTGCGTGGATAAACCGATGGCGAGCAGCTCCGAGACCAACCTCAAACCGGTGGCCATTACCTAATTGTAATTTGTTTTCAAACACATATTTTAAATGTTCACTTGATTTCTAAAAATAACGAAAATAAGTAACTTGAACAAAGATATAACGCACCGTTTGGTACAAGTTTCTTATAATTTGCTGATTTAAATATTGTAACAGTTAACACAATGTATCCAATTAAAACATCCACGGAAGCCGCTAAAAAAGGAATAGTTGTGATTTGAATCACGCGCCGGTTCATGTTATAACCAAAATTAAATCCATTTAGCGTCAATTCCAATTTACTATCAAACACCAAATTAGTAATATTGCCTCACAAGTCACCTCTACAATTCCTAAAAATTAATTTATTATATCGCGACTATTTTGGACTCACAAATTATTGCAATACATTTTTTGGAATGAATAAGGTGAAAAACATGTTGTCAACTTAATATTAGTGGAACGTGATATATAGTAGATCTATAGATAGGGTTGTCGGTTTTGCATAAATTGCATTGCATGCACGTTTGCAATAGCTGAGTTATAATCGATTGGGTAAAAAAATTGAAGTTCTAGTCGAAGTGTAAATCGCTTAACATATATATAAGCTTTTTTTAAAATATTTGCTTCAACCACCTTCTTCTAATGGAATTAGAACTAAATTGTGCAAATTAAGGAGTTTCGTTGCATAATGAAGCAAATAAGATTTATAGGTTTTTTTAATTGACTTTCACTAAAAGTAGACACCGTAACTTAAGGTTTTATGATGCCGTATTTATTACAACTTCTCTGTTGTCTGTCTGATCTCTTAATGAGAGTATACAATACTTACTAATTTTCGTAGATACATCTTACAAGTACAATCGTTATACATGTTAGAGTACAATCATTTAAGAAAGGGACTTCTATAGACTTACACTCGTTTGTTTAATACAGCGAACAAAGTGCTCATCCTAACCTTTATTCTCGAACTTCAAGTGAAATCACAAGCAAAAAATATCCAAAATAATTCAAATGTTTTATGCACCTTAAGGGAACATAGCACCTTCAAATTAAAAAAAAAATTATTTTTTAAAAGTCAAAACAGGGAACCGGTCTTGTCCTTATTTAGCAAGTCCTGCGGCATGTTACATTTTCCATAATGATTTGTTTTTTCCGGGCAAGGTCTTGCGCCATTTTTTATTGAATACGAAGACATATATTAATGACACCTTGAACATATGTTTTATTGGTCTCATAGTATACAAAAAAAATTTTTTTTTATTTTTTTTGGCCCCACGTCGTCTGCTACAATTAAAAAAAAACGAAAAATCGCGGCGTGCAGGATTAATGCCCTAAGTAAAGTCTGAAAAAACGGGTCTTTAATCAGCATCAAAGCAGCTATGGAATGAGCTAAAAAGAAAAAAATTGGTTAAAAAATAACAAAATGGCGCCGTTTTTTCAAAAATTGTCCCCCAAAAAATCGGGGCCTTATTTAGCAAGTCGTTCTACCGGTCCCGATTTTTAGCCGATGTCATCCAGCTTGGCACTCCCAGGCTCTGGGCGTCCTGGTCTACGCCATCCCTCCATCGTAGACAAGAGATGCCGCGCTGTCTCCTTCCACACATTCTGCCACAAAGGACTTTCCGGGCAGGCTCCTCTTCGCTCATTCGAGTTAGGTGTCTCCCACCGGAGTCTACTGAGCTTGATTTTTCTTACAACATTAGCTTCAAGGTAGATCGCGTACAACTCATGTTTGTAGCGTCTCCGGAATCGTCCTCTTTCACATACGGGGCCAACTATTCTCTTCATGACCTTCCTCTCGAACGCGGCCAAGAGTTCAGATTGCCTTTTATTGAGCACCCAGGTCTCGGATCCATACATGAGTACTGGTAAGACCATGCTCCTGTACAGTAGTAGCTTGGATGTTCTGGATAAATTTCAGAATTTAAAGAGCCTTGATAAACCATAGTCGGCTTTGTTGGATTTGATCAGCCGTTCGCGTATTTCTTCTTCCATATTGTTATCGGCTGATACTATTGACCCAAGGTAGTTACAGGATTGCACTACTTTAAATTCGTGCTCCACTACCCTGATAGTTAGTCCAACGTTAGGTCTTCTCTTCGCAGAAGTTGCCACCATGTACTTAGTTTTTCCCTCATTAATGTGCAGTCCCAGTTTTTGTGCCGCCTGCTCGATCTGGGTGAAGGAGTCATGTACAGCCGAATCGGATCTACCGATGATGTCGATGTCATCTGCGTAGGCAAGTATATGGTTGGACTTGATGACAATAGTGCCTCTAGTTGTGATGCCAAAGTCATGGATTGCTTTCTCCAACGCCAGCTTGAAGAGGAGGCCGGCCAGACCGTCCCCTTGTCGGAGTCCATTAAAGATGTTTATTGGTTTGGACAGCAATCCCGCTATTTTTACTTGACTAGTTACGTTGGTCATGGTCAACCAACAAAGTCGTATCAATTTGTTTAGAATGCCGAGCTCTCTCATGGCACTATATAGTTCTACCCTGGCTATGCTGTCGTAGGCGGCCTTAAAGTCTATAAATAGACAATATAATGGAATCTTGAATTCCTGACATTTTTCCATCGTCTGCCTAAGGGTGAAAATCTGATCAATCGCTGATTTGCCTGGGATGAAGCCACACTGATATTGACCAGTGACGGCTTTAGCGTATGGGGCTATCCGATCTTGTAGGATAGTGGAGAGTATCTTATAGGCGGTACTAAGCAATGTTATACCCCTATAGTTGCTGCACAGTGTGATATCTCTCTTCTTATATATGGGGCAAATTATTCCACGACGCCAATGTTCCGGCATCTCCTCTTGCTCCCATACGTGCACCACGATCTCATGAATTGCGTGATGGAACGCTGTCCCTCCTTGTTTAATCGGCTCAGCTGGCATGCCATCAGCTCCGGGGTTACTTGATCTGAGCTGTCTTATGGCTTTTACTCTTTCCTCAATGCTTGGTAGCGGCAGCATTTGGTCTTGACCATGCATTGGTGGAGCCTTCAATTCTTCTGTGAGCTGACAATTTAGCAATTCACTGAAGTGCACTTCCCATTGCTCTAGAATGCCTTCAGGATCGGTGAACAGATTACCCTCTTTAACCTTGTAGTAAGTGCAGCGTGGTGTATACCGCGTCATACTGCAGATTATTTGGTAGAACTTCCGCGCCTGGTGCGGACCTCGCTCTCTACTTTTTTCTATTTCACAGACAAGGTTTTTTTCCAGGCACTTTTCTTTTGTCTGTGAAGTCTTTTTTCAGATCTTCTGAGCTCTTTGTATTTCTCATCGCGCACCCGCATCGTATGAGACTGCTGCATTGCCCGGTATGCAGCATTCTTACGTTCAGTCGCTATTTTGCACTCATCATCAAACCAGTCGTTCCGATCTCTACGACTACTGCCTAAGATGAAGTTGGCCGTACTAATGACAGTATTCTTAAGGCGTGTCCATTTCTCTTCTACGCCCGGCATTCTGGCCCCAGGACGTACTCTGCCTCCGTCGAGCTCTTCGAGGGCGAGTCTTAACGCATGGCCAAAGGCGTTACTGGTATTCTCATTGCGTAAGGCAGCCGTGTTTATTCGAACCTGATCGGCGGATGCAAAACGTCTCCATAAGGCAATCTGCGCTCGGAAAACTATACCAACAAGATAGTGATCCGAGTCGACGTTGGCATCTCGGTACGTTCGTACCGTCATCAGGCTCGAAGAGTGGCGGCGATCAATCAACACGTGGTCAATTTGGTTGCGAGTGGCTCCATCAGGTGATACCCAGGTGGCTTTGTGGATATTTTTACGCGGAAACCTGGTACTTTCAACGACCAAGTTTTTTGATGTTGCCAGTTCGATGACTCGTAGTCCATTGTCATTAGTGTTCTCATGCAAACTATGGGAATCATAGCAGCATAGTGCCTAAAAACCGGCTCCCGACCTATTTTCGCATTCAAAACACCAAGAACGATGTTCACATCGTATCTTGGGCAGGCATTGAGGGCCCATTCGACGTTCACGTAGTATTCTTCCTTTTCGTCGTCAAGGGACTCCTTTCTAGGTCCGTTAACGTTTATGAGGCTTATGTTCTTAAACTTGCCTCACACGCAAAGAGTGTATAGCCTTTCGTTTATTGCATTAAAGCCGATGATGGCAGGCTTCAGTTTTTGGCTGACTAGAAAGCCTACCCCGAGCACATGGTGTTTTGCGTGACAGTTGTAATAATTGTCATACTCTTTTCTTTGAATAACACCACTCCCCGTCCATCTTATTTCGTGTAATGCTGTTATGTCAGCCTTATATTCGGACAGGGCATCGGCTAGCTGCTGTGCAGCTCGAGCTCTGTATAATGAGCGTACGTTCCATGTAGAAATTCTTAAATCATTTAACCATTTTCGTTTCCGTGGTCGTCGTCGTGTATCCGGTCCATATCCGAGGCTTGTTAAATTTGCCATAATAATTCATTTTTACGGGCCTGGTTATTAGCCTTGCGCAAACCTTTCTCAGGATGTCGCTACATGCACTGGTTCACTACTTGGCGGGTTCCAAAGTAGCTATCTAAGGGCGTCACGTGGAGACTGCATGTCAACTTGGGTTGAACAGGGACAAGGATCGTCGTGGCCTTCGTCGGGTTGAAAGCAATCAGTACCTTTGCTCTGTATGTTCGCACCCATCCCCCATTTCAACATATACCAGATATGTAAGTTTAGAGTCGCAGTCTTTTAGTCAGAGAAGTTAATGTTTTTTAGTAGAAAGCGAGAAAATAATTTATTCAAGGTAGTCACCCTCACTAGCTACACATTTTCCCCATCTTTCCGGAAATTTGTGGATACCACGCCAAAAAAATTCAAAACAAGCAATTTTCGGACCTCTTTGAGAGAACCGAACTGCTGCTAAGTGAGCGTGTGGCCCAGTGCCGAAAACAAGTGCTAATAAAAAAACACCTCCCAGATGAGTGTTTTCACGTAATTTCAGACCATTGTTGACGTGTCGGGTGGTGAGTTGTAACAGAGGAAAATAGGTTTGTCATATCATTGATGATAACCAGTTTAACGTGGAACACGTTGCAGTTTTATCAGTTATTTTCCATTTTACGTACATTTTTATTTTGTTCTTTTTCTTATATTTACCTTTCTTGCTAGACAAAAAATGCTTAAATTCTAGCTTACTGGTCCCCGGCGGACACTCTAAGCTAAACTTGGGGTGAATATTGTCATGTATAGGGTTTTCCAATAGGGACTTGGCAACTTTTTTTCGGTAGCAAATTTTTATAATTTGCAGACATTGTTCGGTCATGTACTTAACCGTGATGGAAATGTTGAGTTTACCGAATAAATTGACAGTGACAGTTTGATGATTAGTAAAAGGATGCGCTGACAAATTTAATTCAAAGTTGTCAAGTCCCTATTGGAAAACCCGATATTATTGTTTTTTTTAAATATGTATTGCAATCTTCGTTAATAATTTACCAAACAAGCGTTGGCACCGATTGTTTCATCAGTTTCCTATACTAGACCAAACGCACACGATCATCCTCCGTCCGAAGCCATTTGAGGTTGTGAACGATATTGACGTGATCAAACCACATTTTTTACTTTTAAAGTCAAAATCCTATACAGTCTGTTAAGCGTATTTAGTCTCCTTCTGCTTACTGTTCAATCCATATGCATTCAACTGATGGTCCTCAAACTTCCTGGGCCGATTTTCTCACTCCTTCTAGCACAAGTCATACCTGCCGCCCTTGAAGCCAATCTCTAAAGGTGTTTCCGATAAAACACTGTCCTCCTAGGCCTCCAGAAATGTTCGATCCGAATCGGTAGACGATTTCTTCAACTTGAAGCAGGTGTATACTGGTTCCTCGGCATAAAACTAGCCATGATTACCAAAGCAAACATGTGTGTTACTGTGTGAAATTACTGACAGTATGCACTTATTATTGTTGACAATATATCAATACATCAACGTACTTTGTCATAAAGGCATAATACTTGAAATCATTTCTGTTTTGGGTAACTAATGAGATATTTATCTTCGCTTATGCTTAGTGGTTGTTTATAAGAGTGACAGATTCTCCAGTGGGTATAGTGTGGCCTTTTATTCAATAAGAGTATAATTGATTCCTTTGGCTAGTGTCTATTAAACAAACAAAGTACCAAGTAACCACTCATACCCATATTTTAGGTTTCTGTCTACCTCCCTGTATATATAATAGTGCCTCTTTGTTTCCCAAATTATCTTCTAATGAACATGTGGCGGTTCCGCCAAACCCCACGGTTCGCCTTCCTGAAAAAACCCCAATAACTGCTACCCTGTCTGCATAAGCTTTCGCTAATGCAATCGCATTAGCATCTTAAATGCTCCACGCATTAAAATAATCAAATTTATATGACCTAAATGTCCCTGGAAAAGAAAACTTACCTTTCATGCATCTCTTCGCATACAATTCCTGTAAGATTTCATTCTTATCTTATCAGGAATCTCAAACCAATTCGGCACCTTCGGTGTCAGGCAGATTCCCCTAGACGAATTCCTAATAACAAAGAATTTGGATTACATATTATGTAACCTACCCCAGGGACCATAAACATTGCGCTGCCAATTTCCCTAACTCGCACCAAACAAAAGCAAATACACGCATCTAGCGTCTAGTGCCGTAAACTGAATTCCTTCGCATGTAAACATGCATAAAAATCGATCCCTTTTCGTTCAGCAAGATACGGTACACGACCACCCATCGTATACCTAAATTGCTTTAGCATCACCAGCATAATAGCAACAGGCTATTTATCCAGCTGCAGTAGATCCAATTAGCATACGACGAGTTTCGGTTTTGTTTGCTTTACCGAACTCGCATTTCGTGAGTGCAGGTATGCCCTTTCTTTGTTTCAGATTCGTTATCATGGCTTCGACCCATCAAAAAAACCGACGTGCACATATACATGTGTACAATGACGATCTCCTCTATGAGATCCGGTTATCACCACCGTAAAAGTGAATGCACCCACATTTTCCTTGGACAACGATTGAATATCGTTGAGTCCTTTTACGTCCACCGACCGAGCAGGTCGTGGTCCTTGTCGCCCCCGCTCTCCGTCGCCCGGTGGAGAAGCGTCCCAATAGCGAAGTCGTGTCGAGGAAAGCGTTTCGCCAGTTAATGTATTTATAAAAGTTATAAAAAAATCAATTTAATATCCATTTCACTTGGATACATCCAAACCAAATGACAGTGTTATAACCAATAAATTAATAATAAACTGAATCAGCGTTATTCTTTCCTGTGTTGATGTCGCGGAGTTTCGCTTTGTGTTTCCCTCTCAGTGTGCCTATTTTCCCCTCGGTCATATTTTGCTGTTTTTCTTTCGGTCTACGGCAGACAGTTAGAATTGGTGGAGACGAGGTAGAGTTCTCGCCCATGCTGGCGTCGCCATCTCGTACCCCCACAAACATATTGTATTTGTACCCGAAAAAAGATTTAATAATTCTTTTCAGCTTTTGCCAAAATACGTTCCCTGTTCCTATAAATATGTCTTGGGCTCATCAGATGCCTGCATTGAGAAATAAATTTCTATTTATGAAAAGGTTTCTAAAAAAATAGCACAGCTTTAAGAGTAAACGTATTAGGATGATCTACTTTGTTGGGCTTTGACCACGATCATACAACGTTCGGTAGGATCATCTGTTTTGACTACATATTCATGACCGATCTTCATGTGCATCTATATTCTCCATCCTTTCATTCGCCTTGTGTTGTGTTTTGATGTTGAAGTTGTGGCGTTACTAACAGGTAAACATAGAGTACACGAGCAAATGGTGAAGAACAAGGCAGAAAGAAAATCGTATAAGCCAAAGCATCAGCCGTATACCTAGCAATTCCACATCAGTTGAGTGCACTTGAGTTTAGACTCACACTTTAGTACACGCTGCAGTGGCCCAATGCGTTGAGCTTTGGTTCTATCTTTTACTGATTCTAACCTTTATAGCACCGGTTCGAATCACACCCTCTTCACTTTCGCCGCAATCGCTATAAAGTCATGTGTTTCTTCACTATAGTTACTTGTTCATGAGGTGAGTCGCGTCTGTTGGCATCGCCACATGTTACTCCAGCTTTAGTCTTATAGATTACCCAACCCCAGGCCCTTATCATATTTTATATTGACATTGTATAGTGGGACGTTAAAATACACCATAGCATGGCTCGTAAATTATAACTAAAGAACATATATAATTTCTTCCAAAAGTGAATCGGAGCCGATATGAGTGTTTCGCTTGGCAATTTCAGCACGTTTTGATACTTTATTTCAAGGTTCTCTGCTTTACAGTAGCTAATTTCCAACTTTAAAATGACAAATACCCCGCCGTGGTGTCTTACTTAATAAACGAATCATATCACTTTATTCTACAATTAGTATTGGGAAAACTTCCCAAGATTTTCACCTTCGCCTTTGCTCCGTGATATTGCACTAATGCTGTGGATATTTGTTGTTAGCGGGGGCTTATTTTTGGTTTCGGTAGGAAAGTGGAAATCTTCAAAAGATACCTCTGACCGATCTAGAGGCATGCCGGACCTTTACCAACTAAAACCACCTCCCGCCAGGCACATATTCCCGTTGATCCCCGCGGAACTTTCTTCTAGTTATTCCATCGCGGGGCAGGACAGAGTTTAGCTGTTACTCCGTTTGTGTCGTCGCAACTCAACTTGGTGTCGTTATAACTGCCTCGAACTCAACCTTATTAAATGTCACTAAATCACCCCCCCCCCCCCCCCCCGCCGCCCTACTTCTTGCTAAACCAGCAGATATCATCTGTACCCCCGATACATGATATCGGGATCTTATTTGACAGGGAGCTTAGCTTCATCCCGCATATTGATGACATTATTCTTAAGGTCAACTCTGCCCTTGGGTTTGTGAAACGCTGGTCTAAAGAATTCTCTAACCCTAACGATTCCCGTTCTCTCTACAGAGCCTTCGTCCGCCCCCTTCTTGAATACGCCAGTCAGGTCTGGTCTCCACACTACTCGTCCAATATCTGCAGATTGGAAAGCGTGCAACGTTGCTTTCTGCGTTTTGCCCTCCGCGGACTGAACTGGGAGAATCCTCGGACTCTCCCCACATACACAAGCCGGCTCCATATGATTAACCTCAACACACTTGAGGAGAATTCATGCCGATATGAATACGATGCCACATTTGCCACCCCCGCTTGGATTAAGCCTAAATGAATAACATATCCCCAACGGATCATCTCTGTTTTGAACTCAACATGTATTCTATTACTCCTGCCGGAGTAACTGTCCGTCTCATATGTCTCTCCAAAATTGTTAGTGCGGTCTCAAATCTCACGCACTCTGTGAGTACGTGTTCCGCATTTTCTATTTTGCCTTCGCAATACAGGCAGTATGGGTGATGCACATGCTTATATTTGTGCAAGTATTGCCGAAAGCATCTATGTCCTGATATTAGCTGAGTCAAGTGGTAATTCAGCTCGCCATGTTTTCTTTTCAGCCAGGTTTCTACATCAGATATCATGGTGTGGGTCCATCTTCCTTTTGTGATAGAATCCCACCTTCGTCGCCATTCTCTTAGGCTTGCGAACTCTCTAATTGCGACCGTATTCTCCTACGACTCTCTTGGGAGACCTCATCCAATGCAGCGTTTTCTTTAGCTGCAATGTCAAGTGGTGTCCTCCCGGCCAAAACATTTATGGCATCTTCGGATACGGTTCGGAATGCATAGCATACTCTTAGTGATGCCAACCTATGTGCTGAGTTCAATCCCCTCATGTACGACTTATACTGTGCGGCTCCTGCCCATATGTGAGCTGCATACATTATAATGGAGGAGTTGACACTGGTGATGAGTTTCCTTATGTGGGGCCGGGGTCCTCCAACATTGGGTACCAGTCTCGCCAAAACTTTGCATACTCTTGCCGTTTTTTTACTCGTTTTCCTCAGGTGTTCCTTGAAGGTCAACCTGTTGTCGAGTATAACACCAAGATATTAAATATAGGGGCTGGATCTGATTATTTCTCCTTCTATTTTCAAATCAAGCTGTTCAACTTTCTTGCGGTTACTTATTAAAAATGCCTTCGTCTTATGTCCAGCTAGTTTCAGTCCGCCCATATCTAGCCAGCATTTAATGCTCTGGATTGCTTGGGAGCAAATATTCTCCAGGCCGTCTAGATGTTTAGCTACGGTCACTATTGCCAAATCATCTGCGTACCCAATGGTTCTAACGCATTCTGGTACATTGACCCTGAGCACACCATCATACATTATATTCCATAACAGCGGACCTAATAAAGATCCCTGAGGTACACCCGCTGCTATTTTATATTCCTGTGGTCCCTCATCTGTGTTATAGAGCAGTCTATTATCCGAGAGACAGTTTGCTAGTATACACACCAAATATAGTGAGACTTGTAGATCGCCCAATGCTTCCAGAATCTGATTCCAGTTCACCGAGTTAAATGCATTTTTAACATCTAGTTTCACCACCGCGCAATATATTTTCGTACCTCCTACCCATCGTGCTCCAGCTATCGCATTGCGAGCGATTTCGCACACCACAGATAGTGCCTTACGGTTGATCTACCTTTCTGGAACCCATACTGCTATTCAGAGAGCTCCGATTTCCCCTTAGTGAACTGTTCCAGGCGAGTGGCAATTACAACGCATGCACAACGTGCAATAGGACGATGGCGCTTCTGGATTCTTGACTCCTTTTCGTATAAGGACAAGCCGCTGTTTTTTCCATCGTTTATGAAATTGTCCTGTTTGAAGGCAGGTTGTGAAGAGACTGCTGCAAACTTGCAGCTTTTTTGTTAAAGCAGTCTTCACTACAGCGTTAGGAATACCATCCAGTGTCGGGGTCTTGTTTTTTTAACAATCCTTTCAGCCAAGAGCACATCTTCGGTGGTCACGGGAGGTATTTCTCCTTCAGTGATGTTCCAATCCTCTTGCGCTATCAACACCTCTAACAATGCGTGGGAAGAACAGCAACGATTCTGGCCATGTCACTTTTACTTTTTTGCATTTGACTACTGTTGTTGTGTAGTCTTTTCATGACTATCCTGTAAGCGCTGCCCTATGGGTTGTTATTTAACTTATCCCTTGGAGAGCAGAACGCGTCATTTTTCGTCTTGTGGATCACATTTCTCAACTCTTTTCGTTTGTTGACAAATTCCGCATGTAAATGTGGGTAGGTGTTACGGTTTCTTGCTTTTGGTCGCAAGCATCGTAACCTGTTGCAGTCCGATCTCACATGGGCGATTTCTGTGTTCTACCAATAAACTGATCTGATTGCCCCTGCTGGTTGTCTTTTTCGTGGCATAGAAGCATCACATGTGGTAGTTAACTACTTCATGACTTTTCCAGCCTGTCTATTCGCATCGAACTCTGCATCAAACTGTTCGACTTGGTCTTCCAGTATATAATTGACCAGTTCCGCATCGATGTCCTTCTCTTTCCACCCATTTTGTGCTTTCTTCGCCAATTTACCAGTGATGAGTACCTATTTCGTACATCACGGCTTGGTGGTCACTATGGGTGTACGTGTCCAAAACTCGCCACTCCATACTTCTTGCCAATATGGAGCTGGGAAATGTGATGTCGATTTAGCCGTTCCCGTTTATGAAGGTGTCATCAACACCATCATTAAGTGACACCACATCTAGGAGTGCGAAGGCTTCGAGTGGTGCTTGGCCTCTACTGTTGGTCCTTGTGCTTTCCCATTCTACTGCCCAAGCATTAAAATATCCAACTACTATAAGGGGGCTCTTATCGCTAGCTTCTTGTGTTATCCTGTCCAAAAACCATTTCAATTCTTCTATTTCCTAACTTGGCGGAGCGTAACAACAGTAGAAATGGATTCCTCTGATTTTAGCATAGGCGAATCCTTCCCGCCGCTGAAGTATCTTCTGAATTCTATATGGGAATTTCTAGTTCTCCAGGTGGCCACTGTTTCGCTGCTGTCTCCTTTCCATGTAATTGTACCAGTGCCAGGCATCATGTACTGCTCAGTGATGAGTACCATGTCAGCGCCATGTTCCTTAACCGTTTGGGGAAAGAGATGTTGTGCGGTTCCACTGTGGTTTAAGTTAATTTGAATACACTTAAATTTGTCCATTTTTATTCAGGAGATGGACATCGCGTTTTTAAATGCTAGGCATTTGTTGAGTGGTGGTTACCGCCTTCGCACCCTGATTCGCAGAACATACATTTGGGTTGTGCTTTACAACCCATTGCTTTGCGGCCTTTTTCTCCACATTTCAAACGGTTTTCCGAACGATCTTCTTCGGATTTGCAGGATTTCGCCACATGACCGTATTGCCAACATCTGAAACATCGTGTGGGTGCGATGTGTTCTCGAAGTCTGCATCTCACCCATCCAACTCGTAGGAAACCTGTAGCCAGCAACATGCTAGCCTTTTCTCTTGCTAAGCGGATCATGGCAGCCTGCGTGCCATCTGGTTTTCTTCTTAAACTCTTTGCCGCTTTTTAGCGTTTGGGATGATAGTGAAGAACGTGTGATTCGAACTGACGCTATAACAGTTAGAATTATCAAAAATTGAACCAAAGCGCAACCCATCAGGCCACCGCCGTGTCTACGAATTCGATTTCTAAACTCAAGTACATTCGACTGATGTGGATTTGTTATGTTATCGCTATGGTATACGGCTCTGGTGCATTTTCTTATTCGATTTTTCGTTCGGTGTTCTTCACTATTTACTTGTGTATTGTGTGTGTATCTGTTAGAAACGCCACACACCTCCCTCCTCAGTAACTTTGTTACGATCAGCTTGGTGTGCGAACGACGGAACGAGGAACGAGCGAGCGAGAGATCGTCTGAGCAGGCGAGTGTGCCGGTGCTCTATGCGGAACTCGTGATCGTGTCGTGAAGTTCTGTTTACTTTCGCAAAGTGTGTGCTGTGTGTACAGATTACGTCGGTGGGTCACCAATTATAACGTTGGGGATGATAGTGAAGAACGTGTGATTGGAACTGACGCTATGACAGCTAGAATCACCAACAATTGAACCAATGCGTAACACATCTGCTACTGGCCGTGTGTACGAATTTGATTTTTGAACTCAAGTACATTCAACTGATGTGGAATTGTTATGTTATCGGGCTGGTCTAACGTGGCTTGGTGGGCGGAAATTCCGAAGGTTCTACATCTTAAAATTTTACTCCAATCAATTTAATATTGTGGGAGAATATTCTGAACATATTGCACTACCAGGTGTACCGGTATGATGTGAGCCATTTTTTTTTAAAGTAAAAAAAGTTTTTTGTGGGAAAATAAAAAATATTTTATTCGAAGTATTGGCCATTGCTTTCCATTGCAATTTGTGGATACCACGCCAATAAAACCGGTCGTCTTTTGAGGCAAACCATTCGGAGACACAATTTTCGACTTCTTCGTAGAAATTGAAATGATGCTTAGCCAATGCATGTCCCATCGATGAAAACAAATGGTAGTCGGAAGGAGCCAAGCCTGGTGAATACGGTGGCTGCGGTAACACTTCCCAGCCGAGAGCTTTTATTGTTTCTTTGACGGGTTTTGCTGTATGACTCGGAGCATTATCATGCAACAAAATTACCTTTCCGTGTCTTGCGGCCCATTCTGGTCGTTTTTCGATCAATCATCATCATCATCGGGAACCGGTCTTGGCCTTATTTAGCAAGTCCTGAGGCTTGTTAAATGTTTCATAATGATTTGTTTTTACCGGGCAAGGTCATTAGTCTGGCGCCAGAGGCTCCCCGACGGGGAATTGAACCCCGGTCTCCCGCGTGACAGGCGGGTATACTAACCACTATACTATTATTAAGGTTTTGCCCCATATCACATACATTTTGACTGATGATCTAAACGCATATGCAAATGTGTTATAACATACATTTTCTAAAACCTTCATTATGGCCGCAACAAATACACAGGTTGTCCGTTAAACTATACCTACAGTCATCATACCTCACTCCTAAATAAATTAGTGTGTCTAATTTCACTTGAATAAGTTTAAGTGCAGTTTCACAGCACTGGCTGGAGCTTAGAATATCATATCGTTCCAGTTGAGTTGATATGTTAAGAATGAAGAATTCAGCTGCTCACCACTGAGTAATCTCTGTGGCAATACAACATTGTATTGCGTATTACGAACATTGCCTTCCGTCGAGTTAATAACACCCACTGATCCACATTATTGAGATTGTAATTCAATCAATTTAGCATATCTAGGTTCATAGATATAATTTTTCTACAAAGCGAATGCATGCTTGCTTGGGGGAATGCGAGATTTCAAAATAAAAATTCTAAGTTAGTTTCAAGTTTTGCAACTTACTAAACTGTCACAAGATTAAATAATAAGGTTATTATCCACCTTCTTTAACCTTCAAATTGTCAATTAAACCTATGTAAACTCAACAGCAACACTGAAGAGTTAAAACACAAAACGTGTTGGACATAATGTGTTAAGCAATCATTTAGAAAAATTAGTAAAGGCGTAGGTGAGAGAAAGGATTCCTGTGGTATGTCAAATTTAATTTCTCAGAATTTACAGGTGAACTCCTTTAGGACTAACTGAATTGGGGGCTTAAAACCCCTTATCTTTTGTGCATATGTTGCATAATAAAAGCAGGTGCAACAAAAATTAGAAAAAAAATAAAAGCACTCACGTTGCTGTTGTTGGTGCAGTTACTCGCTTCGTTGGATTTTTCGCCTGTTGTTCTCGGTGGTTGCCTTCCTCAATCGTGCTTTCACAAGAACGGTTGCTGTTGTCCACGGTGGTTGCCGTCCTCAAATTTAAATTCTTCGTTCTCAAATCTAACTTCTTCGTTTTTGATTTATTTCTTTTGTTTTTTTTTCCTTCGTCTTAATTTGTTTCTTCTCCTTTCTTGATTTAAATTCTTCGTTCTCTTTGTACTTATAAATCGTATTCTCATTTTTATTAATTTATTTGTTTTTAATAAATTTTAAATAACCTATGCTGAGTTTTCGATCGATAATTATCTCTGTTCGATTTCTCCCCCTTAAAACAAATTGAGTTTCATTCTTTGAAGATTTTTTTTAACATATTGTGTTTATTTAACTCAAACAGCGTCTCATTACAAGCCGAGGTCCAATGTGCTCGTTGTTTAACTACCGATACACCAATCCTCGATTTTCCTCGCACGTGTGATGGGGATCCCGTCTTGGGTGTAACTAGGCCTGCGAATACTGAGCCCCCGATCACCCCTACCCGCCCTATTCACCGCCTTGGATCAACTTGTTCCCTTGAAGAGTGGAATGAGAGGATTACTAAATTAAATAAAAACGACTACTCTGCTTTTACTATCACCGGCATCCCTATAAACGCTGATGCGTCCTGGGTATCCGACTTCTTCCTAAAGAATTACGCAATCAACATCATAACGTTTTTGCATCGCCTCTCCCTACGAATGGCCATTCCATCACCCGGCAGATGGCGTTCTCAAACTGGGTAAATTTTCTGTTTTTAAAAATGATATTAATATCAACATTTCCCATATTCATAAAAAGGGCCCCACTCGTAAAATTTCCCACCCCCCTCGCAGTCATTCAACAAGATCCCCACCCAACACTTCTCACCAACATAGATTTTTACCCCGATATTGCCGATCCTCCAAACCCGCTATCAAGCCATACCCCACTCCCACCCCCAAATAAATCAACGGGCCAATTCATACCCCCATTCTCGATGTCACTTTTCATACAGCCCGCCCCAAACCCACACTAGCCCCCTTCCGACCTATTGAAGACAACCCTTATTCCCTCAATAAACGGAAAACCGACAACCACAACCTCTCTCATAAAAATAAGATTTCCTTCAAACCTCCCCCCAATAGAGCCTCTTTTAACCCTAGCCCCACCCTTTCCAACGACTCAAAACCCCTAAACCACACTCTACCCGCCCCTCCCATAACACCCCTCCCCACAATAACTCCAAACAAATATCCCAATTTCATCAAAGCCCTTTCTATTAACCCATCACACCTATCATTTTCCAAAACTTTTTACTCTCCCAGCTCAACACAACCATCTATCATACCAGTTAATTCTAGCCACTCATTGCGTTCCCCCTCCTTGGATCCCCACCCCCTCCCCGCCACCCTTAGCCCTGGTTCTCAACCCGTATTTGACCCAGTCTTCCCTCCCGCAGTAAAAATCACACAACTTACCTCCCAAACATCTGATTCCGCTACGCACTGTCCAAACTTAAAGACCGAAAGACGCATGAAAATATTCGTCTCTTTCTAGCGTATCTCCACGACAAATCAGATTCTATCTGCTATGAAGGCAAAATTAAAACCAGTGTCAAATTCTCTATTCAACAGGTAGGTTTACCCACTGACGTCCCCAGTCTCTACAATCTGTTCGTGAAATTCCACATAATTTTTAATTTATCGCCGAGGTATCTAATGACCTAAAAGCTTTCGACCACTTCGTTCTTTCCAGAACTTTATCACATCTTCAACGTAGTAAGGCCGTCCTTAACAAGTTTTTTCGTTCCTAAACCCCTACCTCCCTTACCCTCTCCCAAAACCGACAGTATAACACCCCTTACCCTCTATTATCAGAAGGTAAGAGGTCCTCGCTCAAAGACCCAATCCATTATGAAAAACTCCCATGCCCTACCTGTCGACATATTCGCTTTAATTGAAACTAACTTAATCCCCGCCATTCATAACCAGGAACTGTTTCCTCCCACGTTAAACCATCTTCCGTGACGACCTCCTCAGTAGTATGATTGGACTTTTCCCTCAGCCGAGGAGTGCTCATCCCCCTACCTTCTTCAACCTGGACTTTGTGACTGTTAAAACCACTCTTCCTAGGAAATCAATCTTTGTCATGTGCTTCTATATCCTGCCATCCCACCCTATTGAAGTTTACGAGCTAGCTCTCAATGCTATCAACCATTTAATCGAGCTTAGTAATTGCGAGGACGACAACATCATCTTCGAAGATTTTAATCTTATGCAACTCAATTAGGATTTATCTGACGATCATTCACACTTCACTTCCCACCCACCTCTTCCAAGGAATGTCTTTTCATCGATCGCCTAGATGATTTTTGTCTATGTCAGATCAGCAACGTTCGAAATCTCTTGGTTAGGCAGCTTTACCTTATCTTTACAACAGACCCTACCAATACATCCGTCTCACCCAGCCCCTTCCTCCTTACATCTATAGACAACCACCAACCCCCCTCGTTTCGTTACCTTCTTCCCTCGCCACCACCCCCCTCACCGCCCCCCCCCCCCCCCCCCCCAATCACTTCGCCTACGATTTCTACAAAGCCAATTTTCGCCTCATCAACGACTACCTAGGCTACCTTTCGTTCAACTTCCGTTGAAGATGCCATCACCCACTTATATACCGAAATCCTTTACTCTATTTCCCTGTTCGTTCCCTACTCTAGATAAAGCACATCAAACTCTTCCTCTCCATGGCACAATCACAAGCTTCGCTCCCTGCGTAATAAAAGAAATAATATGGATCATCTTCTCTCGCAATCGAACTATACCTGACTACTTCAACTTTCTTGGTTGTTACCTCCTATTCACGGAACTTTTCGTAATTATCTTACCAAAACTCAGACCAAAAACGACCCAAAAACATTCATCAGGTTCGTCAATCATAAATGTAGACCCGACGGATATCCCATATCGCTTACCTTAAACTCCCATACCTCATCTGATCCTGTTACTACGAGGGTTGCCTTTTATATTTCGGGATTAGAGAACAAAAACAAATATTGATCATCGAAAATCACTTTATTGTTTTTCAAAATATTCCCCATGAAGATCTATACACTTTTGCATGCGTTTGAACCAATTGTCGAAGCACTTTTGCCACTCTGATTGATGTATCTCCAACACATGCATTCTGAATGCAGCAACCGCTTCTTCAGGTGTCGAAAAACGTTGACCTCTCAGTTTGTTTTTTACGTACGGGAATAAAAAGAAGTCATTCGGTGCCAAGTCAGGACTATACGGCGGATGACCCATCAAATCGATGTTTTGGGTGCTCAAAAATGCAGTTGTCGCAGCCGATGTGTGAGAGCTCGCATTGTCGGGGTGAAGAGTGATCCGTCTTCGGCGGTTGGTTTTCCTGATTTCAAATGTCAAATGTTTATGCAATATTGAATGTATGCTGGTCCCACTAACGCCTAAGGTTGTCTCAATCTCACGATAGGTCACATGACGATCTTCCAATATCAGTTCGCGCACAGCATCAATGGTTTTCGGAACAACAACTGATTTTGGACGACCTTCACGAAATTCATCTTGGAGTGAACTACGACCACGATTGAATTCACCATACCATCGATAAACACTGGTCCTTGATGGAGCTTCATCGCCAAAAATTAAATTAAGTTCATCCATGCACTGTCGCTGAGTTAATCCACGCCGAAAGTTGTAAAAAATAATCGCACGAAAATGTTGAAGATTTAATTCCATTTTTGGGCCGAGATGAATCTTTTAAGTTACTGTAAACAACACAAACAGCGCTCGTATGTCAAAACGTTCTGAGTGCGTATAACCTCAAAAATGTCCAACTTTACGACAGAGCTGTCAATTGCCGGATTGCAACACTAGGGTTGCCAAATCCCGAAACATAAGAGGCAACCTTCGTATTGCTAACTTCTTCGCCACTCAATTCAAGCAGTCATTCAGTAATGACTCCTTTGTTCCTGACCCGTCATACTGTAACTACATACCTAACTTTTCCCTCGGACGACTTCTCCACAACCCCTTTGATCCGACCTCACTTGAATCCAAGCCACTGGATCTCAAAGACGAGTTTACACCGGGCCCTGATGGAATCCCTGCAATCCTCCACAAAAAAATGCTCATCCATTCTCTCTGCTCTCCTCTCACTGATCTTTAATCTCTCTCTCTCTCTCTCTCTCTCTCTCGCTCTCTCTCCCTCTCTCTCTCTCGGCATATTCTCTCACATTTGGAAAACCTCCTTCATCACCGCCATCCACAAGAAGGGTCCCAAAAATGATGTCGCGAACTACCGCTCTATCACCAAACTGTTTCACTTACCTAAGATTCTCGAAAGCATTCTGTACGAATCTCTTAGTTTCCGTTGCAGACCTTTTATTTCACCAAGGCAATGTGGTTTTTTTAATGGTCGATCAACTACAACCAATCTTATTGAGTTCACTTCCTTTACACTCTCAGCACTAGAGCACGATTACGAGGTCGATATGGTCTCGACCGACCTCAGTAAAACATTCGAGAAAATTACCCACAATCTAATCCTCTTCAAATTATCCGCCCTCGGTTTCGAATCTGGATTCCTGATATGGATTTCTTCCTATATAAAGGATAGACTTTATTCCGTCCGGTTCAGGTCCATGACATCGAACCCCTTCCTTGCCACATCTGGGGCCCTTCAAGGCAGTCACCTGGGTTCTCTCCTTTTTATACTTGCCACTAATGACACCGATAAGGTCATTAAGAATTCCAGCTTGTCCCTATACACTGATGATACCAAGTTGGATAAGACCATTGAGTCACCACTTGATTCTGCACTGCTGCAATCTAACCTTGACAGCTTCTCGACTTTGTGTGACAAAAATTGCTTTGTACTTAACATCACCAAATGCTAATCTATAACCTTTTCCGTAAGCGTATTCACTCATCCCTACGTTCCTATACCCTTCATAACCAACCCCTGACCAATGTCCAATGTATTCGAGATCTTGGGATCCTTTGCGACATGCGTTTCCTTACTCTCAAGAATATTGTCTGCCATCCCTAAAGAATTATTGTACACAAAACAACAAAACCTTAATATTCAGTTTTTTTCCTTCGCCATATTTTTATGGTGGCAAATTTAATTTTGTTCTATACTTTAGTTCAAGTAAAAAATATGATTAACTGTAACTACTAAATTGTTCTAAGGTAAGTGATTGGATTAATACTGTGCATATAATTATAGAATAAACAGAAAAAAAGCTTACTTTGTCTTATTTAAAATAATTCTGCACCGCCTATGGGGTTTGTTTATATTAAATACCCACGGATTCTATCTTTAATATTTGTTTATGAATCGTTTTAAATCGAAAGCATGTTTATCGTTTATTATAGAGAGCAATATCTACAATCGCGACTAAAATTAAATCGGTTCTAATTGTAGTATGATGATTTCATCGCTTTGGTAAAGTGCAGTCTCGTATTGTTTAGTACAGTCATTTGCTTAATTATATGGTACTCTGCATATGGAGCTTTTGTTCATTTCGATCTGTATTTAAAATTGATTATTCTGTTAAGAGCCCACAATTGCATTTTCAGTTAGTCATTTCAAGAACAAACGGACATATTGCTCAAAATTGAGTCATTTCGTTATTTTTTGCTTAGCTAATAAGCTCACAGATGCAACTAAAAAGACCAAGACACGTTGTCTATTATACTTTTTTTTTTACAAAAGCACATTATTTTTAAGTCTTTCATTCTGGTGAATAATTGTACAATTTTATATTTAGTGACTCTCTTATAAGGAGTTACTTAGGTGGGTTTCGAAGACTCAAGAAAAGCATATTTTTACTAAATTTTTCTAATATATATTGTTATTCAAACAATTTAATATATCAAAGATACACATTTGATAAGTATTTAGTGAAATTTTCATTTGAAAATTCTGAAAATTCCGCCATTGGGACCTCATTTCCCCTGAAAAAGGTTCTCTCGCCGTTGTCAGGATAACTCATGATAGACTTATCTGAAATTAAAAAACCAAATATTTTCTGTTAATAGACGTGTGAAGCTGGTGCCTGGACCAAGGAAAAAAATGTTTGGCGGAGCTGTGAACAAAAAAAGTCAATTTTTTGGCAAAATTTGCACCACTTTGTGTATTGTAAAATTAGTTGTGAAAAAAAGAATTCTTCGTTCAAGCACTAGATAATGAATTATCTCGAAAAACTGTGCAAAATTTGAATAAAATCGGTTCAAAACTATTTAACAAATTATGAGAAAAATGCGAATAAAGCTTTAAACTGAAATCACATGTAGAATCAAATTTTTTTTCCAACTTGCATAGAATCGTCGACTCCAGCACAACAAAGTAAATAACCAGCTACAGCGGCGATATCCAGGGCATCATTTTGCTCTTGCCTGTGATGAATTCTTGCAAGTAAGAAAGGTAGACAAACAATAGCTAAGCGCTGCCTCAATATAAAGGGTGGTTAAATTTTAAGGGCCGATGTTGATTTTGAATAAAACACAAATTATTTAGGAAATCATTGTCATTTCTTTTTATTATGATAATATTGGTATGGTCAAAATATGTATGGAACAAAATATCGGCCAAATGGCCGCCGCGACCTCGGCGGCACACCTCCATCCGATGGTCCAAATTTCCGATGACGCTGAGGCATAATTGAGGTTCTATGCAGTTAATGTGCCGAATTATCTCATCCTTTAGCTCTTGAATTGTTGTTGGCTTATCGACGTACACCTTTTCTTTCAAATAACCTCAAAGAAAGAAGTCCAACCGTGTCAAATCACATGATCTTGGCGGCCAATTGACATCGCCACCACGTGAGATAACACGGCCATTGAATTTGTCGCACAAAAGAGCCATTGTTTCGTTAGCTGTGTGGAAAGTGGCACCGCCCTGTTGAAACCACATATCGTCCGCATCCATATCTTCCAATTCGGGCCAGAAAAAGTTCGTTATCATCTCACGATAGCGAACACCATTCACAGTAACTGCCTGACCGGCCTCATTTTGGAAAAAATACGGCCCGATGATGCCGCCAGCCCATAAACCGAACCAAACAGTCACTCTTTGTGGGTGCATTGGTTTTTCGACAATCACCCTTGGATTATCATTCGCCCAAATGCGGCAATTCTGGTTATTGACGAATCCACTGAGGTGAAAATGTGCCTCATCACTGAAGATGATTTTCTTCGAAAATTGATCATCCGCTGTTGCCATTTCTTGCCACCATTCTGGCCACCATTCTGACCATTGACGACGCTTGAAATGGTGTAAATGCAAGTATTTATGCATAATGTTCATCAACGACGAGCGTGAGAGGTGCAATTGTTTGGCACGACGACGAGTTGAGGTGGACGGCTCTTCAGCCACACTATCGCGAACAGCAGCAATATTTTCTGCAGTACGAGCTGTACGAGCATGCACTGGTGTTTTCACATCTCCTACAGACCCGGTTTACTCAAATTTTTGCACGATTTTTCCGATTGTACGCACATTTGGACGATTAAATTGACCGAAAAAATCACGAAGTGCACGATATGCATTTTAATTTGAACGCCCATTTTCATAATAAGCCTGAATAACTTTAACGCGTTGCTCGATTGTGTATCTTTCCATGGTTCAAATTCAGTTAGTCTGAAATTGAGAAATGTCAAATGAAATGCAAAAAAAAACTCGACGTTTAGGTGTGGTTTACATTCAACATCGGCCCTTCAAATTATAACCACCCTTTATAATAGTGAATGTATCAGTATACGTATAGCGATAGACGATTCAAAAAATTGCTTAGGTAAACAATTGTTTTGCAATTGAAACTGACTGAACTTTTCAAGGTAACTAGAAAATATTCCCTGTTTTGATGGAGTTTCTACTTCTTTACGAAGAAATACAAGTAAACATTGTAGATCTGATTTTAGAAGCAAGTAAAAATTTAAGACCAACCAGAACAAACGTCGAGCATCATTGTAAATTATTTAGGCAGAATCTTACAAGAAAATATCTTAACAGAAAATGCGATGACGCTTTGTGGCACCAACATCAACTACAATATAACTTTAGGGATTCAATTAAGCGAGGAGTCAACAATTACTATTACTACTACTTATTGGCCTGTAGGAACCCGGAAGTTTATGACTTCCCCGACTCAACTCCGCCATCGTTCCTTGTCCTGTGCACTCTCCTTCCACGATTGACCATCCGATCCGATCTCCTCAAGGTCAAACCTAACATTGTCCTCCTCCCATCTTCGCCGCGGCTGCCCTGCCGGTCTCTGCCCCGTTGGTCTACGCCAAGAATTCTACGCACGGTTCTATAGTTGCCCATTCTCATGACATGTCCGGCCCATCTTAATCTTTACGACCTGATTACTCTCACTATTGTAGGTTTGCGGTATAGCTCTTCCAATTCGTGGTTGTGTAGTTTCCTCCATTGTCCTGTCTCCTCGTCATATTTACCGCCAAAGATACCCCTTAAAACTTTATTCTCGAATACGCGGAATTTGTTTCCTTCCCGTTTTGTGAGAGGCCATGTTTCGTATCCATATAGAACAATCGGTATGATTATGGTTCTATAAACACGGAGCTTTATATTATATAGATAGCAGTTTGGATTTCAGATGTTTACTGACTGTGTGCCAGCTAGCGTTCCGGAATGCAGTCTTTTGTTAATTTCCGTCGACATCTCATTAGTGGTCGTCAGTATTGTTCCTAGATATTTAAATTCTTTAACTTTTTCATATGTCTTGCCTCTGACGTTTATGTGTGTTCACTGAGGTCCACCTGCTCTCTCCATAATCATGTATTTTGTTTTGTCTTTATTTATTTCTAGGCCCACCTCTTCTGCTGCTTGCCTGGTGATTTCACTGTTTTTACTTACAGTTTCTAGATTATCGCCCAAAACGGCAATGTCATCCGCATATGCGAGCACTTGTGTGATCCCGTTCAAAGATGATCCGGCCATGTTGTCGTCTTGTACCTTTCTGATGACAAACTTGAGCACAAGGTTAAAAAGACATCGTAAGAGGCCACCCCCCCTGTTTTAGGCCGTCCCGGATTTCCAATGGTTTTGTAAGGTGGTTTTCTATTCTAACTCCCCCTTTGTTTTGGTTCATGCAGATTTGAATGAGGGCGGCATATATTTTCGGGATTCTCAGTTCAACTACAATATGGTAAAGTCCTTGCCTTGCGACTGAGTCGTGGGCTTTTTTGAAGTCAACGAACAGTTGGTGAACCATGTCTCCGTATTCCCACTTTTTTCCAGCATTGTCTTACAGTGAACATTTGGTCGGTAGTTGACCGGTTCCTACGGAATCCGCACTTGGTAGTCTCCCAGTATTTCTTCTGCGTACGACGGTGTGATTCTCGCCAATATGACATTTGTTAGTATTTTGTATGTGCTTGGGAGCACTGATATTCCTCCGTAGTGGTCGCAGTCAGATCTGTCGCCTTTTTTGATAATGAGGACGACCATTGAGATTTTCCATTCTTCCGGGATGACTTCCTTATCCCATATTGTTTTAATCAGTTCGTGGATCTTTCGAGCGGTTGCCTCTCCTCCATGCTCCATAAGCTCTCCCGGTACGCAGTCGACTCCGGGAGCCTTGTTTATTTTCAATCGACCTATTGCGTCTACAACTTCGTTGAAAGAGGGCTCTAGGATTTGAGGCTCGGCTGTTTGTATGTCTGGTGCCTATATTTGTGGTTGATGTGTGCGCACGTTGAGCAGGTTTTCAAGGAACTACTTCCATCTTGTCACGATATTGTTTGTTTCTATGACCAGACAGCCGTTTGCGACTCGCATTATTTTGGCCCTCCCTCGGTAGCCATTTCTCATTGAGTTTATGTCGGCATACATACCTCTGATATTCTTTGCTCTGGCATTTTCTAGGATTTATTCGATCCGAGTCTTTTCCCATTCGCGTTGTTTTGCATTTGAAAAGTCTCGTTGTCTCTTTCCGAGTTGTCGCGTATGTTTCTGCGTTGACTTCATCATATCTTTCTAAGTGGATCACTCTGAGGTGTTTACATTCGATCTTTGTCCTGCACTCATCGCCAAACCAAAGTTTGGACTTAATTGTTTTCTTAATTCCTAATATCTTTTGCGCTGTTTGTTTGATTGCGTCTCTGATGGATGTCCATTTTGTGTCCATACTATTGGCTTCCCCACTAATCCCATTCTCTAGGATGCTAAACCTATTCGTTAGTTCGTTTTGATATTCAGCTCCTTTGCGCAGGTCTTTTAGTTTATCAGTGTCGAACTTTTTGCCCGTCTCCCGTGACTGCCCATGTGGGTTCGCTGTGAGGCGACACCTGATTTGGCCCATCACTAGAAGATGATCGGAGTCGCAATCTGCTCCTCTATATGATCTTACGTCAAGGATATTCGAGTGGTGTCTTTTGTCTATGAGGAAGTGGTCTATTTGGTTATGCGTTACGCCGTCGGGTGATATCCATGTGGCTTTATGGATTTGCTTGTGCTTGAACATCGGGCTTTTCACTACCAGATTTTTTGACGCTGCGAACGTGATAATTCGAATTCCATTACCATTTGAAAGGTCGTGTAGGCTTTCTTTACCTGTAGTTGGTTGGAAGATATCTTCCTTTCCAATTTTCGCGTTGAGGTCCCCGAGGAGGATTTTAACATCGAATGATCAGATCCCATAAAATACCCCCTCTAGAGTCTCGTAGAACGTGTCCTTCGTTTCTTCGTCCGTAGAATATGGTGGGGGGTGTACTTTTATAAGTACATAATTGTACCATGCGCCCTGTAGCACCGACATTCGGTCATCAATAAATGTCACATCTTTTACATCGGGCGTAATCTTCTTGCTTGAGATGAAGTCGGTTCCGAGGTTACGTGTGTCGGTACCTCCTCACGCCAGCGTAAACCCATTACTTGATACGAGGGTCGGACTTCCTGAAGCGCGACTATGTCCAATTTATATTGTTGCGGATTCGCAAATAAATATAGCGCAGAGAATCTAGTACGTTCACCGTCTAGTATACTCCCCGATCAGCATATTCACCACACGCCTGTCAGTCGCCAGCTGACAATGCGTCACCTAGGGACGCCATCGGACTGTCACGCTTCTCAAATGTGACCAACGGTTTTTTAGCCATTGCCAATTCTTCGTCGGGAGTGCACCGCTCGCTCGTCAATTTAACAGCTCGTGTTCTCTCGCTGCAAACAGCGTCACGGTATTAAATCGAAACAAACTCCTTAAAATAGGATTAATTTATTTACTTTACTAAGTTAAATACAGAAAATATAAATGTTAGGTACATTTTAAAGAGTGTATTTTTTCTTACACTACCGTCCTCGGGGTTTACTTATAAGCTGCTTGGAAGAAATTCATCCTAAATTCAATTTAGAGCCTACAGAGACAGCGAAGGAAGGACGAGCCTGAAACACAATATATACATACGATCTGTTGAATTAATCAGCTGCATTGTAAATCAAGCAACGTGGCCGCTCGTTCGCTACCAATATTATTTCGCGTTTTCTACGACCGTCTGTATCGCGACTGGGGTATATAAAGTTCGAACAATCCACGTCCTGAGTATAACGTGTACATCCCGCTTTTTCCGTTTTTCCCTACATCTTCTTTTTGTCGAGTCGGTGTTTTCTTAATGATTTGTTCCTTTATGGTAGTGTCGGCTCATCACACCTACGCCTATCGGGTTTTTCGTGGGATTGTTTTGTGTGTATTGGTTATTCATATGTTTCCCACGAGTCTTGGGGTTTCAAATAGTCCGCCGTATCAGAGCCCCGTTTTGACGTGGTAAGGCCTGCTTACTGCTTTGATTCGACCCGGTGTCAGAGAGGTGCCGTTATAATACAGCCGGTATACGCCTGACTGCAAACCATCCAATGGGCACGGTAACGCGTAACACCCTGGATTAGGGGTGATAGATCTTTGTGTGTTACTCCTAGCTAACGTGTCTGACATGAGTGAACTTAGTGAAAGCATTTCCCTCCGTCAGCATAGCCTGGGTGATTCATTGTAGTTTAAGCCCCCGCACCACACTCAAGGTTTCTACCAAGCCGGGAGAGGAGGCAACAATGGTTATACAAAATTAAATGCCCATCTTCTCATCATGATAACCGGTGTTGGATGCGAAGCTTATACAATAAATACTGAAGCAATGAACACAATCTGTGTAAATTTTGCGACGGAAATGTAATCAAAATACGTCAGTCCTAAAACTGGTTCACCCGATTTCGTAGTAAAGATTTGTTAAGAAACCTGCACGTACACCACAAGTCCACTGAGACATCTCAGGTTGAGAAGAAAAGTCAGTATACTGTAATTTCTTGTAAATACGAGTGTCTTTAAATAAGTAGAGGAAATAAAACAACGATCGGTGGAATACAACAGAACCCAAACCACTTCAAGTTAATTTTAATTTAAGTTAATTCCAATTCCTGTAATTTGCCACACTATTAGAGTAACAAGGGCTTGTAGCGATTCTAACAGATGCACACACAATTCACAAGCAAAAATAGTGAAGAACACCGAACGAAAAAAATCGAATAAGAAAAATACATCAGAACCGTATACCAAGCGATAAATAAAAATAATTCACACCAGTGGAATATACTCGAGTTTGGAAATCAAATTCTAAACACGGTCAGTAGTCTGATGCTTCACTGGTTCGCTTTTCAACCGTTTCATCGTGTGTTCAATTCACCTTCTTCACTATTATTTCAAACGCTATAGGCTCCTCGATAGTATAGTGGTTAGTATACCCGCCTGTCACGCGGGAGACCGACGTTCGATTCCCCGTCGGGGAGCCTCTGGCACAATACTAATGACCTTGCCCGGAAAAAACAAATCATTACGGAAAATTTAACAAGCCCCAGGACTTGCTAAATAGGCCTTCCGGTCGTAGTGCCGATGATGATGATGATCATTAGAGTAACAAATAAATAAAATGCAATACTAGTACCACATTACACTCATCATAGTTTACATTATCTATAACTCGTTTCTTAACGTAGCATAACGTAGCTATTGTATATACGCCATAATAAATCCTGATGTATGGATATGCTAATAGTGTATGTACTTGCACGTCTGAAATAACTTATATAAGGATAACAAGGTTTTTTTCTCATCGCATCACCTGGTTCCACATAAAAAGAAAAGGAATGACATAAATGATTTTTTTTCCTTGAAGCTGTGTCTGCCACATGAGTCGGGATACATATTCCAACTGTGATTTCAAAAAATTTCAACTATGAATGTCCTGCGTGATATAAATGATCTACTTATATGCATAAAAACACCAATCTACAACGTCGCAGTAGCACTAGCAGGCGACGCAAAATCAACCTGTGACTAATATGTCGACACTAGATAGCCTTTTCCACATAATAAACTGGATCATGTTGCGCCTGACCCAAAATAAATTTAAAGTAAATATCAACAGTCATGCTGCAGCATGATCACATCTCCATGGCTATGGTGCATGAAGCTGTCAAGCGTCGACGACCCTCGTCAGGCCGTTTCATGTTCATGCAACCCAAAGCCACCTGCGAATATTCACCAAATAATCCACGCACGCTCCTCGTATCATGCCAGGAATCGGCTTCTTGGGGGTCACGCGGTCGCTGTGTTTGTTTTTCCTCAAACAGACCTTCAGATCTACGTCGTGCGTATCTCAAATCCTGAGTTTCATCCTGATTTTGGGGACCAGTTAAGCGACGTACTTCAATGAACCAAGTTGACTCTAATTATTTAATTGGAACTACGGTCGGCATATTTCTTAGTTGGTTTTAGTTGTTAATTACACTCTTCGGCTCTTGATCACATTCGTGCGATGAAATCAAAGCGAGAAGGTGCGTCCTTCTTTGCGGAAAGTGGTCCCTTTCTTTCTTCTTAGTTCTGCACTGAATTTCGAAACCTACCTCATAGTAAACTAGTTCATAAAAATCAAACTTTACCAATGATCTAATTACAATTACCTTTTCTTTTTTGCAGATTCTGCCACCTCAGATGTCATTGGCGTGATAAATGTAGACCTGTGTTTAGAAGAAAACGCTACCGAACATAGAACAGATCGCTTCATCTCCTCTCGCGACAACTTGATAGTGCGGCGAGGGGAACCCTTCCGAGTAGTAATAACATTAAATAGAACATACGTACCCGGTAAGGACGCAATCAGCTTTATATTTACCGTAGCGGACGATAAAAAACCGAGTCCAGGACATGGCACGTTAATTGGAATTGCACCAACCCAAGACTCGAGCCATTTAGGTGACATACTCGACTGGGGTGCAACCATTCAGAGCGCTGAGAATAACATCCTTACAGTATTAATAAAACCAGCAGTTACATGTCCAGTAACCGAATGGAAATTGGACATTGACACAAAGCTGGTAGAAGGCTCTTCGCGATCATTTGCGACAGCAATACCGATCTACATTTTATTTAATCCTTGGTGTAGAGATGATCAGGTATTTATGCAAGACCCAAATCAAAGAAAGGAATACATCATGAATGACACAACACTCATTTGGAGGGGTTCATACAATCGCTTACGTCCATCTGTCTGGAAATTAGGGCAATTTGAAAGACATGTCTTAGAATGTTCACTAAAGGTGATCGGTACTGTTGGGCGAGTTTCTCCTGCGTACCGAGGCGATCCAGTACGGGTGTCAAGAGCTCTTTCAGCTGCAGTTAATTCTGTGGACGATGATGGAATTATGCTAGGAAATTGGACTGAAGACTTTAGCGGAGGCATTCCACCGACCAAATGGATTGGTTCGGTGGAAATCTTACAACAATTCTACAAAACGCAGAAGCCGGTGAAATTTGCACAATGTTGGAATTTTGCTGGTGTTTTAACTACTGCAGCACGAGCATTGGGTATCCCATCCCGAATAGTTACGAATTATTCATCAGCTCATGACACCCAAGCTTCACTGACCGTCGATATTTTTATTGATCAAAACAACAGAAAGATGGAGGAGGAGACTTCAGATTCGATTTGGAACTACCATGTCTGGAACGAAGTCTGGATGGATCGTCCAGATTTAGGGGAAGGCCCAAATGGTTCCTATGGTGGCTGGCAAGCTGTAGACTCAACACCTCAAGAAGCTTCTGATGATATGTATCGTTGTGGTCCGGCTTCGGTACTTGCTGTCAAACATGGTGAAATATTGCGACCATATGATTGTGGCTTCCTCTTTTCCGAAGTAAACGCAGATAAAGTCTACTGGCGTTATAATGGACCTTTCCAACCAATTAAAATGATTCGAAAGGATCCTCTAGCAATCGGTCATCTGATTAGTACAAAGGCAGTAAATAAATGGGAACGGGAAGATATCACGAATTCATACAAATTCGATGAAAAAACTGAAGATGAACGTAATGTTATGGTGAAAGCCCTGAAGCAAGCGAGACACGCTTTCAGTCGTTATTACCTGAATGATAATTTCAATGACGTGGAGTTCGACATGCAACTGAAAGATGATATCAAGATCGGCGAAAGCTTCACAGTAGTCATAAAAATTACAAATAAATCCAAAGATAAAGAATATGTAGCTACAGGTTATCTCAGTGCCGATACCGTCCTGTACACTGGTATAAATAATGCCGAAGTAAAATCGATAGGATTTCAAGTGGAACTTAAGCCAGACACATCCGAATACGTTCGAATGGAAGTGTTATTTGAAGATTACTTCTCCAAACTTTTACCCCAGGTATACATTTTATTAAATATTGCCATTTTCATATACATTAACGATTACCTATACCAGGCTGCGTTCAACATTGCTTGCTCAGCCGTTGTCAAAGGAACTGATTGGGAGTATTTTGCCCAAGACGATTTCCGTGTCAGAAAACCTGATATCAAATTTGTCATTCAGGGCAAAATGATCTCGAGGGAACCAGTAGATGTAATCATACGACTTACCAACCCACTGCCAATTCCTCTCAAAAAGGGTATGTTTTACGTAGAAGGTCCAGGTATCGATAAGGCGTTAAGATTCAAGGTTGGTGATATCCTACAATCAACTCTCAGTAATTTAAAAAACTTAACGAAATACTATTATTTAGATTGCAGAAATACCCGTTGCTGGAACTGCGGCCGCCACATTTAAGTACGTACCACCCTATGCAGGGCCAGGTACTCTTATTGCCAAATTTTCAACTAAGGAGCTGGACGACGTAGACGGTTATATTCATTTTGAAATCGAACCAAGGTCGGAAGACATTCTATTGAACGGGAATAGCACAAGATCACATGATATTGTACGGAGAACTGATGTGATTCCTTAAAAATCGAAAAATCATTTTTAGACTTATTTATCTTCTTATTAATTTATTTTATCATTTTAACTTAAACCACAAAACTGCATTGTTTAACTTTAAACCATTTTGTTATCATATTACACGTTAAACGCATTATAAATATAAGCATGTGAAATAAAGTATTATATCATTCTTATTTAATAAAGAAAATCGACAGTACTACAGCTAACGTAGTATTGAAATTATTTGAAAATGATCCTGTGTTTGCAGTACAAGAGGCGTTGAATCCAAATTTGTGAAAAAGGAGTTATGTGCGCTCCCGAGTGGATCAAAATAACTGAGTTTTTGGTCAAAAACTCACTCACAATGGTAGCTTTGTGAGGTGGTGCATTATCGTAGTGTAAATTCCAAGATTTATCTTTCCACAAATCCGGCCTCTTTTCAGCAAGCAACACTCTCTCGCAAACGCTTCATTACGCCTAAGTAGTATAGTTTAGTTTAGTGGGGCTACCACAAGATTTATTGGCTTAATTCAAGCAACATAATTACCTACAACTAAAGTATGCATAAGTTACAAACTAAAGAGCTTAAGGACTATCTTAACTAGGCTTAACCTAAAGTAACCAGGACAATTTAAGAAGGTAGGGGTAGGGGCGAAAGGGGGGCAGGTTATAGTAAAGTGTAGAAGCGCCGTTTAAGATGGGTGGTGAGAATGGTTTATGAGGCGGTGCTTGAGAGTATGGGTAGAGAGGTCGAAGTCGAACAACGGGTTTGTGTTCAGAGGAATTATGTTAAGGAGGTAGGCGCAGTCGACCGAGCCAGAGAGGACCCGATGAATGAACACTATGTCAGCCACGACCCAGCGCTCCTCAAGGGCTCTGAGGTTAAAAAGTGTTGGACACTTAATGTACGACGGGAACTTTAGAGAACACTAATGACAATGGACTACGAGTCATCGAACTGGCAGCATCAAAAACCTTGGTCGTTGCGAGTACCAGGTTTCCGCGTAAGGCTATCCACAAAGCCAGCTGGGTATCACCTGATGGAGCCACTCGCAACCAAATTGACCACATATTGATTGATCGCCGCCACTCCTCGAGCCTGGTGACGGTACGAACGTACCGAGGTGCCAACGTCGACTTGAATCACTATCTTGTTGGTATAGTTTTCTGAGCGCAGATTGCCTTACGGAGACGTATTCCATCCGCCGATCAGATTCGAATCAACACGGCTGCCTTGTGCAATGAGAATACCAGTAACACCTTTTTTTTTTTTTTTTTTTTTTTTTATATTAGACTTCTTTCGGGAGAGGCGAACCTATAGCGTTGTGTGAGCGCCCCGAGATGCCATCAAATAACTGTTGCAGTTCTTTTTGAACAGTTGCAGGTTGTAACGCTCCGGGAACACTCGCGTGGGAAGGGAGTTCCACAGCTTCCCCGCTCTGTAACGGAACGAGTTCTGATACAGGGATGTTCGCGCCGTCGGGAGATGAACCACAAACGGGTGCGATCCGTCGGATTGTCTTGTGGAGCGCATATAAACCGAATTGCGTGGAACAATACCAAGAATCTCCGAAGAACAGCACCCGTGATAATATCTGTAAAACAGACAAAGGTCGCCCACGCGCCTTCGATGTGATAGCGACTGTAGTCCCGACGTCAGCGCCGAGTCCCCGATCAGGCGGATCGCTCGTCTTTGTACGCTCTCAAGTAGGTCGAGGGTATGTTTAGGAGCCGAGCTCCAAAGATGAGAGCAATATTCGAGCGCGGGTCTAATTTGAGATTTATATAGAAGAAGAAGTTGGGCCGGAGTAAAATATTTCTTGGCTCTAAAAAGATAACTCAGTTTTCCTGAGGCTGATCTGGCGATACCCGATACGTGTTTATGCCATGATACATTCCCACAGACCGTGACGCCGAGCAATTTCAAACTTTCCCCAGCCTCGAGGGGCCGGCCACTCATCATCAGCTGTGGAACCGATGATCCAGTGTTCTTTGTGAATGTTGTATACTGCGTCTTCGTTGCGTTGAAGTCGACAAGATTGCCCTTTCCCCACTGCAGGACTTTATCCAGATCCTGATTCAGAGAGTCAATCTGTCATCTCATCTCAGCTGGTGCGACGTTGATGCACCAATCGGCCGATCACTCGAAAAGGAGGAAACAAGCGTACTATCATCCGCAAAACACTTTGTTATCCGTTGTCTCCAACAAATCATTTATGTGATGTGATCTCCAACAAATCATTTATGTCATGCATTAAGACTCGCCGTCGAACAGCTCGATGGAGGGAAAGTAAGTCCTGGGGCCAGAATGCCGGGTGTAGAAGAGAAATGGACACGCCTTAAGAATACTGTCATTAGTACTGGCAATGATATCCATCTTAGCCAGCAATCGTAGAGACTGGTTTGATGATGAGTGCAAACTGACGACTGAGCGTAAGATAACTGCATACCGGACAATACAGCAGTCTCATAAGACGCGGGTACGCGAGGAAAAATACAAAGAACTCAAAAGATTTAAAAAAATACTCCACAGACAAAGGAAGAGTGCCTGGGAAAAAAGTCTAGTGTGTGAAACAGAGAAAAATAGAGAGCGATGTCCACACAAGGCGCAGAAGTTTAAAGGATAAAGAGGGTAATCTGATCACCGATCCTGAAGGCACTCTGGGAGCGATGGGAAGTGCACTTCAATGAATTGCCAAATGGTCAGCTCACAGAAAAATTGGAGGCTCCACCAATGCAAGATCAAGACCAAATGCTGCCGCCGACAAGCATTGAGGGAACATTAAAAGCCATAAGACAGCTCAAATCAAATAAATCCCCCGGAGCTGATGGCATACCAGCTGAGCTCATCAAACAAAGAGCGAAAGCGTTACATCACACAATTCATGAGATCGTGGCGCTCGTATGGGAGCAAGAGAAGGTGCCGGAAGATTGGCGTCGTGGAATAATTTGGCCCATACATAAGAAGGGAGATATCACAGTGTGCAACAACTCTAGGGGTATAACATTGCTGAGTACCGCCTATAAGATACTCTCCACTATCCTACAAGATCGGATAGCCCCATACGCTAAAGCCATCATTGGTCAATATCACTGTGGCTTCATCCCAGGCAAATCAGCGATTGATCAGGTATTCACCCATAGGCAGGCGATGGAAAAATGTCAGGAATTTAAGATTCCATTACATCAAATAGATAATGGACTTTAAGGCCGCTTACGACAGCCTAGCCATAGAACTATATAGTACCATGAGAGAGTTCGGCATACCAAACAAATTGATACGACTTTGTAGGTTGACCATGACCAACGTAACTACCCAAGTAAAAATAGTGGGATTTCTGACCAAACCAATAAACGCCTTTAATGGATTCCGGCAAGGGGACGGCCTAGCCTACCTCTTTTTCAACCTGGCGCGGTAGAAAGCAATCCGCGACTCTGTCCTTACAACTGGAGGGACTATTGTCAGCAAGTCCACCCAGATACTTGCCTACGCAGATGACATTGACAACATCGGTAGATCCGATCCTGCTGTACAGGACTCCTTCACCCAAATCGAGCAGGCGGCACAAGGGGACTTACTGAGACTGTAAGTCTATGGTGGCAACTTCTGCGAAGAGAAGACTTAACGGTCAAACTATCAGGGCAGTGGAGCACGAATTTGAAGTAGTGTAATCTTTTAACTACCTTGGGTTAAGGGTATCAGCCGATAACAATATGCAAGAAGAAATACGCGGACGCCTGATCAAATCCAACAAAGCCTACTATGGTCTATCACGGCTCTTTAAATTCCGAAACCTATCCAAAACATACAAGCTACTACTGTACAAGACCATGGTCTTACCAGTACTCATGTATGGTGCTCAAGAAAAGGCATTCTGGACTCGGCCGCGTTTGAGAGGAAGGTCTTAAGGAGAATTGCTGGCCCCGTATGTGAGGGAGGACGATTCTGGAGACGCTACAACCACGATTGTATGCGATCTACCTTAAAGCTAACGTTGTAAGAAAAATCAAGCGCGGTAGACTCCGGTGGGCGGGACACCTAGCTCGAATGAGCGAAGAGGAACCTGTCCGCAAAGTCCGTTTTGGTAGGATGTATGGAAAGCGACAGCGCGGCAGACCCAGAGCCTGGGAGTGCCAAACTGGATAAATTCGGCTCGATATCGTGACCGGTGGAGAGACTTGTTAAAGAAGGTCAAGACCGGATCTCGGCGGTAGTCCCGATAATGATGATGATGATGTATAAGAAAACTATTATACGTTATAAGTATTTATATAAGTGCCGATGTAGGTACGTATGTAAGAAAACTACCAAAAACAAAACGGTATTAAATGCAAGTAACAGGTTTATTTAAAATTAAATGAATTTTGTACATGTTTCTGAAAAGCAGTGTTGCTATATAGCATATTTTATATATTTATTCCCAAATATCTCCGAGGGCAAAGTCTCTCATTGAATTTGTTTTCAAATAGTAGATGCCTCTTGCATCCCGAGGCACCTTGTCTCCCATTAGGATACTTTGTCCAGAACAAGTTTTATTTTTTAAACTGGCTAACGATGAACATGGTTTTGCGTAAAATCCTTTCTCAGTACTAATAGATTCAGCAAAATACTCATAGGATCGTCCATGGCTGCATCCCGCTAACATATGAAACAAATTTATTCTTGAAATTATCCCGCCTTATAAAGAAGCTTACTTATTATTTGGTATATTTCACCGCAGCCCGGTTGAGGAGGTTCGCCTCCATTAGGATAGAAATCAACAAAGCCAATGGGTTCTTTAAAACCTAAAACTCCCGCACAACTATGAATGACATCAACAAATTCAGCATCCGTGGGATCCAAATGTTGTTCAGGCCCAATGCAATTTTCAAAGGCTGGACGGGCAGGATCAAGACCTGTGAGAAATGGTTAATTATTGTCGTCTGCATATCTATATGTACGAGTACCCGTAATCCTTCCCACGCGATGCCTAGCATACGATCCAGCGTAACCCATAATATGAGCGCCCAAACTATGGCCAAGCAAATGAATGGTAGCAGGATCTGCATTCTTTTCTTCAACCAGTATATTTATAAGTTTTGCAATTGCTCTTCCCACTTGGACTGTATATCGTGCTGGTTCCAGATAGTATATACTGGAAGCTTGATCCTGCCAATTTATAGCTGCAAAGAAACAATATAACTTAACCTGTAACTGTTTCGAATTTCCGAACTATTACCAAATATATTGTATTTGCCCTTTCTCCGATAACTGTTTTTAATAGATTGAATCGAATTGCTCTGTGTACTGGATTTCCAACCGTGCACAAGAATTTTCGTGTCCAGTTCAGGATTGAATTTTTTTGCCATATCTGTCCATGTATCTCTTTTTCGTCGTATGACTGCTTCAGCCGCCACCCAAAATTGTGCCAAGATTGGTTTGTCTTCATTGCTGAAAGAATACGTAAACTTCAAGAATAAAACATCATTGTTTTGTCTCACCTCGGGTACAATTCGAATGTCACTGTTTTTGTAGATTCCATATTACGACTGGGCATGGGAGGCTCTACTAAATACGCTATTTCAGGTACGCCATCACCATTAGGCATGTAAATCCAATCCTCTCCATAGTTATCTTCCGTCAATTCAATATCCTGACTGGTTACGAATAGCAACAGTAATTGTAAGAAAAATAAAACAGGCAAAGAGACATGCATTGCAATCCTTCAAAAATTATAATTAAAGCTAGTCGCCTGAACAATTCTTCCGGACAGAACTTAAAGGGCCTCAACGGGTTCTATGTCTAGATAGACAAAAGTAATGCAATTTATAGACATTGCACAAAGACTCCTTTCGAGAAACACCCAATAAATGCAAATATATGTTGTAGAGTTAGACTACTAACTTATCCACTAAAACTTGTAAATGTTTTGGCTGACTACAAGCCGACACATGCAATGAAGGTCTAACTATGCATGAACTTGAAACACTTTGAAAAGCATTGGGTTTATCAAAATGCTAAACGAAGTGCACTGTTCTCGCCTAGACAATGGTATCCAGCTATGAAAATAATGATAAGGTGAAACAAATTATTTTAAACTGCATTTGTTTATCAATAGAAAGCAATTAAAAGGGAGCATTTGATTAAAATCCTGACAAGGTTGTTACAAATCAAGAATATTGTTAGGTGCTTCTCAGTTCTTGGTCGCATATGGGGTAGCGGAATCAACCCCTACACGCCACAAATTACACACTATCAATTTCGACAGTTTTTAATTATTCGACAATTTATTTCGATGAGCAATCCTCACTTTCAGCGTTTCCCAACACAAATAGATTTGAATGTTCTATGCTTCAGGAGGCGGATGAATCTTCTTTAATTAAAGGGTGTCTAATGGCGGATTTATGTTGTTATAATTGAATGAAAAACGAACTACTTGAATTATATATCTATTAATGTGGCGTATTGCACGTTTTAAGACGAATATCATCCAAATATCTTCCATCGAGTTTATCGCACTGTTCCAAACGAATGAATGTTATTAATTTCATGACGAATATTTTCTTTTCATTTTTTCATTGAGCTAACCCTATAAAAAATGCATCGGGTTCTCCTCTGGTAATCTCGATGGCTATAAGATTGAACAATTTTTGGAGAAAAGCTTTCCGTTGCAAGATCATGGAACCCTGGACATTGTGAAATGCCTCCCCCCTCTTGAAACCAGGTATGTGGTTAGAACGATGAATGAACAACTTTGTATTGACAGTTGTATTTTGGCCTTGGGCATTTTAAAAAAAATGGACTAATAATCGTATTTGTGGATAAAGACCTCCATACGGCCAGCCGTGGGCGAGGACATGGACGCGAGGTCGATTCGTCATCGTTACGTCAAAGAGAAGAGACGTATTTCTGGCAACAGGGAAAAGAAAATGAAAAGAAAAAAAATTCGTCCCGCGAGTGTAAGTGTGCAAGTGTGGATTACACAGTGTGGCCGCCACTGAGAGCGGTTGCTTTAAAAAATAAAAAATTGTGGAAACAAACAAGGTGCCACAGAGCTCGTCACCTTTTATGAAAAGGGGCCAGGCAGACCTGAAAACGATGAAACGGAGCCGACTCGAGCGACAGCCGAATATTATAACAAAGCGGCGCAAGCCAAATACAGACGGCGAAGAAAATTTAAAAGGAAAGAAACGCGAATACACAGGAGCAGGCAACCAATTCAACGAATTGGTTGACCTTGACCCAAGTGAAATTGAATTACCTGCTGATGAAGACAACAATATCACAGGTACGGCAACAGATCCGGCGGAACTGAACAAACTCCTTGCGGATATCAACACCAAAAGAGAGGAATTGAAGAAACAAAAAGAATCAATCCTCAAATTAAAAGACCTAATGCAGCAACAACAAAGGGAAGAAAATACAACAACACAAAGGAAAAATCAGGAACAACAACATCAGGAAGCAATCAAACGGCAGCAAATAAAGGAGATGCAGCAGCAGCAAAAGAACCAGCACATCGTAACCAACAAAAAGGAAAAGGTGCCGCCTATAATACTTACGTCCATGGAAACAAAGGACGTTATAAAATTAGGTGAGTTAACATGTAAAAATTTCAAAACGAAAAAAATAAATAATTCTAAAATAAAATTAATGTGCGATGATATTGAAGGTTATCGCAAAGTAATAACTGCTTTGGGTAGGATAAAAGGCGAGTACTACACGTACACCCCGAAATCGGAGAAAATAATCTCCATGCTCCTAAAAGGAGTTGACCCATGTTTTTCCCCTGAGGAAGTATTCAAGGAATTAAAAAATGTCGAAACCGAGAATTTAAAATTTACAGGTGTGAAACCCTTCTCTACCGCCAACTCCAGAAAACGGAATTGCAAATTGCCTTTCTTTATTGTATCACTGAGTCACAGTAAAGTTGATGCTCTCCGATACATCAAACACCTCAATCACCAAACAATAAGTTAGGAAAAAATAAGAAAAACCGATCGCGTATTGCAGTGCATGCGTTGTCAACGCTTCGGGCACGCGAGTTAATGCATACAACACTAGCTGCAAAAAAAGGAAAAGTTCTCACAGTCCTCAGCACACATGCTGTAGTTAATGCATTCAACACTACTGCAAAAAAAGGAAAAGTTCCCACAGTCCTCAGGACAAAGATCTGCTGGTCTTTTGTCATATGATACGGACAACATGGAAGCAAAGAAAGGAAAAAGTAAAAAGGAGACTGGAGGCGGATTTTGGCAGGCAGTCTCGATTAGAACTTCAAAGATGAATGTTCTTTAATAAAAGAAAAATAAAATAAAATTATTTTTTGATATTTATTATTAACTCGATTGTTTTTATTAATTGGCGATCCTGCCAGGAGTGTTTTAACTTCTATCGTTATTACACCCTGTAGACCATAAACCAAGGAACTATCCAGAAAAGGACACGGATCCAAGTGGTACCTCTGCGATATAATCCTGAAGAAATAACCTAAGAAAATAACCTGAGGACAATCCAGACGAACGTGAAACCAAACGACAGCGCAGAGATACATCCCAGGCAAAGGAGAAGCATCGTCACACTAATCCTTGAGAACTTAAAGGAAAATCTGAAGACATCTTACTCAAAAGGACAAGAAGACAATTGGGCCGCAACAGTAAGGAAAAATTTGGTTAGAACACTAATAATTTCTAGTGAAAAGTGATAGGTTTTAAACCAACAAGAACGAGTATCCGCATAACAGAAAAGTTCAACAATTAATAAAGAAAACAAATTAAATCAATTCAGTGAAACAAAAGTTTAATCAATGAAAATAAAAACAATCAAAAGAAGGTTATCAGAAGGAAATATATTGGAAAGATCCAGGTATAATCAGCAAAGCGAAAGCGAAAGTGACACAGAAGAATAACCCAAGCTTATTTCAACAAAACCGACAGCTCCAGAGATGACCACTAACGCAGAATTACAAACCCAGATTGTTCATCTGGCAAACAACTAAAAAGCGCTAGATGCAGAAAATCAGAGACTAAACAGATTAATAGCTGATTTACAAATAAGAGGATTTAGCAACGTAGAAGTCGTAACCACACGAGAATTAAAAGCGGAAACGCTGTCGCTACAAAACTCATTCACTCGCCGATCGTTCATGCGGACAGACGTATTCAACGTGTGCTCGTTGACGAATAAAATTGAAAGAAAAAAAAATTGATTCCGTAGACGTTAAGTCGTCGACGATCGATCGCGTTCACACTGAATCTTGTGTGATAAATTGCGACTCATATAACACTCGCAAACACGTGTAATTTTCGCTGGATGCCGTAGTCGAAATCTGTCTTCACAGATGCCAGACAACGATCCGAGCGCTACCCGGGAATATTTATTGGAGCGGAAGAGAAGAGCCATTGAAACTCTTCAAAACTCATCAAAGAAGACCACAAAAATGGAAAATCCAGGAAAACAGATTGACTACCAACAAAAATTCCACGAAGCCGTGGAATACATCCAACAGCTTACAACAGAGGTGAAACAACTCCGGGAGGAAATTCACTCTCTAAAGCAACCCAGCCAAAACAGCGACGATGCCAGTATGGATATGACGCCTTCTCCCAGCTTAAACCAAAAAACATCTCCACCCAAACAACTACCATCAGCTCATAAGGAATCCACCAAGCAAACCAAGCCAGCAGCGAGTCCCCTGCCTGCCCAGCACAAAAATGTTAGACCACCACCAATCTACATAAAAAATGTGACCAGTATAAAGGGAATAATTCTAATAGTAGAAAATGCCCTAGGACACCGCAACTTCACCACAAACACTAAAGGCTCCTCTGTCTCCATTGCAACAACAACTCGGGTTGATCACGAGAAAACCGTTAGAAAACTTGCGGAACTACAACACCAATTTTTTACGTTCCAACACCATCAGCTCAAACCAACAACGTTCATCATTAGGCACATTGACCCAACTTGGACCAACGAAGAGCTAGCGTCGGAGATCATCAGGATTTGCCCAGAGCTGAAAATCCACAGGCTGGACTATTTTCAAACTCCGTACATGCGGGAAAATAACTTAAGGAACCTACGGATTATCCAAATCGCTCCAAATGAAGACACCAACAAGCTCAAACAAATTAAGTACTTGTTTACCCACAAAATCAGCATCGAGGAGCCTCATAAACAAAGTATCATTCATTGCAAGAGATGCCAAGGCTCAGGACACTTGGCGGTGGCTTGCCACTTAAATATACGATGCGGCAGATGTGCCGAAGAACATCAAGCAGGAGAATGTAAGGTCAATCCACATGGTATGGAACCAGAAAAAATCCAAACCACAAACCCCGATGGATCAATTACCGCTAAGGAAATCGCTGTAACGTGCTGTAACTGCGGAGGCCCACATCCAGCCAATTTTTCCCAGTGTCCTCATAAATTGAGAATTCTCAAAAGAAGAACACAGCCAGCAACAACCAACAAATCCGCACCAACCAAATCCACATCGCAGAACACATTACCACAACCTACAAGGCCAGGAACATCATATGCGGATGTCATCAAGAACAATCAAAACACGCCGACGTCAAACAACCCCAACTCCATTGGCCTCAACCTGGACATCATAGGCTACATCAAGAGTCTACAAACTATGCTTCCTACATTGAAGCATATGTCGGATATCGAAAAAAAAGGTCAGATTCTTTCACTTATAACCTCCCATATTCTTTCCCTCAATGTCTGAACTAACTATAGTCGCCCTCAACGCAGAGTCTATATACTCCAACATCCGTAAGCAACACTTACGGTTGTTTGTTAAAACCTTCTCCCCAGACATCCTTCTCCTCTCAGAAACGTGGCTTAAGTCCAACTCCCGAGTATCCATCCCCAATTATACATTTATTTCCAACCCCAGAACTACTGGATCCCATGGAGGTACCGGCATCCTAATAAATAACAAACTTCAATTCACCGAAATCAGGTTCGCCAATGTTTTCAATATTGAATACACGGCAGTTAAACTTTTTTGTGAAAACAAAAAAGTAATCATAGTAACATCCGTTTACATCCACCCAACACGAGAACCAGACTTTCCTGACTCTGACATATCTCAAATAATCAGACAGTCTCTCCTGGCACCATTCATAATCGGTGGAGACTGGAACGCTCGACATACAGCATTCAAGGACATAAAGAATAACAAATACGGCTGCCAACTTTTGCACCTCCTCTCATCTCACCCATATACGTATATCGACAGTCCACTGCAGCCAACTCGTGTCACCAACTCGACGCGGTCAACAATTGACTTCTTTCTCAAGTCGGCTGATGTCTACTCAACGAGCCCCCCCACTGTATCCTTCCTCTTTCCCTCTGATCATGGTTCCGTTCACACTTCGATCAAAGTTCCCTCCTTCGAACTGCTCTACTCACACAGTCCTGTCCCGAACTTCTCCAAGACTAACTGGAAAAAGGTCAATAGAGACGTCGCCGCAAGGTTTTCTAACTTGCAAATCCCCGAATCTTCTAACCTAATCCCTGCTGATATCGATCGAGCAGCCCTAAAAATTGAGCAGACACTCAAGGATGCCCTCACCAGCAATACACCCACCACCATCCCTCATAATCATCTAGGAAAACCTTTACCCAGCATCCTAATTAAATTGCTGCATCTCAAAAAACAACTCCGCCGAAAACTTCATATAAGATTCTGTCCTTTTATTAAAAGTCAGATCCAACTCCTGACCACCTTAATAAATGAACATTTAAAAAAGTTCGCGGATCAGACTTATACCTCTACACTTAACAATATTAAACCCAATCGTGATCTCTTCAAAAACATCAACCGACTAACTGGTCGGAAGTTTAAACCGCGAATCGATCACCTTATCAGCCCACTCAGCAACAATCTTATCCAATCCGACACGGACATAGCCAATTGCCTCGCTGACCACTTCTCAAAGATCCATCAACAAAATGATTCCCTCTCAGTCCCTAATTTTCGAAATACTGTCAACAAATATATTTCACACAGATTACCCGCATCTTATACTCCTTTCATCGGAGAATTTAACGACACAAACAAGGCGTCACATCCTTCAGACACCACTACATTTTTAACCACAGATGAACTCATCAAGTTCATAAAATCACGACCCAACAAAAAATCTACCGGTATGGATGGAATACCACACCTTCTATTTAAAAGACTTCACCCGCCAAATCTACTTCCCATTTTAGTCCTTCTTAACCACATCATAAATGCTTCACATTTCCCAGAGAACTGGAAAATTGCGGTAGTAATTCCCATTAAAAAGTCCCGCAGTTCCAATAACACCTCCAACTATCGTCCAATATCTTTATTGAACATCCTAAGCAAAATATTGGTATGTAAGATCTACCAAAACCTTCTTTCGTTTGCCAGTGATAACGCTCTCATCCCTAATTCTCAGTTTGGCTTTCGTGAGCGACACTATACTTGCCATGCGTTACTAAAACTTACACACGATGTCACAACTGGTCTAGAAAACCAATGCCCTACCATATGCATATCTCTCGATATCTCCAAAGCATTTGATTGTGTTTGGATCTCAGGACTTCTTTATAAGCTGCACTGCTTATTTGGTCTGAATTCCAATATCACAAAGCTCCTAGCATCTTATCTTTCTGGGAGGAAATTCATGTTCAGAATAAATTCTTCCCTCTCACAAACTCACAACATAACCGCAGGAGTTCCCCAAGGATCCATTCTTGGACCACTTTTATATCTTCTATACACATCCGATATTCCCCAACCTCCACCTAGTGTTGTAATGCTAAATTATGCTGACGATACTTTAATCTACTCTAGCAGTAGATTTGTCAAAGCGGCAAGAAACCGCGTTAACAACTTCCTCCCGCTCATCTCAGCATACTTTAACAAATGGAAAATTCGCCTCAACCCAACCAAAACCCAGCTAACAGTGTTTAAGGGCGAAAACGCTCACTGCACAAACGACACTAAACGTTGCCACAACAAAATTAAACTAAATCTTAATAACACCTGTGGGGGACTAGTATTGTGTGCCGGCGCACGGCACCGGATTCACTGAGGTCGCACCGACGATTTTTCGCACAAGGATCGTTCCACCGCGACAACAAAAGAGAACTGTTCACCAGAGTGGATCGGCCACGAAAGAAAACACGTTGGTTTGATTTTAATGTTAATGTTCCTTTATTATTTAGCACAAATGTTTGTCCAACGTTTAGAAACCGCACTTTCTTAAACGAGTTCGCCTTTTAACAGGTTCAGCGCCCGGCTGATTTTTAGTGTTCTTAACCACGCCCACGTTTAATTGACACTCGACCGTTCGATTTTACAATAAATGATAGTATGGACCAATTGGAAGTTGTCCAATTTTAAATTAAACCCGCACTCCACTGTGGTTGAAGCTGGGCCTTTTCGCCTCATAAAACGGAAGAAAAACTTGACTTAACCGTGTACGCAGCCCGGCTCAATGGTGGTTAAAACTCGGCTTTTGTGTTGTGGCCCCGGTGGCGGTTGGATCTCGACTGGCTCATGAATGAATATAATTCATTCATTGCGTCGTGGCGGTGCGTCATGGCAGAGTTAGGCTCGCTGCCAATTACGGGGAATTGTGGACGAGTTGCTATGCTCGCATAGGAATTCAGTTCCAACGAATTCTGGCCGTACAGGCTGGGTTGACTTCGTTGGTTGGGTGTACCGGGAATTGGTTTGGCGGCGCGAGCGAGTATGGGCATGCATTTTCGGGGGAAATTGGAATGGCTTGGGTGCAAGCAAGGGGTATCGTTTAGATAGAAATGTTAACCGAAATAATTTCGGGGAAATGTGCGCGGTTTATTTGGTTGGTAGTGTTCCGTTGAGGATTGGGTATATGCTTTGTTAAGGCATATGAACTTCGGAGAAATGTGTGCGGCTGGGTATGCTTGCTGATGTTCCGTTGAGGATTGAATATGCGTTTGCTATGGCATACGAGTTTCGGGGAAATGTGGGTTGTTTGGTTGCGTTGAGGAAATATGGATAATTGGGTAACGCAATTTTGGGAAAATGCATGTGGTGGTGATTAGAATATATTCGGTTGAATTATATTCTCTTGGAGGTTTGGGAAATATTTTATTGCATATTTGGGAATATATGCTATTGCAGATTTGATTTTTGCATGTTTGCAGGTTAGGGTTGTGGGTTGGTTCTGTGTGATGTAGAGAACCCCCACACACCCTCATAAAACCTTCCAAAACCCTAAAATGTTTAGGAGTAACCCTTTCCAACAACTGGTCATTCTCAACCCACATCAAAAATTCCCTTCAAAAAGCCTCAATACAGCTTAACCTGTGCAGACGAGTGTTATGGAAACCTAAAGGCCTCTCTCTTAAGGTCAAACAGCTCATCTACAAACAGATAATCAGACCTACTCTTACATACGCCTGCCCATTATGGTTCCACATCTCACCCTCCCAAATGGAGAAATTACGAGTGTTTGAACGAAAATGTTTCCGGTTTATCACTGGCTTACACCGCAAAACCAACTCATATAGATATCATTGTAACAACGACCTTTACAACACCGCAGGCATCGAACGACTGGATAGACGGATCCTAGAACTGTCGATAAATTTCATAGAAAACCTTCCTAACAATCCCAATCCGATAATAACGGACCTACCATCACCCTCCTTCAATACGGGAGCTCACTACCGTAATTGTCTCCAAATCAGGACCCTCTTCGCCGCAGGCAGACTGGTTAACGATCTAAACGAGATCGTGTACCACAACACCGAACTGGCACCCAATCATTTCAAATACAGCAACATCCAAGCATTCTCCAACGAGTAAACAAAATGGAAGAGACTGAAGACAATGAATCCACCATGCCGCAAGTAGACGAAAACGAACTAATTTATGGATGTACTTTTTTTGACAAGTGAATGGACTTCCGTGTTTAGTCTTGAAATCTAAGGATAAAGGAGGTTCAACTATACAAGTAAATATTTTAATCGACACAGGAGCTACAAATAACTACATATCTTCAAAATACAAATATGGCAAATCGATTTTGATAGAAAATAGAATTAAAGTTAAAACATTACACGGACATTCTACAGTAACTTCAAAAAAGTTAATGAACATTTTGCACCATAAAATGATATTTTACGAAACAGACGCCTTGGAAGAATTTGATATGTTAATGGGGTTAGAAGGATTAAAAAAATTGAAAGCAGAGATTAATCTACAAACATATGAATTTAAATATAAATATATAAACGAGGGAGGAAAAAAAATTGAAGACAAAGAAAGTAGAACAAAAAATTAATTTTACCATTAACTGCGAGAAATATAAAAAAGAAATCGAAGACATTATGCACATTAATGAGGAAACAAACCCAACGCTCCCATTTACAACACAAATCGAAGCAACAATTCGCACTAGAAGCGAAGATCCAATCTATTCACGCCAGTGTCCTTACCCTATAGCCGATAACGACTTCGTAAATAAAGAAGTTAATGAACTGTTAAAAGAAGGCATCATTAAAAAGAGTCATGGCCCATACAATTCGCCTGTATGGATTGTACCAAAAAAGGAAACAGACGAAAATGGTAATGGTAATGGTAAGCCGAAACGACGGATGGTCATCGACTACCAGAAATTGAATGCCGAAACTATAACGGATAGATACCCGATTCCCGACGTTAATTTAACCATACACAATCTTGGCAGAGCAAAGATATTTTCGACACTTGATCTAGAATCAGGATTCCATCAAATAAAAATGAAGGAATCAGATCGAGCGAAAACAAGCTTCAGCATAAACGGAGCAAAATATGAATTTGTTCGAATGCCATTCGGATTAAAAAATGCACCATCGATCTTCCAGAGAACAGTAGACGATCCCTATATTGGAAAATTCGCGTATGTTTATATAGACGACGTACTAATATATTCAGAGAATGAAGAAGAACATATGGAACATATAAAAATAATTAGAAATACACCAAGAGAAGCTAACATGAAGATATGGAGCGAAAAATCACATTTCTTTAAAGATGAAGTTAATTATTTAGGACACATAATAAAACATAATATAATAACAATAGACCCAGAAAAAATAAAAACAATAAAAAATTATCCCGAACCCACTAACTTAAAAGAATTACGATCATTTCTAGGACTCGCGGGTTATTACCGCAATTTTATAAAAGATTATGCTAAAATTACAAAGCCTATGACGATATTTCTCCTCGATAGTATAGTGGTTAGTATACCCGCCTGTCACCCGGGAGACCGGGGTTCGATTCCCCGTCGGGGAGCCCCTGGCGCAAGACTAATGACCTTGCCCAGACAAAATAAATCATTATGGAAAATTTAACAAGCCTCAGGACTTGCTAAATAAGGCCAAGACCGGTTCCCGGTTGTAGTGCTGTGGCGTATCTACCAACGCCACTGCTACCTTTTCAATCTACCTCAAAATCTTCCCTCCTAAAGCTCCATTAATTTCATAATTTTACCATGCAAGCGCAATAACTTCCCCAAGCATTCTCCTACCGATTGCATTACCTTTCGATTATGCAAATCGCATCCATCAAGCATCCAACACCAAGCATCTGCCCATCAAGGACATTCACGCAATTAACGCGTTATATAAATTTCCCTAGAAGAAATTCGGTACGCCAGTACCGCATACATCAATGCATCTCAGCATTGTTCTAAAAGGAAAACATTTCGGTTGCCATACTAGTTAACCGAAGTGGATTATAAAAACAATCAGCAGAACCCCTGTCTGCCTGCATTTACTGTCCCACACGTGCGCAACAGATTTTCATGTTGCACCAGTACTCACGGCGGCTTTTATGCAATCTTCAAAGCACCGGCGCAATTCGCGCCTAGCTGCCAAGAGCCGAATTCAATGCCAGTGTAAATACTCACACTGGAATTCGACCCATGACTCCCTAGGATTGCAATACACAATTAACATGGTTGTAAACACAACCATCATTGTGTAATTATCCCAAATGTATCCTAATCCCTAACGTAGTATTTGGACAACTGCAAATACTTATCCCGAAGATGCTTTTTCAGGAATTTTCATTCCCACGTTTCGACCACCCATGAGCTCGCGTCACGAGCCAACAAGGTGATCCGCGCACAAGAGTAGTTTAGTCGATGAAAGTGTTGCAAAGGAGTCGAGTCTCCTGGAGTCCATTATTACCGTGAACAACAAACTAGGCTACGGCATTCTTTGCACAAGTCTCCTAACTCCAAAATTATATTTCATTAGTGATAAGAAAGTCTACAACTGTGTTCATGATCGAAACAATTTATTTTCTGTAATAGTGCAGTTCCTAATTTACATAAAACAAATTAAGGACCGGTAATAAAGTTAATCTCAGAAAGAGCTTGTGTGTTTTACTTCTTGTGGACGGTCCGTCGCGGAGTTTTGTTTCCTTGGAGGACAGTGTTCGGCGGAACTATCGTTAGGAAATCTTGGTGAACCTTGCCAAGGCCGGCATATAACCAAGAGAAATACCAGTGAATAACCCCCACAATTGGTGACCATTCGACGCGAGTAAACACAATTTTCTGATTCGGAGTCAGATCAAAACCGTGTCCTAAAAAAATTAAAGGAACAGTGACTATTCGGTGTCGCGACTGTGACAGTGACAATCTTCTCGAACCGAGTGCTTCCGGAAACGCAGTGGCAGTAAGCAATTGTGGCGGCAATTGCCGAAGATCCATATAACATTCACCGGAAACAGGAACAACAGGAGCAACTACCCAACACTACACCAGCACCAGGAGCATCCGATCAATAACACCAGGGATTTAAGCAGGTATCCTTTCTTTCTTTTTTCAAATTATTCCCTTGGTAAAACAACTGTATTTTAACGTACATTTCCTTTTTGTCAAAGTTTTATTATGTGTTTAACTGATTGTTTTGGAAATATTAAATAAAGTTTATAATAATTCTAAATTTAAGTGAGACAAAAAAAGAAGAAAAAGATCAATAATATTGTAACTGTAAAACGTTTGTTTCCTTTTTACTTTCGTGGCTGATTGGCAAAGATACTTATATGTGTAATTAGATTAAACGATGCTTAGCAAGGATTTCAAATTTTAATACAGATATCTTGGGTAGGAAAATGTATTATTAGCCTGCAGTTGACGAAATGTTGTCTGCAGTTATTTAAATAAATAAGCAACAAATCATCAGCCTATACAAATAAAATTAAGACAATTTGTGCCTTTTTTATTATTAACAACACGAATAAAATAACTCAAAACGAAATAATAGAGTATCTGAAATAAATGCTAAGTGAAAAACAAAACAACAAAGTAAACACGAAATTATTTACCAACATCTTCATTAATTGTACTTCCGATTTAATATTTTCCTTTTTTCGACCAGTTGCTAATTGAGAACAATTCATAAAAATCATTCTTCCATTTGATCGCCTTATTATGATTATTTTTACTTGAACGCAACTGCCTACTTTGACTCCATTAGCATTACTTAGAAGCATTTAATAATATTCCATGTCAGTTTTTGTTTTTTGTTATAACTTTATATTTTAAACATAATTTTTTTGTCATCATTTTATTGTATCCTTAAAATTTTTGCAAACAAGTATATGTATCTAATTTCTTCACATGATATTGACAACAAAATTAAATTTGTTTAAATAAAAGCCTGTGTTACAAATTAGAAAAGAAGAAATATATTTATATCCTTAAACAGCACGAGATAAAGGCAAAATAAAATAAATTTTGTAAGCCCCTTCAGGGTATTAAGTAGCGCACAACCTTTCTCAGCACGCACACGACTCAGCTCAACTTCTCGCAACTTCTTTTCGACACTTTTCAACCCCTTCGACTTATTTTTAGCTTCAACACCACTCGACTGCAACCGACTCCACCAACTCTTTCAAGCTCGACTCCATTCAGCCGTCCGGACCACTTCACTTCGTGGTTTCTTTTCAGTCAGGCCGGATTGGACTAGCGCGAATACTCCGCCGTCCCAGTTTAGCTTCCAATTGGCCCCGATAACCTTACTGCACCACCCCGGACGTTAGTCTAAATTGTTCCTAGTGTCACAGCCTTTGTTTCAGTTTAGGCAAGGTAGTAAATCCTTTACTTACCCAACTCCATCGACTCCCGTGACATCATTGTTCACGCACGCGCACCCTACCTTCAGTTTCCTGACGTCGTTGTCTACGACGATTTACTCTGCCCGCTCCCCACCAAGCAATTAAATTCCTTCGCTTCTCTTCCTCTTATTCCGTTGCTAAACACCCACTCTTTCCAAATAGAAAAAATGGCCCACTCTACTAGGTCTAAGGCAGCTCAGCAAGAGCAGACCCAGCCGTGCTCGGATGATCAAGCGTTCGTAGACGCTTCCAGCATCGAGCACACCTCGCATTCCCATAGCATACACTTGCCTCCTTTCGACGAGAAGGACCCAGAGCTATGGTTCGCCGTAGCCGAACGCTTCTTCAGGGTTGCCGACATGCACGATGAGGAAGTCCGCGCAGTAGAATTGTTGCGAGTGCTAAACCACACGCAACGGACGCATGTTGCTCACATAATTGGGTCAACAGAACCAAATCCCTACAGCAACATGCAAGAGACACTCATAAATGCCCTGGACGAGCCCAGGAGCAGCAGACAGCAGCGTTTGGCGAGCGAAACAAATGTTACTGGAATGAGACCGTCCAATTTTCTGACACATTTACGCTCAATAGCTGGAACCAAGATTTCGGACGACATAATTAGGCCTCATTTCCTGAGGTGCCTCCCGCAATATGCCCGCGCGGCATTAATAGTACAACCCAACCAGAGTTTGGGTCATTTGGCGAAACTAGCCGACACAATTATGGAAAGCTCAGACCCACAGTCTGAACCCCCAGCATACCAGGTCACGGCGATTAACCGACACGCCGTTTCACCTACACGGCATCAATCCTTATCACTAACAGCACCCCGGACTTCTCTAGTAACGCCTTTTACACAAGCCGCACCAAGAGAGGTAACACAAGCTACGATTTCCTCCCGTGAGGAATTTCAGCCGCGCACCCAGCAAACAAGGCTCTCGAGATTCGAGCGAGACCTGAACCAACTGCGGGCCCAAATGCGAAATGTCGAGCGCGCAATCCAAAACCGTTCTAATAACCAACGGCCACAAACGAGGAACCCCCAATGGCAGTTTAACACGCCCAGAGGAGCACCAATCACAAACGAAAACGCACCAGACAACAGGCAAAATACACCTAGTGGCGCTCTGACACAGGCCCGGTGCATATACCACAGACGTTTCGGTGCAAACGCCAGAAATTGTAGGCAACCTTGCAGCTGGACGCGGCCAGCCCCCGCGCAGAACCTCGTTCGAGTGCGAACGGCCGGCACCCCTATTATAAGTCGCTTAACAATCAGGGACTCTAGATCGAATATTAATTTCACCGTCGACACTGGCGCCGACATTTCCGTCATCCCTAGATCTTTCGCCCCGCGCAACCGAGTGCCGGGCCACCTACAGTTGTTCGCTGCGAACAACTCCCCCATAGCCACTTACGGGCGGAAAAATTTTAAACTGGATCTGGGTCTCCCACGCCCTATCTCCTGGCACTTCGTGATAGCCGATGTCAGCGAGCCCCTAATAGGATCTGACCTATTAGGAAGACACAACCTGTTGGTAGACACTGCCAACAACAGGTTAGTTACTCACAACGTCTCAACCCGTCTCTCCCCGCAAGCAGCTATAAGGGCGAACGACCCACCCGAGGACTCTACAGACCCAATCCCCGCGTTGTTGGAAGAATTTCGCAATTCAACAATTCCCCTCTCCAACCAGCAACAACACAGATCCGGCGTGTTTCACCACATAGAAACACGCGGCCCACCGGTGAGCCAGCGCCCACGTCGCCTGGCCCCCGAAAAATTACGAGCAGCCCGCGCCGAATTCGAATATATGCTCGAGCGAGGCATCTGTCAACCCTCGGTCAGCCCATGGGCAAGTCCACTTCACCTCGTCAAAAAACGCAACGGTGAATGGCGACCATGCGGTGATTATAGACAGCTGAACGCAGTAACAGTTCCCGACAGGTACCCAATAGCCCATCTTTACGACTATTCGTACAAGTTGCGCGGTTGTACAGTTTTCTCAACTCTTGACCTCACCAGGGCATACCACCAGATTCCGGTGGCACCTGAAGACATACCCAAAACCGCCGTAATTACCCCCTTCGGACTCTTCGAATTCAAGGTGATGACGTTTGGCCTCAGGAACGCAGCTCAGACATTCCAGAGGTATATCGATTCGGCACTACGCGGCCTGGATTGCTGTTACGCGTATATTGACGATATACTAATAGCATCTCGGAACCTTGCGGAGCATCACCAACACCTCAGACAGGTCCTTGAACGCCTCAGACAATTTGGCCTCGTAATAAACCCAGAAAAATGCCAATTCGCCAAAGAGCAAGTTACCTACCTGGGTTACCATATCAACAGCCAAGGCATCCGCCCGCTTCCAGACAGAGTGGAAGCACTAACCCAATTTCCCCGTCCCTCCAACGTTCGCGAGCTGCGCCGTTTCCTGGGTATGCTAAACTTTTACCGACCCGCACTACGAAACGCCGCACACATTCAGGCCCCTTTAAATGAGTACTTAAAGGGGGCGAAGAAGAACGACAAGCGCCCAATCGCCTGGACGGAAGCTGCAGACAACGCATTCCGTCAATCCAAGGCACAGCTGGCAAATGCTACCCTACTCCGTTACCCCGCAGAGGGCGCACCATTGGCCATCCAATGCGACGCGTCAGACACGGCCATGGGAGCAGTATTGGAGCAAGAATGCAACGGAAACTGGGAACCGCTCGGTTTCTTCTCAAGGAAACTTAATACGGCCGAGCGGAAATATAGCACGTACGACCGGGAGTTACTCGCTATGTACAGCGCCGTAAAGTATTTCCGACACATGGTAGAAGGTCGCCCCCTAGTAATCAGAACGGATCACAAGCCACTGATCTACGCATTCCGGAAGAGGTCCGGGAATGCATCCCCACGCCAGGAACGGCAACTCGACCTGATAGGTCAATACACCACTGAGATCAAACACATCTCAGGGGAACAGAATGTTATCGCGGACGCCTTATCCCGCATCGATACCATTCAGCTACGCGCCGCCATCGCCGACGCCGACCTAGCTCAAGCACAGCAGAATGACAACCAGCTCGAGTCTCTTCTCAAAGCAGAGACAGCACTTCAGCTGCGCAAGTTCCCACTCGAGCAATCCGCAGACGAGATATGGTGTGATATCTCCACGGGAACAGTCAGGCCCTATATTCCCGATGAGCTGCGAAGGAGCGTATTCGAGACCTTTCACGGTCCGGCTCACCCCAGCGGACGTGCAACCGCTGCAGCCATTCGACGTAAGTTCGTATGGCCTCGTATGAATAAAGACCTCACGAGTTGGGCTCGAGCCTGCCTTAAATGCCAGCGCTGCAAAATTAGCCGACACAACGTGTTGGAGCCAGCGCAATTCAAACTCCCCGAGGCTCGATTTACACACGTCCACATAGATATTGTGGGCCCCTTAACACCCTCGAGAGGATTCTCCTACATCCTCACCATGATTGACCGTTTTACTCGGTGGCCAGAAGCAACGCCACTACGGGTAGTCACCGCCGAGAGTGTCGCCAGAGCGTTTTACTCGACTTGGGTTACACGTTTTGGCGTACCAGCAACGTTAACATCAGACCGAGGTCCACAGTTCGAGGCCACGATCTTCAAGCAGCTTACTGACTTATTGGGCTGTCAAAGAAGTCGTACGACCGCATACCACCCTTCATCCAACGGGATGATAGAGCGTTGGCACAGGTCGCTAAAAGCCTCCCTAATGTGTCATAACGACACGCAATGGTTCGACGCCCTCCCCACTGTCCTTCTAGGATTGAGGACAAGTATCAAGGAGGATCTGGGCGCATCCGCTGCAGAACTGACCTACGGCACCAACCTAGTGTTGCCAGGCGAACTATTTGTGGACAATGAAGCTCCACACGACCAACTACAAAGCGTAGGCTACCTCCGCGACCTGATGCGGAAGATCAGGGCAAAACCCGTAGCTCGACATGGCACCAAAAGAGTGTTTACCCACCCTGAGTTGCATAGCTGCACGCACGTCTTCGTCAGGGTGGACAAAGTTAAGAAACCACTCGATCCCCCCTACGAAGGGCCATATAAGATTCTAAAACGAATCAGCGATCGAGTGTACGAAGTGGAGATCCAAGGCAGATCAACCACTGTCAGCGTAGAAAGACTGAAACCGTGTTTCTCGGAGGCTAACCTCCCAAAGGCCACCACAAACCCCGATGCTACAGAGGAGCTACCCTCACCTTCTACGGCAGGAATACCAAACAGAAATAGCGGCCCCCTCACGCGAAGCCGCACCCGAGCGCCACCACAAGGCGCATGTACGGCCAACCTCACTTAACTACAGCCTTCTGAGTACTACTTCGCCCTACCAACAATATCGTGACTATGTCACTGGGGGGGGAGTACTGTGGCGTATCTACCAACGCCACTGCTACCTTTTCAATCTACCTCAAAATCTTCCCTCCTAAAGCTCCATTAATTTCATAATTTTACCATGCAAGCGCAATAACTTCCCCAAGCATTCTCCTACCGATTGCATTACCTTTCGATTATGCAAATCGCATCCATCAAGCATCCAACACCAAGCATCTGCCCATCAAGGACATTCACGCAATTAACGCGTTATATAAATTTCCCTAGAAGAAATTCGGTACGCCAGTACCGCATACATCAATGCATCTCAGCATTGTTCTAAAAGGAAAACATTTCGGTTGCCATACTAGTTAACCGAAGTGGATTATAAAAACAATCAGCAGAACCCCTGTCTGCCTGCATTTACTGTCCCACACGTGCGCAACAGATTTTCATGTTGCACCAGTACTCACGGCGGCTTTTATGCAATCTTCAAAGCACCGGCGCAATTCGCGCCTAGCTGCCAAGAGCCGAATTCAATGCCAGTGTAAATACTCACACTGGAATTCGACCCATGACTCCCTAGGATTGCAATACACAATTAACATGGTTGTAAACACAACCATCATTGTGTAATTATCCCAAATGTATCCTAATCCCTAACGTAGTATTTGGACAACTGCAAATACTTATCCCGAAGATGCTTTTTCAGGAATTTTCATTCCCACGTTTCGACCACCCATGAGCTCGCGTCACGAGCCAACAAGGTGATCCGCGCACAAGAGTAGTTTAGTCGATGAAAGTGTTGCAAAGGAGTCGAGTCTCCTGGAGTCCATTATTACCGTGAACAACAAACTAGGCTACGGCATTCTTTGCACAAGTCTCCTAACTCCAAAATTATATTTCATTAGTGATAAGAAAGTCTACAACTGTGTTCATGATCGAAACAATTTATTTTCTGTAATAGTGCAGTTCCTAATTTACATAAAACAAATTAAGGACCGGTAATAAAGTTAATCTCAGAAAGAGCTTGTGTGTTTTACTTCTTGTGGACGGTCCGTCGCGGAGTTTTGTTTCCTTGGAGGACAGTGTTCGGCGGAACTATCGTTAGGAAATCTTGGTGAACCTTGCCAAGGCCGGCATATAACCAAGAGAAATACCAGTGAATAACCCCCACAATTGGTGACCATTCGACGCGAGTAAACACAATTTTCTGATTCGGAGTCAGATCAAAACCGTGTCCTAAAAAAATTAAAGGAACAGTGACTATTCGGTGTCGCGACTGTGACAGTGACAATCTTCTCGAACCGAGTGCTTCCGGAAACGCAGTGGCAGTAAGCAATTGTGGCGGCAATTGCCGAAGATCCATATAACATTCACCGGAAACAGGAACAACAGGAGCAACTACCCAACACTACACCAGCACCAGGAGCATCCGATCAATAACACCAGGGATTTAAGCAGGTATCCTTTCTTTCTTTTTTCAAATTATTCCCTTGGTAAAACAACTGTATTTTAACGTACATTTCCTTTTTGTCAAAGTTTTATTATGTGTTTAACTGATTGTTTTGGAAATATTAAATAAAGTTTATAATAATTCTAAATTTAAGTGAGACAAAAAAAGAAGAAAAAGATCAATAATATTGTAACTGTAAAACGTTTGTTTCCTTTTTACTTTCGTGGCTGATTGGCAAAGATACTTATATGTGTAATTAGATTAAACGATGCTTAGCAAGGATTTCAAATTTTAATACAGATATCTTGGGTAGGAAAATGTATTATTAGCCTGCAGTTGACGAAATGTTGTCTGCAGTTATTTAAATAAATAAGCAACAAATCATCAGCCTATACAAATAAAATTAAGACAATTTGTGCCTTTTTTATTATTAACAACACGAATAAAATAACTCAAAACGAAATAATAGAGTATCTGAAATAAATGCTAAGTGAAAAACAAAACAACAAAGTAAACACGAAATTATTTACCAACATCTTCATTAATTGTACTTCCGATTTAATATTTTCCTTTTTTCGACCAGTTGCTAATTGAGAACAATTCATAAAAATCATTCTTCCATTTGATCGCCTTATTATGATTATTTTTACTTGAACGCAACTGCCTACTTTGACTCCATTAGCATTACTTAGAAGCATTTAATAATATTCCATGTCAGTTTTTGTTTTTTGTTATAACTTTATATTTTAAACATAATTTTTTTGTCATCATTTTATTGTATCCTTAAAATTTTTGCAAACAAGTATATGTATCTAATTTCTTCACATGATATTGACAACAAAATTAAATTTGTTTAAATAAAAGCCTGTGTTACAAATTAGAAAAGAAGAAATATATTTATATCCTTAAACAGCACGAGATAAAGGCAAAATAAAATAAATTTTGTAAGCCCCTTCAGGGTATTAAGTAGCGCACAACCTTTCTCAGCACGCACACGACTCAGCTCAACTTCTCGCAACTTCTTTTCGACACTTTTCAACCCCTTCGACTTATTTTTAGCTTCAACACCACTCGACTGCAACCGACTCCACCAACTCTTTCAAGCTCGACTCCATTCAGCCGTCCGGACCACTTCACTTCGTGGTTTCTTTTCAGTCAGGCCGGATTGGACTAGCGCGAATACTCCGCCGTCCCAGTTTAGCTTCCAATTGGCCCCGATAACCTTACTGCACCACCCCGGACGTTAGTCTAAATTGTTCCTAGTGTCACAGCCTTTGTTTCAGTTTAGGCAAGGTAGTAAATCCTTTACTTACCCAACTCCATCGACTCCCGTGACATCATTGTTCACGCACGCGCACCCTACCTTCAGTTTCCTGACGTCGTTGTCTACGACGATTTACTCTGCCCGCTCCCCACCAAGCAATTAAATTCCTTCGCTTCTCTTCCTCTTATTCCGTTGCTAAACACCCACTCTTTCCAAATAGAAAAAATGGCCCACTCTACTAGGTCTAAGGCAGCTCAGCAAGAGCAGACCCAGCCGTGCTCGGATGATCAAGCGTTCGTAGACGCTTCCAGCATCGAGCACACCTCGCATTCCCATAGCATACACTTGCCTCCTTTCGACGAGAAGGACCCAGAGCTATGGTTCGCCGTAGCCGAACGCTTCTTCAGGGTTGCCGACATGCACGATGAGGAAGTCCGCGCAGTAGAATTGTTGCGAGTGCTAAACCACACGCAACGGACGCATGTTGCTCACATAATTGGGTCAACAGAACCAAATCCCTACAGCAACATGCAAGAGACACTCATAAATGCCCTGGACGAGCCCAGGAGCAGCAGACAGCAGCGTTTGGCGAGCGAAACAAATGTTACTGGAATGAGACCGTCCAATTTTCTGACACATTTACGCTCAATAGCTGGAACCAAGATTTCGGACGACATAATTAGGCCTCATTTCCTGAGGTGCCTCCCGCAATATGCCCGCGCGGCATTAATAGTACAACCCAACCAGAGTTTGGGTCATTTGGCGAAACTAGCCGACACAATTATGGAAAGCTCAGACCCACAGTCTGAACCCCCAGCATACCAGGTCACGGCGATTAACCGACACGCCGTTTCACCTACACGGCATCAATCCTTATCACTAACAGCACCCCGGACTTCTCTAGTAACGCCTTTTACACAAGCCGCACCAAGAGAGGTAACACAAGCTACGATTTCCTCCCGTGAGGAATTTCAGCCGCGCACCCAGCAAACAAGGCTCTCGAGATTCGAGCGAGACCTGAACCAACTGCGGGCCCAAATGCGAAATGTCGAGCGCGCAATCCAAAACCGTTCTAATAACCAACGGCCACAAACGAGGAACCCCCAATGGCAGTTTAACACGCCCAGAGGAGCACCAATCACAAACGAAAACGCACCAGACAACAGGCAAAATACACCTAGTGGCGCTCTGACACAGGCCCGGTGCATATACCACAGACGTTTCGGTGCAAACGCCAGAAATTGTAGGCAACCTTGCAGCTGGACGCGGCCAGCCCCCGCGCAGAACCTCGTTCGAGTGCGAACGGCCGGCACCCCTATTATAAGTCGCTTAACAATCAGGGACTCTAGATCGAATATTAATTTCACCGTCGACACTGGCGCCGACATTTCCGTCATCCCTAGATCTTTCGCCCCGCGCAACCGAGTGCCGGGCCACCTACAGTTGTTCGCTGCGAACAACTCCCCCATAGCCACTTACGGGCGGAAAAATTTTAAACTGGATCTGGGTCTCCCACGCCCTATCTCCTGGCACTTCGTGATAGCCGATGTCAGCGAGCCCCTAATAGGATCTGACCTATTAGGAAGACACAACCTGTTGGTAGACACTGCCAACAACAGGTTAGTTACTCACAACGTCTCAACCCGTCTCTCCCCGCAAGCAGCTATAAGGGCGAACGACCCACCCGAGGACTCTACAGACCCAATCCCCGCGTTGTTGGAAGAATTTCGCAATTCAACAATTCCCCTCTCCAACCAGCAACAACACAGATCCGGCGTGTTTCACCACATAGAAACACGCGGCCCACCGGTGAGCCAGCGCCCACGTCGCCTGGCCCCCGAAAAATTACGAGCAGCCCGCGCCGAATTCGAATATATGCTCGAGCGAGGCATCTGTCAACCCTCGGTCAGCCCATGGGCAAGTCCACTTCACCTCGTCAAAAAACGCAACGGTGAATGGCGACCATGCGGTGATTATAGACAGCTGAACGCAGTAACAGTTCCCGACAGGTACCCAATAGCCCATCTTTACGACTATTCGTACAAGTTGCGCGGTTGTACAGTTTTCTCAACTCTTGACCTCACCAGGGCATACCACCAGATTCCGGTGGCACCTGAAGACATACCCAAAACCGCCGTAATTACCCCCTTCGGACTCTTCGAATTCAAGGTGATGACGTTTGGCCTCAGGAACGCAGCTCAGACATTCCAGAGGTATATCGATTCGGCACTACGCGGCCTGGATTGCTGTTACGCGTATATTGACGATATACTAATAGCATCTCGGAACCTTGCGGAGCATCACCAACACCTCAGACAGGTCCTTGAACGCCTCAGACAATTTGGCCTCGTAATAAACCCAGAAAAATGCCAATTCGCCAAAGAGCAAGTTACCTACCTGGGTTACCATATCAACAGCCAAGGCATCCGCCCGCTTCCAGACAGAGTGGAAGCACTAACCCAATTTCCCCGTCCCTCCAACGTTCGCGAGCTGCGCCGTTTCCTGGGTATGCTAAACTTTTACCGACCCGCACTACGAAACGCCGCACACATTCAGGCCCCTTTAAATGAGTACTTAAAGGGGGCGAAGAAGAACGACAAGCGCCCAATCGCCTGGACGGAAGCTGCAGACAACGCATTCCGTCAATCCAAGGCACAGCTGGCAAATGCTACCCTACTCCGTTACCCCGCAGAGGGCGCACCATTGGCCATCCAATGCGACGCGTCAGACACGGCCATGGGAGCAGTATTGGAGCAAGAATGCAACGGAAACTGGGAACCGCTCGGTTTCTTCTCAAGGAAACTTAATACGGCCGAGCGGAAATATAGCACGTACGACCGGGAGTTACTCGCTATGTACAGCGCCGTAAAGTATTTCCGACACATGGTAGAAGGTCGCCCCCTAGTAATCAGAACGGATCACAAGCCACTGATCTACGCATTCCGGAAGAGGTCCGGGAATGCATCCCCACGCCAGGAACGGCAACTCGACCTGATAGGTCAATACACCACTGAGATCAAACACATCTCAGGGGAACAGAATGTTATCGCGGACGCCTTATCCCGCATCGATACCATTCAGCTACGCGCCGCCATCGCCGACGCCGACCTAGCTCAAGCACAGCAGAATGACAACCAGCTCGAGTCTCTTCTCAAAGCAGAGACAGCACTTCAGCTGCGCAAGTTCCCACTCGAGCAATCCGCAGACGAGATATGGTGTGATATCTCCACGGGAACAGTCAGGCCCTATATTCCCGATGAGCTGCGAAGGAGCGTATTCGAGACCTTTCACGGTCCGGCTCACCCCAGCGGACGTGCAACCGCTGCAGCCATTCGACGTAAGTTCGTATGGCCTCGTATGAATAAAGACCTCACGAGTTGGGCTCGAGCCTGCCTTAAATGCCAGCGCTGCAAAATTAGCCGACACAACGTGTTGGAGCCAGCGCAATTCAAACTCCCCGAGGCTCGATTTACACACGTCCACATAGATATTGTGGGCCCCTTAACACCCTCGAGAGGATTCTCCTACATCCTCACCATGATTGACCGTTTTACTCGGTGGCCAGAAGCAACGCCACTACGGGTAGTCACCGCCGAGAGTGTCGCCAGAGCGTTTTACTCGACTTGGGTTACACGTTTTGGCGTACCAGCAACGTTAACATCAGACCGAGGTCCACAGTTCGAGGCCACGATCTTCAAGCAGCTTACTGACTTATTGGGCTGTCAAAGAAGTCGTACGACCGCATACCACCCTTCATCCAACGGGATGATAGAGCGTTGGCACAGGTCGCTAAAAGCCTCCCTAATGTGTCATAACGACACGCAATGGTTCGACGCCCTCCCCACTGTCCTTCTAGGATTGAGGACAAGTATCAAGGAGGATCTGGGCGCATCCGCTGCAGAACTGACCTACGGCACCAACCTAGTGTTGCCAGGCGAACTATTTGTGGACAATGAAGCTCCACACGACCAACTACAAAGCGTAGGCTACCTCCGCGACCTGATGCGGAAGATCAGGGCAAAACCCGTAGCTCGACATGGCACCAAAAGAGTGTTTACCCACCCTGAGTTGCATAGCTGCACGCACGTCTTCGTCAGGGTGGACAAAGTTAAGAAACCACTCGATCCCCCCTACGAAGGGCCATATAAGATTCTAAAACGAATCAGCGATCGAGTGTACGAAGTGGAGATCCAAGGCAGATCAACCACTGTCAGCGTAGAAAGACTGAAACCGTGTTTCTCGGAGGCTAACCTCCCAAAGGCCACCACAAACCCCGATGCTACAGAGGAGCTACCCTCACCTTCTACGGCAGGAATACCAAACAGAAATAGCGGCCCCCTCACGCGAAGCCGCACCCGAGCGCCACCACAAGGCGCATGTACGGCCAACCTCACTTAACTACAGCCTTCTGAGTACTACTTCGCCCTACCAACAATATCGTGACTATGTCACTGGGGGGGGAGTACTGTGGCGTATCTACCAACGCCACTGCTACCTTTTCAATCTACCTCAAAATCTTCCCTCCTAAAGCTCCATTAATTTCATAATTTTACCATGCAAGCGCAATAACTTCCCCAAGCATTCTCCTACCGATTGCATTACCTTTCGATTATGCAAATCGCATCCATCAAGCATCCAACACCAAGCATCTGCCCATCAAGGACATTCACGCAATTAACGCGTTATATAAATTTCCCTAGAAGAAATTCGGTACGCCAGTACCGCATACATCAATGCATCTCAGCATTGTTCTAAAAGGAAAACATTTCGGTTGCCATACTAGTTAACCGAAGTGGATTATAAAAACAATCAGCAGAACCCCTGTCTGCCTGCATTTACTGTCCCACACGTGCGCAACAGATTTTCATGTTGCACCAGTACTCACGGCGGCTTTTATGCAATCTTCAAAGCACCGGCGCAATTCGCGCCTAGCTGCCAAGAGCCGAATTCAATGCCAGTGTAAATACTCACACTGGAATTCGACCCATGACTCCCTAGGATTGCAATACACAATTAACATGGTTGTAAACACAACCATCATTGTGTAATTATCCCAAATGTATCCTAATCCCTAACGTAGTATTTGGACAACTGCAAATACTTATCCCGAAGATGCTTTTTCAGGAATTTTCATTCCCACGTTTCGACCACCCATGAGCTCGCGTCACGAGCCAACAAGGTGATCCGCGCACAAGAGTAGTTTAGTCGATGAAAGTGTTGCAAAGGAGTCGAGTCTCCTGGAGTCCATTATTACCGTGAACAACAAACTAGGCTACGGCATTCTTTGCACAAGTCTCCTAACTCCAAAATTATATTTCATTAGTGATAAGAAAGTCTACAACTGTGTTCATGATCGAAACAATTTATTTTCTGTAATAGTGCAGTTCCTAATTTACATAAAACAAATTAAGGACCGGTAATAAAGTTAATCTCAGAAAGAGCTTGTGTGTTTTACTTCTTGTGGACGGTCCGTCGCGGAGTTTTGTTTCCTTGGAGGACAGTGTTCGGCGGAACTATCGTTAGGAAATCTTGGTGAACCTTGCCAAGGCCGGCATATAACCAAGAGAAATACCAGTGAATAACCCCCACAGTGCCGATGATGATGATGATGATGACGATATTTCTACAGGGAGAAGATGGACAAATTTCAAAAAATAAAAGCAAGACTGTAAAAATAAAATTTGATAACCCATCTACAGAGGCATTTAATAAAATAAAAAAGGAACTCCAAGCACAAAACCAGAGACCGCCGCCTAAGTTCCAACGAGTAAACAAAATGGAAGAGACTAAAGACAATGAATCCACTTAACTCAGCGGAGGAAAATTGTTCAACAAACGAAAAAGAGTTGCTAGCCATCGTTTGGTCACTAATCAAATTACGAAACCTTCTATATGGAATATCTGATCTTACGATATACACAGATCATCAATCTCTAACATTTGCAATTTCAGAAAAAAACTCAAATAACAAACTCAAAAGATGGAAGAATTTAATTGAAGAGTATGGAGCAAAATTAAAATACAAACCAGGTAATCAAAATGTCGTAGCAGACGCACTCTCGAGACAACAAATAAATTCATCAACATGTTCTGACCACTCAGCTATAAGCTCACCTACTGATCAATTCAAACGAGCATCGTATCCTCTCAACCATTACCAAAACCAAATTTTGTTAATAAAAGGATCTATTAATAAATTAAGTTCCTATACCATTTTCAAAAATGAACGACATACTATTCAATTCAAAGATGAAGCAACTCTGATAATAAACCTAAAAAAAAATATTGAATCCAAAAATCATTAATGCGATTAAAACAAATGAAGAAACAATATTCCAACTCAAAAATAAAATCAAGGAGACATTCAGCAATTACAAAATCATACTAACCCAAGCATTTTTAAAAGACATAGACCGTGACGAACAGCTACAAATAATAAAAGATACCCACGACAGAGCACACCGAAACTATAGAAATAACAACTCAGAAATATCAGAAAACTATTATTGGCCAACCCAGAATAAAGATTGCAAAAAATACGCAGTCAATTGCAAAATATGCATGACCACAAAATACGACCGAAAACCCAACAAACAACTGATTGGAAAAACCCCCATACCTGATAAAACATCCCAACACTTACAAATGGACATATTTCATATGAATAATGAACTCTATATCAGTACAATAGACCGCTACTCAAAGTACGCATATTTGAGACACATTCCAGATAAATTAAACATACATTTAGTTCTCGACGAACTCTTATCGCAAAACTTCGCTTATCATGGACAGCAATTCCTCACGACCGACAATGAGTCAATATTCAGCAGCCATCAAGCTAAAAATATCTACGACCGGCACGATGTGGTACACATAAAAACCCCAACAGATCATTCTACGAGCAACCGCCAAATAGAGCGTGTGCATTCCACAATTATAGAAATAGTTCGTGCAATCGTTAAACAAAATAACGGTGAATGTAAGGACTTCATATTCGAAGCAGTGAAACAATATAACAACTCTATTCACTCGGTAACTACCGCGAAACCCGAGGACGTGTTTTTTAACACACTCGCATATCCTAATATACAGGAAAAACTTGAAGCAAACAAAAAACAATTAATAAAGTATTTTAACAAGAACCGCAAAGACAAAATTTATGTGAGATCATCCCGACGAAACAAAAATATTGATCGCTTCATCAAACACATTGTCAGAGACGATAATGGAAACACAGTGACAACGAACCGTAGTTCCAAAGTGCATAAGGATAACATTCGTTCACAACCAGGCAATTAAAATTATTTTTCATCGTACTTACCCTAGAAGTTTTTCATTCAATAAAAATTTATATTCTAACACTCTAGACTTAAAAGACGTTAAAGAAAATAATGTACATGTAGGTAGAACTAAATACTCATACATAAAAAAAAAGCAATTAAAAGAAATCATCCACAAAAAAACAGGAGGAACGATTAGATTTACTAAATATATTAGAGTCAGAAGCAGATACTAAATTCACCAAGCATATACAAGAAATCTCAACACCTTTCATCCCAATAGAACACCCTGTTAGAAGTCCCGTTATCATTGTAATTGAATTTTGTTCAAGAACACTACGCCTAACTGGAAAAGCGAGGACGCTTTTCTCTAAAAGAGGAGGAGAGTTAATGCATCCAACACTAGCTGCAAAAAAAGGAAAAGTTCTCACAGTCCACAGGACACATGCTGTAGGCAATGCATCCAACACTACTGCAAAAAAACGAAAAGTTCCCACAGTCCTTACGACAAAGATCTGCTGGTCTGTTGCCATAAGATACGGACAACATGGAAGCAAAGAAAGGAAAAAGTAAAAAGGAGACTGGAGGCGGATTTTGGCAGGCAGTCTCGATTAGAACTTCAAAGATGAATGTTCCTTAATAAAAGAAAAATAAAATAAAATTATTTTTTGATATTTATTATTAACTCGATTGTTTTTATTAATTCGCGGCATCAAACTGCCACATGCAATTCAGGTGCGTAAAGTGCCTCTCCGACCATATCATTGGTGAATGCCCCTGAATACCAATGAAATCAAAACAATCAAGTCCTTGATTAAAAATCTTCAAAAACTGATCCGGGATAATTACCGAGCAGTAATAAATGAGGAGTGGAGCAACAGAATTCGAGCTGTTCAAGCAAATGGACCGAACATGTTTTCACAAATCAAGAAAATATGTCGAAGAAAAGATCACAATGACATTCCCTGTCTCCGAATTCCACGGACTCCCGAGAATTGTCGGATAATGCTGAACGCAGGACTCACCTTAGAGCACATCAACTTCAATGATGAAGTAATAGTAGTCGAAGATCCGCAAAAGAAAGCGAATTCAATTGGAGCCTGTTTCGAAGCAGTGTACAGAGTTAACGAATCAATTCATGCTAATACTGAAATTGAAAGCAGTGCCCGTCAAAGACATGACTCGCTGCGCAATCAACTCCACAACAGGCGTTCCAAAATCCTAGTTTCATCACATTCGGCGAAAATAATAGAACGGATTTTCCCGTCAGAAATGAAAATACAAATATGTTTGTGCGCAAGGATGAACTTAAAAACATACTTAGCTCAATAAAAAATAAGAAATCATCTGGAATAAATAGCATTCCAAATGTGGTTCTAAGACACTTGCCTCGCGAAGCAGTGAACATATACACTACTTTATTTAACAACGCTCTAAACAATGCACACTATCCAACCCATTGAAAGACCGCAGTAGTCCACCCTATCCCCAAAAAGTGTAAGGATAAGAGCACTCCAGCCAATCTCCGTTCGATTAGCTTGCTTCCCAACATCAGCAAGGTATTCGAAAAAATTATAAGCAAAGCACTGATAGGTTGGTGTGATAAAACGACATCATCCCCAACAACCAGTTTGGCTTTCGAGCGCGACATGATTCAGTTCATGCAGCGACGAAACTTGTTTCCGATATACAGTGGAACAGGCAAAGAGACAATGTACAGGCGCCTGCTTGGTTGACTTTGAAAAGGCTTTCGACACCGTATGGTTAGAAGGACTTTTGGCGGAAGTTGGTGTGGTTCGCGCGAATGCCACTTTGTCTTTTCGTCGAAGTGTTCCGCCGAACACTGTTCATACAAAACACGAATGAAACTCAGGCAAGATGTGTTTTCTTTTTGGAAGCGTTTCTTCATTTCCTTTTCATTTATTTGAACGTTTACATGTAACGGTGATTTTTCCTACACACATTAACAGTCTACTTCAGAAACACTTAAAGAGTTTTTGCACAATGCCACTCGACCGACACAACTTCTCGACTTCTAACAATCGCGATTTAATTATACTTATACTTTCTTTCTTGGATTACAACGCGCGGATCGACCTCTTCGTAGGGGTTCTCTTTGTTCTCCTCGTCGCGTTGACGATCAAAATGGGACTCCTGTCTCAATTCAAAAAATAAACCTGATACAGATCGTATCTATATCTGCACAGCGAATTTTCCTATTAGCTCTGCTAACAGAATTTCCGAATCTCTGTTAGCAGCATGTTATTACGTCCCAAGGGTAATTTAGATGCCTGAAAAGGAGAAAGTCGGTCCACACATACATCATCATCACCGTCGGTGGTGGTGATAGCATTTCATCCCAACGGTCTTCTGTGTGCGCAGCCCATCTAGCGCGCAGAACGGAGATGATTGTTAGGACGTACAGTCCGTGAGTTTGTTTGTCTTTTGTAAACACAAACCGAAATCCATTAGATCCTTCTGAGGGTGTGAAATTCAGAAGGGACCGTGGTATCAGAGTCGTTCCTTTGTAGGTTTTAAACTCATAAAATTTTCGAATTATCTCGTTGAGATAATTACGGTTGCCTGCAATTTGGTAGCGGATAGGTTGTCGCTGCCTTTGTTTGCTTGACGGATTTGGGTGGTCCTTATGGCAGCTACCCGCACGTGCAGCCGCTGGTCGGCTAATTTACCGACGACAGCGATTCCTTGTAACATCATGTAGATGTTCAGGATTTCCTATTGTGCAGAGCTGGGATGCGATGCATTTCGATCTTTCGGAATTTCTCTAGGGAGCCGTATGGTTTTTACCTTTGTTTCAGGTATGTTACAATCGACATGTTGGGGCTTGACATTGAAAGCTTTGGAACGTTCAGTTTCTTGCAATTACAAGGAATCGCTATATATATATATATATATATATATATATATATATATATATATATATATATATATATATATATTGTGACGCATATGACAATCAGTGCTAGAATATTCGAGAAAGTCCGAAACAAAGTACTAGAATATTCCATAAAGTACTGGAAAACTGAAGACTATGAACAATAGAACATTCAAGGCTATGGAACGGACGGAAACAAAACACCGAATCAGAATGTGAGGAAACGGTATAAGTACGTCGCACACAGATCATGAGGGTGGAGTAGAAAGTAATAAGTGAGAAGTAAGCAGTCAAAGACGCGATAAGTACGGAAGCGATATGTCAAGAAATCGTTAAGTATGCGGTTAAAGTAACGGCTGTTATTAACGGACTAATAAAGTGTTACATTAATTCAAAATCGATCTAACGGCTCTTCTTTATTAAAAATAATTAATCCAGCGAACCCTAAGTTCGCTACAACTGGTGTCAGAAGTGGGATTAATTATTAGTGAAGTGAATAAGTCTGTGAAAGTGTGTTGTAACGATGTCAGATCGACATTTGGAAGATCTTCGCGTTCTTGAGTTGAAGAAGGAACTTGAGGACCGGAATCTGGATAGCAGAGGACAGAAGCAAATTCTTCGACAGCGTCTGCAAGCAGCAATGGAGGAAGAGGGTATGGATGTCGACACATATGTTTTTACGATTGGGCCAGACTGGCCGGATGGAGAAGAAACAGCGAGACAAGATGGTGCCAATGTAACGGAGAAGAGTTCGCCACAGCTGGAACACAAAGAAAAGAACGAGCGGCCAACTTGGAACAATATTTCTGACAAGAGTGGAGCATTTAAGGCATATTGGGCACAATGGAATTCCTTGCTGGTGGAAGATGGAATTCTTAAGCGTAAATGAGAAGCCGCGGACGGAAAATCCCATCGAATGCAGATTCTAGTCCCACCATCAAAAGTGAAGGATGTACTAACAGAAATGGACGACGGGGCCTCCGGTGGACATCTGGGAGTTAATAAGACACTTTCAAAATTACGATCTCAATTCTACTGGCTTCACATGAGAGATGACGTCGAGTCTTAGTGTAGGAAGTCCATAACTTGCAAAGGACCAACAGCAAAACCAAGGAGCGCTATGAAGCAGTACAACGTGGGTGCCCCTTTCGAGCGAATTGCGATTGATATCTCAGGACCATTCCCAAAAACCAACGACAACAACAAATACATGTTGGTCATCATGGATTACTACAGCAAGTGGGTGGAAGTCCTTCTAATTCCAAACCAACAAACAACAACCGTCATTGAGCAGCTTATCAATAATTGGATCAGCAGATATGGAGTTCCCTGTGAGCTTCATTCCGATCAAGGCCGAAACTTCGAATCACAGATGTTTCAAGGCATCTGTGCGGCACTGGGCGTAAGGAAAACCAGGACCACACCCTTACATCCGCAGTCAGACGGAATGGTCGAAAGGTTCAACCGAACAATAAAAGAGCATTTATCGAAGGTCGTTAGTGATCACCAACGAGATTGGGACATATATGTACAAGCCTTTCTCCTGAGTTATAGATCGGCTAATCACGCTACGACAGGCCATTCTCCAGCAAGAATTATATTTGGACGAGAGATACGATTACCAGCCGATTGCCGATCGGCAAAAAGGATGGTCTCCGAAGTTGCAGCAACATTGGGAAGGACCGTATAAGATTCTCACAAGAATTAACGACGTTGTCTATAGGATTCAGCGAATACCGAACGCCAAGATGAAGGTGGTACATCGTGACCGACTGGCGACTTTTGTTAACCCAGGAGACCAGTGAACTAATCTAGGCGGAGGGTAGTGTGACGCATATGACAATCAATACTAGAATATTCTAGAAAGTCCATAACAAAGTACTAGAATATTCTAGAAAGTACTGGAAAACTGGAGACTATGAAGAATAGAACATTCAAGGCTATGGAACGGAAGGAAACGAAACACCGAATCAGAATGAAGAAACGGTATAAATACGTCGCACACAGATAATGGAAATAAGTAAAAAGTAAGAAGTAAGCAGTCAAGGAAGCGATAAGTACAGAAGGGAAGTATCAAAGTAACGGTTGTTATTAACGGACTAATAAAGTGTTACATTAATTCAAAATCGATTTAACGGCTCTTATTTATTAAAAATAATTAATCCAGCGAACCCTAAGCTCGCTATAATATATATATATATATATATATATATATATATATATATATATATATATATATATATATATATATATATATATATATATATATATATATATATATATATATATATATATATATATAACTCTCCGCGAACCAACTCTTCCCTTTAATATAAAAGAAGCACGGTTAACCGTCATAACAATTAGTCTCCGGACTAATTGAACGATGTGTTATACCACGTTTATAAGAAATGTGGGAACATACATCTGCTCGGTGTCGCCGGGAATTATCGCCCGACGAACACGTATCGTTGGCAAGATCATTGTGGGGAAACTGAAGTTCCTTTTTAGACCCAAAAGGTGTTTTACTCCGGTTCAACTTCTCCTCTTCTAAAAATCGTAAATTAATCTCGAGTACTGTTCTTTAGCATACCCGCAACTTACTCGATAACATTCGGAGAGGACCGCTTCGTCTGATCGAAAACGAAACACTGACATCAGGACTGAAGTCACTATCACATCGAAAGCGCATCGCGGACTGTTCTTCAATGATTCGTAATATAATTCCACAGAATTAGGTTTTTGACCGCACCACGAGGCAATCCACCTGAACCCAGCAATGTATGGTTCATCTCTTCATCGCACGTACAACGCTGTAGCGATACTCAATCTATTACAGATAGAGAAAACTACAAAATTCCTGGCCGAGGCGAGTGTTTAGAGTGCGATATAATCTACAACTGTTTAAGACGATCTCCAACAGTTATCTTATAGTGTGGGGGATTGAGTTGTATGTGCGGACGTACCGCACTGGCTTCACTCCATCCACCTATTAACTCTTCACAAAGATGATCGTCCGGAGCCCGAGTACTGGCGACGGACTAGGACGCTACGTCTAGAACGGCGATCGAATCGCTTTGATGTACTCCGCAAATAAATAACTCGACTCCAAATCCTTTATTAAATCTGTCTTTATTGCGCAGGTGACTTGAATCGTGAAAACACTAAATTACATTTGGTACTGCGGTTAATCGCTGGTATTGGATATTGCTTTAGCCTAGTTACATAACTCGGTGGTTTGGTTGAAAATGGAGGCGAAGGAACAATTCGGTAAACTGTTATTAATTTAGTCTGGGCACAAAAGTTCCGGATTACTTTAGCAAACTGAATGCTTGAGAACACTTGCACTACATTAAACTGTGGTTGATTGAGTCTATGTTCGTAACGCGGTGGTTTACTTTAACAAACTGATCGCTTGAATACACCTGAATTACATTGGGATAAACTGCGATTGACTTAGTCTAAATACACGACGTAATAGTTTAATTTAACGAACTGATTCGCGTACGTAGCAGATGACGGTGGCACCAGACCCGACTCTTGAGGTGGCTGGACAACGACTAGTTGTTGTGCGCCGTTTGGCGGGTGGTTAGCGACTTACTGGCGGATGACGAAAAAAGGGAGGGATGCGCACGTGATGGCGGTTAGATGTCGACTGACTCGACTCTGTCGGGGAGTAAGAAAAGGAAAAAGGGAAATTTATTACTGGTGCGCGCTAGCCAGCCGATGTGATTGCGCTCCCTCTTGTGCGCTCTTCGTTTCCCCATGCGCACCGGGGTGAACAAGCGCTGGCGCATTGGTTGCACGCCGATGTGCGCAGAGCGGACGAAAAGCACGAAGCGAGGACCGCGATGACTCGGGTTGATCTGGCTTAGTGTGCGTGTGGTAATGTGGCCTCCGAGGTGTTTCACACTGGGGTAGTGTGGTATGGTGATTATCCCGGAGGCGCATGGCTATAGAAAGGAAGAAATGCGGAGGAGAGGAAAATGAGTTTTACGCTATTCACCTGGGTAAAGAGATGTTTGATCCCCAGCGAATGGAGGAACTGGGAAGGGCCAAGTGACGCTAGGGAAATATTATCGCGTGATTCAATCGAATGTGTGGATAATTTTCCCAAGTGGTTCTGCAATGATGCGACAACTTCGTCCGGCTGGATTTGGTTGTCGCTAATCGACGTGAATCAAGGTTGCCGTATGGCGGAAAAGGGAAGCTAAACTCTTCTATGCGTTGTCCGCATGGAAAAATGAGTTTAGCTATGCGCCCTTGGAGGTAACATTCTTTGCAGGTGGGCAGGTAAGTAGGGGGGAATGGGGTTGGTTTGACGCGCTGTGGCGGTCGAAATTGGATGGGATTGGCCGGGAATGGTGGGTGGTTCTCCGTGTAGTTTAGAGAAACCCGCACAATAGCATCTCAGGGCTATAAGTTTGCCTTTCCTGAGCCAAGTACAAAAAATTAAAGGGGTGCCATACAACAGGTGATTCTTGAAAGAATAGCGTGAGTATGGGGACATGAAGCAATAACCAAATACCAATAAACATACATGATATGGTGTATATAAAAATTTACCACAGAAAATAAATCCATCAATGAAGCTAAAACTAAATCAATTAATTGCGAAGATTGTACTAAAATTACATGGTCTCAATAAGAATACCCTTAACACTCGAACAGGGAACATTTTCAGGACATAGAATAGAGGAGAGCTAGGGATTGTAAAAACTCCCGACTAATTGTCTAAAGACATTTTTCTAAAGGTTTTTGAGTTTTATTTCGATTTCGTTTCTCAAACACCCAAGTGCAAGAAAATACATATTAGTTTTCACGTCATATCAAAAAGATAAGAACAACACAATAACTCAAATCATTTTGACAATCAGATTTTAAGGACTTATGTTTTTTTTATAGCCTTCGTTTTAACATCACAACTTGAAACGTTATATCTATTATTGAAGAGAGAGTACAAACTTTGATTAAAGCACCTCCCTGTGCAAATTGTACTAGACCAGATGCTTATTGTTCTCTCCACGATGAAATAAGAAAATTCAAAAATAAGTCTCCAAAACATAACATAACTGAATAGAAGAAAACATATGCGTTTAGTTTGCCCTTCTTCCCACAAAGTGAACCAATTTAATAACATTCGTTAGCTTGTTTAATTGTAAATTTATATTAATTAGAACAAAAAATGTCGCACACATCCCAAAAACACAGAAATTTTGTTGCTGAGCCAATGGGCGACAAATCCGTCATGGAGTTAGCAGGTGTGGGAGAGACTTTAGGAGGGCGCTTGACCGAAGCAGGCTTTGATAAAGTAAGTAGTGAAATTAATGACACCCCTAGCCTGTCAATTGGATTGAGAATGTAATGCTAATTGAGCGTGCGTACTTTTAGGCCTACACAGTGCTTGGACAGTACCTGATATTGAAAAAAGATGAGGAATTGTTTAAAGAATGGATGAAGGAGGTGTGCAACGCTAGTTCGAAACAAGCTGCCGACTGCTACCAATGTTTAAATGATTGGTGTGAAGAGTTCTTGTAAACAAATGTACATGTCTAGATAAGTTCTATTAAGTGTTTGTGTTCGTAACGGTAATAGTTTTTTTTATGTACTTGATTGAAATTCCTTTAATAAAAAAATAACATTTAACTAGTAGCTTTTGTAAAAAAAACCAATGTAACAATCCCAACTCCGAGCGAAATATCTCCTAACGAAACAATAAATTTATTTTTCTAACAAACTAATCGGTCGTAAATATTCTATTTGGAATTACATTAAGGTTCTTGAATGACTGCTCTATTTCATCCTAATTTCTGTTCTGTTTTCGGACATCCAAATTGTATTTATCATTAAGTGCGTCAATCCGAAGAATCTATTCCTGCAATCTGCATTTCTCCCATTCATGTAAATCGAAGTGAGTCACGCGGAATATTTACAGAGTGATGATGGTATGATAGGAAGCGAAACTAGTCGGACCATCTTGTGACAGTAGGAAAATATTCGAATACGATTCGAAGTAATAGTACTTACGTTCTGGAGTAATTATATCAACAAATAAATTTTATATTCTATGGTATTATGTAATTTTATTAAGTGGTATTAGTACTAAAGAACATTTAGTGAACAATTACTCTATTAAAATGTCTACATCTGGTGTAATTAATTTCATACCACTTGTTCAAGTGATTTTAGTATTTCAAATATATTAATTATTATTAGTATTTTAAATGTATGATAATAGTAGTTAAAATTCATAATTTCCTGTTTTATTCGTTTGAGCGATTCCTTTTTTTAATTGATCGTATGTAGAGTGAAATTAAATCATGAGCCTCTGTCATCAATGATTCAATGACTTGGTACAACTCACAAAGTAGTTGTGAATGGGAAGAAAACCGATGAATTTGTGAATGTTTTGTGAGGTAGGGTCTCAACTAACTTTACAAAACTTACCGACTAGACGATATATAAAGCAGTGAATTGTGTTAATTTAACCTCAAAAGTATTTGGTTGAGGGCATAGATTGCTTGGTGGAACGTTAATATGCCAATTGGAGCAATGTCTTGTTAAAATGAATCAATATTTCCACCTCAAGAAAGCCGTAATGGGTTCGTGTGGGGTTCCAATCCCCTGTCTCCCGGTGAAATACCACCACATCATGCTATGGGCTCCGTGAAATGGTCGCAGGAATCCCTGGCCATCTTACAGAGCTTGGCTGATGGACCCGCTCGAGAAAAGGTTGGTTTAGGTAGTAAGTCGGTCCCAAGGTGAGATACCATCCTGTCACGCTGTACATTCTGCGATATCCTCGGGAGAGATGTTCGACTATGTTTCGGATGTTTAGCTGATAGCCCGGTCTGTTACGGAGACAAGTCATGATGATATAGTTTCCCATTCCGATCCCCGTGGGGACTATGTCAGGGGGAACATCATGCACATATTTTGATAAATAACCGAACTTTAAGAAATTCGTCATCGCGTAATCGGATTCGTTCTCGAAACTCTATCGACGTTCGACTCATAACGTCATTTTGTAATATAAGGGGCATCGGTTTCACCAATACGAATATAAACGCTGTCCACCAATATTTGGAAACAGCAAAACCTGATATCCTTGCCCTAAGTAAAACCAAGATTCATCAACTGATTCGGCAATACCTTCGCTGCTTAGGATACGACTTGCTTTCGACATTACGTTTTAAAGGTGGAGTCTGCGTTTTCACGCGGTCCGATCTGGGTTACCAGAGGATGGAGGCGTTGGAACCCAATAGCATGAACATCATGTGGTTGAGGGTCGTGCTGAGGAATTCTGTTAAATTTCTTTGTTGTCCTTACCGCTCCCCGGATGACGATCAATCGGTGACACTTTTCGAACATCTTTCATGTACCGTCGACTGGATACAGATCAACTGATCTGAGAATGTGCATCAGTTCACGTTGAAAGTGAACTTCAGGCACACAAACAAACATAGAGAGTCATTCTTTAGCCGAACCACACGAATGTGGAATACTCTACCTGGTCATGTGTTTCCTCGTCGTTGTTATATCCAGGCATTTAAGACCGATGTAGATCGATACCTCCTTGCCTTATCCACTCCCTCTCCCACGCTCTCACTGGCCTCTGACATTTAAAGATACTCCAAAATTCCCTTTTGTGCTCGTCAAGGAGTCATTAGTGAATGACTGACTGAAGTGAGTGGCGAAGAAGTTAGCAATAGTAACAGGATCAGATGAGTTATGCAAGTTTAAGGTAAGAGATATGGGATAACCATCGCATCTACTTTTATGACTAACGAACTGGACGAAAGTTTTGGGGTCATTTTTGAGACTGGTCTGAGTTTTGGTAAGATACTTGCGTTAAAAGGTGTTGACAAGTTCCATGAATTGGAGGTAACAGCCAAGAAATTTGGAGTAGTCAGGTATAGTTCGATTGCGAGAGAAGATGATCCATAACTTATTCCTTTTATTAACCAGGGAGCGAAGCTTGTGATTGTACCATGGAGGGGAAGAATTTGATGTTCTCTTTCTAGAGTAGAGAACGAACAGGGAAATAGAGTAAAGGATTTCGGTATATAAATGGGTGATGGCATCTTCAACGGATAAGTGATCGTAGTTGAACGAAAGTCTGCCTAGGTAGTCGTTGATGAGGCGAAAATTAGCTTTATGGAATCGTAGGCGAAGTGATTGGGATTGGATGGTGGCGACTGGACTCGGAAGAAGGTCGCGAGAAGAGGGGGGGTGGTGGTTATCTATAGATATAAGAAGGAAGGAACTGAGTGGGACAGATGTATTGATAGGGTCTGTTATAAAGATGAGGACAAGCTGCCTACTCGACCGGATACCGGTGGAGAGACTTGCTAAATAAGACCAAGATTGTAATGCCGATGATGATGATGATGGTATGACATCGGCTCCGGGGGCTTTATTTGATTTGAGCTGTCTTATGGCTTTTACTGTTTCCTCAATGCTTGGTGTCGGCAGCATTTGGTCTTGATCTTGCCTTGGTGGAGCCTCCAATTCTTCTGTGAGCTTACCATTTAGCAATTCATTGAAATGCACTTTCCATCGCTCCAGAATGCCTTCAGGATTGGTGATCAATTGGCTAACAACTCGCCCTAAATCTGTCTACGAACAAGAGATATTGAAGCTTTCAAATCGATGGCAAAAGTGTGTAGATCACACAGGAAACTGTACTGAAAACTGTTGATAGTATAGTTAGTGTGTAACATTATTCAATAAATGTATAAGAAATTACCGTTTATATTTTGATTCACCCTCGTACCACGTCGTTCACGAACAACCGCCGTCGCGTCCATTTGAATAGTATTGTGTTGTATCCTATCGTAGTTTGAACATTGCTGCTTATGTCGAACATATTTGCAGGACAAAGAGGATACATGGGATATGCGAAAGGCAAATTAGATGGTGGTGATCATGTGTAGAGGCGCATATGGTGGCCGCATGGGTATGTTTGGGTCTTTCTTCTTTCACAGAAGTTGGGCATAAGTAATTCATTAATGATGTTCTGAGGCCTTAGTTCTACAATATGTTTTACTAAGATTCTATCCGTGTTGGTTCGAATCACAATTTCTTTCCTATCGTACGAAAGCGCTATAACTTCTTCATTTTATGTAGTGAAAAGCTTCAATAAAATATCTAGTTTAACAACGATGATTTTGTTTACCACACATTTTTTATATAATTGTTGCACTCGCCAACGAACCTTCAAAAGACGCAGATCGTTCGCTCGTCCGCTTACATCGCAATTATCTTTCAGCAGTACGCATACAGGCAGGTGCGCATACAGGCAGGCAAATACTTAAGTAGCAAGAAAAGCAATGTACCTATTGTGACGCATATGAAAATCAGTACTAGAGTATTCTAGAAAGTCCAAAACAAAGTACTAGAATATTCTAGAAAGTACTGGAAAACTGGAGACTATGAACAGTAGAAAATTCGAGGCTATGGAACGGACGGAAACGAAACGCCGAATCAGAATGAGGGAAAACGGTATAAATACGTCACACGCAGATCAGGAAGACAAGTAAGACGTAAAAAGTAAGCAGTAAACAATCAAAGAGGCGATAAGTAAGGAAGCGATAAGTCTCGAGTGAAAAAAGAGTCACCGAATATTTAACGCTACATCAAGTAACGGTTGTTATTAATAGACTAATAAAGTTGTTGGCGATGCAATTTCCCGGCGCACAAGCACTCAGCACATACCAAAACCACTCAAGAGGGAGGAGCATGACAGCCAGCGGTATACCAGTCGCGATAAATCACTCAACAGGAAACGAATGATTTATGGAAAAACAAGCGAACAAGGACACAGCCACAGGAAATAAAAGGCGAGCGCAGCGGTGAAACACCAGGAGTCGTCGATGGAACTACTAACCAATCAGTCTTGATCAAGCCTAGCTTCAGAAAGAGAAACACACGGAGTAAATAATAAATAAATTCCTATTCATAAAATTAAGCAAATAAAGAATTAGGCAAACTCTCGTTCTAATCGTACTGGCGTTTGTATTGCAACGCGTTATTTGTCCATCTTCCTTATTCGTTTCGCAGGTCGCAGTAAATTGTGCTGGGCAAGACTCTAACGCGCGCCATTCCAGAGAAGAGTCCGGCTCTGGAGGTGCAATTCCTCTAATTTAAGGAGAAATCATCGTTGGCCGGCCAGTGCCGGGGAAAAATACAATCCACTCGAAGGAGAGACTGAGGCAGCGCTAGAGAAGCGCCGTTTGTTTGTTTCGGTTTTTCTTTTCTTTACAGCAACAAAAGTGTTTGCAAAGAAAATCGATTTAACCGCTCTTATTTATTAAAATAATTAATCCAGCGAACCCTAAGCTGGCTACAATATTAACACCCTATGTAATATAACGAAAGCAATAATTTTAAGCAAAATTGACCACGGTATTTATATTTATGGCAATTCCCCCAAGATAACTCTAAACATAATAAAACCCACAAACAGCATATTCGCTTTCAAAACAACTCCAATAAAAAATGCATTGGCTAAAGCTAGACTTCCAACAATCGAGGAACGAGTAGAAACGATATCCGCAAGACTTATAGCTAAACTAGCGTTCTCGAGAAACTCCATCATCGACAAAGATATTAAACTAACGCTAAGCTACAAAAACCGCAACCGAATTCCATCCGCAATTACAAGGATAATAGATAAAGTCGACCAATTAGAATTACAGTTTAAACAAACTGTTAAGTTTTCTTTAACCTATCCGGCATGGCTCTTAAATGAAAGTTTTTTTTTTTTTTTATTAGACTTCACTCGGGAGAGGCGAACCTATAGCGCAGAGTGGGCGCCCCGAGATGCCATCAAATAACTGTTGCTGTTCTTTTTGAACAGTTGCAGGTTGTAACGCTCCGGGAAAACTCGCGTGGGAAGGCAGTTCCACAGCTTCCCCGCTCTGTAACGGAACGAGTTCTAATACAGGGATGTTCGCGCCGTCGGGAGATGAACCACAAACGGGTGCGATCCATCGGATTGTCTTGTAGAGCGCATATAAACCGAATTGCGTGGAACAATGCCAAGAATCTCCGAAGAACAGCACCCGTGATAATATCTGTAAAACAGACAGAGGTCGGCTACGCGCCTTCGATGTGATAGCGACTGTAGTCCCGACGTCAGCGCCGAGTCCCCGATCAGGCGGATCGCTCGTCCCTGTACGCTCTCAACTAGGTCGAGGGAAAGTGCTATTATAACCACACAACATTTAAAAAAGCTAACACAAACAAGGAAATAATACAGTGCACTATTTTGGTCAACCGCCTCGAAATATAAATCCGATGGATGAAGATTTCTATATACAGATGGATCAAAAACAACGGAAAATACAACTTTCGCTGTTACATCTGAAGAAGGTGATGTAAAGAAAATCGGACTGTTACCTGAATTTTGCTCCACTTTAACGGCGGAAGCCTTCGCCATCCTACAAGCCGTAATAATTGCCACCAAGCACAGGGAAAAATATCTTATCTGCACAGACAGCTTGTCAGTAGTCAATACAAAAAGGAACACCAACTAATGTGGATTTCCAGCCATGTTTCTATGAGCGGTAATGAAAATGCAGACTGTGCAGCTAACTCAGCTAGAAGAGCCCCAGTTCATAAATTTAACATCTATACAAGAGCCGATCTACTAGCAACCATCCAAAACAAACTAAAAAAATACAATTCGAACGAATTGAGATACTTATCACCATACCTATAAAAACGTAAACCCATTCAAATATCACCCCTTCTATCCAACGAATTTAAGTAAAACTAAAATCACAAACTTCGTGAGATTGCGATTAGGTCATACGTCCGCTGCGCATCTTTACCTGCTCAACAAAGACACACTCACAATCTGCCAAAAATGCAACACAACACTTACAGTCATTCCTATTGTGACGCATATGGCAATCAGTACTAGAATATTCGAGAAAATCCGCAACAAAGTACTAGAATATTCTATAAAGTACTGGAAAACTGGAGACTAGGAACAGTAGAACATTCAAGGCAATGAAACGGACGGAAACAAAACGCTGAATCAGAATGAGGAAACGGTATAAATACGTCGCACACAGATCATGAAGTATGTAATAAGTAAGAAAGTGAAGCAAGCGATAAGTAAGAAGTAAAAGACGCGATAAGTACGGAAGCGATAAGTAAAGAAATCGTTAAGTGTACGGTATAAGTAACGGTTGTTATTAACGGACTAATAAAGTGTTATATTAATTCAAAATCGATTTAACGGCTCTTATTTATTAAAAATAATTAATCCAGCGAACCCTAAGCTCGCGACAATATACTAAAAGACTGTCCTCACCAAAAACTTTTAAGAGATCGTCTATTTCATTATATAGATATTTATAAAATTCTCGAAGATCCTACCCCCGACAAGATAGAAAATATAGATAAGTTTATAAAAATTCTAAAACTCAAATTATAAATTAAAATTTATGTTAGTTTATTTATATGTAATTTTGAATTACTTGTTAATAATAAATAATTAAATAAATAAATATAAATGTTGAAATATTTGATATATCTTACGGTGCAAGTTAATTAATAAATAAATAAATAGTTTTCCAGTACTTTGTTTTGGACTTTCCCGAATATTCCAGTACTGACTGTCATATGCGTCACACTACCCTCCGCCTAGATTAGTTCGTCCCGAACTAAGTTCACTGGTCTTCTGGGTGAACAAAAGTCGCCAGTCGGTGACGATGTACCACTTTCATCTTAGCGTTCGGCCTTCGCTGAATCCTATAGACAACGTCGTTAATTCTTGTGAGCATTTTATATGGTCCTTCCCAATGTTGCTGTAACTTCGGAGACCTTCCCTTTTGCCGATGAGGGTTATAAAGCCATACGTTATCGCCTGCATTAAATCCGGATGGGTTGGCTCGAACGTCGTACCTTGTTTTCATTCTGTCACTGGATACCTTGATTTGCTTCCGAACCAAATGATGAATCTCATCGAGGCGATTTCTCCATTCGGCTACGTAGTCTTCGGTCTTATCTATGGCGTCTGGAGGTATTACGAATCGCAGATCGGCTGGTAATCGTATCTCTCGTCCAAATATAATTCTTGCTGGAGAATGGCCCGTCGTATCGTGATTAGCCGATCTATAGCTCATGAGAAAGGTTTGTACATATTTGTCCTAATCTCGTTGGTGATCACTAACGACCTTCGATAAGTACTCTTTCATTGTTCGGTTGAACCTTTCGACCATTCCGTCTGACTGTGGATGTAAGGGTGTGGTCCTGGTTTTCCTTACGCCTAGTGCCGCACAGATGCCTTGAAATATCTGTGATTCGAAGTTTCGGCCCTGATCGGAATGAAGCTCACAGGGGACTCCATATCTGCTGACCCAATTATTGATAAGCTGCTCAATGACGGTTGTTGCTTCTTGGTTTGGAATTGGAAGGACTTCCACCCACTTGCTGAAGTAATCCATGATAACCAACATGTATTTGTTGTTGTCGTTTGTTTTTGGGAATGGTCCTGAGATATCAATCGCAATTCGCTCGAAAGGGGCACCCACGTTGTACTGCTTCATAGCGCTCCTTGGTCTTGCTGTTGGTCCTTTGGTCGCAGTGCAAGTTGTGCACTTCCTACACCAAGACTCGACGTCATCTCTCATGTGAAGCCAGTAGAAACGAGATCGTAATTTTGAAAGTGTCTTACTAACTCCCAGATGTCCACCGGAGGCCCCGTCGTGCATTTCTGTTAGAACATCTTTCACTTTTGATGGTGGGACTAGAATTTGCATTCGATGGGATTTTCCGTCCGCGGCTTCCCACTTACGCTTAAGAATACCATCTTCCACCAGCAAGGAACTCCATTGTGCCCAATATGCCTTAAATGTTCCACTCTTGTCGGAAATATTGTTCCAAGTTGGCCGCTCGTTCTTTTCTTTGTATTCCAGAATTAGCGACATATCTTCATCCTGAAGTTGAGCTGCGCGTATAGCATCACTCGTCCACCCATCTAGTACTTCTACTTGTACATTTCGCAGGTCGTACGCCCCTTCTTTCTCTTCCGCTCTATGACAATGTTTACAATCTGGCTTACATGGTCTTCTTGATAGAGCATCAGCGTTATTATGTACCTTCCCTTGACGGTGGGAAATTTGGAAATCGTACGTTTGAAGTCGTTCGGTCCATCGAGCTATTTGTCCTTCCGGATTCTTAAAATTTAGCAACCATTTCAGGGCGGCATGATCCGTCCGAAGGTGGAATCGACGTCCGTAGAGGTATTTATGGAAATTCTTAGCGGCTTCTACGACAGCCAGCAGTTCCTTTCTTGTTGCGCAGTAATTTCTCTCTGGCTTAGATAGAACTCGACTATAATATGCGACAACTCTCTCTTCACCATCGATTTCCTGTGACAACACTGCTCCAATTCCTGTGTTACTTCCATCAGTATCCAATATAAACGGGCGATCCGATCTTGGGAATGCCAATGTTGGAGTGTTACATAACTCGGCCTTCAATGTGTTGAATGCTGCCTCACATTTGTCTGTCCAATTGAATTTTTTGTCTTTACCCGTTAGTTCGTGTAGGAATTTAGCCACGTTAGCGAAACCTTTAACAAACCATCGGTAATATGTGGCTAGTCCCATAAAGCTTCTTAACTGTTGCTTATCTTCTGGAGTAGGCCACTCTTGGACAGCTGCTATCTTATCAGGATCCGTTTGGAATCCTGCAGATGAAACGATGTGTCCCAGGAATTTTACTCTCCTTTGGAAGAGTTCACATTTCTTCGAATTGAGCTTTAAGTTGGCCTGTCTTAGTCGTTCGAAGACGGAGCGCAGATTATTGATGTGTTCTGGTAAATTCCTTCCGACAACGATTATATCGTCCAAGTACACAAGACACGTCTTCCATGTAAGTCCCCGTAGAACACTTTCGATTAATCGTTCAAACGTTGCTGGAGCATTACACAATCCAAAAGGCATCACGTTGAATTGATAAATCCGTTTCCGGTAGTAAACGCTGTCTTCTCCTTGTCCTCCCCCTTCACTTCCACTTGCCAGTAACCGCTTTTTAGGTCCAATGTTGAAAACCACTGACCTCCAGAAAGGGTATCTAGTGTGTCGTCGATTCGAGGAAGTGGGTAACTGTCTTTCTTCGTAACGTCGTTTAACCGGCGGTAGTCGACACAAAATCTAGTTGTCCCATCCTTCTTCTTGACGAGCACTACCGGCGAAGCCCATGGGCTCGATGATTTCTCGACGACTCCTTGCTCTTCCATATCTCGAATCATGTTGCCTACTTCTGATTGTTTGGCCAGCGGTAGTCGACGAGGTGGCTGTCTTATAGGTCTTGACTCACCCGTGTCAATGCGATGTTTAACTATACCAGTGCGTCCGAATTTATCATTTTCTGTCGCAAAAATATCAGAAAAATCATTCAGCAGTGATTCAACGCTTTTCTTTTCTCCGTCTGTTAATCCGATTTTCTGGGGCATCAGCCTATTAACCACAGGGGTGCACCAGAGGGCTGTTGAATTGAGTGGTCCTCTCCCCTTGTCTGAATTGAGCTTATCATTGACACGGGTGCACATTCTGCGATTACCTCTCCTTTTCTTATTGCGATCGGCTCCTTGGACGCATTTAGTACTCTGACGGATACGATGTGCTTCTTCGCATCGATAAGGGCTTTCCCAACAAGGATGTTCCCCTTACGCTGATTTTGTACAGCTTCGGTGATGTAAAATCGATTGTCACCTGAATCACTCTCGAGACTGGTCCAAATTACCGAGTCCGAACGAGGTGGGATCTCATCCTCCTCACGCGCATAACATTTCAGTCTTCGCAATTGTTCGTCCTGCAATGTAATAGCAACCTCCAAGTTACCGATTCGCAGTGTTCTTTGACCGATATCTAGAACAACTTGGTGCTTCTTCATGAAATCCATTCCAAGAATGCATTCGTCCATAATATCGGCAACCAAAAATTTGTGGGAGATGTAAATATTGCCCAGCACTATTATGCTCTCGACTTCTCCGTAGACTGTCGAACATTCTCCTGTGGCAGTCCTCAAAGCGTATCTTCTATTTTTATTAAGGGCAATTTGGCCCACGACATCCGGCCGAATTATGGATCTCGTTGCTCCAGTGTCGATTGTCACTGTTGTCATCCTTGCATTAACAATCCTAGTTATAACCAAACTTTGGTTATCCCGTTGGAGTTAAGATACAGTTACGATGCTGGGGCTACACATTCCACCAAGCGACTTTCGCCCCTTAACGTCTGCCCTTACAAGTTTCCCGAGCTATTGGCCTCAGGTTGGTCCGTTGATAATCTCCTCTTATGATTAGCGCATGAACAACAATTCTCACTTGATGTTTCATTCGTTCGTCGACGTTTCCTACAGTCAACCGAGATGTGGCCGACTCCGCCGCATGCCCACCACTTCATAACAGGTCTCGGGGTTCTCCGTTGTACATGCCCGATTCTTTGGCAGGAACATTCTTGGACGGATGTTTCTCGAACTCTATATGCACTCCTGGTAGCCAGTTTAGCAGATTCATATGCCAATGCGAACGCCAGTATTTCATTAATCGTCTTCTTTCCCGCCAAACGAACGTCTTGTTGCAAGTCCCGATCTTGGAGTGTATTTAGAAATGCATCCATTGCTACCTCGTTCAGAAATTCCTTAGTCATATTTGAATAAGACAAGTTTGCCAATCCCTCAATGTCTGCCTGCAACTGTTGAAGATTTTCTCCAGGTTTCTGCGTTCTGCTACGCAGTTGCATGCGGTAGACCTGCTGCATGTGGTTGTCTCCATACCTAGCTTCAAGGCCGTCTCTTACCGCTTGGAAATCTGTTTGCTTCTCTGCTGGTATGGTTTGTAGCAATTCTGCAGCCGCCCCGCGGAGTGACAAGATTAGCGATGTTGACTTTTGCTCATCCGACCACTTATTATAATTGGCCGCGGCGTCAAACTGACGTATAAACACGGAGAAGGGTCCCGTTCCATCGAAGGTTGGCGGTTGCATCCTTGTATCTTTGTAGTCATGTTGATTGCCTGGCGATGTCTTATTTCTCTCAACACACTCAAGTCTCTTTTCGATTCGTGTTATTTCATCGGTGACTTTCTTGAATTCAGCTTCGTTTTTTAGATCTAGATTTTCTACTTCGTTTCGAATTTCGTCTTTAAAGTGTTGAAAATTACATTTCATCCACTGCGTTTGGGCATCCAACTTTGCATTAACATCTACAGCTTGCGCGTCCAATTTTGAATTTTGGGCGTCGAATTTTGAATTTACGGTGTCGAATTTTGCATTAACATCTGTAGCTTGTGCGTCCAATTTTGAATTTTGGGCGTCGAACTTTGCATTAACATCTGTAGCTTGTGCGTCCAATTTTGAATTTTGGGCGTCGAATTTTGCATTAACATCTGTAGCTTGTGCGTCCAATTTTATCATCATCATCCTGAGCATCTCCGAAATACCCAACTGTGGCGAACTCTTCTCCGTTACATTGGCACCATCTTGGCTGGGTGTTTCTTCTTCATCCGGACAGTCTGGTGCAATCGCAAAAACATATGTGTCAACATCAATACCTTCTTCCTCCATTGCTGCTTGTAGACGCTGTCGAAGAATTTGTTTCTGTCCTCTGCTATCCATATTCCGGCCCTCTAGTTCCTTCTTCAACTCAGGAACGCGAAGACCCTCCAAATGTCGATCTGACATCGTCACAACACACTTTCACAGACTTATTCACTTAAACAATAATTAATCCCACTTCTGACACCAATTGTAGCGAGCTTAGGGTTCGCTGGATTAATTATTTTGAATAAATAAGAGCCATTAAATCGATTTTGAATTAATATAACACTTTATTAGTCCGTTAACCACAACCGTTACTTTTACCGTACACAACGATTTCTTGACTTATCGCGTATTTTACTTCTTACTTATCGCTTGCTTGTCACTCGAGACCTATTACTCTCTACTTGTCCCCATGAGCTGTGTGCCACGTATTTATACCAGTTCCCCACATTCTGATTCGGTATTTCGTTTCCGTCCGTTCCATAATCTTGAATGTTCTATTATCCATAGTCTCCAGTTTTCCAATACTTTGTTTTGGACTTTCCCGAATATTCCAGTACTGACTGTCATGTGCGTCACAATATTATTTTACTAGCATTCCTAAAAACTCTATTGTGTATCACATGTGCTTCCACCGTTGATGAACGTAACTCAATAGATTTTATCACAAGTAACGCAAAACTTTGGTAATGATTTGGACTGTTTAGACGACTTGAGAACTTAATCTAAAAAGTGGAGAAATAATTCCTGCCATCGAACCACATTTGCATATACGCAAAGTTAATCAGCGCCATCCAATTTGGGTTGTTGTATTGACTATAATAGTCAGCACACACCTACGTCAATGCAAAAAGTTTAGTACTCGGCAGATGCCCCATCTTACAGGTAATAATGTCGTTCCAAATATGCATTCTTTCCAGCAGAATTCGCTGTTATCACTTAGTCAAATGTAAATCCCTAGCATTAGAACATTGATTTTAAAAATAAAAGGAATTAAACAATCCACACTTATTACTAATTTAGTTTTTAAATATTTAGAAAACGCATTCGGAAATTAATAATATCTCGTCTAATGTTATACTCGTATCTCTATGTCTAATAAGAAAGTTGTCTATAGAAAAAACTGCATACTTAAATTACATAGTAACACGAAATTAATTCACTCCAGATGTAGAGATAATGACTTATTTTATTAAAGGAGTTTCAACCCAACTATCTTTGTTGAGAACACTTTGGAGAACCTGTATAGACACGTGAATATATTTACAAGAATTCCTTACACCAATCATTTAAGCATCGATAGCAGTCGCCAGCCTGTTTTGAATTCGCGTTGCAAACCTCCTTCATCCATACTTTAAAAGATTGCTCGTTCTTTTTTAGTGTTAAATATCGCCCCAACATGGTGTTGGCCTAAAAGTACAAACAATTCAATTAAGATTATGTTCTCAATTCACGACATAAGCGGGTTGTATTATTAATTCCGACACTCACTTTATCGAAGCCTGCTTCGATCAGACGTCCTCCTAAAGCTTCTCCAATACCTGCTAATTCCATGACGGACTTCTCACCCATTGGTTCAGCAACAAAATTTCTATATTTTTGAGATGTGTGCGACATTTTTGTCTCAATTACAGCTCAGAAAACGTATATGTAACAAATTTGTGTATTTCGAGAGAAAAAGCGCACACTAAGTTTCTTTGTTTTCCGTTAAGATTGATTTCCTTAATAGATTCATTAAACGACCTATCAAAACATGGGCTTCCTGATTGTGACTGTTTTCATTTGATTGGCCAAGACAAAGTTACAATTAATTTACATCTTTATTATCAAAGTTATTCAAAATGACAATTAATTTACATCTTTTTCCATGCGGCGTCCGGCTGAATTGATAATACAAAAAAGCTGCATAATACAAAGTTCCTTGTGCTAACTGACCATTAATTTGGATGCCTCCCCCACAAAAATCGACCAAAGATTACGTGTTAGGTGAGCGAATTACGTGTCTTACATCCGGTGAGGGCAAAGAAAACCACGTACAATTAGTATTACAACTCTTCTTTATTTATTATTAATCGTTTCACAAAATGAAGTTTTGAAAGTATTGCCGCTTTTAATTTATATTGTTAGGTTTTAATTCGCACACGACCGTTAAACTATGTCCACTTTAAAACTATCCGTTTTTTTACGCGAGTTCGACCACTTGATCGCAGGAGCGGTTCAATGTTCAAGGACAACCTCTTTTGCTCCGTTCAAATTCCTCAATTCCTCCTCTAGCTCTCCTTTCCTGTTACTTATTCTTTTGTTGCACGTGTCTCCCCTGGTTCCGTCTGCTTCTGACGTTTTTGCCAGTTTCGTGTATTCTCCAGTATTCCTCTAGATAGCTCCAGAATCGGTGTGTTGATGTCGTATTAGTTGGCTTAAGGCTCGGTGCGACGCCATGAGGCCACACTAACGGTTGACAAGTGTGTCGATTTTGAATTTGTGACAATATTATTTAATGGGTTCAAATACATTCGTTTAACAATGCCGACGTGGTGACGATCCAAATCCAACTCAACTCCATCTCTATCCTACCTGTACATTACACCTCGGTATTGAATCGCCGAGTTCTTAGCTCTAGGGTTACGAATCACTTTTCCGGTCCGTTGCTGATGTTGCATCGGAGTCAAGGAACTGTGGGCAAATAACCTTGATGGGTGAATTTGCTGTTTATTCGGTGGGTGGAACTTAGGTGTAGGAGGTATTAAGGGGCGACGGAGTGCCCGGTGGAAACCGTAACTTAGAATAGAGCGACGGCCAAAATGAAGGTTTCGCGGTCGTTGCATCAGAATGCAACGACGTCATTGGAGTAGAAGCGAAAGACCGCAGGGATGGAGGACTTCCGTCCCTGGTCCTTTTTTTGTGGATGCATACTACTACTGAGACGTTTGACACCATATATATGGTAGTGTAATGGATTTTAAATTATCTACTTTGCTATTTGCTTTGAAGAAATAGTCTTTAAGTTTCTTTAGGGTAAGGATATCTGTGATGGAATTAGTAGATATATTGCTGTTGGGTGGTGGGGAATGTGCACTTCGTAAGTATTGTTTTGGTAAGAAATGCCTTTTTTATTTTTTTTTTTTTTAGACTTCTCTCGGGAGAGCCCCGAGATGCCATCAAATAATTGTTGCAGTACTTTTTGTAACACTCCGGGAACACTCGCATGGGAAGGGGGTTACACAGCTTCCCCGCTCTGTAACGGAACGAGTTCTGAAGCAGAGATGTTCGCGCCGTCGGGAGATGAACCACAAACGGGTGCGATCCGTCGGATTGTCTTGTGGAGCGCATATAAGCCGAATTGTGCGGAACAATACCAAGAATCTCCGAAGAACAGTACCCGTGATAATATCTGTAAAACAGACAGAAGTCGGCTACGCGCCTTCGATGTGATAGCGACTGTAGTCCCGACGTCAGCGCCGAGTCCCCGATCAGGCGAATCGTTCGTCTCTGTATGCTCTCAAGTAGGTCGAGGGTATATTTAGGAACCGAGCTCCAAACATGACAGCAATATTCGAGCACGGTTCTAATTTGTGATTTTTATAGGAGAAGAAGTTGGGGCGGAGTAAAATATTTCTTGGCTCTAAAACGATAGCTCAGTATACCTGAGGCTGACCTGGCGATACTCGACACGTGTTTATGCCATGATACATTCCCACACACCGTGACGCCGAACAATTTCAAACTTTCCCCAGCCTCGAGGGCGCGGCCATTCATCATCAGCTGTAGAACCGATGATCCACTTTTCTTTGTGAATGTTGTATATTGTGTCTTCGCCGCATTGAAGTCGATGAGATTGGCCCTTCCCCACTGCAGGACCCTATCTAGATCCTGATTCAGAGAGTCAATCTGCCTACATCTCAGCTGATGCGACGCAGATGCACCAATCGGCCGAACACTCGAAAAGGAGGAGACAAGCGTACTATCATTTGCAAAACTGAACACTTTGTTATCCGTTGTATCCAACAAATCATTTATGTGAAGCAAGAACAAGGTTGGAGGAAAATAGAACCTTGGGGCACCCCGGAATTAACAGGATACAGATCCGAACACCCGCCGTCCACAACAACCCGGATCGATCGATTCTCGAGGAAGCTTCTCGTCCAGTCGCAAAGCTGTTGGGAAAGTCCATATAAACGATGTTTGCTCAGCAATGCCCCGTGCCAGACGCGGTCAAAAGGCTTGGAGATATCCAATGCGACGGCCCTTGACTCACCATGCCGTTCAATCGCAGATGTCCATATATCGGTTATAACTGTCAAAAGGTCTCCCGTGGACCTCCTGCCACGGAATCCGTATTGACGATCATTCAGAAGTCCGTTGCACTCCAAATACTTAACTAATTCTGTATTAATGATTCTTTCCATTACCTTAGATAAAATAGACAGTAATGCTATCGGACGGTAATTTTGTGGGAGACACTTTTTTCCCGTCTTTGCGATTGGCTGAATTCGAACGATTTTCCAGCAGACAGGAAAGGTCCTCCGTGCATAAGATAAGCGGAAGAGTCTGCCAAGAACCGGCGATAGTTCTGGAGCACAGTTCTTAAGGACTATTGCTGGTATTCCATCCGGGCCGGTTGCCTTCCTACAATCCAGTTCACGTAGAATGCGTTGAATAATGCGCGGACGTAATCTCACATCCCGCATCGAAGACCGTGCCGGCGAGATCACAGGGAGCTCCAAAAGGCCGAGATCGAGGTTTGGATTCGCGGAAAATAAATTCGCAAACACATTAGCTTTATCCTTTCAATTCGTGACTAACGTCCCGCTGTCTGACACCAACAGAGGGAAAGAGGAGGATGCGAAGTTACCGCTGACAGCTTTTGCCATTGACCAGAAAGAGCGCTAACCAGTTGGGCACCGAAGGAGCTTATTGATCACCCTGTCATTGTGAGCTTTCTTCGCGGTATCATTCGCCTGGTTGCACGCGTTTCTGATTCTAACAAAATTCATTCTATTAACATCGGTGGGATTGGAGCGCCATTGCCTAAAAGCTCTATTTTTTGCCGCTGTAATCAGCTTACATTTTTTATCAAACCAAAGTTTATCAGACGAACTTAGTTTGATGGAATGTGGAGTATACATCTCCATCCCCAGAAGAATAATCTCTGATACCGACTCCGCGCAAGCGTTAACATCGGAGTTTCCGAAGCACACCTCGGACCATGGAAAGGATGCGAAGAAATCTCGCAAATCGTTCCAGTTAGCAGCCCCATACTTCCATACATGGCGCAGCTGCCTAAGCCGGTTATTCGCTTGATATGCAAGTGCTTGCACGACAGATACCAAGCAGTGATCTCAGTTTCCCAGTGACACAGAAACCTCTACGGTATAAATACTTGGTTCGGATGTCAAAAACAGATCCAGGGTGTTCGCATAATCGCCTCGGGCATCCGGCACTCGCGTTGGCTCCCCCACGAGTTGAGTCAAGTTGTGACTTACAGCAAACATCTCCGCCATCCTCCCAGCCTCGTCGGTTCTGTTAAAATGCAACAACCAGCCGGACTTGTGCACATTAAAATCGCCACGGACAACAATTTCAGAAGCTGGGTGGTTGATCTGTATCCAGTCGATGGTATGTGAAAGATGTTCCAAAAATGTCGCTGGTTGATCGTCATTCGGGGAGAGGTAAAGACAACAAAGAAATTTAACGGAAATCCTCAGCACGACCCTCAACCATATGATGTATCTTGGTAAGAAATGCCGTTTACGGATAATGTGCAATCTTAAAAGTGTACTTATGTTGTTCCCTTTATTGGAATTGTTTTGGAACTGCAATTTGAATATATACCATAATTATTTCGGGTATAATAATGAGGAGTAGGAAACTTGGTTCGGGTTGTGATATGTCTTGAATATTTCCGACGTCGCAAAGTGGGCAATGTGCTGCTTCATAGTTCATCAGCTTCCCTATGCATGGCGAATTTTGAAGACTTTCTTCTGTGTTCGGTTGGTTGCAATAATACTTTCCTTCAACTTTGGGGCATGTATCCTTGAAATAGTGTAAATTAAATTTCCATAAACGTTTATTACGTTAAATAAATGATCGACAAAATAACATTTGTAAATTTATTTCTATTTGTGTTTCAAACGTGCAAAAATGTATGGCCTACCCTTTATATATTAATGCTGAGGGTACTCACGTGGAAATCCTTTATGGTCGCTACAGCGTATAGAGTTCGTGGTGACGATGTTGAGCTGGTGCTTGTTGTGCTCCTTGTGCGGCATTCGTTTAGGGAAGGTATTCTGGAAAAGTTTGCTACTTACCTGACACTACCTCGGTTTGGACTGAACACGGGTTTGCATTAAAAACACATTTGGTAATTTGTTGGTTCTTTAATTTTCATTTAACTCATGTATTTTTTAATAGTTCTATTCTTATAATTTAACACAAATAATTTACTTTTAGTAATTACTTTAGTTAATTTAACACATGTAGTTTTTTTCTTTTTGTTCCATTCTTATAATTTAACAGAAATAATTTTCTTTTAGTAGTTACTTTAGTTAATTTAACACGTGTAGTTTTTTTCTGTTTGGTCCATTCTTATAATTTAACAGAAATAATTTTTTTTAGTAATTACTTTAGTTAATTTAACACGTGTAGTTTTTTTTTCTTTTTGTTCCATTCTTATTATTATTATGTAACACGTCCCATCGCCAGATTTTTCGATAGCACTCCGTACCAAAGGTTACGCTTTCACTGCCAATTCCTTATTTCACCCAGGCTACATGTCTTTCTTGATTGTAAAGCTACCCTCACTTATTGAGTTGAATTTACTAACACATTGCTAGTCCTGGAGAATGGCACGGTTATCATTACCAATTTCAGTAAAGCTTTTGATAAAATCTCGCACAAACTGATACTTTTTAAACTATACTCCTTGGGATTCGCGCCCGTATTGATCAAGGGAAATCCTTCATATCTGATCAGCTCTACAGAGTATGTTTCAGATCCGATCTCTTATCTACGGGGGTCATCTAGGCGCCCCTTCTATATACTAACAATAAACGATATGGATATTTGGTGGCGAGCGGACGGCCACCAAAGATACAAGGGAAGCGAGGCGACCAGGGAGGCGGCGTCCAAGATGATCCGCTATAATTCTCTTCGGCAATACACTGGCTTTCGGTCATAAACTCACGGACACGCAAACAAACTAGCTATACTGCAACCAACAAAGTCTATCTTTTATATTATCTGTATTTAGCTTAGTAAAGTACATAAATTAATCATATTTTAGAGTTTGTATCGATTCAGTACCGTGATGCTGTTTGCAGCGAGAGAACATTAATCGCTCAATTACGAGCGAGCGGTGCACACACAACGACGATCTGGCAGGAACTGACCAAAAACCGTTTGTCGCATTTGAAATGCGTGACAGTCCGATGGCGTCCCTAGGCGAAGACAGGCGTGTGGTGAATATGCTGGCCGGGGAGTGTACTAGACGGTGAACTTACTAGAATCTCCCCGCTGTATTCAGTTGCAAATCCGCAACAATATTGTGACGCATATGACAATCAGTACTAGAATATCCGAGAAAGTCCGTAACAAAGTACTAGAATATTATATAAAGTATTGGAAAACTGGAGACTATGAACAATTCAAGGCTATGGAACGGACGGAAACGAAACACCGAATCAGAATGTGAGGAAACGGTATAAATACGTCGCACACAGATCATGGAAGTAAGTAGAAAGTAAGAAGAAGAAGTGAGTAAGAAGTAAGAAGTAAGCAGTAAAAGACGCGATAAGTACGGAAGCGATATGTCAAGAAAACGTTAAGTGTACGGTAAAAGTAACGGTTGTTATTAACGGACTAATAAAGTGTTACATTAATTCAAAATCGATTTAACGGCTCTTATTTATTAAAAATAATTAATCCAGTGAACCCTAAGCTCGCTACAATTGGTGTCAGAAGTAGGATTAATTATTGGTGAAGTGAATAAGTCTGTGAAAGTGTGTTGTGACGATGTCAGATTGACATTTGGAGGATCTTCGCGTTCCTGAGTTGAAGAAGGAACTTGAGGACCGGAATCTGGATAGCAGAGGGCAGAAGCCTCTGCGATCAGCAATGGAGGAAGAGGGTATTGATGTCGACACATATGTTTTTACGATTGGGCCAGACTGTCCGGATGGAAAAGAAACAGCGAGTCAAGATGGTGCCAATGTAACGGAGAAGAGTTCGGCAAAAGTGAACATCACTAATCTTGTCACTCCGGGGGGCGGCTGCAGAATTGCTACAAATCATACCAGCAGAGAAGCAAACAGATTTCCAAGCGGTAAGGGACGGCCTTGAAGCTAGGTATGGAGACAATCACATGCAGCAGGTCTACCGCATGCAAGTACGGAGCAGAACGCAGAAACCTGGAGAAAATCTTCAACAGTTGCAGGCAGACATTGAGCGATTGGCAAACTTGTCTTATTCAAATATGACTAAGGAATTTCTGAACGAGGTAGCAATGGATGCATTTATAAATGCACTCCAAGATCGGGACTTGCAACAGGCCGTTCGTTTGGCGGGAAAGAAGACGACTAATGAAATACTGGCGTTCGCATTTGCATATGAATCTGCTAAAGTGGCTACCAGGAGTACATATGGAGTCCGAGAAACGTCCGTCCAGGAATGTTCCTGCCAAAGAATCGGGCATGTACAACGGAGAATTCCGAGACCTGATATGAAGTGTTGGACATGCAGCGAAGTCGGCCACATCTCTGTTGACTGTAGGAAACCTCGGCGAATGAATGAAATATCAATTGAGAATTGTTGTTCATGCGCTAATCACAAGAGAAGCCTTCAGCATGATTCAGACTTGGACAGCACCACGACCGAATGTAAGTCCTTGCATCAACAGATAATTGCTCTTAAGACCAGCCGAGAAAAGGTCATTGAGGAGAACGATCGCTTATCAACTGATCTAGCAGAGAGGCAAGCTGAAATTTTGACCCTAAAGCGTCGCCTTCAGGATTCGGAAGTAGAAATTGATCGTTTAAAACAAGAGGCGTACAACCTCCGAAAGGTACAAGTAGAAGTACTAGATGGGTGGACGAGTGATGCTATACGCGCAACTTGGAACAATATTTCCGACAAGAGTGGAACATTTAAGGCATATTGGGCACAATGGAATTCCTTGCTGGTGGAAGATGGAATTCTAAAGCGTAAATGAGAAGCCGCGGACGGAAAATCCCATCGAATGCAGATTCTAGTCCCACCTTCAAAAGCGAAGGATGTACTAGCAGAAATGCACGGCGGGGCCTCCAGGGGACATCTGGGAGTTAATAAGACACTTTCAAAATTACAATCTCGATTCTACTGGCTTCACATGCGAGATGACGTCGCGTCTTGGTGTAGGAAGTGCACAACTTGCATTGCGACCATAGGACCAACGGCAAAACCAAGGAGCGCTATGAAGCAGTACAACGTGCTCCTTTCGAGCGAATTGCGATTGATATCTCTGGACCATTCCCAAAAACAAACGACAACAACAAATGCATGTTGGTTATTATGGATTACTTCAGCAAATGGGTGGAAGTCCTCCCAATTCCAAACCAAGAAGCAACAACCATCATCGAGCAGCTTATCAATAATTGGATCAGCAGATATGGAGTTCCCTGTGAGATTCATTCCGATCATGGCCGAAACTTCGAATCGCAGATATTTTAAGGCATCTGTGCGGCACCGGGCGTAAGGAAAACCAGGACCACACCCTCACATCCGCAGTCAGACGGAATGGTCGAAAGGTTCAACCGAACAATAAAAGGGCATTTATCGAAGGTCATTAGTGGTCACCAACGAGATTGGGACAAATATGTACAAACCTTTCTCGTGAGTTATAGATCGGCTAATCACGAGACGACAGGCCATTCTCCAGCAAGAATTATATTTGGACGAGAGATGCGATTACCAGCCGATCTGCGATTCGGGATACCTCCATAGATAAGACTGAAGACTACGTGGCCGAATTGAGAAATCGCCTCGATGAGATTCATCATTTGGTTCGAAAGCAAATCAAGGTATTAAGTGACAGGATGAAAACAAGGTACGACGTTCGAGCCAGCGCATCCGGATTTAATGCAGGCGATAACGTGTGGCTTTATAACCCTCATCGGCAAAAAGGAAAGTCTCCGATGTTGCAGCAACATTGGGAAGGACCGTATAAGATTCTCACAAGAATTAACGACGTTGTCTATAGGATTCAGCGAAGACTGAACGCCAAGATAAAAGTGGTACATAGTGACCGACTGGCGACTTTTGTTAACCCAGGATACCAGTGAACTTAGTTCGGGACGAACTAATCTAGGCGAGGGTAGTGTGGCACATATGACAATCAGTACTAGAATATTCGAGAAAGTCCGAAACAAAGTACTAGAATATTCTAGAAAGTACTGGAAAACTGGAGACTATGAACAGTAGAAAATTGGTGTAAGTGGCAAAAAGCTGCATCTGAAGGTACATTGCAGGAGTTTGACCACGAAAGTCCTCCTCTATGTGCGAAGGTATTGGATATTATGAAGCCGATTTACGAGAGTTTATCGTCGGAGGAGTTATTGACCCGATGTTTAGGCTCAGAAACTCAAAATAATAATGAGACTCTAAACTCTTTTATTTGGACTTTCGCGCCGAAAAATATTCATTCCGGAACTCACGTCATTGAAATTGCTGCGTTTGTTGCTGTTTGCATATTCAATGAAGGCTACACTCCTCTTTTAAAAATAATGATGCTTATGGGAGTCAAAATTGGCCCAGAAGCTTATTCATTCTAAAAAAAAGTGGTACAAAAATAATTTTTTTTCAAGCAGTCGCCATTTTGTTTAAGTTTTTTTAGTTTCAACGATAGAGGCATTTCTGTAAATTAATAATCTTTTTTTGTCATCTTGCTAGGAGGGTTGAATCGTGGGTATGGTCGCGTGCCAACTTTTTGAGATCCCCCACTTCATCAGCTGCTAACTTTTTGAACTTTGAATTTTTTACTTTCAATTTTTTTTACTGTATTCTTGAAATATTAATAAACATCCTATAAAAAAATGAATAGTAAAAATATTGATTGCTTTTTTTTACAGCACTTCAAAAATTACGTTAAATTCGTGCGTCTAAACCAGAACACCCCCTTAACATCGAAAAAATAATTTTTACATAAACTGGAAGAAAATCAGAGAAGACGAAATCAAATTAACACGAAAGTATTCTGAAATAAATGAAATTTAGAATAAATAAAAATTCAAGTAAAAAATAAATTTCCCTAAAGACCCATTAATAAAAATTACTGATGTAACTTAAAAACTTATACAAGTGCTTTAATTGAAGGTCGACAATATTATTTACATATCACCCTGTGGATAAACTTCAATTAGACCAAATGCTTCCTATTCTCTCAACTTTGAAATAAAGAAATTCAAAATGTCTCCAAACAATAACAGTCAGATAAAGGGAAACTGTTTTCTGTGGAACAAAGCAAATTTCATTACATCGTTTGTCCTAATATTGTAAGTGAGTCGAAAATGTCGCACACATCACAAAAACACAGAAATTTCGTTGCCGAACCAATGGGCGACAAACCCGTGACTGAATTAGCAGGTATTGGAAAAGCCTTAGGAGGACGCCTGACTGACGCAGGCTTCGACAAAGTGAGTAGTGGTATTAAAAACTGACTTGCTTGTGAATTGAATTGAGAATAGAATCCTAACTGAATTGTTTGTACTTTTAGGCCAACACAGTTTTAGGACGATACCTAACACTAAAAAAAGACGAGCAATCCTTTAAAGTATGGATGAAGGACGTTTGTAATGCTAGTTCTAAGCAGGCTACCGATTGTTACCAATGCTTAAATCAATGGTCTGAAGAGTTCTTGTAAATAAATGTACATATCTATGTAGGTACTATCAAGTGCTGTTAAAAATAAGATTGTTCCACTTCCTTGTAATTTCTTTAAAAGTGAATTAACATTTGAAAGAGACTTTTATTTAACAATCTTAAATCCTTTTAATAAACTAAATTATTTTTCTAAAGAACCCATGGTGTCGTGTCTGGAATTACAATGTATTTATTGGGAAGTTGCCTCATCAGATCTTGATTCATATTGGGATTTGAATTTGTGTCCAACTTCAAACATCCAAAATATATTTGTTTTAGAGTGCGTTGATGTGGGAATGCTATTCCTGGAATCTGCACATCTCGCACTCGTGCAAATGACTGCAGAATAGTAAATAAAACTCCTGCCGTGTAGTTAAAAAGTGGAGGAATTCAAATATGATTCGGTGTACTACCTCTCATATTCTAGAGCAGTTATTTCAATAAGTAATCGTTTAATATTAAGTGGTATTATTTATTACATAATTACTACATTAGTGGTTCTACATCAGGAATAAACCGAATTCATGTTACTTATGCATTGTTTTGCCAGATCAATGCTTTTCTTTTAGAGTGTTGGCTATTACAGTAGCCAAGATATTGTCAAATGTATATTCTCAATATTTAAAAACCAGAATAGTAGTAAATGTGTTCGTCTTTATTTTCTTTCTTTTTTCATATAAATTTGCTAATATCAGGGGTTTGCGTCCTGCTACAAGAGAACGATCAATGATTTTGGTCAGCCATCACTTTGTTATGGTTGAGAAAAAAGAAGGAATTGTGTGATCTCTTTTATTAGCTTGTGGGGGTTCTTTAAGGCTCGCTCGAAGAACCACCCATCGTCCTAACTCAACTCTCCCCTTCCCCAACCGTGCTATACTGTACCCATCACTTACCTGGATAGGAGCATTTCAAAGCTCTCCTTCGATCTGTTCATACCTGAAACATAAGCCCACGGCAAGATTACCATCTTGCCATGGCATCAAACAAAGTGCATCAACTAAACCATCTCGGTTCATCTGTCACGAACCGATTGGTACCTAAGGGCGGCCACATGCCCATCAAACACACGCCAATCCTTCAGTGTGTTCTTGTTCCAACAATACGTTGGTCCAAAAAAAAGTCACGCCGGACAACTTGCTTGCTTGCACATCTGCAAGCCCAATTTCCGATGATCGATCGCCCAAGCGACAACCGATCATCGAATTGGACACGACCATGATTGTTATTCAAACAACCATACCAATGATCATGTCCCACGTACCGTTCTTGTAACTCAAACAAACTCCATCCTAGCCATTGCCGTGGTGAACAAATTTTCTGTTGACTTAACGTCACAGAAAAATCTATTGCCCGCAACGGCATGACTTTAACCGATCACGTAAACAACCGATGTTCCCATGTTGCATTGGCTAAGGCAAACAAACGCGCATCTTAGCGCTTGACCGCCGAAATGGCGTTTCTGTTTACATAATACACAGAAATCTATTTCTGCATCCGGCGATCGCCACTATCATTTACGACGGCGATGCCTGCACCCTCTGCTACTTGTTCATTTATTTGAACAGCTGATGGATTGATCGCTATCCCACACATGTAACCGCCGATGCATCATCGTTGTCCGCACTTCCAGCGTATGGACACCTCAATCAGATCTGCACGATCAGATGGAAATTCTTCCAACAAAACAATCGATCGTTCATTGGTCGTCACCAAAGAAAAGATCGGATTTGCTGCTCCCATATCGGTGGAAATCCACCACCGTTGCATCTAGTGGTATGTGGAGTGCAATCACCAGAAGAGTCAGATTTAACCGGCAGAGGAGACTAGTCGAAGTGGCGGCATTTTGATTGTCCTAGTTGCGCAGTGTGTGTAAGTTCATTGTAAATATGCCGTCAGTTGTGCGCTGAGTGATAAGTGCTGGTAGATCTTTCGGGTGATTTAATGTACAACGAACAAGTTCCTGACACCTTATGTTAATTCAAATTAAGAAAATTGTGGACAATAGACAAACTCAGTCAGTTTAATTTTCGTTTGGCATCTTTTAAATTAACGAACAAGTTTGTGACATCTTATGTTAATTTAAAAATAAAGAAAAATCATCTACGAACAGAACAGTGCGTTTCATTTATTTTATGTGCTCTTTGGTGAACTTGGTTTTTTTTTCGCGACGTGTTGTGGGTGTGTTACTGGACCCACGTCCGTGAAGGCGTATTAGTCACACCAACCCCGCAAGCTCCAAAACGTAAATCCAAAAGCATAAAAAGAGGAACTACCTCAGAGTATGACCACTGGCTATCCGTATCTCAGACTAATGTATAACAATAATATATTGCTGAACAGTTTCAGGGCTGTAGCTCTACCATACCCAGTAGCACGGTCTTATGGGTCATAATCATTCATTGTTTTGAATGCGTTTCTAGGAAAGTTGTAGTGTACCCATTAAAACATAAACACGTTTCTCATAACATACACCGGATAGTTAGATCATAATTCAAAATCCACGATCTTGATGTAAAATAGCGGACAGCACCCACCAAAGCAAAGGCAAAAAGTATGACATGACAATACTCATTTCCCAGGTGTTCCGATCGATGTGTCATGTATGATATACGATATCACAGTGCATGACACTCACCTATTAACTTGTCATCTGAGAGGTTAAGTAATTCCGAATTGGGCATACAATGTGCACTGAATATTTGAAATGATGAGTATAGTTTTCAGCTGATGATGTGGACAGCCGAAATATTATGGCATGTGACCTACTTGATATTGGTATGCATCGGAAATGTTAATGGGAGAAATTGTATTAAAGGACAGACATTTTGAAGAATAAATCAGATTCAATCAGTCCACGTTCTGCATTGCTTCTCATTTATATTTTTGGCAGAAGTTTATGTCGTTCGTGCCCTGCCCATCGATTTTACCTTTGTTACCTTTTGGCAGAAACCCATGGTATTCGTACCCTGCCTAACGATTTCACCTTTGTTAACTTTTGTCAGAAACCCATGGTATTCGTACCGTGCCCATCGATTTCACTCTTGTTGACTTTTAGCAGAAACCTATGGCATTCGTGCCCTGCCTTATTTGTTAAGCGAAGGATCTTACTTTAGGACTTTTCACTCCTGCTGAAAATAGTTGGATCGACTCAAGCCGTCTTAATTACCCTGACCCTTTTCTTACTCTACATACAAACAACTTCTGCTTAAAAAGGACGATCGTACCACTTATACTCTACAAAGTCCTGAATGTTTGAGGTCTTTACCTTTGTCATAAATGTTCAGTTGAATTGGGTGGAATTTGTCGGTCTCCAACGACAACCGGGGAGAAAACTTGGATATAAACCGCGGATAAATGGGATATTTTCTATAACTATTAAGGATTACGAAGGGTTTTTGAGACCCTCTACGAATGTTTCGTTCTTTACGTGAAATTGTAACATCTTTAGTTGCGGGCGTCATATATCGACGTTGTTGGAGACGGACCAGAACACAACTGCCGATCCAACCGAGGATCGGCTATTTATATCGACTCTTCTTTTCGTTCCTGTGATGAGCCGGTGAACGGGGAAACAGAGACACAAAGAGAATATAAGCACAATATAAGTTGAGGAGACTTCCACCACAATTTCTTCTTCAGTACAAAACTGAAGGAAGCACCCTTCCCAACAACATTTCTGTCTATAATAGAGGATTCATGATAACACACCACACACACGCACGCACAGTACAAGATGACACAAACAGACACACACACCAACCAAACCGGTTAAGCTTCAAGGGACACCTGAGGAAAACGAGTGAAAAAACGGCAGGAGTATGCAAAGTTCCATAGGGTCTTCTGCTGACACACTACAAACACGCACGCACAGGACAAGACAGCACAAATACACACATACAACGACCGAACGAAGCGCAGATTATCAGACACCAAAGACGTGATCTGCATTTACTACCGCACTCAAAACCCACCGGTCTTGTATGATTTCTTTCCCACCATCCCTCCATCCAAGTAGTAAGAGAACACTTGAAATAACCCTGTCCACACTATCCTTAGACTCCTCCTCCTCCTTTCTTTTCAGATATCTTGAGACCGAGTCCAACATCCTCATAGATGTGGGTGATTCTGGTTATCGCAAGATGACGCCAGAGACAAGATGAAGGACACATTTGTCCTTGTCTCCCAAAAGTCAGCATTCCGCCACCCCATTTATTTTTTTAAGGAGAGGAGACTACAATTTAAGCAGCCACAGCTAAACATCAAACAAACAAGATAAAGTACAAGGAAATCCGAAATTGCGAAGAGATCTGGTATACGGTTGCGGATTCAATATTGAAATAACTGGAATAAATTAAACCCGATTTACAAAGTGGTTCTTCGAGCCGGATCGAGTCATCGAGAAAGGACAGCAGCTGCCGTCTATACAACACAATGTCTTCCGCTGTGCAACGTGGGAACCAAGCGTTTCAGCCGCAACGCATTGAAGCGCACCCGCTGCGACCAAGCAGCAAGAAATATGGTCGTGCAGCCGATCAAAACCATCAACGAAACATCAGCGCACTCAGTTGCGCAAGCTACACCGATCCACAAGCATCGGATTCAAGTAGCTAGTGCCGCAATTTTCGATCCACAACCATCGAAAAGGAAAAAAACCAATTCGCAATGGTTACCAGCGATTCGCCGAGCAAGTCGCCAATGGCGGATAAGGCTGTTCCGGCACAAAAGAGGAGATGATGAGTCATCAAGAAATTCCTCACGCGGTTGGAGGAGTTCGTAAACAAGGCGAATGAGGTGACTTCACGAGAGGAAATCGCAAGCAGATTGAGCAAACTGGAGGTTGCAATTAAATATTTTGAACGCCTGCAGGAATACATCGAGAAGGTCGACAAGGAGAATGAGGAACGAGCAGCTTTGAGAACCGATACTTGCTCAGTGGTTAAACGCATCAACAGGCACAGGCGCCACCGCATTGGACGTTTCAGGAGATACCCTGGGACCGGTAACTACTCCAACGTTAACAGCGGGGCAACCAGGAATGGATGAGTTGCTTAATACGCTTAACTCCAGCCAAACAATGATGAATACCTTGATGGATCAACTAGTTAAACGGTCAGCGGACCTAACAGCATCGGATTCAATGAGTAGAACGGCAACCCGACCGATCAGCTAAGGAACATCGACGTGCCTACCTTCAATGGAGACTACAAACAGTGGGTAACGTTCCGGGATATGTACAAATCGTTCATCCACGATAACCCCCAGTTATCAGCGGTAGAGAAATTTCAATTTCTCCGGACTTCCTTGACCGCGGACGCATTGTCATTGGTTCGCAATGTTCCGATCACAGCGGCGAACTATCAGGAGGCTCGGGCTGCACTAGTCTCGCGGTATGCCAAAAGGAACATCTGTTGCGGGTCGCACAGCCACAGTTTCACCCACAACCCCCACCCCCCTCTCTATAATTATAATCGAGCCAAATAGTAAATTTACATAAAGTAGTTGGCAATAAGCAAAAAAAAAAAAAAATTGGCGTCGAGAAATAGATACAAGACGTCAGAAAATGTTGACGTAAAGTTTTCAATCGAAAAAAGATCGTCGAATAGTATAGTCGCAGTTTAAGACGCCACCGTATTCCGTAAGCCGTGATCATAGTGCATAGAAGCTAACGTGATATTCGCCGCGAGGATAACCTAATTTGTACAAAAAAACAAACGTTATATTCGGCGCGGGGATATCCTAATGTGTAAGACCGTGCGTATAAAATGCGAAGTCCGTTTGTATGAAACAGATAACCCCCGGGCCAACCGCATGTGCAACCCGTGAGTGAACCGGCGCGGATAACTTCAAGATAAAAATATACACAGGAGACCCAAGAAACCACCAACTCGACGCCAAGCCCACGTAAGTCGATTTAAGAATTATACATAATAATATTCGTTTAATCCTATTTAACTAAACAGTATCGTATTTAACTGATTTCTCAATTGCTAAATTTATAATTAACAACAATTATAATTAACAGATCATCGTGGAGGCACATCTCCGATCGCTCATGTCGATTCCAGCTATCCAGACATCAGATGCTGCGAAGTTCCGCAGATTTATCAACGGCCTTTTCAAACAGGTTCGGGATTTGCGGGTATTGGAGCTGCCAGTGGAACACTTCGGTTATTGGGGGTTGGGTTTTATTATAGTCGAGAAGCTCGATAGTGAGTCGCGGCAGTTGTGGACTCGAGAAACCAGCAGGGACGGAATGCCGACATTCGAGGAACTGATCGAATTCCTGGAAGTCCGACTTCCCGAACTAGAGAGCATGTCAATAGCGAAGAACACTTCCAAGAGTCAGTTTGTGTGGGATAGAAGTATAGCAGCCCACCCAGAAAACATATTCGGCAATCACATCACCAGTGCCGGCAGTGTCCCAAATGCGCGCAGCCGCATCCATTGTTCCGATGTGGCGCATTCAGGAATCTCAATTTCACAGCGTGATCAGATTGTCCACCGGCATAAGTTGTGTAGGAACTGCCTCAGCGCAGATCACGGCATTGAAAAATGTGAGAGAGGTAACTGTCGAGTGTGTAACGAACGGCACAACTCGTTGCTGCATCAATCAGTCGATGTTCCGAGGTTATCACTAGAGGCTGGACCATCGAAGGGATCCTGCGCGGGAATACAAGCCCAGAATTCGCAATCGTAACTGTGGTGGGCGACGGAAACCACTTGGTTCCCTGTCGGGTGCTTCTGGACTCCGGTTCAACCACATCCTTAGTCCGGGTATCTTTCGTTCAGCGGTTGGGCCTGCGACGCCCTCAGGCGAAGGTAAAGATAAGTGGTATATGTGAGGGGAATCCACAGGTCAGCCCAGGAAAAATCGAGTTGCTGCTGAAAGGTTGAATAGGAGAAACCAACGCTCGGGTAACATCATTGGTAATGGGGCAGTTGACTTCGGATCTGCCGTCAAAGTCACTTGATCATGACTGGAGAAGCTTCTCATCGCTGGCGTTGTCTGACCCGCTGTTTTATAAATCAAGGCCCATTGAGTTGTTGCTAGGGTCGGACACTATCTTCCAGGTCGTGCGCGATAGACCACTGATGGATCCCGACAGTAAAATGATGGCTCAGAACACCATATTCGGCTGGGTGACCACAGTACAGTCCTCGATAGTATAGTGGTTAGTATACCCGCCTGTCACGCGGGAGACCGGGGTTCGATTCCCCGTCGGGGAGCTTCTGGCGCTAGACTAATGACCTTGCCCGGAAAAAACAAATCATTATGTAAAATTTAACAAGCCTCAGGACTTGCTAAATAAGGCCAAGACCAGTTCCCGGTTGTGGTGCCGATGATGACCACATGGTGTGGACTGGCTCTGCCCGACCAGGAAGAACAGTGCTGCACTGTCACCTATCAGGTCGACCCATTAGAGGGGTAGCTGGTGGCCTTTTGGGAGATGGAGGAGGTACCAGAGATGAAGGAGCGTTTAATGGAAGAAGAGAAGAGGGCAATGACACATTTTGCGGAGACGCACCAGCGTTCAGCAGAGGGGTGCGTCGAGGTGGAGATGCCGTTCAAACAGACGTCCTGCTTTGATTTTCTGCTGTCTATAATTTTAAAGGCTTTTCTAAGTAAAAACGTTACTCGTACCTTTCGCACACTTTCTGATCAGTGAACGTAACTGAGCCGTAGAGTTCGGATCGGTGATGTTGAATCGGGTACAGTCGATTCCAGTCGACATTAGTCAAGTGAATTCATCGGCTGGGCAATGAATATAGCTGAACCATCGCGCTCGGGTCGGCGGCGATGAATCATTAATAAACTCGGCTACAGTCGACGTCTCACTGCCTAATGCCGAATGCGCATGTGTTTAAGTTTCAAGAACTAGGCTTCACTTTTATTTAAGCGGTAACGCCACTCTGGCTCGCCAAAAAATGACCTCTTTTTAGTGATTTTTTGCGGAGAAATTAGTAGATTGGTAGGAAGACTATTAATAAGGAGTTATAAACACAAATTACTAAAATGTAAAAAAAAATGTATGTATTAGCATTTTCATACGAAATAGCGGTTGTACTCAATTTTTTTTTGTTTTGAGAAGGCTCCACGTCGGGAAACGTAACTGGAACAATGTTTGACCTAGAAACAAAAACCGAAGTGTTTTTTAAGTTTAAGATTAAAATACATAACATGACGTAAGATTTTTCCAAAATGTTGATTTTTTACAAAATGGCGGTGTTTTGAAAATATTGATCAAAAATCCATCGATAAATTGTTTATAAAAAAAAACGAATCATTATGTCAAAAATCCCCTACGACATCTTATGATGAATTTATTACAAAGTTGCAGTTAAAATTTCAAGTCAATCGGGTGAAAAATGAGGAAACCCGTCCCGAGGTCTTGAAAAATGTTGTTTCGAGATAAAGGCGTTTAAAGTCTTGAAATCGATAAAGGGACCAACGGAGAGAACACCGAAAAACGTTTGCTTTTGAATAGCGTCGGTTCAGTAACTGCCAGTTGCTCTCATTCTTTCACTTTCTTATAGAAACATTCCCAGTGACCTCTGTAGGCTATTTGTTGAAGGGTCTATTGAATTTCACAGTAATTTCGAGAGGTAAGTTACGAGAAATGGGAGGAGCACTAGACCGGATTATCCCCCGACCGGTGACGTTGCACATGCCTTCGGCGGACTGGATTCTGGGGTACTTAGAATTTTATTTGGGACTTGGGACGTTTATATTAATTTTAAGACCAAAAAAGCAAAACCAAGCAAAAAAGAAGATCGATTTTTAGAAAAGGCCGGTGTGACGTTACCCCTTAATATTTTATGTGAGTATAATTTAATATTGGCGCAAGGCTAATAACCTTGCTCGGAAAAACAAATTATCATGGAAAATTTAACAAGCCTCGGGACTTGCTAAATAAGGCCAAGATCGGACCCCGGTTGTAGTGCAGATAATGATGATGATGATAATTTAATATTGTGACGAGCTGGCAAGACTCCAAAACAAAGTACTGGAATATTCTGGAAAGTACTGGAAAACTGGAGACTATGAGCAAAAAGAAGCGAGAGGAAAAACGACGTCTCCAGTGACAGAAGTGTCACTTTTGACGGAGGAGCGAAAAGTGAAAGAATGGTTGCCAAGATCAGAAAAATAAAGATTTAATAGAAAATTAATTTCACGGCTTATTTTGTGTGAATAATTAATCCAGCGAACCCTAAGCTCGCTACAATTAGTGTCAGAAGTGGGATTAATTGAAGAAATAAGTTTGTGAAAGTGTATTGCAACGATGTCAGATCGACATTTGGAAGACCGGAACCTGGATAGCAGAAGAGAGAAGCCAAATCTTCGACAGCTCTGCAAGCAGCAATAGAGGAAGAGGATATTGATGTCTGCACAGATGCTTTTACGAGTGGGCCAGACTGTCCGGATGGAGAAGAAATAGCGGGTCAAGATGGTGCCAATGTAAGGGAGAAGAGTTCACCACCGTTGGACATTTCGGAGATGTTCAGGAAGATGATGTCAAAATTGGACGCTCCAGCTGCAGAGTTTAAGGCAAAATTAGACGCACGCTGCAAAATTGGATGCGCGAGCTGCAGGCGTTAATGCAAAATTGGACACGCGAGCTGCAGAGTTTAAGGCAAAATTGGATGCCCAAAGGCAGTGTATGAAAGAATTCTGGGACGTGGAAGCGGAAGAATCTGAGGATGAGGAGGAATTGGAGCCACATGAAAGGAAGAAACTCAGGAAGAGCAAAGCTATGGCCGACAGCAGTGAGGAAGATGACGATGATGTGTTACGTGAAGAACTGAAGGTTTTCATCGATGATAACCCGATTGAAGAGCACGGCAGTGATGGTGAAGACAATGATGATTCAGGCCGTTCCCCGAAACGGATTTACAATGATGATGACGAGTTGGACGACCGACTGGAAGACGACGACTGTGACCTTATTGAAGAGAATCTTGGTTTGAAAGTCGAACGCAGAAAGCGTTCCAAGCGTCTGCGTCGTACACAAGACGAAGAAAGTGATGGAGAGGATCAGCACGTCGATGAAGGTTCAGCACGTGCGGCTATAGCCGAACAGCTATTCGACGACGAAGGTGATGTTGAACGCCGCTCTGAACGTAGTCACAGGGAAACTGAGGCGGCAAAACATTTCAATGATGATGAGGAATCGGAGTCTGATGCTGAGGATTTTATTGTAGACGACGAAGAAAGGCCAATTGCTGAGAAGAAGAAGAAAAGACGACTTCTAGTCACTGACGCGTCATTGCATGAAGGTCAGTACAGTTTCGGTGTAGATTTCGACTACGAGGATTTCACTAATTATGACGAGGACGGATATGAACCCGAATACGAACCTTGTGAATTGGAAAGGGGTCACTTTACTGATTTGGACAATGAAATCCGTAAAACGGATATTCCTGAGCGAATGCAATTGTGCGAAGTTCCGGTTACGCCTGTTCCAGAGGGACCCAATGAGCTACAAGATGAAGCTGAATGGATTTACAAACAGGCGTTTTGTAAATCAACTGTTTTCGAACAAAAGAGATCAACGGATGTTGGAGGTCGAGACCGCTATTGCAAGCCACCACATATGGGGGGAAAGATCAAGTAAGCCCTAGAGGTAGGCATAATCAACGGCTAGAGGTGCCGTTCATTGCGTTCTATGGAGAAGAACACGTGAAACCAGAATTAACGTGCGACGATCTATGGAAAGTCTATTACTACGACGCACGCTGGTGTTTACTGTCAGCTCCAAAGAACCAACCGCTCCAGTTATTTGAAAATATGCGGAACTACCAGTTGGATACGCTTATGAAATCGACATCCAATATAAGATGATATGCGTATAATTAAAGATGAAGATCTAGATCGAAGAGCTTAAGGGTGTGCACATGCACTTTCTCTTATACTATTCGCATGTGACCCCTAAAATGCAAGAGGAATTCCGTCGTCAGGAAAAGGAAGAATGGCGGCAGGCTAGATCTGAAAGAAGGTCAAGAACTTCTGTGGCGGTTCCGCCAAACCCCACGGTACAATTACCTAAAAACCCCCATTACCTCATCCCTAGACGCATAAGTTTTTGCCAATGCAATCGCATTAGGCACTTGAAAATGCTACACGCATTAATTGGAGCAAAGCTATAATCGTAAAGCTTCTGCAAAAGAAATCTTACCTTTTCAAGCATTCCCTCGCTTACAAATCCCCCGTAAGAGTTCTTACTTTCCTTATCATAAATTATCCTGAAAAAAAACCGCGGTTCACATATCATGTAACCATTCCAGCCAGGGATAATTATCATTGCGTCGCATATTCCCAGTTTCATTCATGTGTATGATAAATATCTTTATGTATACATTGGCTGGCGACCTTTTTCTCCCAGCAATAAAATTCTCTGACTCGCACAATGTGCAAACCAAAGCAAATACGCATCTCGCGTCTTAAACCAATTAGCATCATGTGCATCGGCACCGCGGCTATCGTAACAGCTGCAATGCATACCATAGACAATGATCTACCCGATCCCGTTGTCTTCTAATATTTCGGGATCTGTTTTTCATCAGCGGCGGCAAGAGCAAACAGAAAACCAATTATCATCCAAGGAGATTGGGTTTGTTTGCTTTACCGAATTGGCATTCCATGATACACTATATGCCCTTTTCTTTGTTAAGATCCTTTCCCATTGCTTTGGCCCATAAAATAACCAGCGGACACACACACAAGTGTACTGTGGCGATCTTCGGTATGAGATCTGCTGGTTCCCCCAAAGAGAGACTTTACGTTTCTGTGGGAAGAGAAAATACACCCCTAAATTAAGAGAGACAGTTTCACTGGCCGAATTCCCTCGTCAACGATTGAATATCGAGGAGTCGACATCCAACCCCCGATGGAGTCGGTCGCGTCTCCATTCGCCGCACCGCGTGCACCGGTACGGTGCGAGACACGAAAGTTGCGATTTAACACCCCCTTGTTAGTTTGCATCGGGCGAATAAAATTAAAGTCGAGGTTACAAATGTGTACTATAGTTCACTGAATTTGTAATAAGAAGTGAGTTATAAATACCGATCGAATGTAAAAACCATCAATTAATAACCGAGAAATGTAATTTCTGTTTATGTTTTTTCCTACAAATTGAGAACTCTTAAAATACTTTGATTAAAATACAGTAAAAATAAAAACCATTCGAACATTAAAACAGTGTCTTCAATTAATTGTGGACAGTGTGTTCGACTTTCTTTCCTGGTATATGTCTTGCTTTGCGGATTGGAACTTTTACTCACCAGGTGAACTATCTTTCAGGGGAACCTTAGTGACAATAACCAGTAAATGAAGGATGGAGGAGGAAGTGCCCGTGTATTGGCACAATACTTCCTCCCCACACTTCCACCGCCGAACGGCAAGATGAGAGTTTTACATCGTGACCGACTGGCAACTTTGGTTAACCCAGAGGACCAGTGAACTTAGTTCGGGACGAACTAATCTAGGCGGAGGGTAGTGTGACGAGCTGGCAAGACTCCAAAACAAAGTACTGGAATATTCTGGAAAGTACTGGAAAACTGGAGACTATGAGCAAAAAGAAGCGAGAGGAAAAACGATGTCTCCAGCGACAGAAGTGTCACTTTTGACGGAGGAGCGAAATGTGAAAGAACGGTTGTCAAGAGCAGAAAAATAAAGATTTAATAGAAAATTGATTTCACGGCGTATTTTGTGTGAATAATTAATCCAGCGAACCCTAAGCTCATCATCATCATCATCATCATCGGCACTACAACCTGGAACCGGTCTTGGCCTTATTTAGCAAGTCCTGAGGCTTGTTAAATTTTCCGTAATGATTTGTTTTTTCCGGGCAAGGTCATTAGTCTTGCGACAGAGGCTCCCCGACGGGGAATCGAACCCCGGTCTCCCGCGTGACAGGCGGGTATACTAACCAGTATACTATTGAGGAGCTGAACCCTAAGCTCGTTACAAATATAATACGCATATGTTGTTATAGTCGGTGTAATATTTCAACTGTTTACATTTAGTGTAGCGTATAGGGTCAACTTTATATTATATTGTATCGACATAATTTTTTGCATTTCGCAAGTAATATAAAGAATGAATGAATGAATGAACGCGGATGAATTGTCATTAATTGAACCAAGATTCGTCAGCACAGGAGCAGTCACTTGTCCCCATGGTATGCGACTCTTCTTATCATTTTTATTTTATGTCAAATGCAGCTGTACAAGCGTATACTAATTAATTAAACGGAGCGAAAAACAAATTGCTTGTTTTGATAACGATGTTTGTACAAGTTGTCATTATGTTGTGCAACAAGCATTCGTTAAGCAAAAACTAATTGTCACTAATCGATAAAGCAAAATTGGCTGACGAAATAATACTTGTATTGGAAAATACTAAATGCTCATGACCAATATTTCAATGATTAATGCTGTCGTAGAAGAACTGTGCAACAATTATTATGACTAATGATGAACTAACTTAACGGAATTTGAATCATAGTTCCAAATTCCAAAAAAATTGGAAGACAAATTAAAAACGAAATTTCAGAGCACATATCGGATCGTAATATTATAAGCAATTGTAGTAATCCTAAATCACTACCCCCACCCAATCCTCATTATTATCCGTAATCCCAATCATCTTCCCCGAGTGAATCATATGAACGACAAATTATACCAAAAATCCATTTGTCGCACATTGATTCAATTCCCAATAACCCTAACGTTATTAAATGCCTAATTCCAAATGCATTTCATGATTTTTCCTTCCGGGGATTTGTTCAACCAAATTCCCCTACACTTCCTAGCATCCCATTCCAATTGAAGTAAAAAAAAAAATCGACCACACAAAATCTTGTTTTTGCCTTTTGGAATTTTTATGTACAATTTTTTTAACAAATCTGTGTAGATGCAAAGTATAAAAGGGATTTTTGGATTCGAGATCAGCCCTCTATAATAGAGGATTCCTGGACCCATCCCATAGGGTATACTGCTAACACAACACACACACACACACACGTACGCACAGTACAAGACGGCACAAACATACACAGACCGATCAAAGCGCAGATCATCAGAGGACAAAGACGTGATTTGCGTTTACTACCGCATTCCAGACCTACTGGTCTTGTACGGTTTCTTTCCCACCATTCCCCCTTTTTCTTTTTCAGATATCTCGAGATCGAGCCCAACATCCTCACTGATGTGGGTGATTCTGGTTATCGCAAGATGACCAGAAGCCAGAGACAAGATCAAGGACACATCTGTCCTTGTCGCGCTAAAGTCGGCCTCTCGCCACCCATTTTTTTTTTTTTTTTTGATTCGAGATCAGTCGCAATCGGCATCCAAAGTGTACGCACGCCAAATAAACTCAATAAACTAGTTACAAATTTGTTTAAATAAATTCAATTATACAAATAAAGTTCCATAAATCCTTAAGACGTCTTTCTATTGGACCCGGTCGATCTCCAGAGCCTCAACAGCCACGTCGGTCACTACTCTTCTTGCCCAAGAAAAAAGTACGATAGCAACCGCACCGGACCTTCTCAGGAGCGGTCTTATAAAGACATCCATCGTCCCTTTAAGGACCAGCTCCCTGAGACAAGAGGTCACGACAACATTGAAAGCTGTAATAGATGCAAGAAAACACTAAGTGACGCAAGAGCACCAAAAACGTAAGATATTGAAGGCTCCGAATACACCAAGGACACTGACTATCCCGAAGTGAATATCTTAAAAATAATGGAGGCAGAAGAAAGGTAAGCCAAAAGCTAAGCAATAAAAAAATGTAACCTTTACACAATGCTGTATATATTGCTAGAGTACCATACAATTTACCCATTAATAATAACAAACCTATAAATGTTAAACCTTATCATACCCCAGAGAGGTGTCAGCATATGCATATGCATATATATGGAGCATCGTTCGACTGAGTTGTTTACGATTATGAGAACACATTCCTTGCAATCGATACACTTTGCACTATCAAGAGCAGCCGATGTTGAAGGACTTTACATTGTTACTGGAAACTCCAATCTAAAATTCTTCCACGACAGAAGAGAATCTACTTCAGTCACTGATTTACAAAAATACAAAGGCTGTGATTTAATAGACTTCAAACGGGCCCTGATATCTTGTGATAAACTTTATGTTTAAAATAAGGGAATGACAATATGTTCATCTAATTGTGAAAGTTTATGCGTATAAACTTTCGATGGCAGTACTAGGAAAGCTTCAACTATTTATACGATTATCGGAAACTTAGGGGAACAGTGAAAATGTAACTATCTACCGCAGTCATTTTATTTCAGTAATTACCGCCATCTATGTGTCAGGCCGATTAATTCTGAGACTGCTCTCGTATATTCAGAAGACATGACTGGTTTTTCTTGCCAACACGGAAGCAGAATTTATTTTTCTGTATCGAGGTCTTTGCAAGTTACCAATGGTTTTGAGTCGAGACTTTAATGTGAATTTCTCGAAAGTCAAATCAAAGCTCTCAATTGATTTTTTAAAATCAGAGTTCGTTTTACAGATGTGAAGTGATCCATATGAGAACACAACAAATTGTGGAACGATGCTTGAAAGAGTCACTTGCTTATATTTAAATATTGTGACGCATATGACAATCAGTACTGGAATCTTCGAGAAAGTCCGAAACAAAGTACTAGATTATTTTAGGAAGTACTGGAAAACTAGAATAGAAAAGTCGAGATTATGGAACGGACGGAAACGAAACGCCAAATCAGAATGAGAAAAACGGTATAAATACGTCGCAAGCAGATCGAGGAGCGATAAGTAGAAAGTGAAGCAAGCGATAAGTGCGGAAGTAGAAAGTAATAAGTAAGAGAAGCAAGCGATAAGTAATAAGTAAGAAGTAATAAGTGTGGAAGCGATAAGTCAAGTAATCGTTAAGTGTACGGCTGTTATTAACGGACTAATAAAGTGTTATATTAATTCAAAATCGATTTAACGGCTCTTATTTATTCAAAATAATTAATCCAACGAACCCTAAGCTCGCTACAATATATTTGACACCAAACTGTAGTTATGAGTCATCCATGAAAGTCGTAATTTTAAAAAAATTGCGGACATTTGAATTTTTAAATAGAATTCTTGTGTACCGGTGTTTAAATGGGAAAGTAAAAAACATTTTATTCGAAGTATTGGCCATTGCTTTCTACACATTTCGACCACCTTTGTGGATACCACGCCAATAAAACCGGTCGTCTTTTGAGGCTAACCATTTGGAGGCCCAATTTTCGACTTCTTCGTAGGAATTAAAATGCTGCTCAGTTAATGCGTGTCCCATCGATGAAAACAAATGGCAGTCGAAAGGAGCCAAATCTGGTGAATACGGCGGGTGGGGTAACACTTCCCTGCCGAGAGCTTTTATTGTTTCTTTGACGGGTTTTGCTGTATGACTCGGTGCATTATCATGCAACAAAATCACCTTTCCGTGTCTTGTGGCCCATTCTGGTCGTTTTTCGATCAATCATCATCATCATCGGCACTACAACCGGGAACTGGTCTTGGCTTTATTTAGCAAGTCCTGAGGCTTGTTAAATTTTCCATAATGATTTATGGGGGGGAATCGAACCCCGGTCTCCCGCGTGACAGGCGGGTATACTAACCACTATACTATCGATGAGCCTTTTTCGATCAATACATGGTTCAAATTGATCATTTGTTGTCGGTAGCGTTGCGCATCAACAGTTTCGACAGGTTTTAGAAGTTCATGATACACCACCCCCTTCTGGTCCTATAGCGTGTGAAATAATAGTGAAGAAGATCGTGTGATTCGAACTGACGCTATGACAGCTCGAATCACGAAAAAAATTTTACCTAAGCGTTACACACCAGGCTACTGACCGTGTTTAGAATTTGATTTCCAAACTCGACTATATTCCACTGATGTGAATTATTTTTGTTATTTATCGCTTGGTATACGGTTCTGATGTATTTTTCTTATTCGATTTTTTTCGTTCGTGTTCTTCACTATTTTGCTTGTGAATTGTGTGTATCTGTTAGAATCGCTACAGTCCCACCAAACACAGAGCATTGTCTTTTTTTCCGAACTGGTCAAGCTTTACAGTCGATGTTGACGCTTGTAATGGATGTACCCATGATTTTTTGCGTTTAGGATTTTTAAAATAATTCCATTTTTCATCACCAGTCACAATTCGATGCAATACTGACTTCCTTTCGTGTCATAGAAGCAACATTTCACATGTGGTGTTTCGCTTTTCCATCTGCCTGTCATTCAATTCATGTGGCACCCAGTTTCCACACTTTTGGATCTTTCCCATAGCTTTCCTTTTAAACGGTCAGAAATTGTTTGTTGTGCAGCATTTAACATTTGTGCCATTTGTTTTTGACTTAAAGTGTCATCTTGATTCAATATTGCTTGCAATTCGGCGTCTTCAAACTTTTTTGGTGGTCTTCCACGTTCTTCATTTCGCACATCAAAATCATTATGATCACCATAAGCCTCGACAAGCATTCGATGCGACTCTGCAGCACTTTTCTTCAAATGAAAACAAAAAATGAATGCTTTCCACAAATCATTACTTTCTGGTACAAAAGTCAACATTTTTAACAGGATTAAAAAAAAAAAACATGTTGTTTGTACAATGACTTGATGCTTACTAAATATGTTTGACAGATGTCATAGCAACCAAATAAAAAATATATAAGGGCTCGTTCACAACAAACGTTCCCTATCGCTACATTTGTAACGCTCACTTCACACCGGTATACCTGGTATACCATCTTGATTGTAGTAGGAGCTCCAATGACCCAAATCTGCTTTAAAATAAAAAAAGAAAATAGGCGATCCGCCAAGAAGTTTTTGAGAAATTTTTCAGGTAACGCGGTTAAAGATTTTATTAACAATTTTTCTCTGTTAACATTAAAATAATATGCTGTGTATGGGAATTTTTTCGGAGTTTTTTTTTTTATTCGACTTCTCTCGGGAGAGGCGAACCTATGGCGCCGAGTGGGCGCCCCGAGATGCCATCAAATAACTGTTGCAGTTCTTTTTGAACAGTTGCAGGTTGTAACGCTCCGGGAACACTCGCGTGGGAAGGAAGTTCCACAGCTTCCCCGCTCTGTAACGGAACGAGTTCTGATGCAGGGATGTTCGCGCCGTCGCACAGTGGGACGACCCATAGCAATAAAAAAAATCAACAGTTTTAGCAGTACTTTTTAGTGATTGGAAAGGCATCATAAATATATCATCATCATCGGCACTACAACCGGGGATCTGTCTTGGCCTTATTTAGCAAGTCCTGAGGCTTGTTAAATTTTCCATAATGATTTGTGTTTTTCCGGGCAAGGTCATTAGACTTGCGCCAGAGGCTCCAGGCCAGAGCTCCCCTATAAATATATATATTTTATAAATCCAAAGAAATCATTTGGAATTGTGATTTGGTACAAACGTTACAGAGCGGTAAACTTTGACTAAGTAAATTTTTTTCGCAATCTTGAATTACAAGTGTTTTTTGATATAAATTAAATTTATTGTCAGTTTTAATTATACGTATTGTGACGCATATGACAATCAGTACTGGAATCTTCGAGAAAGTCCGAAACAAAGTACTAGATTATTTTAGGAAGTACTGGAAAACTGGAATAGAACATTCAAGAGTATGGAACGGACGGAAACGATACACCAAAATCAGAATAAGGAAAAACGGTATAAATACGTCGCACGCAGATCGGGAGTTGAGTTATAAGTAAGACAGTGAAGAAAGCGATAAGTCTCGAGTGAGAAGTAAGCAGTAAAAGACGCGATAAGTACAGAAGCGATAAGTAAAGAAATCGTTAAGTGTACGGTATAAGGAACGGTTGTATTACGGACTAATAAAGTGTTATATTAATTCAAAATCGATTTAACGGCTCTTATTTATTTTAAAATAATTAATCCAGCGAACCCTAAGCTCGCTACAATTGGTGTCAGAAGTGGGATTAATTATTGTTTAAGTGAATAAGTGTGTGAAAGTGTGTTGTGACGATGTCAGATCGACATTTGGAGGATCTTCGCGTTCCTGAGTTGAAGAAGGAACTTGAGGACCGGAATCTGGATAGCAGAGGACAGAAGCAAATTCTTCGACAGCGTCTGCAAGCAGCAATGGAGGAAGAGGGTATTGATGTCGACACATATGTTTTTGCGATTGCCCCAGACTGCCCGGATGGAGAAGAAACAGCGAGTCAAGATGGTGCCAATGTAACGGAGAAGAGTTCGCTACAGTTGGACATTTCGGAGATGTTCAGGATGATGATGATAAAATTCGACACCGTAAATTCAAAATTCGACGCCCAAAATGCAAAGTTGGATGCCCAAACGCAGTGGATGAAATGTAATTTTCAACACTTTAAGGAAGAAATTCGAAACGAAGTAGAAAATCTTGATCTAAAAGTCATCGATGAAATAACGCGAATCGAAAAGAGACTTGAGTGTGTTGAGAGAAATAAGACATCGCCTAGCAATCAACATGACTACAAAGATACAAGGATGCAACCGCCAATCTTCGATGGAACGGGACCCTTCTCCGTATTTATACGTCAGTTTGACGCCGCGGCCAATTATAATAAGTGGTCGGATGAGCAAAAGTCAACATCGCTAATCTTGTCACTCCGCGGGGCGGCTGCAGAATTGCTACAAACCATACCAGCAGAGAAGCAAACAGATTTCCAAGCGATAAGAGACGGCCTTGAAGCTAGGTATGGCGACAACCACATGCAGCAGGTCTACCGCATGCAACTGCGTAGCAGAACGCAGAAACCGGGAGAAAATCTTCAACAGTTGCAGGCAGACATTGAGCGATTGGCAAACTTGGCTTATACAAATATGACTAAAGAATTTCTGAACGAGGTAGCAACGGATGCATTTATAAACGCACTCCAAGATCGGGACTTGCAACAGGCCGTTCGTTTGGCGGGAAAGAAGACGACTAATGAAATACTGTCGTTCGCATTGGCATATGAATCTGCTAAACTGGCTACCAGGAGTGCATATAGAGTTCGAGAAACATCCATTCAAGAATGTTCCTGCCAAAGAATCGGGCATGTACAACGGAGAACCCCGAGACCTGTTATGAAGTGCTGGACATGCGGCGGAGTCGGCCACATCTCTGTTGACTGTAGGAAACGTCGACGAACGAATGAAACATCAAGTGAGAATTGTTGTTCATGCACTTGTCATAAGAGGAGACTATCAACGGAACAACCTGAGCTGAAGAAACACATTGTACCTGTCAGAGTACTAAATGCGTCCGAAGAGCCGGTCGCAATAAGAAAAGGAGAGTTAACCGCAGAATGTGCACCCGTATCAATGATAACCTCAATTCAGCAAGGGAAGGTGCATAATAACGCTGATGTTCTATCAAGAAGACGATGTAAGCCAGATTTTAAACATTGTCATAAAGCGGAAGAGAAAGAAGAGGCGCACGACCTGCGAAATGTACAAGTAGAAGTACTAGATGGGTGGACGAGTGCTGCTATACGCGCAGCTCAACTTCAGAATGAAGATATGTCGCTAATCCTGGAACACAAAGAAAAGAACGAGCGGCCAACTTGGAACGATATTTCTGACAAGAGTGGAACATTTAAAGCATATTGGGCACAATGGAATTCCTTGCTGGTGGAAGATGGTATTCTTAAGCGTAAATGGGAAGCCGCGGACGGAAAATCCCATCGAATGCAGATTCTAGTCCCACCATCAAAAGTGAAAGATGTTCTAACAGAAATGCACGACGGGGCCTCCGGTGGACATCTGGGAGTTAATAAGACACTTTCAAAATTACGATCTCGATTCTACTGGCTTCACATGAGAGATGACGTCGAGTCTTGGTGTAGGAAGTGCACAACTTGCATTGCGACCAAAGGACCAACAGCAAAACCAAGGAGCGCTATGAAGCAGTACAACGTGCTCCTTTCGAGCGAATTGCGATTGATATCTCAGGACCATTCCCAAAAACAAACGACAACAACAAATACATGTTAGTTATCATGGATTACTTCAGCAAGTGGGTAGAAGTCCTTCCAATTCCAAACCAAGAAGCAACAACCGTCATTGAGCAGCTTATCAATAATTGGATCAGCAGATATGGAGTTCCCTGTGAGTTTCATTCCAATCAAGGCCGAAATTTCGAATCACAGATATTTCAAGGCATCTGTGCGGCACTGGGCGTAAGGAAAACCAGGACCACACCCCTACATCCGCAGTCAGACGGAATGGTCGAAAGGTTCAACCGAACAATGAAAGAGTACTTATCGAAGGTCGTTAGTGATCACCAACGAGATTAGGACAAATATGTACAAACCTTTCTCATGAGCTATAGATCGGCTAATCACGATACGACGGGCCATTCTCCAGCAAAAATTATATTTGGACGGGAGATACGATTACCAGCCGATCTGCGATTCGGAATACCTCCAGACGCCATAGATAAGACTGAAGACTACGTAGCCGAATGGGGAAATCGCCTCGATGAGATTCATCATTTGGTTCGAAAGCAAATCAAGGTATCCAGTGACAGGATGAAAACAAGGTACGACGTTCGAGCCAACGCATCCGGATTTAATGCAGGCGATAACGTATGGCTTTATAACCCTCGTCGGCAAAAAGGAAGGTCTCCGAAGTTGCAGCAACATTGGGAAGGACCGTATAAGATTCTCACAAGAATTAACGACGTTGTCTATAGGATTCAGCGAAAACCGAACGCCAAGATGAAAGTGGTACATCGTGACCGACTGGCGACTTTTGTTAACCCAGGAGATCAGTGAACTTAGTTCGGGACGAACTAATCTAGGCGGAGGGTAGTGTGACGCATATGACAATCAGTACTGGAATCTTCGAGAAAGTCCGAAACAAAGTACTAGATTATTTTAGGAAGTACTGGAAAACTGGAATAGAACATTCAAGAGTATGGAACGGACGGAAACGATACACCAAAATCAGAATGAGGAAAAACGGTATAAATACGTCGTACGCAGATCGGGAATTGAGTTATAAGTAAGACAGTGAAGAAAGCGATAAGTCTCGAGTGAGAAGTATGTTAAGCAATAAAAGACGCGATAAGTACGGAAGCGATAAGTAAAGAAATCGTTAAGCGTACGATATAAGGAACGGTTGTATTACGGACTAATAAAGTGTTATATTAATTCAAAATCGATTTAACGGCTCTTATTTATTTTAAAATAATTAATCCCTAGCCTCGCTACAGTATAAATAAAAACTACATCATGATAAATAATAGTGATCAAGGTATGGAAAATCATATTTAATATATAGAAAAATGTGTTTGTTTCGTATTTTAATGTATTGTGACGTTTGAAGCGCAAGTCTAATTTGAAAATTTAAAATTTTGTGCTTTTTGTGTTTGGCTAAGATTTTTTAAAAAATATCAAAAAGCGTCTTTGAGATTTTTGATGTTTTGTGATGTTCTATGTGTCTATTGATCATATCCGTAAGCGAAATTTTGCGCAAATTTGCGCTTCTGCAATTTTTTGACGTTTTTGTAGGCTTAACTCCATCAATCAAAAACGGTGACCTTTTCCAAAGATGGATTGAGAGTGGCACGAGCAGAGGTAGACCGTCAAAAAGATTTGAGGAATGCAGTGAACGCACGAAAAAACGTCGTGTTCATGAATTAGCTACGCAGCACAGTTCAGAGGAACTAAGCTATGCTGCAAACATTTCAAATCGGTTTTCAAAGTCTCCTCAAAAATCGAATAAGACTCTGCAACAAGCGCTAGCATTGCATTTAGATTTGGATTTGTCTAATACGCTCTTCTACGATCTGTTGTAAATGACCTTCACAAAGACTGTTTTCCCAGTTACTATAAATTCAAAAAATATAAATCTGATCTATTACCCGAAATGCTGTTGCGTCGGAAACAATTGCTGAAGTTAACCTCCAATCGCTTTTAAATAAATCACTTATTAATTACTTCGGATATAAGATTCAAAAGCTCATATATGCCTAAAATAGATCCACATATTGAACATTATCTACTTCGAAATGGTGCAGAAAGTTTTACACTACCAATAGACTTGCCCGATATAGGTGGAACATCATAATCGGAGAGCGATAGCCATTAATAATTAACATACATATGCACATATTTGTTATTTCAAATTAATTTATTATACCTATACATAATTCTTTTATATTAATGTTTTGAAGTTTATTAAACTATGAAATTGTTAACATACTTAAATTTTTAAATAAAGTTTGAAAAAACATGCGCAAGCCCAGAAAGTAAATTTTGAGTTTAAAAATAAAGTTCGCTGCTCAACTCTTATTTTTTTTAAGAAGCTGGACAGGCCATTTTTGCAGGTTGATACCATTTTTTTAGGTCGTTGCATAGATATCAAATGTAAAAAGCGATTAAATGCAAAATATTCATATTTTAGTTACTGAAACCAGAGATATTAATTTTGCCGTTTTTCCCATAGACTCGTCCCACTGTGCGTCGGGAGAAAAACCACAAACGGGTGCGATCCGTCGGATTGTCTTGTGGAGCGCATATAAACCGAATTGCGTGGAACAATACCAAGAATCTCCAAAGAGGTCGGCTACGCGCCTTCGATGTGATAGCGACTGTAGTCCCGACGTCAGCGCCGAGTCCCCGATCAGGCGGATCGCTCGTCTCTGTATGCTCTCAAGTAAGTCGAGGGTATGTTTAGGAGCCGAGCTCCAAACATGAGAGCAATATTCGAGCGCGGGTCTAATTTGGGATTTATATAGGAGAAGAAGTTGGGCCGGAGTAAAATATTTCTTGGCTCTAAAAAGATAGCTCAGTTTTCCCGAGGCTGACCTGGCGATACTCTATACGTGTTTATGACACGTGTATATACATTCCCACAGACCGTGACGCCGAGCAATCTCAAACTTACCCCAGCCTTGAGGGCCCGGCCATTCATCATCAGCTGTGGAACCGATGATCCGCTTTTTTTTGTGAATGTTGTATATTGTGTCTTCGCTGCATTGAAGTCGACGAGATTGGCCCTTCCCCACTGCAGGACCCTATCTAGATCCTGATTCAGAGAGTCAATCTGTCTACATCTCAGCTGATGCGACGCAGAAGCACCAATCGGCCGAACACTCGAAAAGGACGAAACAAGCGTACTGTCATCCGCAAAACTGTTATCCGTTCTCTCCAACAAATCATTTATGTGAAGCAAAAACAAAATAGAACCTTGGGGCACCCCCAAATTAACAGGATACAGATCGGAACACTCGCCGTCCACAACAACCCGGATCGATCGATTATCAAGGAAGCTCCTCGTCCAGTCGCAAAGCTGTTGGGAAAGTCCATATGAACGGAGTTTGCTAAGCAATGCCCCGTGCCAGACGCGGTCAAACGCCTTGGAGATATCCAATGCAACCGCCCTTGACTCACCATGCCGTTTAATCGCAGATGTCCATATATCGGTTATAAGTCCCAAAAGGTCTCCCGTGGACCGCCTGTCACGGAATCCGTATTGACGATCATTCAGAAGTCCGTTGCACTCCAAATACTTAACTAACTCTGTATCGATGACTTTTTCCATTACCTTAGATAAAATATACAGTAATGCTATCGGACTGTAATTTTGTGGGTGACATTTTTTTTCCCGTCTTTGAGATTGGCTGAACTCGAGCGATTTTCCAGCAGGCAGGAAAGGTCCTCCGTGCATAAGATAAGCACAAGAGTCTGCCAAGAACCAGCGACAGTTCTGGAGCACAGTTCTAAGGACTATTGCTAGTATTCCGTTCGGGCCGGTTGCCTTCCTGCAATCCAGTTCACGTAGAATGCGTTGAATAGTGCGCGGACGAAATCTCACATCCCGCATCGAAGACCGTACAGGCGAGATCACAGGGAGCTCCAAAAGGCCGGGATCGAGGTTTGAATTCGAGGAAAATAAATTCACAAACACATTAGCTTTATCCTTTGAATTCGTAACTAACGTCCCCCTGTCTGTCACCAAGGGAGGGAAGGAGGGGGTTGTGAAGCTACCGCTGCCAGCTTTTGCCATTGGCCAGAAGGAGCGCGAACCAGTTGGGCACCGAAAGAGCTTATTGATCACCCTGTCGTTGTGAGCTTTCTTCGCGGCATCAATCGCCTGGTTGCACGCGGTTCTGATTCTAACAAAATTCGTTCTGTTTACATCGGTGGGATTGGAGCGCCTTTGCCTAATTTTTGCCGCTGTAATCTGTTCGCATTTTTTATCAAACCAAGGTTTATCAAACGAACTTTGTTTGATGGAATGAGGAATATACATCTCCACCCCCAGAAGAATAATCTCTGATACCGACTCCGCGCAAGCGTTAACATCGGAATCTCCGAAGCACACCTCGGACCATGGAAAGGATGCGAAGCAATCTCGCAAATTGTCCCAGTTAGCAGCCCCATACTTGCATACATGGCGAAGCTGCCTAGGCCGGCTATTCGCTTGATATGCAAGTGCTTGCGCGGCAGATACCAAGCAGTGATCTGAGTTTCCCAGTGTCGGAGAAACCTCTACAGTATAAATACTCGGTTCGGATGTCAGAAACAGATACAGGGTGTTCGCATAATCGCCTCGGGCATCCGGCACTCGCGTTGGCTCCCCCACGAGTTGAATCAAGTTGTGGCTTACAGCAAACATCTCCGCCAGCCTCCCAGCCTCGTCCGTTCTGTTAGAATGTAACAACCAGCCGGAACTGTGCACATTAAAATCGCCAAGGACAACAATTTCAGAAGCTGGGTGGTTGATCTGTATCCAGTCGACGGCATGTGAAAGATGTTCGAAAAGTATCACCGATCGATCGTCATCCGGGGAGCGGTAAGGACAACAAAGAAATTTAACAGAATTCCTCAGCACGACCCTCAACCATATGATGTCAATATTATTGGGTTTCAACGCCTCCATCCTCTAGCAAGCCAGATCGGACCGTGCGAAGACGCATACTCCGCCCTTAAAACGGAAACTCGAATGTAAGTCGTATCCTGAGCGACGAAGATATTGTGACGCATATGACAATCAGTACTAGAATATTCGAGAGAGTCCGAAACAAAGTACTAGAATATTCTAGAAAGTACTAGAAAACTGGAGACTATGAACAGTAGAACATTCAAGGCTATGGAACGGACGGAAACGAAACGCCGAATCAGAATGAGGAAACGGTATAAATACGCCGCACACAAATCATGGGGATAAGTAAAGAAGTAAGAAGTAATTAGTGAGAAAGCAAGCAGAGTAGCAAGCGATAAATAAGGTAGCGATGAGTAAGAAATCGTTAAGTGTACGGTAAAAAGTAACGGTTGTTATTAACGGACTAATAAAGCGTTACATTAATTCAAAATCGATTGAACGGCTCTTATTTATTCAAATAATTAATCCAGCGAACCCTGAGCTCGCTACAATATGTCGAATCAGTTGACGAATCGACTTGGATCTCAGTTAGGGCAAGGATATCCGGTTTCGTTGTTTGCAAACATTGGTGGACGACGTTTTCATTCGTATTGGTGAAACCGATGCCCCTGATGTTACAAAATGCCTACCGCTTGATTTCAATTTTCGACTAAAAACGTGGATCTCGTTTTAGTTCCATAACTTAAAAAAATTATATTGAAACAAACGGTTTTTCAAAAATTTTTTTTTGGCCGTCCTGATGAGAACCTTCCCCTAAGTAATAGATTCGTTTTTATTGTTTTGAACTTTTTGGTAGGACTAAAAATATATAATTGCTATCCATTCTAGCCCCAGTTCATGCTGGACGAAAACATCGTGATTTACCTGTCTACTCAACTTGTCAAAATTTTACATCGCTGACAAATTGTCAGGTTCAGAGCTTATTTGTTTCCACCACTTCTTTCAGTCATATGGACACTCATTACTTTCAGCATCAACGGAATGTTTTTCGATATTAAAAAAAAATTAAAAGTCATATCCGAAACCCTCAGTAGTTAATACTATTTACGTACAACATGTGTGATAAATTCAATGCATAATTTGTAATATTTTTATAAAACAATATTTCAGTAAAACGAATGCACAGACTTATAAGATATTTAAAATTTATTGACGAGTCATATCTGTATATTCGTCAAGCTACGCATTTTACGAAACGTACACACGCCCGGTGGCTACTTTCTGTATTTTTGCCGTTCATGCCGTTCATCTATTTTCCCTTTTTATTCATGTCTCTAGGAATCCCTTCATTTTCGTTAAATTTTTCTCTTCTCTGTGACAAAGGTGAGCTTTACTTTCGGTCGAAAGAAAGTTGTAGTTTTCAGCAATAATAAAGTAATGTACAATCGGAAATAGTGTATTGATAAGCAGATAAATCAATTAATCGTGTTCAAGAAATTATAATTCGGTTAAAATTGGTTGGAACACACCCGTAAGACCGAAGTATCGAACGTGAGTGGAAATTCATTAAAAAAGTTGTTCGCGATCGCTTCTGCCGTCAGTAACGTTGTTGTCGTCGTATCCGCCGGATTAGTATGTACCATAGAGGCCGCACTTGCAAGATATTGACCGGATTTGCTTGATGTACATATATATTTATTGTTATTATGGGTATTAAGATTTAATTTGAAAGCAAAAGCGCATTTTTCATGGCTACCCTGTTTGGGTGCGTAGATATAACAGTACTTTGAAGTGGTTGATTAATTTATTTGTTTGAAAATTTGTGGTAACGCCAGAGATGTTTTTCTTTTTTATGTAAACAATGATGTAGAAATTGCCGTCGTCATCAGTGTGACATGAATTTATGATTTTTCCAACCATTTTCTTTTTGTACTGTAGTCGAGTAATAACGACCGAGAAAAATTTGCACGAAAGAAATTGATTGATTTTCTCTGCAAAAAAAAAATCGTGCTGGCTTATTGAATTGTAACAGTCTATGTAGTGGTTTCATTGGTGAAAAGGCGGAGTGCGAGAGAGTTTCGTTAAGTTTGTTAAAATAGTTTGTTATTTTTTGTTGTTTTCATTTTGCTTACTCTTCAGTTTCGGAAAATAGGAGCGTGATGATATTATAATTAGTGTAAGCGAAAACGAGACGGATAATATGTCTGGCATTTGTTTTAATGCTCAAATTTTTCGGTTGTCTAACTAGGTGTAGCCTATCTCCTTCTGTCGCGTGTGATTTTTAGGTGCCAGCATTTGTGTAATAATTGACGGGAAATTTTTTGTTCGAATTTTAACTTATTCAAAAGAGTAGTTTGTGTAATTATTAAATTTATTTTATTTTTTTTTTGTTGGGAGCAGTGTTTTGATTGTAATATAAAATTTTACGAAATTGCTGTTGTTTATGAATGAAATGCGTTTTTCTGTATTTGCGGGTGAAGTGCACGATAAGTTTTTGTGTGTATGTATAATCAGTTATCGATTGGTGTTTTACTAGAAGAAATGTCATTATGGAACGAGTTGTACATATTTTTGAAAAATAATATTGAAGAAATTAATGTGTTTTGTTAAAGGGTACTCAGACAAAATCTTTCTATCTTTTAACTGCCTATAAGTAGAACTTAAAATATGTATATATTGGTTTCTTTCTTCCAACTGTGTTCGATTTATTTCAGTTGTGTATCCACATAAATTGTTTATTAGACAAATCCCATCTTCCTGAGTGTTTTTTTTTCTTTTAATCGGTAAAATTTGTACCCACTTAAGAAGTGTTATGTCCATTACGTGTTCAAATTCGATAAAGTGAATACTTGTAATGAATTAAATAGCATATGTTCAATCGGGAAACAAAGGCAAACCAAAAGAACACGCAAAATGGTTTAATCTGTAAAACGAAGAGGAGGCGTTAAGTAACTAACGTGTATGCTTTTTACATTTAGTCACGCACCAAAGTGATGCTTGGCTAAATTTGGCAATTTGACTCGTGGAGACTGTGTGATACATATTGACTAATTCGCAAAAGTTATTAAACAATTTGGATGTGCCCCTTTTTATTCCGAAGCTGGGTTAAATTTTACAAATGGCTACTAATTATTGGTGTGTGTGGGGTCAAAGAATTTCTTCGGGTGTTTGGGGGATTACATTTTCGAAGCAAGAAATGCAGTGAGAGTATATGTAATCAAATTTCAAACTCTTCTTTTCAATTATATTCTCTCATAATGTGGTTTTGAATTAATATTCAAGAACGAGGCGGGAGTGTTTAACATGTACACCACAGAGATCTCTCACTTTATGACACCTGCCAATTGGCAATAAATGTTTTTTTATTTAGACATTGACCCGAGGAATACTAAAGATATGAACTTCTTAGATCCAGTTCCATGTGACATGAACTTTCAAATTTGTATAAAAGTTTGCGGTGGTCAAAATGAAAAATTCCCCTCACTTAAGAGGGGGTGGAGAAATCTACCTTTGTTAGAGATAGTTTGCACTATTTATTATATATTTATTTTGAATTTCTTATATACATCTTATTCTCCACAATATTTGAATTATATCAATGTTTTTTTCCTCCTTTCTTTTCAACCACTTTTCGGTTGGAACAATTATTTCTTGTAGAATTCCGGCGTTTTATCTTTGAAAAACTGATGCAGATGTTTTACACAGTCCGCTTTTGAGTTCAACTTTTGTTAGTAAGTGCGTGTTACCGAGATCAAATCAAATGATATTCTTATGACAGTGTCAGGACTAGAAATACCACAGAGGCATGAGAATTTTCCAAAATCAGTCTCAATTTTTACCCAGTCATCAAAAATGTGTGTGGCTCAGCATTGTCCTGAGGAAACACCAACACCCACTTGATATTCGAACCAAGCGATTGTCTAAATGCTAATAGCTCATATTGGAGGATATCCTTGCAATCTCATCAAATACACATCAGCACTTTTCTTGTATTGGGTTGTAGCACATGAAATGTCCGATTTCATACTAAACATTTAAATACGATTTTTCACAATTTTTTCTCTTTAAAGTACTGTAAAAAAATTGTGCATACAGTGGTGGAAAAAACAATAGAAACAAGCTTGTTCTTCGACATTAATCGTTAAGAAAAAATGTAGAAATAAGAATTACAAATATATTATATCCTCCAAATGTCGATCTGACACCGTCACAACACACTTTCACAGACTTATTCACTTCACCAATAATTAATCCCACTTCTGACACCAATTGTTGCGAGCTTAGAGTTCGCTGGATTAATTACTTTTAATAAATAAGAGCCGTTAAATCGATTTTGAATTAATGTAACACTTTATTGTTAATAACAACCGTTACTTTTACCGTACACTTAACGTTTTCTTGACTTATAGCTTCCGTAGTTATCGCGTCTTTCACTGCTTACTTCTTACTTTTTACTTACTTCCCTAATCTGCGTGCGACGTATTTATACCGTTTTTCCTCATTCTGATTCGGTGTTTCGTTTCCGTCCGTTCCATAGCCTCGAATTTTCTACTGTTCATAATCTCCGGTTTTCCAGTACTTTGTAGAATATTCTAGTACTTTGTTTTGGACTTTCTAGAATATTCTAGTAGAGTAACTTCGGGTAATGTGATATAGGTATTTGTTTTCTAACAAGTATTCGTAATTTTTATTACATAGCTTTTGCCGCACTATTCATTATAGCTCTTTGATACATTGCGAATTATATTTCGTTTTCAGAACCCTGCAGCGTAAGCCAATCTGCAGCTATTTACAACAAAATAAAAAAATCTCTGTAACCGCCCTTATTAAAATTGGCGGATAATGTGGTATACTATACATATCACTTTTCCCGAATAGTTTCCAACCGAATAAAAATACTTGTAAGCCGATAGTTTATCAATTCATTTATTAATTTAACAAAAGTAGGAACATTAGCCACTACATAGTACATAAGAAAAACAAGAGAAAACTTAAATTAGAATTAAAATTAAATTAACAACTCCAATATTTAGCAGAAAAATAGTACATTCTCTACGTTCTATTTAAAGCGATTTACATGACTCACATACAAAAACTGCTTGCCGCGTTGGAAGACATTTATTGTGAGCCCAAACTAAATCGCACTGCAAGCATGGTACCCGTATCTTTGCCTTATTATCCATTTGGGAAGATGTGTTACAAAAGACACAGACACTGTCCTTGTTAGGTGGAGTTTCGACCCAAGGATCTTCGTCTGAGCTCGGTAAATGCAAACTTTCATCTGAATCGCTCGAAGAACTTTCTTTTGTTTTCTTTGCCAGTTTGCTTTTTACTATCATAGGTCTTTTCGGCTTATTTTTGCGTCTTTCAATGTTCTTAATGCTCTCTTCCAAAGATGTTTTGTACGGTGATGTTGTTAGTACAGTTGCAACTGATCTTTTACCTCTGGAGCTGATAACCCGTTTAAGTTTGGGCGGTGGTGAGATATCCCAAGGAGTTACGATCTTTTCCAAAGCTGCCCTGCTAGTACTAGCAACCGGTTCTTCAGCTGCACTACTTGTGCGGGCAACTGGTTCTTCTACTTCTCGTCCTGAAAGAGCAGATTCTTCATCCGGATGATTTTCAAATGTTTGAGCGATAAAATCAACCTCCTGAAACATATTTTTGTCGAATGGATAAATGCCAGTGCATTTGAATCCATTTATTGCGATTTGTGCTGTTTGGACTTTAAGGTAGGCCTTCGAAAAAAGTTCAATAACATCAAACTGTGTTATTTTTCGGCCCTGGTCTCGCATAAATCGCCTAATTTTACCGTTATAATACGTCTTCAGAGGTCCCATAAATGTTCTATCGAGCGTTTGCATTTTGTGAGTACAGTGCGGTGGCAAAGATATAATAATAACACCATTTTTGCGAGCCTTTTCCAGAACCTCAATATTTCGGGTATGACTGTAATGACCGTCTAAAATGAGTAGCGAAGGGTTCTCCTTTGAAGGGTTTGTGAACCGCAAGAAATGGTCAAACCACTTCGTAAATATCGGGATTTGTATCCAACCCGAAATGTGGCAGGCAGAATCCGAGCCAGGAGGAGCATGTTTCATTAAAACCGGAGAATGGTTCTTTTTGAGAAAAATAAAGTACGGCGGAACAAATGAACCGCCTGCGCTCATGCAGCTGACAACCGTTATAAGAGAGCCTCTGTCTGCAGACGCCATACAACCTATTTGCCTTTTTCCTTTCGCTGCTAAAATTTTGGGTTGCCTACTTTGTGCAATGGACACTCCTGTCTCATCTACGTTCCAAATACTAGTTGGGGAAAATTTATGTTTTTCGTACTCTTGCTCGAGTAAGCTATAAAATGTGCTCACATTTTCAGATTTAAAGCCTTTTGCCCTATCGATTGAGGTTCCGGTTGGAGTCCTGATACTAATCTCTGATTTGTGCCTTTTAAGAAATGCATACAACCAATCTTTTCCTGCGCATTCTTTCATTACTGAAAATGGGCAAGCTATGTTGTTTCTTTTTGCCACTTGGAATGCTAGTGATCGAATGTCACCGCGAGTTAGACCCCAAAAGCGTGATTCCATTTCTCGGATGTATCTTACCAGCCCCAATTCCACTTCCAGGCTAAAAACAGGCTTACGTCCCAAAGGCGTGGCTAAAATATCGCTAATAGATTTATCACTGCGAGCGGATCTTTGTAGTGTTGCAAATGGAACTCGAAATATCTTCGACGCCAAAAGTATACCCATTTCTCCTCCTCGGACTGCTAGAATAGCCCTTCTCATTCCTTCCGCATCCCATTTACGAATCTCCCCCTTTTTTTGGCATGACTGAAATAAATTATAATAATATTTAGTGATTGATAATTTGGTGGGTAATGTGATATGGTATCACTTTACCCAATTTCAACTATATCACATTAGCCGCATTTGGCTTTTAAAATGATCAAGAGATTTTTTTAAAAATGCACTTCACTGAATTAAAAATTCACCCAATATACTGTCAGCTCTATTCACACACAAACAAAATGTATTACTTCAGTTTTTAATTTTGCTCCAATTTTTGCTGAAATAATACATAAAGCTCACACAAAAAAACTGTCGACTGTACACCTTAAACAATTTCAATGCACTGACATACAACGCAATGAGCGCGAGCGCGCCTAAAACTGCAGCACGTGTTCTTTTCCATTGCCGTCATGTTGACAAGAAAATTCTTGTCGAGAATTGATTATTTCGGAAAATATGATAGTATATCACATTTCCACCCATATCACAATACCCGAAGTTACTCTACTGGTTGTCATATGCGTCACAATATATATATATATATATATATATATATATATATATATATATATATATATATATATATATATATATATATTTATTTATTTATTTATTTATATATACATATATATCTGGCGCAAGGCTAATAACCTTGCCCGGAAAAACAAATTATTATGGAAAATTTAACAAGCCCCCGATTTTTAAATAAGGCCAAGGCCCGATCCCGGTTGTAGTGCAGGTGATGATATATATATATATATATATATATATATATATATATATGTATATATATATTGTAGATCTTTCTTTCATCTTTGGAAAACGTCACCGTTTTTGATTGATGGAGTTAAGCCTACAAAAACGTCAAAAAATTGCAGGAGCGCAAATTTGCGCAAAATTTCGCTTACGGATATGATCAATAGACACAGAACATCACAAAACATCAAAAATCTCAAAGACGCTTTTTGATGTTTTTTAAAAAATCTTAGCTAAACACAAAAATCACAAAATTTTAAATTTTCCAATTAGACTTGCACTTCAAACGTCACAATACATTAAAATACGAAACAAACACATTTTTCTATATATTAAATATGATTTTCCATACCTTGATCACTATTATTTATCATGATGTAGTTTTTATTTATACTGTAGCGAGGTTAGGGTTCGCTGGATTAATTATTTTAAAATAAATAAGAGTCGTTAACCCGATTTTGAATTAATATAACACTCTATTAGTCCGTTAATAACAGCCGTTACTTTTTACCGTACACTTAACGATTTTTTGACTTATCGCTTCCGTACTTATCGCATCTTTTACTGCTTATTTCTTACTTCACTGCTTACTGCTTACTTCCTACTTCTTACTCATCTTACTTCTTACTTATCTCCCTGATCTGTGTGCGACGTATTTATAACGTTTCGTTTCCGTCCGTTCCACAACCTCGAATTTTCTACTGTTCATAGTCTCCAGTTTTCCAGTACTTTCAAGAATATTCTAGTACTATGTTTCGGACTTTCGCGAATATTGTAGTACTGATTGTCACACTACCCTCCGCCTAGATTAGTTCGTCCCGAACTAAGTTCACTGGTCTCCTCGGTTAACAAAAAGTCGCCAATCGGTCACGATGCACCACTTTCGTCTTGGTGTTCGGTCTTCGCGGAATCCTATAGACAACGTCGTTAATTCTTGTGAGAATCTTATACGGCCCTTCCCAATGTTGCTGCAACTTCGGAGACCTTTCTTTTTGCCGATGAGGGTTATAAAGTCACACGTTATCCCCTGCATTAAATCCGGATGCGTTGGCTCGAACGTCGTACCTTGTTTTCATCTTGTCACTTGATACCTTGATTTGCTTTCGAACCAAATGATGAATCTCTTCGAGGCGATTTTTCCATTCGGCTACGTAGTCTTCGGTCTTATGTATGGCGTCTGGAGGTATTCCGAATCGCAGATCGGCTGGTAATCGGATCTCTTGTCCAAATATAATTCTTGCTGGAGAATGGCCTGTCGTATCGTGAGTAGCCGATCTATAGCTCATGATAAAGGTTCGTACATATTTGTCCCAATCTCGTTGGTGATCACTAACGACCTTCGATAAATGCTCTTTCATTGTTCGGTTGAACCTTTCGACCATTTCGTCTGACTGCGGATGTAAGGGTGTGGTCCTGGTTTTCCTTACGCCCAGTGCCGCACAGATGCCTTGATCGGAATGAAACTCACAGGCAACTCCATATCTGTTGATCCAATTATTGATAAGCTGCTCAATGACGGATGTTGTTTCTTGGTTTGGAATTGGAAGGACTTCCACCCACTTGCTGAAGTAATCCACGATGACCAACATGTATTTGTTGTTGTCGTTGGTTTTTGGAAATGGTCATGAGATATCAATCGCAATTTGCTCGAAAGGGGAGCCCCCGTTGTGCTGCTTCATAGCGCTCCTTGGTTTTGCTGTTGGTCCTTTGGTCGCAATGCAAGTTGTGCACTTCCTACACCAAGACGCGACGTCATCTTTCATGTGAAGCCAGTAATTTTGAAAGTGTCGTATTAACTCCCAGATGTCCACCGGAGGCCCCGTCGTCCATTTCTGTTAGTACATCCTTCACTTTTGATTGTGGGACTAGAATCTGCATTCGATGGGATTTTCCGTCCGCGGCTTCCCATTTACGCTTAAGAATTCCATCTTCCACCAGCAAGGAATTCCATTGTGCCCAATATGCCTTAAATGTTCCACTCTTGTCGGAAATATTGTTCCAAGTTGGCAGCTCGATCTTTTCTTTGTGTTCCAGGATTAGCGACATATCTTCATCCTGAAGTTGAGCTGCCCGTATAGCATCACTCGTCCACCCATCTAGTACTTCTACTTGTACATTTCGTAGGTCGTACGCCTCTTCTTTCTCTTCCGCTCTATGACAATGTTTACAATCTGGCTTACATGGTCTTCTTGACAGAGCATTAGCGTTATTATGCACCTTCCCTTGACGGTGGGAAATTTGGAAATCGTACGTTTGAAGTCGTTCGATCCATCGAGCTATTTGTCCTTCCGGATTCTTAAAATTTAACAACCATTTCAGGGCGGCATGATCCGTTCGAAGGTGGAATCGACGTCCGTAGAGGTACTTATGGAAATTCTTAGCGGCTTCTACGACAGCCAGCAGTTCCTTTCTTGTTGCGCAGTAGTTTCTCTCTGGCTTAGATAGAACTCGACTATAATATGCGACAACTCCCTCTTTACCATCGACTTCCTGTGACAACACTGCGCCGATTCCTGTGTTACTTCCATCAGTATCCAATATAAATGAGCAATCCGCTCTTGGGAATGCCAATGTTGGAGTCTTACATAACTCGGCCTTCAATGTGTTGAATGCTGCCTCACACTTTTCTGTCCAATTGAATTTCTTGTCTTTACCCGTTAGTTCGTGTAGGGTTCTAGCCACGTTAGCAAAACCTTTAACAAACCGTCGGTAATATGTGGCTAATCCCATAAAGTTTCTCAACTGTTGCTTATCTTCTGGAGTAGGCCACTCTTGGACAGCTGCTATCTTATCAGGATCCATGTGAACTCCTGCAGATGAAACGATGTGTCCCAGGAATTTTACTCTCCTTTTGGAAGAGTTCACATTCCTTCGAATTGAGCTTTAAGTTGGCCTGTCTTAGTCCTTCGAAGACGGAGCGCAGATTATTGATGTGTTCTGGTAAATTCCTTCCAACAACGATGATATCGTCCAAGTACACAGGACACCTCTTCCATGTAAGTCCCCGTAGAACACTTTCCATTAATCGTTCAAACGTTGCTGGAGCATTACACAATCCAAAAGGCATCACGTTGAATTGATAAAGTCCGTTTCCGGTGGTAAACGCTGTCTTCTTGTCCTCTTCCTTCACTTCCACTTGCCAGTAACCGCTCTTTAGGTCCAATGTTGAAAACCACTGAGCTCCAGAAAGGGTATCTAGTGTGTCGTCGATTCGAGGAAGTGGGTAACTGCCTTTCTTCGTAACGTCGTTTAACCGGCGGTAGTCGACACAAAATCTAGTTGTCCCATCCTTCTCGAATCATGTTGCCTACTTCTGATTTTTTGGCCAACGGTAGTCGACGAGGTGGCTACCTCACCCGTGTCAATGCGATGTTTAACTATACCGCTGCGTCCGAATTTATCATTTCCTGTCACAAAAACATCAGAAAAATCGTTCAGGAGTGATTTAACGCTTGCCTTTTCTCTATCTGTTGATCTGATTTTCTGGGACATCAACCTATTGACCACAGAGGATGCACCAGAGGGCTGTCGAATTGAATGGTCCTCTCCCCTTGTCTGAATTGAGTTTATCATTGACACGGGTACACATTCTGCGATTACCTCTCCTTTTCTTATTGCGATCGGCTCCTTGGACGCATTTAGTAGTCTCCTCTTATGATTAGCGCATGAACAACAATTCTCAATTGATGTTTCATTCATTCGTCGACGTTTCCTACAGTCAACAGAGATGTGGTCGACTTCGCGACATGCCCAACACTTCATATCTGGTCTCGGGGTTCTCCGTTGTACATGCCCGATTCTTTGGCAGCAACATTCCTCGACGGACGTTTCTCGGACTCTATATGTACTCCTGGTAGCCAGTTTAGCAGATTCATATGCCAATGCAAACTCCAGTATTTCATTAGTCGTCTTCTTTCCTGTCAAACGAACGGCTTGTTGCAAGTCCCGATCTTGGAGTGTATTTATAAATGCATCCATTGCTACCTAGTTCAGAAATTCTTTAGTCATATTTGTATAAGCCAAGTTTGCCAATCGCTCAATGTCTGCATGCAACTGTTGAAGATTTTCTCCCGGTTTCTGCGTTCTGCTACGCAGTTGCATGCGGTAGACCTGCTGCATGTGGTTGTCGCCATACCTAGCTTCAAGGCCGTCTCTTATCGCTTGGAAATCTGTTTGCTTCTCTGCTGGTATGGTTTGTAGCAATTCTGCAGCCGCCCCGCGGAGTGACAAGATTAGCGATGTTGACTTTTGCTCATCCGACCACTTATTATAATTGGCCGCGGCGTCAAACTGACGTATAAATACGGAGAAGGGTCCCGTTCCATCGAAGATTGGCGGTTGCATCCTTGTATCTTTGTAGTCATGTTGATTGCTAGGCGATGTCTTATTTCTCTCAACACACTCAAGTCTCTTTCGATTCGCGTTATTTCATCGGTGACTTTTAGATCCAGATTTTCTACTTCGTTTCGAATTTCTTCCTTAAAGTGTTGAAAATTACATTTCATCCACTGAGTTTGGGCATCCAACTTTGCATTTTGGGCGTCGAATTTTGAATTTACGGTGTCGAATTTTATCATCATCATCCTGAACATCTCCGAAATGTCCAACTGTAGCGAACTCTTCTCCGTTACATTGGCACCATCTTGACTCGCTGTTTCTTCTCCATCCGGGCAGTCTGGCGCAATCGGAAAAACATATGTGTCAACATCAATACCCTCTTCCTCCATTGCTGCTTGTAGACGCTGTCGAAGAATTTCCTTCTGTCTTCTGCTATCCAGATTCCGGTACTCAAGTTCCTTCTTCAACTCAGGAACGCGAAGATCCTCCAAATGTCGATCTGACATTGTCCCAACACACTTTTAAAAACTTATTTACTTCACCAATAATTAATCCCACTTCTGACACCAATTGTAGCGAGCTTAGGGTTCGCTGGATTAATTCGTTTTCATAAATAAGAGCCGTTAAATCGATTTTGAATTAATGTAACACTTTATTAGTCCATTAATAACAACCGTTACTTTTACCGTACCCATAACGTTTTCTTGACTTATCGCTTCCGTACTTTTCGCGTCTTTTACTGCTTACTTCTTACTTCTTACTTATCGCGTATTTGACTGCTGCCTTCTTACTTCTTACTTACTTCCATGATCTGTGTGCGACGTATTTATACCGTTTCCTCATTCTGATTCGGCGTTTCGTTTCCGTCCGTTCTATAGCCTCGAATTTTCTACTGTTCATAGTCTCTAGTTTTCCAGTACTTTCTAGAATATTCTAGTACTGATTGCCATATGCGTCACAATACTAATAGATTTGATGCACTGTAATACATAAAAGAAATACTAAATTTTTAATAAAAAAAGCGAGAAATAGTGAAAAAAAATAGTGATTCCGGTTTTCTTTGATTTGCCTGGAAAAAATAATAGAAATATATTAGTTTTTTGTTTGTGTTGTGTGAAGAATTAATTTACAGTAAAAGTGTTTCATATCCTTTTAATACTTTAGTTAATACTTTAGCATCTTCGTCCCATGGAATTGACTAGTTTGGTACAAGTCGCGGCTGGTATAGAGTACTATCCATCTTTTATTTTTGACCAAAGTTCTTCCTTATTTTGGGCAGCCTCCGATCTTGCGCTTAAGAATTAACCATAGGTGTTCTATCGGGTTAAGATCAGGGGACTGCGATGGCCATTCCATAACATCGACTTTGTTTTGAAGAAACCATTCTTTAGCCAATTTTGAGGTGTGCTTGGGGTCATTATCCTGCTCCCATTTAATAGGCATGCCCTCTTCAGAAAATGGTAGCATAACGGTGTTTAAGATTTCTACATAATCTTTAGCACACATTTTGTCCTTTATAAGAAAAATTGGACCAACACCAGATGCTGAAAAGCACCCCCAAATCATTAAATTGCCACCACCATGTTTCACTGTCTTTTTCGTATACTTTGGATCGAATTCTAAGTTCATTGGTCGTCTGACGTACATTTTTCCATCGGAACCAAACAAATTAATCTTGGTTTCATCCGACCATAAGATGTTATTCCAATTCGCACAGTGGAGGTGTTTTTTGGCAAAAATGAGTCTCTGCTTTATATTTTTCTTGTACAAGTATGGAACTTTTCTGGGAGTTCTTCCAGGAAGACCCACTGTAGTCTGTTTCTAATTGTACGACTCGTACAAGGTGCGTTTAAGTCAGTTTTTAATTCCGTTGAAGAAAAAATGGCTTGTTCTTGGATAGTCGGATTGGCAGTTTGTCGAATCGTGAGGTTGTTTTTCTTTTTCTGCCTCTGGTTTCCATTTTGGGACCTGAATGAAGAGCTGTGAATATTTTTTTCTTAGAGCACTTCATTAGCTTAGCTATTTCATCCATTGTTTTCCCGTCATTTCTTAATTTTTTTATCAATTCACGACCGAAACTAGTGCAATGTACTCCACGACCCACTTTCACAAAATTTTATTTTTACTGTTTTTTTTTTTTTTTTTTTTTTTTTTCTAACAAACACTAAAACCCAAGTCTAACAAATTTACGAAGATTTCAATAAAGACGAACCAGTAGTTTACTTCACAATCACGATTGAAGACTGTGGTGATGGTTTGTTTCTATTATTTTTTCCAGACAAAATATCCCTTTCGCTTGCATTTTTTACTACTAGGCAAAAACAAAAAAACTGATAAGAGCACCATATTAAAGTACTGTTAGGTACGATTCGGGTATAGAATTGGTGTCGAAGAAAAACCAAATTGCACGCAGTTACTGATTGTTGATCGTTATCTAAACCATTGTTTCTATTATTTTTTCCACCACTGTATATCATCTTGATTGTATTGGGTTGTACCACATGAAATGTCCGATTTCATACTAAACATTTAAATACGATTTGTTACAATTTTTTCTCTCGTTTAAGTACTGTAAACAAAAATTGTGCATATATCATCTTGATTGTATTGGCTTGTACCACATGAAATGTCCGATTTTATAGTAAAAATATGTGACAAGCACGTTCTTTGGACATTTTCATAAAACTTTTCCGACCACCCATGTACATTAATGATTTATTCAATCCACCACTTCTCCCATATTTCTGGCAACATACGATTTTCGTGTCTAAAAATCTGGTCATTTTTTGAGGAGATCCACAACTCGATTCTTTTTTTTCTTCTTCATAAAAACAAGTCCAGGAGTAAACCAGGTCGTGTGCCATTAATCGAAAGTAAGAAGAACCAATCTCTGGAGAATATGGCAGGTGGGGTGCACAACAGCTTCGTTCCACTGGATCGAAGGTCGATTCAGTCGGGTTTAGTAGTCCACAATATTCTACGTAAGGTTGATGCCACAAAAATATAATATTGGGTTGTACCAAATAAAATGTCCGATTTTATCGTAAACATTTAAAAGCCAATAATATTTTTCCGTACATTTTTATTCAATCAAAATATGATCCGTTGACATCTATGACATTATTTCAACATGATACAAAGTCAAATATTCCTTTTTCGTTGGAGTGCTGACTTTTTGAGGCAATGAAATCTTCAAAGGCTTTTATGACCTCTGCTCGGTTCCGGATGACCTTCTGCCGGCAAAATGAATCCAAATTGCGGAAAAGATGGTAGTCATCATCATCATCATCATCATCGGCACTACAACCGGGATCCGGTCTTGGCCTTATTTACCAAATCTCTCCACCGGTCCCGATTTCGAGCCAATGTCATCCAGTTTGGCACTCTCAGGCTCTGGGCGTCCTGGTCTACGCCATCCCTCCATCGCAGACAAGATCTGCCGCGCTGTCGCCTTCCATACATCCTGTCACAAAGGACTTGTGGCATTTCTAACAGATACACACACTATATGCCAGCAAATAGTGAAGAACACCGAAAGGAAATTCGAATAAGCAAAAGCATCAGAGCCATATACCATAGCGATAACATAACAATTCCACATCAGTAGAGTGTACTTGACTTTAGAAATCGAATTCGTACACGCGACAGCGGCCTGATGCGTTGAGCTTTGGTTCTATATTTTAGTGATTCTAACCGTGATAGCGTCGGTTCGAATCACACGCTCTTCACTATCGTCGCAAACGTTATAGACTTTCCAGCTCATTCGAGCTAGGTATCCCGCCCACTGGAGTCTACCGAGCTTGATTTTTCTTACAACATTAGCTTCCAGGTAGATCGCGTACAACTCATGGTTGTAGCGTCTCCGGAATCACCCTTCCTCACATACGGGGCCAACAATTCTCCTTAAGGCCTTCCTCTCGAACGCGGCTAGGAGTTCAGAGTGGCTTTTATTGAGCACACACGTCTCGGATCCAAACATGAGTACTGGTAAGACCCCGGTCTTGTACAGTAGAGGCTTGGATGTCCTGGATAAATTTCAGGATTTAAAGAGCCTTGATAGACCATAGTAGACTTTATTGGATTTGATCAGCCGTTCGCGTATTTCTTCTTCCATATTGTTGTCGGCTGATACTATTGACCCAAGGTAATTAAAGGATTGCACTACTTCAAATTCCTGCTCCACTACCCTGATAGTTTGACCAACGTTAGGTCTTCTCTTCGCAGAAGTTGCCACCATGTACTTAGTTTTTCCCTCATTAATGTGCAGTCCCTGTTTTTGTGCCGCCTGCTCGATATGGGTGAAAGAGTCCTGTACAGCCGAATGGGATCTACCGATGATGTCGACGTCATCAACGTAGGCAAGTATCTGGTTGGACTTGGTGACAATAGTCTCTCTAGTTGTAGCGTCAGACACACGGATTGCTTTCTTCAACGCCAGGCTGAAGACGAGACAGGCCAAACTTTCCCCTTGTCGGAGTCCATTAAAGATGTTTATTGGTTTGGACAGCAATCCCGCTATTTTTACTTGACTAGTTACGTTGGTCATGGTCAACCTACAAAGTCGTATCAATTTGTTTGGGATGCCGAACTCTCTCATGGCATTATATAGTTCTGCCCTGGCTATACTGTAGTAGGCGGCCTTAAAGTCTATAAATAGATGATATAATGGAATCTTAAATCCCTCACATTTTTCCATCGCCTGCCTTAGGGTGAACATCTGATCAATCGCTGTTTTGCCTGGGATGAAGCCACACTGATATTGACCAATGATGGCTTTAGCGTATGGGGCTATCCGATCTTGTAGGACAGTGGAGAGTATCTTATAGGCGGTACTCAACAATGTTATACCCCTATAGCTGCTGCACACTGTGATATCTTCCTTCGCATGTATGGGGCAAACTATATTCCACGATGCCAATTTTCTGGCATCTCCTCTCGCTCCCATACGCGCACCACGATCTCATGAGTTGTGTGATGTAACGCTGTCCCTTCTCTTTTGATCAGCTCAGCTAGTATTTGATTTAAGCTGTCTTATGGCTTTTAATGTTTCCTCAATGCTTGGTGGCGGCAGCATTTGTTCTTGATCCTGCATTGGTGGAGCCTCCAATTCTTCTGTGAGCTGACCATTTAGCAATTCATTGAAGTGCACTTCCTATCGCTCCAGAATGCCTTGACGATCGGTGGTTAGATTACCCTCTTTATCCTTGCAGTAAGTGCAGTGTGGTGTGTACTGCGTCATACTGCGGGTTATTTGGTAGAACTTACGCGCCTGGTGCGGACCTCGCTCTCTACTTTTCTCTATTTCACTGACAAGGCTTTTTTTCCCAGGCACTTTTCTTTTGTCTGTGAAGCCTTTTTTTCAGATCTTCTGAGCTCTTTGTATTCCTCCTCGCGTACCCGCGTCCTTTGAGACTGCTGCATTGCCCGGTATGCAGCATTCTTACGTTCAGTTGCTAGTTTGCACTCATCATCAAACCAGTCGTTCCGATCTCTACGACTACTGTCTAAGATGGAGTCAGGAGAGTACGGTGGATGCGGAAGAATTTCAAATGGGGTCTAGCATTGCCATGGAAAAGGATCGGGTCGTGCCTATTGACCAACGCAGGTTGCTTTTCAGCCAATTTGGAATGCAATATGTCGATTTCCTCACAATATTTGATAGCGTTTATCGTTTGTCCTGGTTGAAGTAATGAAAATTGGATTGGTCCTTTCCATGTCCACCAAATTGTCACCATAACCTTTTTTGGGTGAAGATCGGGCTTGGGGTGTGTTCTGGTTTTTCACCTGCATCCGACTACTGCCCAGGTCTTTTACGGCTGTCATACAGAATCCACTTTTCATCACAGGTGACTCTCCGGTGCAAAAACGGTTAAGCTTGATTTCTTAATCTAAGCGATGTGCAGATTTCCAGGCGCCGTAGTTTTTGGTACTCGCTCGGTTCATGGGGTACTTATCGAGTTTCTTTACTTTTCCTATGAGAGAATTGTCATTGAGGATACTCCCATGCTTTGTGCAATCTCCCGCACCGATTTCGTTTGGTCCGCATCCACCGTTGCTTATAAAAGATCGTCGTCAACTAACGTTCCCGGATTCCCACGTGGTTCATTTTCGTGGCTGAAATCTCCCGAACGGAGCTTCCCAAATCAAAGTCGTATAGTGCGTTCATTTACCGCTACATTCTCAAATACGTCTTTAAAGCTTTTCATTGCCAATGCTTTATGTCCCATTTTAAATTCATAAAAGAAGAGGGTTCGAATTTGAACTGCCAACAGTATGGTAAACAATTCCTAGAAAAAATATAACTGTACTTGTAATGAGCCCTAAAATTCTCACACATCAAGCACACGTACCATTTTACTTTATAAAAAAAGAGAATTTAACATTCTGGCACAGATGTTCACTCGAGAATTTCTTATTTTCGATTGAAAATCGGACATTTACTGTGGTACAACCTAATACTAAGTTGTTCGGCCGGTCGGGAACGTGACTCAAGCCATCATCGATAATGTCCTCATCTTTTGTCCTACAATATCATCGTTTGTGATTAATTTTTCATATCATTACCATCATCATCATCATCATCGGCACTACAACCGGGATCCGGTCTTGGCTTTATTTAACAATTATGAGGCTTGTTAAATTTTTCATAAAAAATTGTTTTTCCGGGCAAGGTTATTAGCCTTGCCATATTCTTACCACATTGTTCAAAAATAGCTTGATTTCATTCCATTTTAGTAGCAATGTACAAGTGAAAATTCGGTTAATTATTTTTTTTTCGCTCAGCTGGTAAAGCGAATCGAATTTGTATTTGTTACCAGCTTTACGATCTTTTTGTAGTCAGCATAACGATCTATATATGTAATAGCTTACACATCGGTCATCGTGAACCTTATTCACAATTCCAAACATTTTATTCAGTCATAAACCGATCATAGGGAGCAGCACCCATTTTGAGAACAAAAGCGATCGAACGATTTGCTAGCGGTTTGGCTGTGATACAGTACCTTCTCACTATCTTTTCATACGCCTGTGCCGCACTCTTCCTTTTATCATGTCTAAATTGAAACATATACGAGGATGGGCTGAAAAGTTTCCGACCCAACAAAGATACAAGACATTTTTTGTCTCCTTGTACTCTACACACTTCTCCCAGCGATGATCCCATCAGTCTAACCCGTCCACATAGTACTCGACGTTTTTCTCTGCAAAATAACTGTTTACGAAGGTGATTGCCTCCTCATTTGACGAAAATCTCTGTCCTCCGAGCGCAATTTTGAGATTAGGGAACAAAAAGAGTCTCTTGGGGCTAGATCTGGCGAGTAAGGCGGATGGTCAAGCAGTTCAAACCGTAATTCGTGGATGTTCGCCATGGTAACCGCTGAGGTGTGAGACGGCGCGTTGTCTTGGTGAAACAGGATTTTCTTTTTCTGCAAATGTGCCCGTTTTCTTACAATTTCTGCCTTCAGTTGGTCAAGGAATGATGCGTAGTATGCTCCTGTAATGGTTTTTCCTTTTTGAAGATAACTCCATGACTATCCCAAAAAACAGTCACCATCACTTTCCCTGCCGAAAAAACAGTTTTTGCTTTTTTGGAGCCGATTCCCCCTTTGCAGTCCACTGTTTTGACTGAATTTTTGTTTCGGGCGTATAATGGGTTATCCAAGTTTCATCGACAGTAATTAATCGGCGCCAAAACTCGGATTTATTGCGTCTAAACTGCGCCAAGGGAGCGCCTTGGAAATGTTCACTCGAACATATATATCAATGGAGATTATCTAACCGAGTAGAATTCAATGCCTTAAAACCTGAGTGTTGCCTCTTGCCGTCAAAGGCGAACCCCAAAGTAAATATACTGTCGATGAACGGGACTTGAATCGATGAAGCCAAGGAACTATCAATCCTCGGCACTCGAATTAATTCGACTCTTAATTGAAGCGACCACATATTTGAAGCTGCCAAAAATGCAGTCAAATGTATGGGGTTCCTTATGAGATGCAAAAGATGCTTCACTCTTTCCGACCTGGCCACTTTTTACAAGGCGTATATTCGTCCCAAAATGGAGTTCAACTCTCACATTTGGTCATGGACATCCAAAACCGCACTACACATGGTCGACAGGATGCAAAAACGAGCAGAGAAACTTATTGGGGACGCAGCTGTGAGTCGTTTAATTCCGTCATTAGAACATAAGCGCAAAGTACCATGCCTATCTCTTTTCTATAGGTATTATTACGGTCGATGCTCCACTAAACTTGCTGAATGTGTTCCGCCCCTACAGACATTTGCCCGCGATACCCGTCAGTCTGTGAATGTATAGCGTTTTGCGTCGATACTGAAGAACATGTGATTCGAACTGACGCTATGACGGCTAGAATCACTAAAAATTGAACCAATGCTCAACACATCAGGCCACTGCCGCGTGTACGAATTCAAATTCTAAACTCAAGTACTCAACTGATAGGGAATTGCTATGTTATTGCTTGGTTCACGGCTGATGTATTTTCTTGTTCGATTTTCTTTCGGTGTTCTTCACTATTTGTTTGTATATTGTGTGTGTATCTGTAAGAAACGCCACAAATGCGCATCAATTCATGTTGAAAGTGAACTTCAGGCAAATAAACATAGAGAGGCATTCTTTAGCCGAACCATACGAATGTGGATTGCTTTACCTGATCATGTGTTTCCTCATCGTTGTGATGTCCAGGCATTCAAGACCAATATAAATCGACATATCCTTTCCTTATCCCCTTCGTCTCCATCCTCTCCATCCTCTCGCACTGTGCTCTGGCATTTAAGGGCACTTCAGAATCCCGTTTTGTGCGCGCGTTATTAAAAAAAAGAAAAAAAAAATTGGGATTATTCAGTTTTTGATTGCCTTCTATGGTTTTCACCTTTTCAAGGTAGTTGATAAATATATTATACCATCCCAAATTACGGACGCAATAACCTGGGATTTTTGAGTTTTTGATCACCTTGGTTGGATTTGATCTTTCATTTTCCCAAGAATTGACTGCCGATTTGATTTTGGACATCCTGGGCATCGATCCGCTAATGTTTTATTCTTTGCCACCTATAGCATGAAAATATTCTCTTTAATTCGTTTAAATAAGTCCAAACAGCGCCCTGAATCAATAACAGGTTGTGTTGTTTTTTAGTCATTTATGAGCAAACAAGAACCTATTTCGAACAAAGCCCAGTTGTCGTGCAATATAAGGTATACAAGTTGTATTGATGTGTGTACAATGTCACCTATTTCCCTCACTTTCACTTCACGATCGTTTGAAATGATTTTGTTTATGTTGTCCAATGTAACAATTTTATTAGCTGCCTAGAGTGTTTAACATTGCTTGTGTCTGTACGGCCAAGTCTGAGTTCAGCAAATTAGTGGCAAATAGTAGCATTTGACTTTTAAGTGGATTCCTTTTACTACTTAACTTCTCAAGCTTCGCCCTTGTTGGCTTCGTTCGCCGACCTCTCACTCACATAAATTGCTATCGTCTATTATTGAAGGAGTGTCACGGATCCCGTTAAGGGATTATATATTAAGTTTGGAGCCCTAAAAAGGTTTTTTTTTCATTTTTTTATGAGCTCGTTTTTAAATAATCATAAACAAATAATATATGAAGCGATTAAGCAACTCTTCAGAAAGATGAACAAATCTTTTTATTGCCATACATTTGCAACATGGCGGCTGGCTAAAAACATTTAAAAAAATACCTCCGTGACACAGTAGAAGTCCTTTGAATCACCATCTGGAAGCATAGAACATTTTTTTTCACATGATCACACATGATCTTAGTTTAGAACTTTTTATCGCAGACTACTGATTCTTTAAACAAAAAATTGCGTTTTCCACGAAAAAAATCGAATTAAATTGTTTACAGTTTTCTTTTATTTACCGATCGATAGTGTGTACTTCATTAGATTATCGAATCAAGAAGCTACAGTTAAAATTTCAAGTCAATCGGCTGAAAACTCTTCGAGTTCTGTTGCATGCCGATTTCAAAAAATGGTTTCGAGAAAAACCCATTTAAAGTTTAAAAACGCTGTAACTTTTCGAAATCATAATAATATGGTCCATAATATTTTTTTTACCTTTATTCTGCTATCCCGGCACCGTATAATTGCCCTTCCAATGTCGTATTCTGGTCCTACAGCTCTTGTCTCGCCGATGTAAGGTTGCGTCTAGCCGTTCTCTCAATCTCGGAATTGGAGCGCTCAGCGGCCTTGATGCGATTGTCGTCCGATTCCATGCAAAAGTCGAATAAGATACGTCCAACCGGTCTGCCTAATGCATCGTAATAGAACATAAGTCTGTTGGCCCGTTGTTGAAAGTGATGGCGGCGATATCAGTTATCAAGCGCGGTCTTTCCACTTGACACTGTTTTCGGTGCGATGGTCCATACAACCGCGTTGAATGATTCGTTTTGATTTTGGGTGTATCCACCCAAGCAACGTGAAAGAAGATCGTCAGAGGTTAATTCTTCGTAAATCGGCTTGATTGCTTTAACAACATCTTTATGCAAAGGAAGCTTATGCTTATAAATAGGAAGAATACCTAATGCTTCACTCTGTTGCCAAGAGCACCAAGAATCGACTACGACTGGGTACATATCGTGTGTCGGTTTTTCATCTGTGGATATTTTTTGGTAGAGAGTTGTCCATATATCAGTTCGCATTTTTTTAAGGGGTCCAGTATTGCGTCTAATAGGATATCCGTAAAAAATAGTAAGTTCATAAATGAGCTTACCCGTCAATTTACCGCGGCATTTGGTATTTTTTTTCACGTTGCATAGGCGAGTACCTATCCTCTTTTAAACATGGCCAATATACTCTTTTTTAGCAACATATCCACACGGATTGGCGTCAACAATTTCTTTATAAGTTTTCGAGTCCCCATCGCCAATGTATTTGGCGTATTTCACATTATGAAGTAATTCGGACCGCTGGAACATGTCAACGACGGCGTCGACCTTGATCTTACCCGCTGGACCCTTATGATTTGTTTGGCAATGGAATTCATGGTCAGCAAGACCTTCTTCATATTCTGCAGTCCCCTCTTTTTTCTTCCAATATTCACACACTTTACAATATTTTGATTTGACACAAATATCCAACACTACACCGATACTTTCTTTCCCTATCCACTTCCTCTCCTTCCGCTCGCACTAGGCTCTGACATTTAAGGGTACTCCAAAATCCCCTTTTGTGTCCGCGTTAGTGTAAAAAAAAAAAACTTTCTAGTATACCAACCAATTAGCTTAAAGAGCCCGAAAGAGAAGAAAAACTTCGCTTTCTCCACGAACCGTCGCCAGATACTGTAAGCCTATCGCTGTTGTTGTGCTCTATAGACAATACCTTTTCTGTTTCAGCTACACTTTTCAAACATAAAGTCAATGGTGTAGCGCAAGAAGGGCCAATCTGCATCCCAGAAATGCTTTCTAAAACTTACTTTGTGATTTCTGTTGAAATATTTAATTACAGCATCTATACAAAACATATTCGGTACTACTCCGTTATCGTTCCTTGTCTTGTGCAGTCTCCTTCCACGCTTGACCATCCGATCCGATTCCTCAACGTCAAACCTAACATTGTCCTCCCATCTTCGTCGTGGCCGTCCTACCGGTCTCTTTCCCGTTCTACGCACATTTCTATCGTTGCCCATTCGCGCCACATGTCCAAAAAAAGTAGTTTATTTACACGAAATCTTTAAAACTTCAGGTACATACTTCCGATAATGATATAGAGAAAAACATCATAAAGTTACAACCGCATCGGTCAATAAGTTTTAAAGTTACAGCAGGAGCTGTTTAAAAAAAAATACGGTGTCGACACAATCGCGTTTAAACTTTTAAAACAATATTCTAATCTCATAAAATCTTTTTTTTTATTATTATTTAAAAAAACTATTTGTAACGCTTTATTCAGATTGCCCCCTTTTACATGAGAAGCCTCGAGGGAAGTATTAAGTGAAAAGGGCCTGTGGCGGTTCCACCAAACGCCACTGTCTACTTGCCAAATTAACCCCCATCTTCCCGTGCTGAAGCTCCTCAAACTCCATCGTTTTCCACTAATTTAATTGCATTAGCACCTGTAAATGCTTCACGCAACAAGGTTATCTAACGTATAACCTAAAAGCTCCTGGAAGAGAATTCTTACCTTTCATTTTTTTTTTTTATATATTAGACCCGGGAGAGGCGAACCTAAAACACCAAGTGGGCGCGCCGAGATACCATCATATAACTGTTACAGTTCTTTTTGAACAGTTGCAGGTTGTAACGCTCCGGGAACATTCGCGTGGGAAGGGAATTCCACAGCTTCCCCGCTCTGTAACAGAACGAGTTCTGATGCAGGAATGTTCGCGCCGTCGGGTGATGAACCACAAACGGGTGTGATCCGTCGGATTGTCTTCATGCATCAATTCGCATTCAAAATTCCCTACAAAATCCAAAACCTATTCAGCACCTTCGGTTGCCAGGCAAACTCCAGCCTCCCCATATTTGCACTTTAATCACCAGCATACCTGAAACATTTCCCTTCTCAAGGGCAATTAATGCTTTCAACGCATTATCTAGGAATTCCTGTAAAGAATTTCTCCCACAAGGGCATACATGCATGCATCAATGCATCTCTGCATTAGCGACCAAGAACCGAATTCTCATTTAGTGTAAATACTCACACTAGAATTCGACCCTTGAGTTGCCTTAGATGCCATATACAATTGGCATAGATGTTATACAAACCGTCATTGTGTAACCATCTAAATTGCTTCGCAATGACTTGCAGCTATTGATACAACTGCAAGCACTTTACCCCGAAATGCTCCTTTCTTTGAATCTCCAAACAATCATCATTTCCGCGCATAGCCGTCGGATTGAATTCAATAGCATCAACAAATGCAAATCCAATTTCTTACCACGACCAAAGATTCGATATATAAATTGTATGATGTGTCCCAAATGCATTTCGCACCTAATGAGTTGCAGCTTATTTATTTAGCCGACCCTCATTACAGACCGATGTCTTAGGTCGCTTCACTCTTTGTTCTTTTCCCCTCGTTTCAGGTTTCGTTTATCCTTTGCTCAAACGCATCGATAAACACTGTGATCTATACGATCACCCATGCATGCATACCACCATGATCTTCTCTATGAGATCCGGTTACCTACCCCAAAGAGAGACTTCACGTTTCTCTTGTAATAGGAAACGCGCCTCTTAATCAAGAGAGCATGCACCACTGGCCGAATTTCCCTTACTAGCGAATTCACATCGCTGAGTCTTATTCCAACCCCCGATCGCGACGGTAGGTTTTTCTCCCGCTCCCCGTGGCGGCGGGGACGCGTTCAAGCAAAGTCGAGCGATTTTTATCCCCCCAGGTGCGTGCCGTTATTTTAGTGTTGTGTCAAAACTGTCCATAAATAAAAAACAAAGACCTTAAGGGGGGAACCTCATGTAAACAGCCTGTTTTTTAGGAATATTTTTTTTTTTAATGTAATGCGTAGATTAATTTGCAATTTAAGGCACAATTTTGTTACGTTATAATACTTAAAGAAAATATTTTTTTAAGACTAATCGTTAACAATAAAACGGTGCAATGGCGGCTTGAAAATGCGCCGTGCAGCATACAGGTCACAAAAATGATCTGAAACAAAAAATACAAAATGGGTTCTTTAGTTTATGCAAAAACGCTCAGCATGACGTTCCCCTTTTATTAAAATTTGCAAAAATGACGAAGTTTTGAAAAAAAGAGGATTTTCTTTTATAAACAATTGTCAATAACAATGTTTTAAATAAAAAAATAAAAAATCGGAGCTCGTCACGCTGAGGCCAAATATCTATAGAATTTCTATACCAAACTTCATAAAGATCGAATGATTAGTTTTTGAGCTACGTTGCACGGCGTGCGAAATTTTGCGTTTCGAGAAAAACGCGTTTAAAGTTTGAGTAATAGAAGAATCGTGAAAAAATTCGTAATTCTGTCTAACTTACCGCAGTTTTTTGCTAATCTGCGATTCCAGGGCAATAGAGTAGACCTTCCTCTTCTTCAAACTGTTCTAACTGAGCCGTTTTTTCCTGTTGTCGAAAAGCAACAGCCTCTTTGGTGGCATCAAGCCCAATTAGACAGTTTACTTTCTTTTGAAAATAAAGTACAAGGAGGTCTCGGATCACTTTCTAACTTTTTTTCTCGTATTCTTGAGGAAATTTCCTATCAATTTAGGCAAAACAAAAAATGGCTAAACAATTTCATTTTACATGAGGTTCCCCTCTTAAGTCAGCAATAAGTGTACATTTAAAGTTTAAGTTGTTTTCCCGACTTTCAATAACTAACATTAACAATAAAAAAAACAACCTTTTACACAAATCCTAACAAGTGTTTAATTTTCCGTGCTGCAGTTCCTGGGTGTGTTTTCCTCATTGTTCTTGGTGATTGTGTTTTTGTATTCAGCGGTATTTGTGATGGGGTAGAGAAGTGAACCCCGTGCCGTACGCCGACGCAATCGACTATCTACCCCACAGGCCAATCTGACAGTTTGGCCCGTTTTGCCTAACTTTTTCTTGCTCTGTTATAAATAAAGGGCCAATCTGCAGTTTGGCACTTCTGTAAAAAAAAGTCAGATTGGCCCTTTTTGCGCTACACCATCGAAGTGCGCACGCATTCGTTGGCAATCTCAATTATTATTATTATTATTTATTGGCCTGTAGGAACCCCGAAGTTCATGACATCACCGATTCGACTCCACCATCGTTCCCTGTCCTGTGCACTCTCCTTCCACGCTTGACCATTCGATCCGACCTCCTCAAGGCCAAACCTATCATTGTCCTCCCATCTCCGTCGCGGGCGTCCGGCCGGTTTCTTTCCCGATGGTCCACCGTCAAGAATTCTACACACGGTCCTATCGTTGCCCATTCGCGCCACATGTCCGGCCCATCTTAATCTTCGCGACTTGATTATTCTCACTATTGTAGGAGTTTCCTCCATTGTCCTGCCTCCTCGTCATATTTACCATCAAAGATACCCCTTAAGACTTTATTCTCGAATACGCGGAATTTGTTTTCGTTTTGTGAGAGCTCATGTTTTGCATCCGTATAGGACAATCGGCATGATTATGGTTCTATAAAGACGGAGCTTTATATTACGTAATAGCAGTTTGGATTTCAGCAGTTTACTGACTGCATGCCAACTAGCGTTGCCGGAATACAGTCTTTTGTTAATTTCCATCGACATTTCGTTACTGGCCGTCAGTATCGTACCCAGATATTTAAATTCTTTAACTTTTTCAAATATCTTACCTCTGACGTTTATATGTGTTCCCCGAGTTTCACCTGCTCTCGCCGTAATCATGTATTTTGTTTTGTCTTCATTTATTTCTAGGCCAACCTCTTCTGCCGCTTGCATGATGATTTCACAGTTTTTACTAACAGTTTCTAGATTATTGCCCAGAACGGCGATGTCATCCGCATATGCGACCACTTGTGTCACCCCGTTCAGGGATGATCCGGCCATGTTGTCGTCTTGCAACTTTCTGATGACATACTCGAGCACAAGGTTAAAAAGACACGGTGATAGGCCATCTCCCTGCTTTAGTCCGTCCCGAATTTCAAATGGTTATGAGGGGTGGTTTTCTATTCCAACTCGCCCTTTGTTTTCGTTCATGCAAATTTGAATGAGGGCGGCATATTTTTTCGGGACTCCCAGCTCAACTAGAATATGGTAGAGTCTCTGCCTTGCGACTGAGTCGTAGGCTTTTTTGAAGTCAACGAACAGTTGGTGAACCGTCTCTCCGTATTCCCACTTCTTTTCCAGCAGTTGTCTTATTATGAACATTTGGTCGCTTGTTGACCGGTTCCTACGGAATCCACATTGGTAGTCTCCCAGTATCTCTCCTGCGTACGGTGTGATTCTCGCCAGTATGACATTTGTTAATATTTTGTATGTAGTTGGGGGCAATGATATTCCTCTGTAGTTTTCGCAGTCAGATCTGTCGCCTTTTTTGAAAATGGGAACGTCTATTGATGTTTTCCATTCTTCCGGAGTGGCTTCCTTATCCCATATTCTTTGGATGAGCTGGTGGATCTTTCGAGCGGCTGCCTCTCCTCCATGCTTCACCAGCTCTGCCGGTATGCAGTCGACTCCGGAAGCTTTGTTGTTTTTCAATCGATTTATTGCGTCTACAACTTTGTTGAGAGAGGGTTCTGGGATCTGAGGCTCGGCTGTATGTACGCTTGGTGCGTTTATTTGTGGTTGATGGGTGCGTACATTGAGCAGGTTTTCAAAGTACTGCTTCCATCTTGTCACGATATTGTTTGTTTCTGTGACCAGACAGCCGATTGCGTCTCGAATTATTTTGACTCTCACTCGGTACCCATCTCTAATTGAATTTATGCCGGCATACATACCTCTGATATTCTTTGCTCTAGAATTTTCTAGGAGTTTTTCGATCCGAGTCTTCTCCCATTCGCGTTTTTTGCGTTGGAAGAGTCTCACCATCTCTCTCCGAATCGTCGCGTATCTTTCTGCGTTGACTTCATCATATCGTTCTGAGGCGTTTACGTTCTTCGATCTTCGCCCTGCCCTCATCGTCAAACCAAGGTTTGGACTTAATTGTTTTCTTAAATCCTAAACCGTTTGGGCTGGTAGTTTGATTGTGTCTCTGATCGATGTCCATTTAGTGTCCACACTATTAGCTTCTTCTTCCTCGCTGCTCCCGTTCTTTAGAATGCTAAATCTATTCGTTAGTTCCTCTTGATATTCAGCCCTTTTGCGCAAGTCTTTTAGTTTATCAGTGTCGAAATGTTTGCTCGTCTCCCGTGACTGCCCAAGTGGGATTGCTGCGAGGCGACTCCTAATTTTGCCCATCACTAGAAGATGATCGGAGTCGCAATCTGCAATAGTGGAAATAATCTTATCGTACGTTACTTGAAAAACTGGTTTTGAAAGGTCCATGAAAGCCCAGAACTGTTTAATGCCATTGATTCCAATACCAAGCAAGCCCATTGCAAAAATCATACCTGTTTTGACTTCATATGCACGATCATTAATTAATCGGCAACTGTTTATAGATTGATCGTTGCAGTTCTTGCAGTTTACAATAATTTTGGAGCCGAGTCCGCGCCTGCTCCCTTCTGAAAATGTCACGTCACCTTTGCATTCTCTGCATACCACAACTTGAGAAATAACACTAAAAACAGTCAGAAAATTGATGAAATGGTAACCAAACGATTCATCCACTTCTCTAACACACTTTTCATCACTCATTTTTAGTTTTTTTGCCGACGCCCTAGTACTCCGAATCGTGTTCGATAGAATGACGGTTAGGCGGACGGCTCTTTCCGATTTTACTTCTTGTGCGCATTGAATAGTTTTCTTTAGTACCTTTGTGGCCATCATACACTTTATCACCCGTAATTCAGAACGTTTAAATAAATTATAAAGGCAAACACGTAACCACGACCCGAACTGCAGCGTTCGAAACACGTGCTCTTACAAATGTAAACACGTACTATATAGTCTACGATAGTGTATCTATAGTACACAGCGTCATCTATAACATAGTTTTGAAGTATATTCTCGGCGGTCGATAAATTTTGATATAGAGTAACTTCGGGTGTTGTGATATGGTTGGGAAATGTGATATACTATCATATTTTCCGAAATAATCAATTCTCGCCAAGAATTTTCTTGTCAACATGACGGCAATGGAAAAGAACATGTGCTGCAGTTTTAGGCGCGCTCGCGCTCATTGCGTTGTATGTCAGTGCATTGAAATTGTTTAAGGTGTACAGTCGACAGTTTTTTTGTGTGAGCTTTATGTTATATTTCAGCAAAAATTGGAGCAAAATTAAAAACTGAAGTAATACATTTTGTTTGTGTGTGAATAGAGCTGACAATATATTGGGTGAATTTTTAATTCAGTGAAGTGCATTTTTAAAAAAAATCTCTATATAAAAAAATTCTGTATATCACATTTTAATAAGGGGGGTTACAGAGATTTTTTTATTTTGTTGTAAATAGCTGCAGATTGGCTTACGCTGCAGGGTTCTGAAAACGAAATATAATTCGCAATGTATCAAAGAGCTATAATGAATAGTGCGGCAAAAGCTATGTAATAAAAATTACGAATAATTGTTAGAAAACAAATATCTATATCACATTACCCGAAGTTACTCTATATATATAATGTGATCGATTTTTCCCATGGTGCAATTGATAATAGAAGTGTTTCTTTATAGTAACAACGTTTTTTTATTAATATATACAAAATTTACAATATTATAACTTAAACTAATTGTTGTTCTTACCTATAGTAACAAAGAAACAACATTTAATGTTATTAATTGCACTAATTGAAATAAAATTTCACAAACACGTTTTTGTTCTTCGTCTTTTTTGTGACAGGTGCTCTTCGTGGTTTACATCGAGGTTTTTTGTGGGTTTACATTACTGAGTTTAATTGTACGAGGTTTACATCATGGTTTAGATTACTAAATTTAATTATACTGGGGGTACTTTCCTTACATATATTTGACCGCGAGATTCAAAAAATGCAGCGTCGACGATATAGTCGCAATTTGCTTTTTATTACATCTCAGTTCCTCTAAAAAAAAATTGATTTTGAGAAAATGTTGTGTTTTTTCCATGCTTGGACTTTATTGATTTTAAATCTGTGAATATCAAAATGCGCATGGTGGTGGTTCCATTGACGCCAAAATGCTGCGTGGGGTGACGATACGACACATGTGGAACCTTGGCAACACTCGCTCTCACCGCTCTAACCAGTTCATTGCAACGTCTTGGGCGTTGATGAACGGCATGTCGACGATCTCCCACTGTCCCGTGCTCAACAAAATACGACACCAAATGACGAATAGTGTTGTTGGTCATGATATACGCGCTGGATTTTCAATGTACAGTGTCACATGGCTCAAGGTTAATAACCTTGCCCGGAAAAACGAATTATTATGGAAAATTTAACAAATTTTACTCGCTAAATAAGGGCAAGACCGGATCACAGTTGTAGTGCCGATGATGATGATGTGTCACTCTTTCCCTAGGCAATTTTTTTTTTTTTTGGATTGGCCAAATTAATTTTATATTTCTGACTACCACATAGCTAGTTAAAAAAACATTACAAGCTTATGTCACCGCAAGAAGTAAACTCGCAACCCAGCGTCTTAAATACTTAAGTGCTAGTCAATATTACATATTAAAAATACTATATCATGACACTGAACAAAACGAGGTTTTTTCTACGAATTCGTCAATTATTAAACGTTGTTGAACGCCGAACACATCAGACTTGCTTAGTTTAATTTACAAGAATATTCTGGTTCCGAACCATGACCTTTAACATGTTCCGAACCATGACTTAGTGTTAAAATGAAATTGATATGCCGGTGTCATCATAAATTCGTGTGTCAAAGGCCATGGAAATTGTGATTTAAATTTTCTTGTAGAGTTTTATTTCTTGCCAAATAATACCAAGTTGTTAATTTATTCTTTATATCTTTTTCAGCGCTCTTTTATTCACCTGAGTAACCAACTAATTAATAATCAATAATAGATTTTATTTAGAAAACAAATTTCCGTGTTATGAGGTGGCTATTTTTTCAATTTTCGGAAGTGCAATACAATAATTTTGAAAATCTTTGACCGAGTTTGAGTACAAGTGAAAACCCATAAATAGTTTTTCTTATTTAAATAATCGGCCGTCTTTGTCGCAATTGTAATTATCGTGCGATAAAATATCTAAGTATTAATAACACGGGCATTCTTGGAAGTAAAGCGTTTGACTTCGTCAATCATTAAAGATATTGTCAGATAAAATTGCAAATGGGAACTAATTCAGCAGCTACAACCGGCATCAATAATAAACCGGGTACTGGAACTGGTGGAGGAGTTGCTGTTGGAGGCGGTACAGGCGAAGATGCCAATGGAGGTGGTTGTCAAAACAATCAACCAAAGGCACCCCAGTACACGATACCGGGTATCTTACATTTCATTGAACATGAATGGGCTCGGTTTGAGCTTGAAAGATCGCAATGGGACGTGGACAGAGCTGAACTGCAGGTGAGTTTTGTATTAATAAATTCATATTATTAGTTGAATACAATCATCCAGTATAATACGATATTTGTGCAACTTGTAAGCCGTTTGTGATCAAACTTGTTTAAGTACTACAATTCAGTGGACGCCCCGATTCTATTGTGAGGAGGAAGTTATCTCTCGCATATTTTTATTTACAATATATGATAAAGTGCTATTGAATTCAAAATCGTAAGGTCACTCCTTTTTTTGGCTTGCAACTATTGTACAAGGAATGTTAAAAAAGTATTAGAACACATTTTAGCCTGTAGGAGGATATATTAAAATAAATGATTTCGCCAACATCTTTGGTGACAATGCAATGTATTATATACTATAGAGGGTGAAAAGTCAGGCGAATTTTTATGTAAAGAATTTGGACCAAAAGTTTCCGGTTTTGCGATTTTAAAAAATCCTGGTGAACTACAGTGCTTCCTTAGCGAATTAAGATTATAGACTTGCTTATGAATTTGCAGAATTAATGCCTGAATGGTCGGATTATCCCTGAACGGGGTCACACGAGTGCTCGTATATGCGGATGACATCGCCGTTCTGGGCGATAATCTAGAAACTGTAAGTAAAAACTGTGAAATCATCATGCAAGCGGCAGAAGAGGTGGGCCTAGAAATAAATGAAGACAAAACAAAATTATATGATTGCGGCGCGAGCAGGTGGACCTCAGGGAACACACATAAACGTCAGAGGCAAGATATTTGAAAAAGTTAAAGAAATTAAATATCTGGGAACAATATTGACGGCCAGTAACGAAATGTCGAAGGAAATTAACAAAAGACTGCATTCCGGCAACGCTAGTTGGCACGCAGTCAGTAAATTGCTGAAATCCAAACTGCTATCACGTAATATAAAGCTCCGTGTCTATAGAACTATAATCATACCGATTGTCCTATACGCATGCGAAACATGGGCTCTCAGAAAACAAATTCCGCGTATTCGAGAATAAAGTCTTAATGGGTATCTTTGGTGGTAAATATGACGAGGAGGCAGGACAATGGAGGAAACTCCATAACCACGAATTGGAAGAGCTATACCTCAAACCTACAATCGCGAAGATTAAAATGGGCCGGACACGTGGCGCGAATGGGCACCGATAGGACCGTGTATAGAATTCTTGACAGTAAACCAACGGGAAAGAGACCTGTGGGGTAGGAGTATGTTGTGCCGGCGTACGGTACTGGGTGCACTCCTAACCACCCTCGTCACTAAATGTTCCACCTCCTAACGCCAAAGGAAAAGTATAAACATACGACACCGCAGCGAAGGTTTATGAAACGCACCGTTTTAATGTTCGAATGTTTTTTATTTTATTGGTATTGATAGTTACTTTTTTGATTAACTAAATGAAAAACCGTGAATTAAAAGTCACTTGAAACCTTCCGAATATATTAATTTAAGCATTCTCATTGCCATTTTTCAAACGTACACAACACAAACTATCTAAACACTTCGCACTATAAGTAAGTCCGAATATTACTATTAACTCAATACATTTAGTATTTAATTAATCCCGACTTCTGAATGTACGCGTCCCCGGACGCCACGGGGAGCGGAAGACGCACCGACCGAATCGGTGGTTGGAATACGACTTAGTCAAAGGTTGGAATCTGGCTCTTGATTTACCCTCGGTTCGGTGGTGGTGGATATCCTCTCAGCTAAGGATATATTTTTACTTACCGCAACAGAAACGTAAAGTCTCTGTGGGGTTATAGGGTGTTGGGGGCCGGCACGGGCGCCGGTTACTCCTATTCCTCAACAATCAAAAGTTCCGCCGAACGTTGTTCACCAAAAGGGGTCAAGCATAAATGAAAACTCACTGGAAGGTTTTATTGTTAAGCGTCTTTATTTTTATTATTGTTACTACATTTACAAAGCGATCCACTTAGTATAGAGGAACAGGTTAGCTTAATTAAATCGGGAAAAGTGCATTGAAACATAGACTAACTAGGCTCAAAACTTAATAATATATTACACAATGAATCTCGTGCATTTAAAGTTAGGTCGCCCACGCTTGAGGATTTACTATGTATAATGTTGCTTTTGTTTAACTTTGTTTGTCCCGAAAATTGAGTCTTAACTTAACGCAAAACGAAACAGGGGGAGCAAAAATCGAATTCAGCGGCTCAGCACGACACGCCGGGTTTGATGAAAGGCGACTCCTCGATATGTATCCGGCCCCGGTGGCGGTTGGATATCCACTTGATGTGTGCGCGTTGGTAGTTGAATGACGAATGATCGGTTAAAAGGCAAGAACAAGTTCATTGCGTCGTGGCAGTGGAGTCATAGCTAAAAATAATCTCACTGCCACTTACTCGGAACTTTGAAGGGATTGCTATATTTGCATAGGGAATTCAGTTCCAGCCAGTCCTCGCCGTATAAGCTGAGTTGGATTCGTTGGTTGTGTATACCGGGAAATTGGTTTCGGCAGCATAGCCAAGTCATATCAAGCCATATCTAACGAGGAAGTCCGCTCTATTGTTTTCACTGAAGGCGGTGAAACTGCAGTTTTCGAGACTACTACTACTATTTATTGGCCTGTAGGAACCCGGAAGTTTATGACCCCAATGACTCGACTCCACCATCGTCCCCTGTCCTGTGCACTCTCCTTCCACGCTTGACCAGCCGATCCAATCTCCTCAAGGTCAAACCTAACATTGTCCTCCCATCTCCGTCGCGGCCGTCCTGTCGGTCTCTTTCCCGTTGGTCTACCATCAAGAATTCTACGCACGGTCCTATCGTTGCCCATTTCGAGACGGCAGTTATGAAGTTGATTGCGCAGCGCACTATGAGCTTCGAAGGCACTGTTTTTGAGAACAATGTTCAACTGAGTGGATTCATTAGTTTGTCGCTGAAGGCAGGGTGGTAGGAATTGGAACTGTCGCAAACGAATTAAATCCTAACAAAAAACCAATAAAACAATAGGGGGATTAAGAGAAACGGGAAGGATAAGAACAAACAAAAGGCAACGGGAAAGGTAAGCGCTGCATCTGATATTGGTTCTATATTTGGGGACGTTCAGTCCCTTCTTCATTATTGAGCCACCAAAAATTGGGTTGGGTTTTATCTTTTATGGATTTATCTCTTTCATTGATCACCATACTGAAACGTACGCGATTTGGGCCGTGTGAGATATTTCACATCTATATAAAATCGTTTTCACTGCCCATTGCTCTTGCAGTGTGACCGCGAATGATTTTAATTATGAAATTATCTATCCTGTTTGGCCCTGATTTGTTATACAGGACTTTATTAGAATAGAATTTCTTGTATTGTAAAGTCCGAGGCTGGTACGCAAACAATGCCTCTCGAACACTTCCAACTTTTTCATGTATGATGGGGATATGTTATACCATATCGAGCAACCATAAACTAGGACTGGTCGGATGAAAGCCGAGTATGAAATGTTTCACTTTGTGATCAAGAAGGCTACTCCGGAATAGACTTCTTGTCAACGTATATGCGATTTTAGCGGAAGAGAGGGACCTTGCTACGTGTTTGTTAAAATATAAAAACTGATCGTGTCAGATACCAAGATATCTAACTTCAGTTTTTACTTGTAGTGGGAGATTACTGTTCCCTAAAATGGACATTTTTTTCCAATTGCGCTTCGTATTCCGCGATGCCCCGGAAAGAGGCGTTCGGAAAGAATAGTTTCGGTTGTCTGGAAGTTAATCTTTAATTTCCAGTCGTCGCAATAATGCTTTATATGATAGAAGTCATCTTGAAGGAGTCTGATGATGACGTTTATTTTTTCTCCCGTTCTGTATACTACAATGTCATCTGTGTATGCATCGGGATTGTTGAGAGAACCCACTAGATCGCTAGTGTAAATGTTAAACAGAATGGTGGAATTCACTGCTCCCTTCTGTAAGTCATTTTTAATGCGGAAGGTCTTGTTGGAGAGTATGCCACCACATTTTACCATACATTTTTTGTACATTATCATATTGTATGGAATGTACAGCAGATATTCAGGTATACCCTACCCGGGTTTGTTAACTTATAAACAAGCCCTTCTAGCCATACGGTGTCCAAGGGGTTTTCAAAGTCAGCCCAGCAGACGCCTGTATGTTGTCGCTTTGGTTTGTTGCACTGTATATCTGAAACAAGTTTTGTTGCAGCATGAACCGTGTGATGGCGTGCTCTAAAGCCAAATTTGAGCAGCAAGCTAATCGAGCGAAGGTTGGCTGGGTTGTCCTTGTCTTTTCCCTTTTTGGGTATCGGGTGGACAACGTCAGTTTTCCAAAGAGTTGGATAGCATGCGATGTTTAGAACGTTGTTGAACTGAATGGTGTAAATGTTCACTACTTCAGGAGGCAAGTGCTTTAGAACAGTATAGGGGATGTTATCTATTCAAGACAATTTTTTGTTTTTAGTAGATCGAAGGATGTCCTTAAGTTCATCCTTGCCCACGAACATAATTGTATTTTCATTTCTAACGAGGAAGTCCGCTCTATTGTTTTCACTGAACGCGGTGAAACTGCAGTTTTCGAGACTACTACTACTATTTATTGGCCTGTAGGAACCCGGAAGTTTATGACCTCAATGATTCGACTCCACCATCGTCCCCTGTCCTGAGCACTCTCCTTCCACGCTTGACCAGCCGATCCAATCTCCTCAAGGTCAAACCTAACATTGTCCTCCCATCTCCGTCGCGGCCGTACTGCCGGTCTCTTTCCCGTTGGTCTGCCATCAAGAATTCTACGCACGGTCCTATCGTTGCCCATTTCGAGACGGCAGTTATGAAGTTGATTGCGCAGCGCACTATGAGCTTCGAAGGCACTGTTTTCGAGAACAATGTTCAACTGAGTGGATTCATTCGCCTTGTACACTGCCTCGAAATAAGCACCAATTGAGTTCGCTTACTCTTGCGGTTCTTCGACAAATATTAGCTCTTGTTAGGAGTTAATGTGCTCAGGGGAAAGTCCTGCGTTCAGCAGTATTTGACAACTCTCGGGAGTTTGTGCGACTCTCAAGCATAGGATGTCATTGTGACCCTTTCGTTCGAATGTTTTATTAATTTGAGGGAACATATTCGTTCCACTGGTTTGAATGGCTCGAATTCTGTTGTTCCATTCTTGATTTATTGTTGATCGATGGTTATCATGAATCAATTTTTGAAGATTTCTGATCAGGGACTTCAGCGATTTTATCTCCTGGCTATTGGGATCTCTGAACTGTCTATAAAGCAGTTTCAGCTTTGAGAGCAGGGTGCTCTTTTGTCTATATAGAGTCTTGATAGTTGGGTTTCTGTATCTGTTATTAGGAGGGTTGCCTTTTATGTTTCGGGATTTGGCAACCCTAGCGTTGCAATCCGGCAATTGACAGCTCTGTCGTAAAGTTGGACATTTTTGAGGTTATACGCACTCAGAACGTTTTGACATACGAGCGCTATTTGTGTTGTTTACAGTAACTTAAAAGATTCATCTCGGCTCAAAAATGGAATTAAATCGTTAACAATTTCGTGCGATTATTTTTTACAACTTTCGGCGTGGATTAACTCAGCAACAGTGCATGGATGAACTTAATTCAATTTTTGGCGATGAAGCACCATCAAGGACCAGTGTTTATCGATGGTATGGTGAATTCAATCGTGGTCGTAGTTCACTCCAAGATGAATTTCGTGAAGGTCGTCCAAAATCAGTTGTTGTTCCGAAAACCATTGATGCTGTGCGCGAACTGATATTGGAAGATCGTCATGTGACCTATCGTGAGATTGAGACAACCTTAGGCGTTAGTGGGACCAGCGTACAATCAATATTGCATAAACATTTGACTGTCAAAAAAATTTGTTCGCGTTGGATCGCACACAATTTGTCAATCGCCCAAAAAAGGGCTCGTGTCAATTGGTCGAAAGAAATGCTTAAAAAATACGGTCGCGGTGCTTCGAAACACGTCTATGACATCGTGACAGGTGATGAATCGTGGATTTACGCGTATGAGCCCGAAAGTAAATAGCAGTCGACTGTCTGGGTGTTTCAAGATGAGCCAAATCTAACAAAAGTTGTTCGCGCACGAAGCACTTCCAAGCACTTCGGAAAAACTGGACATGTCGCAACCGTACCACTCGAACAACGCAGAACAGTCAATTCTGAGTGGTACACAACCATTTGTTTGCCAGTTGTCTTCCAAGAAATCAGGAAAACCAACCGCCGAAGACGGATCACTCTTCACCACGACAATGCGAGCTCTCACACATCGGCTGCGACAACTGCATTTTTGAGCACCCAAAACATCGATTTGATGGGTCATCCGCCGTATAGTCCTGACTTGGCACCGAATGAGTTCTTTTTATTCCCGTACGTAAAAAACAAACTGAGAGGTCAACGTTTTTCGACACCTGAAGAAGCGGTTGGTGCATTCAGAATACATGTGTTGGAGATACCTCAATCAGAGTGGCAAAAGTGCTTCGACAATTGGTTCAAACGCATGCAAAAGTGTATAGATCTTCATGGGGAATATTTTGAAAAACAATAAAGTGATTTTCGATGATCAATATTTGTTTTTGTTCTCTAATCCCGAAATATAAAAGGCAACCCTCGTATAGCCACCCGAGTGAGCTACTTTGGGGATCGAGTGATTCATTGTGTTGGTAACAATGTCGTCCATAGTTGATAGGTAATGATCGATTTCATCATTATGAAGGTTTTTATTGGTCGGTGGATCTGCGCCATTGTTGCGTAGTTCTCTTTTTATTATGCGATCAAAACGTGACCAGTGTGCCTTCCGGAAATAGAAGGGATAAATCTGTTCATGCTGCTCGAGTGAATAATGTTCTTTTGGGACGCGTATTACGGCGCCTAAACCGTAGTGATCGCTGTCGTAGTCGATTCTGCGAAGACAATTTGAGTTGTTAAATCCGTGTCTGGTAATTAGATTCGATCGTCTAACATGAGTAAATCCAGGAACGAATTTCCTCTTGGGTAAGACGGTGTATTTGTAGCGTGCAATTCGAGTTTACGCTCTATAGCATTTGTTTGTCACCAATCGAATAGTGCCTTGCCTCTTGTGTTCAGGGTCAAATTGCCCCACGCACTGTGCTTGGCGTTAAAATCACCCGCTATAAAGAAGTAATTATTCTCCAACTCTAACTGCAGGATTCGGAATAGCGTATCAATCTCACTTATGAATTGCGTACACCGGGTTTTTTTTTCAGGAGCGTAAGCAGAGATTCCCCGTCGGGGAGCCTCTGACGCAAGACTAATGACCTTGCCCGGAAAAAACAAATCATTATGGAAAATTTAACAAGCCTCAGGACTTGCTAAATAAGGCCAAGACCAGTTCCCGGTTGTAGTGCCGATGATGATGATGTAAGCAGAGATTATGTCTAGATGTCGTTGACTTCGCAAAGCAATATCTATGATACAGCCTTCTAGCACCTGAAACTTGTGTACCTCTGTGCTGTGAAGGACTTTGTCGTGAAGATCGTTCTTAATTAAGACAGCGAGTCCACCGCCTTGAGTGAAGTGTGACCGATCACGTCTAATTACTTTGTAATTCTTGAAGCCCACTTTGTGCCTTTGGTTTAGCTTAGTTTCGCTTACCAAAAGTATATCTGGGCGTTCGGCTTCGAGCAAGTTGCCCAAATTATCCCTTCTCTCCACGCGGGTCAGCGATTTTACATTCATGGCAATAATTTTTAGTTTTAATTCAATCGGAGGATTGAAGATCTTGATTTGGAGAGTCTGTGAGAACAAAGTCGAATAGAGAATATCTATTCGTGTCTTTTGTTCAGTCAATTTTTTTTTAAAGTCAGCAAATTGCTTTGATATCTGCATTTGCTTCTGGTGCGGACGTGACTATGGTTTTGCGTGGTTGTTCCACTCGTGCTGGAGTCTTTGCACCGGCAGCCATTTGCGCCTATGACACACTAGATGCTACGAAGTTGTTGTACGAACGATTTTTCATTCTCTTTTCATCATCAACTTGTTTTTTTCTAAGCTTCAATTTTGATTTTATCTGTTGGAATTTAGGACACAAAGTCTTGACCATGCACCATTAAATTGCCATTTATTTATTTTTTTTACAAAACTCCTTGTATGGTAAAACTTTTAATGATGATGATCTTGTGAAATCATATTTGGTTCAGTTTTTTGTCAGTAATAACTAGAAATTCTATATGAGGTGCACTCACGAAACTTGCAGAAGGATGGCACAAGATCATCGATTAAAAAGGAAAATATATCATAAAAGTTCATTGTATAAAAAAGAGCATGTTTTATATGTATGAAAAGAAAAACGGAAATTACTTTCTTGTCAGAACCAATAATTAGGAATAGCAGTGCCAAATCGATCTGCAAAGGACTTTTTCGATCGTGATTAAAAAGGGAAACACTTTTTGGACTCAATGAATTGCATGTGAAATGTTTCCCGTTGAGTCACTTCTTGGTTTCTCCTATTGAGATTGGGTAACGAGGTGTTTCTCAGTCGTTATTTACATGGCTGGCAAGTGGGTTCCGGATAATATGGTTTTCATTATCGGACATCTTTGCAAGTCTGGTTACCGTCTTTGGCGCTCATGTGGACTTGTCTTTTAGAGTATTTTTTATTTTGCAATTATGTATCCTAACATATGTCCTTACTACCGCTCTTTCGAACATCTCTAGGTCTTGCCACTGTGGGCGATAATAGTCTTATATATGTTAGAAGAAGTTTTGTTTTCGGAACGACAGCTTTGGGTCTCAGTAACGGACCTAAAGAGCGGATCTTATGTTTAGCCTTTTTTTTTTAGTGCATTACGTGTACGCTGGTTAATTTAAGCAAATTATCCCTAGATAGGGGTCGTTTTTAACTGTTGGAAGGTTTATTCCATAGATTACGAACTCGAGATCGCGGCTTTTCCTGACTACTCTCCTAGGACATTTTCCGTTAGGATTTCGAAAATAAATACCTTTCGACTTAGCTGCCTTGATTCTTATATCCTATCGCCGGCGGAATATATCTATTTGTTTAAGATGTTCGGAAACGATTTCACAAGCCGCCCTTGGGGATCCTACTATGTCCATAGATTAAGGTATCGTCGGCATATAGTAAGCTTTCGAGTCGTCGGTCGTGTTGATTCCATGTGTTGCAGTGAGTACAACTATGGTCCTAGTATTGCTCCCTGGAGTACTTCCCGTTTTATATGGAAAGTGTGCGTCCGTTTAAGTAACTGTAGATCATATTTTCCATAATAGGAGGGGAATTGGTTTCTTTGGCCTTATATATCAGCCATTCTTTCTAGAAATTGTTGCTTTTTGCACGTGGAGTGTACATGTCACACATTTTTTTCTCTCCTGGTAGCGCTAATGTCGGCCTGTTGTTTAAGAAGCACATTAGTTATGGAGTGGCCTTCCGGAAATCAAACAGGAAGATTGGTATAACTTCAATTCCGTTTAGAGCGTGTCTATTTGTTTCTGAAGAAATTATTTTTTCCAGAACTTTCTCTTAGATAGGAGTAAAATTGGTCGAAGGCTGGCTCTTTTTTTTTTTAGACGCATTTTTTTTTTTTCCAAGTCTTGAGGAACTACCTGTTGTTGAGGCAGTAGTTGAATAATATTGTTATGTATTCAATTGCCGAAATGGGGAATCTCTTTATTATGTAATTTGTCAGGTCGTCCGGGCACGGGGGTTTCTTGGGGTTTAAACTTTTAATTACAGAGGCTACTTCCTCTTTGCTGGTGTATCCTTGGAAAGGCTCTGAATTTAAGGCAGCGTTTGCTCTATTGAACTCCACTAAATGCTTAGTTTTTTGCTCGAGCAATTGAGTGAACGTCTCACCCGGTTTTTTAGCCTCGTATTAAAATTCAAAAGTTGAGATCGGCAAATGGCCTCAAAGTGTTGATCTCGCATTGTCACTTTGGTTCGTTTCCATTCGGTGTAGAATTTCTCACTTGAAGTTTTTTTTTTTGTTTTTATTTTTTGGATTCCTAAGAATCTAGTTACCTCCTTAAAAGCTTGGGGTCGGGGTGTGATTAGGGAGAGCCGTTTTTGTATACAACTCATTTATCCAAGTCGTTACTTGATTTCTAATTATAATTATAAGTAACATCTTCGCCGAGAGACCTTATAAGTCTGCCAACTTCGATCATGATAATATTGGAACGTTCTTTTCAACTCTTTCTGCTATTTGTTTTTCTCCCTAAAGACTGCCATTTTGTGAGCTGGGAGATTCTTATATCTTCTCATACGTTACAATAGTTACACTGAATTGGCTTCTACTGCTTCTATTGGGCAGCCGAATTGAAGGTGAAGATATCTTCTTTTTTCGCTTTTAGAAACGTTCTGATTTGTTGGAGGAGCATTTAGATTCCTATATACGTCATTCCAGAATCGTTCCGAGTCTCTTTTCGTAAAGGATCTATATTTTCCGTCATCGACGACCTCTAGCGTGGACTTTTGCAAATTTATTTTCCTGTAGACTTTCTGGTGGTCAGAGAATGAAGAAATCGTTTTTACAGTTTCCTCTTGACTGATCTGATGGGGCGAAACGAGAAAGTGATGAAGAGACGATAAACCATTAAGGTACGGTGGTTCGTTCCCACAAAGGCGGCAGATATTGTTATGTAGTTCGTCTAACTACGACGAGAGCACTCGTCTGATGGAGTTTACTGAGGATTCACTCCAGGTGATATGTTTCGTAGTTAGGTCCTCACGTACTATAACCCGATCGAATTGTAGTGTTAAGTTATGCAGTTTATCAAAGTCTTCCCTAAGAGATTGCGTGTTTGTGTAAGTCGGTATATATAGCGACCCTACCAGTATAGTCTTGGAAGACCCATGAGCCGTCGTTTTCACTTCAATATTTCGGATTGACAGGTTGTTTGTACTATTTGAAATCCGAGATTCCTGATTATAGCAGTCATCGCTCGTTCGCTCAACTCTCCTGTCGACTCGTGCCCGGTAAACGCACCGGCACTCAACACTACCCTTTGATTGATGTAATTCATGAGGAGGCGGTATTCATCCAGATTAACTCTTTCCCGGTCTTTCAGGTGTGTATGAAGGCGACCGCTATATTTTGTTGTCGGAGGAGCTCAAGGAGATATATTCTCCTTGAGTGGTCCACGTTAACTGTTAAAAATGCTGCCATATTAAAAACCAGATTCGATTACTTGGTCGTGAGTTCCAAGTATTGCCCTACTGTAGCTAGGAGTTATCAGACTTGCCTGACCATTGTTTGCGTATTCTGTTCACTGGGCCCTGTGGCGCTACTTTGTTCTTTGCGAAAGAGGTTTGCATAGCTGATGCTTGTGTGCTGCTTCGGACTGTCGGTTCTTAGATTCACCTGCTTGCTTCGGACGAGACTATTTTCCTAAACGAGTTCCGTTAAGGGAAATATGTTAAACGTTTTGTATTTATGTTATGTATGTTAAACGCTTTGTATTTAGGACATCCTAAGTAATTTACAGAATGGACTATTCGTCGGCAGTTGTGGGAGTAGGCAACATTCGTCCCTGCCGAGTTGGAATTTCTCCGGCCTTGGCGCAAATTATGGCTGGGTTTCCGAAGGATTGACATCTTCGGCATTAGATTGCGCCAGAGTTTTCCGTTTGCCTTATCCAAGAAGCAAGCATGTGATAAATATGTTTAACTTTGAGGATAGCTTCAGGTAGCTGTCCAGAGAGCAGTTTCACTACTATTGGGTTTGTACCACATGAAATTACTATTTATTGGCCTGTAGGAACCCGGAAGTTCGTGACCTCACCGACTCGACTCCGCCATCGTTCCCTGTCCTGTGCAATCTTCTTCTACGTTTAACCAGCCGATCCGACCTCCTCAAGGTCAAACCTAACATTGCCCTCCCATCTCCGTCGCGGCCGTCCTGCCGGTCTCTTTTCCGTTGGTCTACCATAAAGAATTCTACGCACGGTCCTATCGTCCTCCCATCTCCTCCACATGAATGCCCGATTTTATAGTAAAAATTTAAAAGCCAATATTATTTTTCCGTAAATTTTTATTCAATCAAAATAGGATCCGTTGGCATCTATAACATTCTTCCAACGTGATACAAGGTTAAATATTTCTTTTTCATAGAAGTGCTGACTTTTTGAGGCAATGATATCTTCAAAGGCTTTTATGACCTCTGCTCGGCTCCGGAAGACCTTCTGCCGGCAAAATGAATTCAGATTGCGGAAAAGATGGTAGTCTATTGGAGAAATGTCAGGAGAGTACGGTGGATGGGGAAGAATTTCAAATCCCAACTGAAGCCGTTTTTCCACCGTTACTTGTGAGGTATGGGGTCTAGCATTGTCATGCATAAGAATCGGGCCTTGCCTATTGACAAACGCAGCTTGCTTTTCACCCAATTTAGCATGCACTATGACGATTTCCTCACAATATTTGATAGCCTTTATCGTTTCTCCTGGTTGAAGAAATGAAAAGTGGATTGGTCCTTTCGATGTCCACCAAATTGTCACCATAACCTTTTTTGGGTGAAGATCGGGCTTGGGGGTGTGTTTTGGTTTTTCACCTACATCCAAGCACTGCCCAGGTTTTTTACGGTAATCGTACAGAATCCACATTTCATCACATTCGTGCATTCGTTTACCGCTACATCATACATGCTGGTATTGTGCCGTCTTACCAACCTACGATAGTGACTTATTTCCTCGCTAAAAACTCAGCAAATGCACTTGAACAACCACCGTGTTCACCAAATTTGCAATTGTATGACTTCTTTCTCTTCTCAAAATTGAAATTGGAGTCATAAAATAAAAATCGGCGTGAGAATTGAAGATCACCGCGAAGTGTTTCGAAGATTGGAAAACACCATTGCATGTTTTTTTGTTTTTTTTTTTTTTAGGTTGCACCAACGGATGTGTATTCTTTTAAAGATACCCAGGGTCCAAGCTCTTGGCATGCACGATCTACAGAGTTGTCCCACATGGTTCATTTTCTGGGCTGAAATCTCCCGAACGCAACTTTCCAAATCAACGTATAGTGCGTTCGTTTACCGCCACATTCTCAAATGCGTGATTAATGTTTTTCATTGCAAATGACGCATTATGTCCCATTTTAAATTCATAAAGGAGGAGGGCTCGAATTTGATCTGCCGACAGCATGGCAAACAATTCCTAGAAAAAAACAAAAAACTTTACTTGTAACGAACAAGCACACGTACCACCTTTCTTTATAAAAGAATTCTACGTAGTACGTAGTATGTAGTACGTAGAATGTAGTACGTCGTAGATGCTATAGGATTAATTGTATGTAGCGGCTAAAATATGATGTTTCAGATTTGTATAGTGCAACCAGTTTCACAATAATTGCCTATCTATTTTGGTAGCTTACTTAAATTTTTACTGTCCATGAATGTGTCAATATTTAATAATTTCCTCGAATATTAATATTCTATTACTTTTTCCTCCATCGATAAAAAAACGTCAAAAAAATTCATTTTAAAGTGTTACTGTTATCGTCTAAGATATTTTCTAATCTTCTTTGCATTACCAAAATTCATCTCACATTTGGTTTTACTACTTGCTGCATTCGAATTAAAATTAATTATCAAAACATTGTTTGTCTTTTCGATAATATATCAGGCAATTAATTTTATGTTTTATCACACATAAGAGGACATAACTGAGACGGTTTTTAGGTGCAGTCACTGGGCATGAAAATGAAATATTGCCAAAAAAGAGGAAGACTTAAATGGCCAATATGAGAGGATTAAACAAATTCTTCCGATATAACATCAAGATTGTTTTCTTTTGATTGAAAAAAATAGTCAGTTTTTTAAAATACCTAAAATATAATATTGTTACCTATTACTCATGCTTTACAGATTTTAATGTTTCCCACGTGTGCTTATTCGTTCCTAATTTACACATAAATCCCTACCTCTTGAAAAATTGGTCCCAACAAACGAAAATTCAGGAACTCACCGTTCCACTTTCCTCCGCTTTAGGTTTTTAATGGTTTACTTTGAGGCAGCACAGGTATTTCCGGCTTTGTAATATTTCTCATTTTATTTTGCAATTTAGCTACGTTTAGAGAAGCGAGATTTACCGTCTAGCAAAGCAACACCGTCGTCGGGCATTTGTAATTTTCGCCAATGTTCATAACGCTTAATGTATATTATTACCGGAAGTTGCCTAGAGAGGCAACACAGGTGGTTGACTTACAAACTTAATTGCTGCGCTGTTGGTTACCACGGCATTGTGAATAGGCAACCATTTTCTCATCTATTTCAAATCATAATTCCGTATTATGTTAATTGCATGTTTACAACACATCGTTAAATGTTCATGTCTGAATAATTGTTAGCATAATAAAAAAATTCAAATGAACTAATTTGGTTACGTTATTTAATCAAAAACAAAAAAGAATCATCAATTCTAAAAAAGTTAAAGAGATGAAATTATTACCGATGGGATTCCCTCGTTAATTAGTATGAACTTCGTAACAAAATTCGCATACCATAAGAAATATCCGTGGATTAACGGAGTCTTCGAAGATATGGAATTCAGTTTAGGGATATTATTTGGTATTATAAACTCTGATGGATGGCTTTATGTTAAATATTTTGTTTATTAACAATAATACAAGCACCTTCAGGGGATGGTGATTAGATGGAGTTCTAAGATGTGAATAGGTTAATTAATGTTTTTCTGGGTAACTTGCAGATTGCAATTTTTTTTTTTTGAAAGGCAAAAGCCGAAAGTTTAGATGGTAGTATTTTCAGAGAAGACACATCAATATTTCACAAGATTACTCCATATTTTACTACAATTACTACTATTTATTGGCCTGTAGGAACCCGAAAGTTCATGACCTCTCCGACTCGACTCCGCCATTGTTCCCTGTCCTGTGCGCTCTCCTTCCACGTTCGGCCATCCGATCCGATCCGATCCCTAACCTAACATTGTCCTCCCATCTTCGTCGCGGCCGCCCTGTCGGTCTCTTTCCCGTTGGTTACCGTCAAGAATTCTATGCACGGTCCTATCGTTGCCCATTCGCGCCACGTGTCCGGCTCATCTTAATCTTCGCGACTTTATTACTCTTAGTATTGTAGGTTTGCGGTATAGCTCTTCCAATTCGTGCTCGTGGAGTTACCTCCATTGTCCTGCCTCCTCGTCATATTTGCCGCCAAAGATACCCCTTAGAACTTATTGTAGAATGCCGTGCGCACCATACCCCACTCCCACAGAATAGGCCAGCGCACCAGCAGAGGCAGTCCCAGAGGAAAGCACACCCGGGACCACACCAACCCCCTGTCTCCCAAAACCCCGCAATATCAACCATCCGAGTGGTTAGCGGTTACCACCAAAGATACCCTTTAGAACTTTATTCTCGAATACGCGGAATTTGTTTTCTTCCCGTTTTGTAAGAGCCTATGTTTCACATCCGTATAGAGCAATCGACATGATTATGGTTCTATAGACACGGAGCCTTATATTCCGTGACAGCAGTTTCAATTTCAGCAGTTTACTGACTGCATGCTAACTAACGTTGCCGGAGTGTAGTCTTGTGTTAATTTCCTTCGACATTTCGTTACTGGCTGTCAGTATTGTTCCCAGGTATTTAAATTCTTTGACATTTTGAAATATCTTGCCCCTGATGTTTATGTGTGTTCTCTGAGGTCCACCTGCTCTCGCCGTAATCATGTATTTTGTGTTGTCTTCATTTATTTCTAGGCCCATTTCACAGTTTTTACTTAAAGTTTCTAGATTATCGCCCAAAACGGCGATGTCATCCGCATATGCGAGCACTTGTGTGACCCCGTTCAGGGATGATGCGCCCATGTTGCCGTCTTGTATCGTTCTGATGACGTACTCGAGGACGTTTTAGTCCATCGCGGATTTCAAATGGTTCTGAGAGGTGGTTTTATATTTTAACTCAGTCTTTATTTTCGTCCATGCAGATTTGAATGAGGGCGGCATATTTTTTCGAGACTCCCAGCTCAACTACAATATGGTCGAGTCTTTGGCTTGCGACTGAGTCGTAGGCTCTTTTGAAGTCAACGAACAGTTGGTGAACCATGTCTCCGTATTCGCACTTCTTTTCCAGTAGTTGCCTTATTGTGAACATTTGGTCGCACGTTGAACGGTTTCTACGGAATCCGCATTGGTAGTCTTGTAGCGTTCTACGAACGCACAATTCCACCCAGGTAAGGTTCCTGCTCTTCAAGGAAATACCTACCCTGAAAACGTTGCACGCGCCCCACAGACACGTGTCCCAAAATCCCACCTTAGGGCACTGAAACATTTGGTCAACGTTGAGCCCGACACGAAAAAGCAAGGAATTGAACGTCCCAAAGCTTTCAATGTCAAGCTCAACAGTTCGAATAAAGCATACCTGAAACAAAGGAAAACATTCATGCATCCGATCCTCAAAGACCGAAATCCGCCGCACTCCAGCACTGCACAATCTAAAATCCTGAACATCTACACGATGTTACAAGGATTCGTTATCGCTAGCAAATTAGCCGACCAACGGATGGACGTGCGGGTGGTCTGCTGCAAAGACCACCAAATCCATCGGCAGACAAAAGAAACGGCAACCGTAATTATCTCAACGAGATAATTCGAAAAATGTATGAGGTTTAAAACCTACAAGGGAACTACTCCTATCCCAAGATTCCTTTGTAGAATTTCACACCCTCAAAAGGATCTAATGGATTTCGGTTTGTGTTTACAAAAGACAAACAAACTCACGGACTGTACGTCCTAACAATCATCTCCGTTCTGCGCGCTAGATGGGCTGCGCAAACAGAAAACCGTGAGATGAGATGCTATCACCACCACCGAGGGTGTTGATGATGTATGTGTTGATCCCTTTCAGGCATCCAAATTACACCTGGGAATAAATAACATGCTGCTAACAGAGATTCGGAAATTCTGTTAGCAGATCTAAGGAGAAAAGTTGTCTGCACAGATAAAAATACAATAAAGTCGTATATCCGTTGTAATATATGTATGATAAAAAAAAAAGAAAATAAAACAGTGTTTCGAAATGTAGACCTGTGTTTCAATTGTGACAATTTCTCGGCGTTGTATTTCTGCCAATTCGCTCCGTGTTCGATTTGCGAACAGTGTTCGGCGGGACACTCCAGCATCTTTCCGTAGTGACTTTGACCAACCTATCCGCCAAAGTCTCCCAATATCTCTTCTGCGTACGGTGTGATTCTCGCCAGTATGACATTTGTTAGTATTTTGTATGTGGTTGGGAGCAATGATATACCTCTGTAGTTTTCGCAGTCAGATCTGTCATTTTTTTTGAAGATGGGGACGACTATTGAGGTTTTCCGTTCTTCCGGAATGACTTCCTTATCCCATATTGTTTAATCAGAGGATCTTTCGAGCGGTTGCCTCTCCTCCATGCTTCACAAGCTCTGTCGGTATGCAGTCGACCCCGGGAGCCTTGTTATTTTTCAATCGATTTATTGCGTCTACAACTTCGTCGAAAGAGGGCTCTGGGATCTGAGGCTCGGCTGTATGTACGTCTGGTGCGTTTATTTGTGGTTGATGGGTGCGCACATTGAGCAGGTTTTCAAAGTACTGCTTCCACCCTGTCACGATATTGTTTGTTTCTGTCACCAGACAGCCGTTTGTGTCTCGGATTATTTTGGCTCTCCCTCTGTGGCCATTTCTAATTGAATTTATGCCGGCATACATACCTCTGATGTTCTTTGCTCTGGCATTTTGTAGGATTTTTTCGATCCTAGTCTTCTCCCATTCGCGTTTTTTGCGTTTGAAAAGTCTCGTTGTCTCTTTCCGAATTGTCGCGTATGTTTCTGCGTTGACTTCATCATATCTTTCTAAGTGGATCACTCTGAGGCGTTTACGTTGTTCGATCTTCGCCCTGGTTTGGACTTAATTGTTTTCTTAAATCCTAAACCGTTTGGGCTGTTTGTTTGATTGAGTCGCTGATCGATGCCCATTTAGTGCCCAAATGATTGGTTTCCTCCTTCTCACATCTCGCATTCTCTAGGATGGTAAATCTATTCGTTAGTTCCTCTTGATATTCAGCCCTTTTGCGTAGGTCTTTTAGTGTATCAATGTCGAACTTTTTGCTCGTCTCCCGTGATTTGCCAAGTGGGTTTGCTGCGGGCCGACTTCTAATCTTGCCCATCACTAGAAGATGATCGGAGTCGCAATCTGCTCCTCTATATGATCTTAAGTCAAGGATATTCAAGTGGTGTCTTTTCCCTATGAGGAAGTGGTCTATTTGGTTACGCGTTACGCCGTCGGGTGATATCCATGTGGCTTTATGGATTTGCTTGTGCTTGAACATCGTGCTTTTCACTACCAGATCTTTGGACGCTGCGAACGTGATAATTCGAATTCCATTATCTTTTGAGACGTCGTGTAGGCTCTCTTTACCTATAGTTGGTTGGATGATGTCTTCCTTTCCAATTTCCGCATTGAGGTCCCCGAGGAGGATTTTAACATCGAATGATGAGATCCCATCGAATACTTCCTCTTGGGTCTCGTAGAATGTGTCCTTCGTTTCTTCGCACGTAGATTCTGTTGGGGCGTGTACGTTTATAAATACATAATTGTACCATGGGCCCTGTACTTTTAGCACCGACATTCGGTCATGAATAAATTTCACATCTTTTACATAAGGCATAATCTTCTTGCTTATGATGAAGCCAGTCCCGAGGTTATGTCTATCGGTATCTCCATACGCCAGTGTAAACCCGTTGGTTTCGATTACTTGATGTGGGAGTCGGAATTCCTGAAGCGCGACGATGTCCATTTTATATTGTTTCGTGTTTTCTACGACCGTTTGTATCGCGCCTGGTATATATAACGTTCGAACATTCCACGTCTCGACGCGTATATCCCGCTTTTTCCGTTTTTCCCTACTTCTTCTGTTTTCCGAGTCGGTGTTTTCTTGATGATTTGTTCCCTTATGGTAGTGTCGGCTCATCACATCTACGCCTACCGGGTTTTTCGTGAGATTGTTTTTTGTGTACTGATTATTCATTTTTGTTCCCACGAGTCTTGGGGTTTCAAATAGTCCGCCACATCAGATCCCCTCTTTGATATGCTAAGGTCTGCTTACTGCCCTGATTCGACCCGGTGTCAGAGAGGCGCCGTTATAATACAGCCGGTATACCCCTGGCTGCCAACCATCCAATCGGCACGGTGACGCGACACACCCTGGATTAGGGGCGGTAGATCTTTGTGTGTTACTCCTCGCTAGCCTGTCCGACATGGGTGGCCCTACTGGAAGCGTATGCTTCCGTGAGCATAGCCTGAGTGATTCATTGTAATTTAAGCCCCCGCACCACGTCAAGGTTTCTACCAAGAGGGGGAAGATTAATCCATATAGGTACTAAATTTGTCAATGATTACCAGGTTCCGGAATTTGTCACCATTTGGAGAAGAATATGGTAAGTGTTTACCTAACCACCATAATAGCACAGATAGGTGAAGCCCGAGACAACACAGTTGCATGCATTTGGTTAACCAACTACCAATGAAGTAGCATATGCACCCTTATTTTTCAAATGGTTTTCCTTCGGATTGTGTCTTCTTATTGGGTACCTAAATGTTATAAACTAGGAGAATACACATTTGCATCACTATAACTTTTAACGTTAATTAACATGGTATCCGTTTTTACATACGATGCGGTGATCATCCCAGACCGCATTTGATAGTGTGTATACTGCGGAAACAATTTGTATCCGTTTTCTTATCTTTATGAATTTATTGTGCTCCCAAAATACTGTGGATTTAGCTATACGCGTGGAAATGACGTAATATTCCATATGGCAAGATATTGGGTTGAAATTGTGCAAATGATTAGTGGTGCAAGTGCTTCACGGGTATAACAATTACTAGCGAACGCTTTCACATCTACTGTGGACCCCAATACAAGGTCCAGTAGAGTAGCAAGGTGAGTGCAACATTCATGGTCTCGGTGCAATACCTCTGCTATGTCTGCCTATCTGTTGTATTACATAACGAAACTCAGTTGCTGACATCGGTACTTCGGATTGCAATTTGCCTGGTTATACCTTTGTCGTGGACAAAAAGAAATGATACTGTATTTTTTTTTTTTTTGGAAATCAACCATTTATATACGATTTTTGTGGGCAAGCCCTTTTTCCAAAGCAAAAAACCCTATGCAAATGATCATATAGGTTCTAAACTCCATCAGGCTGTTTTTTTTTGTGCCCCTTCTGTTCGCTCACTGGTGGCATCAGATTGAGTCTTTACATAATTCGAATTGCGGACATGATATTTCGAAAATTATTATATGTAATCGGAATAAATTCCGCGACCTTTGCAAGTTAAAGTTTGAAACTACGAGCTGTCGCAATCCCAGCACAAGGTGACACTTTAAAAAAAAGTAGTAAAAACAATGCTCCAAGTTTTAGAGTGATTGAGCAGATTAGCGATAGCAAGTTTAAAATAAAGTCGTTTTTATAAAAACGCGATCAAGTTTTGAAATGTAAATATTTTTGTTCTCAATTAATATTTTGATATAAAATACGATACTCCTATTCCTGAACGCAAAGTAACCCAAAATCTTCCTCGAAACATGCGCGTCTCCTTCAATGGTCTCGCTCAGGCGTTTTTCCAAGATATCGATGTGCTCCTTGAACCCTTTTCGGCCACTTGGATAGAAATAATGCTGTGTATATTTTTTATATATAGCCAATTATAACAGAATCGGTTCAAGATTTGAAATTTTAACACGGTATACTAGACACACCCTGTCACCCGGGAGACCGGGGTTCGATTCCCCGTCGGGGAGCCCCTGGCGCAAGACTAATGACCTTGCCCAGAAAAAATAAATCATTATGGAAAATTTAACAAGCCTCAAGACTTGCTAAATAAGGCCAAGACCGGTTCCCGGTTGTAGTGCCGATGATGATGATGATGATACTAGACACATAAATGACTCTTTTTATGACAAAAAAAAAGTCTCGCAAAATTTTACTTGAGAGACATTATAGCGTTTGCAATGATAGTGCAGAGCGTGTGATTCGAACCGACGCTATCACGGTTAGAATCACTAAAATATAGAACCAAAGCTCAACGCATCAGGCCACTGCCGCGTGTACGAATCCGATTTCTAAACTCAAGCACATTCGACTGATGTGGAAGTGCTATATTATTGCTATGGTATACGGCTTTAATGGATGTGCTTTTGGTGTTCTTCACTATTTGCTTGTGTATTCTGTGTGTATCTGTTAGAAACGTCGCACTACTCCCTCCTCAGTAACTTTGTTACGAACAACTTCGTGTGCGAACGACGGAACGAGTGAGAGAACGTCGGAGCAGGCGAATGTGCCGGATCTCTCTGCGGAAGTCGTGATTGAGTGGTAAAGTTCTGTTTACCTATGGGAGAGGTGTGCTGTGTGTGTACAGATCACGTCGGATTGTTGCGTTAAGCAAGGATAGTGGAGACAGTGATTTGAACATACGATGAAACGGGTGAAAAGCGAAGTATTGAAGCATCAGGCTACTACCGCGTGTTCGAATCCGATTTCTAAACTCAAATACATTCAACTGATATGGACTTTGTTATGTTATCGCTATGGTTCTGATGCATTTTCTTATTCGATTTTCGTTCGGCGTTCTTCACTTTTTGCTTGTGTATTGTGTGTGTATCTGTTAGAAACGCCACAAGATCCCTTACAAAGTTACGATTACTATGAATATCGATGTGTGTAATTATTTGGCAGATTTATGTGACCGTTGTGAAGCCAACAGAAATTGCATGTCGTTCGATTTTTTAGGTTAGGAATTAAAACGTTTTTTGTGTTTGAAGAAAAATGATTTTGCCCGAAATGGATAAATAATGGAAAAATGATTTGGCCTACAATTTTGATATAAGTCAATCGGCGAATTGAAAGAGGTACACCTTAAACTTAATAATAATAATCAGTTGTACGGCATGTAGCGAAAATGGGCAACGACGTACGTAGAATTCTTGACGGGAGATCAACGGGAAAGAGACCGGGGACAAGGTTGCCACGAAGATGGGAGGACAATGTAAGGAGCGACCTTGAGCAGATCGAATCAGTTGTCAGTGAAGCCATGGACTTCCGGGTTCTTGATCATCATCGGCACTACAACCAGGAACCGGTCTTGGCCTTATTTAGCAAGTCTGAGGCTTGTTAAATTTTCCATAATGATTTATTTTTTCTGGGCAAGGTCATTAGTCTTGCGCCGGGTTCTTATAGTCCAATAAATAGTAGTAATAGTATAACGTTTTGTCCATGATGGTTAAAGGAATGATCATCATCATCATCGGCACTACAATCGGAATCCCGTCTTGGTCTTATATAACAAATCTCTCCACCGGTCCCGATTTCGAGCCGATGTCATCCAGTTTGGCACTCCCAGGCTCTGGGCGTCCTGGTCTACGCCATCCGTCCATCGCAGACAAGGTCTGTCGCGCTGTCTCCTTCCATACATCCTGGCACAAAGGACTTTCCGGGCAGGCTCCTCTTCGCTCATTCGAGCTAGGTGTCCCGCCCGCCCAGCGGAGTCTACCGAGCTTGATTTTTCTTACAACATTAGCTTCAAGTTAGATTGCGTACAACTTATGGTTGTAGCGTCTCCGGAATCGTCTTTCCTCATATACGGTGCCAACAATTCTCCTTAAGACCTTTCTCTATAATGCGAGTAAGAGTTCAGAGTGCCTTTTATTGAGCACTCAGGTCTCGGATCCATACATGAGTACTGGTAAGACCCCGGTCTTGTACAGTAGTAGCTTGGATGTTCTGGATAAATTTCGGGATTTAAAGAGCGTTGATAGACCATAGTAGGCTTTGTTGGATTTGATTAGCCTTTCGCGTATTTCTTCTTCCATATTGTTATCGGCTGATACTATTGACCCAAGGTAATTAAAGGATTGCACTACTTCAAATTCCTGCTCCACTACCCTGATAGATTGACCAACGTTAGGTCTTCTCTTCGCAGAAGTTGCCACCATGTACTTAGTTTTTCCCTCATTAATGTGCAGTCCCAGTTTTTGTGCCGCCTGTTCGATCTGGGTGAAGGATTCCTGTACAGCCGATTCGGTTCAACCGATGATGTCGATGTCATCTGCGTAGACAAGTATCTGGCTGGACTTGGTGATAATTGTCCCTCTAGTTGTAATGCCAGAGTTACGGATTGCTTTCTCCAACGCCAGGCTGAAGAGGAGGCAGGCCAGACCAGCCCCTTGTCGGAGTCCATTAAAAATGTTTATGGGTTTGGACAGCAATCCCGCTATTTTTACTTGACCAGTTACGATGGTCATGGTCAACCTATAAAGTCGTATCAATTTTTTTGGAATGCCGAACTCTCTCATGGCATTATATACTTCTCCCCTGACTATGCTGTCGTTGACTCACCATGCCGTTCAATCGCAGATGTCCATATATCGGTTATTAGGTTCAAAAGGTACTCCGTGAATCGCCTGCCACGGAATCCGTATTGTCAATCATCCAGAAGTCCGTTGTGCTCCAAATACTTAATTAACTCGGCGTTAATGACTTTTTCCATTACCTTAGATAACATAGACAGTAATGCGATCGTGCGGTAATTTTGTGGGAGGCACCTTTTTCCCCTCTCGAGCGACTTTCCAGCAGACAGGAAAGGTAGGTCCTTCGTTCATAAGATAACTGAAAGAGTCTGCCAAGAATCGGCAATAGTTCTGAAGAACTGTGGGGGTTCTTTAAGTATTCCCTAAGAACCACCCATTTCCGTAAATTACCTGTCCTCTACTTACGTGCAAATGAGCAGCGTAAGCTACTCCGCATTACCCTCCATAGGAAAACATAAGTACACGGCAAGACTTACATCTAGCTGTGACATCAAACTTTGACCTCGGGGCAAGCTTGCATCCAACGCATCATGTCCCCGAAACCTAATTTGGTTACCTCAACAGGTAACCAGCATCTATCCATGAACATGTCAATGCTAAAAAGCATTTTCTCATACATGTTCATGACATGTTCATCCTCACCACTGCTGAACCAGCGGTCGATCGCCCAAACAACAATTTACAGCGCAGCTCATTGCTGGCCGCCGACAGGAATTTCATGTGTTGTTTTAATACAAACACACACCCGACATATTGACCGACGAGACGTTGGCAATCTACGTACAAGCAAGTGATGCTGTATGCAGTGGCCAATGAGTAAACATGCATTGCTCCTATAACCTTAGGTTCGCAACACTTGCGACCAATTCCCTATTATCGGCTATCAACCGATCATGGGATTTGGGCATGAATATGATCGTTGTTTAGGCAATCATACCCACGTTCATGCTCTATGATGACCCCTCTGAAAGCTAAAGTAAACACACAGTATCTCACTTTGTTTGTTTTGCTTACCAACGCTGGTCCATGGTTCCCCTGGGTGGCAAATTCCTCACCACCATATCCATGTACCAGCATATTAATCTAAATAGATAACCATCCAGCCTGACCCTTTGCCAACGTCGGCAAGATTTCTGTTGACTTAATGTCGACGAAATATTTTCCTTTCTAGTGCACCAGAGCCATACGGCTAATTCAAACAAACCCCAAATCTTCGGTCGGCCTATCGTCACCAAAGAATGTATTGCCTAGAACGGCATTACATGCCCCTTTTGCTCGCCCATTTGTTTGAACGGGTGCGGTATCGTTCGTTGTCGATATGCAGGCAAAGGGGCATCGTACTTGCCCTATACGGGCATATGGGAAATCCTCCCATTTAACTCCTTTTCGATCGCCCATTGGCCGTCGCGAAGTTGAGCCTGTTCGCTCCTCCCACATCGATGTGATCCACCACCGTTGAATCTGACGGATGTGTATAGCATCGAGGAGTCAAAATTCATCCTTCGTGGAGAGACGTCGAGTCTCTGCTGTCGTGGTATTCGTTTTGTTGTCAATTCTAAATTAATAGAGCCAGATGATACACGCCAGGAGAGGAGTCAAGGGCTGTAACTTTAAGCGCTACATGTTTTAACACCTTTATACAATTGTCCCTCTGACAAAAGTGGTTTTATTCGTGAAACGTGGTATAACTAATAGCTAACGTGTCGCAGCAGGAAAAGATAGTTAATTTGTAAGACCAGTGTAAGGGTCAGAACCAAAAACTAATTGATGTCACAGTTTAAAGTTAATGAACAGTATCAATAAAGTGCAACTATAAATACAACTAAATAACAGTGTGTTCCCTTACTTTCGGATTACGTCGAAGTGTTTGCTGGAGGATCCATTCCGTGTGCACAACAGAGTTGTGGGGTATTGCGCTGAACCGGCGTCCATGTCGACGCCATAGCCAAAACCACCACAGAACTATTGCTGGTATTCCGTTCGGGCCGGTCGCCTTCCTATAGTCCAATCCACGTAGAATGCACTGAATAGTACGGGGGGGAACCTGACATTCCGCACCGAAGACCGTACCGGAGCGATCACAGGTGGCTCCAAAAGACCGGCATCGAGGTTTGAATTCGTGGAAAATAAATTCGCGAACACATTAGCTTTGTCTTTTGAATTTGTGACTAACGTCCCGCTTCCCGTCACTAACAGAGGAAAAGAGGAGGAAGCGAAGTTACTGCTGACAGCCCTTGCCATTGAGCAGAAGGGATGTGACACAGTTGGGCACTCAAGCAGTCTACTAGTGACTCTGTCGTTGTAAGCCTTCTTTGCGGTATCAGTCGCTTGGTTGCACGCGTTTCTTATTCTAACAAAATTCGTTCTGTTATCCTCGGTGGGATTAGAGCGCCATTGTTACAAAGCTCAATTTTTTGCCGCTGTAATCTGCTCGGGTTTTTTATCAAACCAATGTTTATCGGATGAACTTCGTTTAAAGAAATAAGGAATGTAGATCTCCATCTCGAGAGGAATAATCTCTGTGACTGACTCCGCGTTAAGTGTATAGCAAATAAACCCGAATACCATTTAGATACTCCTAAATAAATTTAAAAAAAGTCACTAAAACTAAATTATTTGTTCCTTGCTGCTGTAACGTATGTTAATTTTATATACATCTTGCAGCGTTCGGTAGAAAGAGCAGTTTTACTATCGTTTTTAATGTGTTTGTAGTTTTTATTTATATATACGAGTATATATATATTTTTTTTACGAATAAATCTTCTCTATTCTGATCCATATATATTTGGTTGTTGTAGGTTAACTGAATAATAATTCTTGTTGTTTTAAGAAACTTGACTAAAATGTTTATTCGAAACATTCGGAGATATTAACAGTTTTTATTTGTCGATGTATTTAAGCACATTTTTTTAGAAGTTCGTGAACAGTTCGGAAATGATAGCTTCCAGTAATAGCACAGTTTAAAATGTCGTCATATACAGAAATGTTGGAGCACAACGTTTGATACTAATTTGCAAATTACATCTCGTAATTATGAGAGAGAACAGAAATGTAGAGCGCCATTGTATTTGACTTATCATTCAGCGACCTCATCAAAACATGAAAGACGTGATAGACAACGTAGTATGGAATATTAAGCGCAATGACCTTGCAAAAACGTGTGCATAAAATTATTCCAGTTTTCTGTGCAAAATGTCACAAGACTAACCTGTTGGTGTGAAAAGGGTATTTCCTAATAGAAATATGTTATTTCTCATTTGAATTTGGTTTAGACGCTTAACGCAACATGACATTAATTTCAGGAGAGTCTGGTTCTAACTTGGGTGTAATTCTACTATTTTTTAATGTAGGATTATATCCTATGTAGAAGTATGCTACGGGGTTTTAATGTACAATCAACATACATTCTTTTATTATATTTATTATAGTACAAAGCATGTGCTTTGATAATATGATAATCGTGTAGATGTTCAATCAAAATAGTTATTTGTTGAAATATATAAATTATTCGAATTTTAGAGCGATGGCTTAATTGCGAGACTGTTAAATTTCACACAGAGAATATGTTATCAAATACAACAGTTGGAATTTAAATTATACTAAATCAAAATAGAAAAGAATTAACTTTGATTTATAATCAAAGAAACGGTTTTATTGGCTGATTATGGTGAGCAAAGTTGAGATATTCACACGCAAATTAGAAGGTGGTGTAAAAGTGATATCTAAAAATATGGAAATGCGTAATATAGACAGTCTTCAAATTAGAATGAACGTCTTTATTTACTGCAATTTGTGTTTTTTTACCAATTAAAAAAGATGGCGATATATAATATTGAATAACGCGTTTTTATTGCTATACATTATTTTAAATTGGGTGAGGATAATGTAAAGGAAGAAGAAGAAAATTACGTATAGAAGAATAAATTGTCCAATAAAAAGATCCCCTCATGATTTCACCGTCACTTTTAAAAGTGGTGCAATTCCATTTTTTCATATATTGAGATATTTAAAAGTTTTCGTTTGAATTAATTTAAAAAGATTGGCAAACATTCATCAATTCATTTGATATTTTTAACACCATTAAACGGTTATATTTTATTATGCAATATGAATTAGTAATTTTATTAAAGAAAGTGAACGATTTTTGTGCACTAAATGGACTTATACGACATTCAATAATAACGTATTGTGACGCATATGACAATCAGTACTAGAATATTCTAGAAAGTCCATAACAAAGTACTAGAGTATTCTAGAAAGTACTGGAAAACTGGAGACTATGAACAGTAGAAAATTCGAGGCTATGGAACGGATGGAAACGAAACGCCGAATCAGAATGAGGAAAAACGGTATAAATACGTCGCACGCAGATCAGGAAGACAAGTAAGACGTAAGAAGTAAGCAGTCAAAGACGCGATAAGTAAACGATAAGTCAAGAAATCGTTAAGTGTACGGTAAAAGTAACGGTTGTTATTAACAGGCTAATAAATTGGTACATTAATTCAAAATCGATTTAACGGCTCTTATTTATTAAAAATAATTAATCCGGCGAACCCTAAGCTCGCTGCAGTATTATGAAAATTAAAAACAGGAGGAGACTAGATATTGGCTTCGCTGAAAAGAATTTTGTGATGTAAAAATAAAAGGAAAACGTAAATACACGAATAAGGTATTTTGAGAATTAATTCCAGTTAAATTAAACAAGAAGTGATAAGCCAAAGAGTGCAAAATATAATTACTTTATGAAGATATATAAAAACAAAAAACAATCAGGAATTCTCGACGAACTACCTGCGCTAGTCGATTTTTTCCCACAAGTTGGTACAACTGCCCTTAATTGTGATGCGACATTTGAGTGTAATCTGTCAACCAGTGTATGAGAATAACAGCTGGTTAAGTCGTGTGGTAATGCATTAAATATGTTGCGGAAGGATTTTAGCGGATTTTGTCTTTTGGTCGAAAGTGTTTCGCCGAACACTGTCCACAAACCGAACACGAAGCGAATGCAGCACAAATAAAACAAGGAGTTGAGTTGGGCTCCTTGATAGTATAGTGGTTAGTATACCCGCCTGTCACGCGGGAGACCGGGGTTCGATTCCCCGTCGGGGAGCCTCTGGCGCAAGACAAATGACCTTGCCCGGAAAAAACAAATCATTATGGAAAATTTAACAAGCCTCAGGACTTGCTAAATAAGGTCAAGACCGGTTCCTGGTTTTAGTGCCGATGATGGTGATGATGAGTTTGTTTAGCCTTTGCCTTGGTTCTTTATTGATGTTGTCTCTTTCGTTATCACTTAGTCACCTAGGACACAATTTTGGTATTTTGTTTTTTTGGGTAGTATGTTACAAAATAAAACACAAACTTCCACCACACCTTGAATCGTCTTAAATTTTTAACAATATCCTTATTCATTCCTGTCTACCGCATATAGCCTTTCACTTATTGTTTTCAGCACGAAAATTGACAATATGAAAAAAAAACGGCGCACGTTAGGATACCATGAAAGTGTCCCGACGAGAATAACCGTCTCAACCTCCGTATTTGCTGTCCACACTTAACTTAATTATTTCGGACAACAATGCAGTTAATCGTTAAACAAATTTCCAATGTCCCTAGCGGGGATTACAGGCCTGCGCGCGTTAAGTGTGTCGATGGCGCCATAGCCAAAGAAGACGTACAAGAAATCATTGACACACTCAAACAAAAAGAAAACCTTTCCAATTGTAAACTCGAATGACCCCCCGGTACGATAATGCATCAATTGCATATGACAAAACGGTTACCTAATAATGCAAAAGCAATTAACGGCATATTCCGGAACAATTAAATTGCAGAATCGTTTAAACTGCGTGTTCCAGCACAATCAAGCACGAAATAATTAATTGGATCAGTTCACAACTGCGGATACTGAACTGTGATGCAAGTCAATGAAGAAATATTGACCAACACAGCAGTTTGAAGCAATTACGAATCAAAAGCCAATAATCGGAAATTGGGGCAATTAAAGTTGAATTGCATTGTCGTCACTGGGAGGTGTTGACCCCGAAGTGACGAGAAAAGGTAAGAGCAAATTCGGAAGTCAGTCGGTGGTTAATCTGGAAGTCAAATGGTGAGTCGAGGATGGAGTATTTGTGATCGGGAGAGTCGGTTTTTCTTGAGAAGTGGATGGTTAAAAGTGTGGATCAGTGGTGACTAAAGTAGAAAGTCTGTTATTTTAAAAATCTAACTTTTATAATAGTAGTTTATCCTGTCCGCTGAATTGTTGGGTAAGATATACCGTTTGAAAAAGATAAATTTATGTAATTGTGAAAAAATCAAAGAATATAGCTGGATAAAAGAACAGAGACCGGAAAGAAAGTGGTTGAGAATATAAGAGAAATTGAAGTGACACGAACAGAAATTACTAAACCACGTCGGAGTATAACACTAAAGAAGAATTGTATTGATATATGTGTAATGAAAGACAGTCGTGTAAAATAAGATGACATTAGAAATGTATAAGGTGTAAGCATAAGTATTATGAATAAGATAGTGTAAAACAAACCGATCAGGACAAGGTTAATATAACATAGTGTACTTTACAGTGTATAACAAAAACTAAAATAAAGTGAAGAATAGTAAAACAAGTAAAAACAAAATAAAAGGGAATTGTAAAAAAAAAAGAAAATCTATGTGTAGATAAATAAGCAATAACTGGAGTGAAACAAATGACGGAGTTTTCTCTTCTTTTGCTCTCTAGTTTCATTTGTTTTGTGTTTGTGTGTGTAAAGGAAGATTGGGTCGCCATCCTCCACGAACCTTGATTCTCGCTTTTCGGGTTGGACCTCAAAAACTATAACTCGCGCGTTGAATTGCTGTGCATTGAACTTCGAATATATACGTTTACGGTGTTTGCTTTCGGTGGCAGTTCGGTTAACTCGCGTATTTTTAAATCTTTGCTACTTCGGGTCGAACAGTTTCTTTATCAGTTTATCGCGCTGCGCGGATCAACCTCCTCGCGAGGGTTCTCTTTGTCGACTCAGTCATTTTCTTCTGGGGATGATTCTATTCGCCCCATAGTTGTCTTTCCCCTTTCGTTTTCCTTGTCCTGGTGATTTTCTCTCAATCGAGAATCTCTCCACCAGGGAAGATTGCACTCGCACATACAGACGCGGAGGTTGCCGTCTGTGGGATAGCCAGCATTTTCACGCTTCTGTTGCGTTGCTTATGCAAACATTCGGGTGTGTTGTTTATTCTTGGCGATCCTGGGATCGTGGTAATTATCATATTTGCTTTGCTCTATGGGAACAGCGTTTTGGTTTTTTTTTTTATTGAACTTCTCTCGGGAGAGGCGAACCTATAGCGCCGAGTGGGCACCCCGAGATGCCATTAAATAACTGTTGCAATCCTTTTTCAACAGTTGCAGGTTGTAATGCTCCGGGAACTCTTGTGGGAAGGGAGTTCCACAGCTTCCCCGCTCTGTAACGGAATGCTGATTCCCCACAATGGCCCTTGTTTAGGCGAAGTGCATTGCGGCAGGGACAAAGGTTTTGCCGACGGATTGTTTTACGCCAATTGGCTTATCGCTTATCTTATTGATGTTTGTCGACATCTGGCGCAGCTGTGCCAACCGCTTGTGTTTATCCAGCTAATGGATCGATACACAATTTCCTCTGCTGGGTCGTTACTTCAATCGCCGTGCAGGCGTAGGCAAATTGTTCGGGACTTGGGGCCCACGTATCTGTGGATACGTCGGGTTGTTGACACCAGTATGGATGTCACCTTTGGTCAGGTGAAAAGGTGGACTTTGGGGACACGTGTCTGGGGGCACGTGAAGTTCGGTTATAGGTGAGTATGTTCCTTGGTGGAACGAAGATATCTCAGCCTATGGTGATTTGTGCGGTTCGTGGAACAGCCACAGGCTTATGGTAATTTACCATGAAACCCGCCATTTTAGCTTTAATTTATATCCATCTTTGTTTAGTTCCCCATTCCATTTTTAAGTTACTTGAAAGTTAGTCCCACACCCCCAACCCGCATGTTTTGGTTTTTGAGATGGTAAGTTTACTTATAAGTCTGAATATTTAGACGACTTGTACTAAGCGAAATAAAATGAGGGTTCTGCCCTCTATTCACTCATTCATTCATGCAGCTTGAAAGCATGTCTCAGAGTGCGTTCGTTTGATTTTGGTCGATAATTTAGGCACAGATATAGAAGACATTAACAGTTTTTATTTGTCGATGTAATTTCGTGCCGTCTCGTAACAAGACTCGTTCCAAAAGACACGAATTTTCTTTGAAAACGCTATCGTGACCAGGTCTCTGTGGACATGCTGGTCGCCGTAATTCTGATCATACGTTCATGAACTGCATCATAACTGGTGATGAGACATGGGCTTATGAGTGCGATATGCAAACATGCTTTCGAACGGGGAGGAAAAGTTCAGTCGAAACCGAAAAAACAACACCAAAGCCGCTCAAAACCAAAGTTGATGCTCATTGTTTTCTTAAATATCCGTAGTTCGGGGTACTGTGAATTCGTTCCACTGGATCAAACGAACAAGAAAGAATATTACCTAGGCGTTGCCTATTCGTAAAAAAATGGCCAATGATATGAACCAATAATTCATGGAGTTGTCGTTATATAGAATTAAGATTATAGTTGTAAAGGAATTGCTATCCTAAATCTCTTAAGTACTAGTTGTAAAATATACCATAAATGTAATTATCTACTAAATAAAAATTGAATTGAATTGAAAAAAAAAATTCATGGATTTTATTGGATTGCACCACATGAAATGTCCGATTTTATGAATTTAAATCCCGGAAGTTCATAACCTCACCGACTCGATTCCGCCATCGTTCCCTGTCCTGTGCACTCTTCTTTCACGCTTGACCAGCCGATCCGATCTCCTCAAGGTCAAACCTAACGTTGTCCCCCCATCTCCTCGACATCAAATGTCCGATTTTATTGTAAAAATTGAAAAGCCAATATTATTTTTCCGTAAATTTTTATTCAATCAAAATAGGATCCGTTGGCGTCTATGACATTCTTCCAACGTGATACAAGGTTAAATATTTCTTTTTCATAGAAGTGCTAACTTTTTGAGGCAATGAAATCTTCAAAGGCTTTTATGAACTCTACTCGGCTCTGGAAGACCTTCTGTCGGCAAAATGAATTCTGATTGCGGAAAAGATGGTAGTCCGTTGGGGAAATGTCAGGAGAGTACAGTGGATGCGGAAGAATTTCATACCCCAACTGCAACAGTTTTTCCACCGTTACTTGTGAGGTATGGGATGTAGCATTGTCATGCAAAAAGATCGGGGCGTGCCTATTGATGCAATATGCAGCCAATTTAGCATGCAATATGACGATTTCCTCCCAATATTTGATAGGGTTTATCGTTTTTCCTGGTTTCAGCCAATTTGGCATGCAATATGTCGCTGTCCTCACAATATGTAATCGCGTTTATTGTTTCTCCTGGTTGAAGAAATGAAAAGTGAATTGGTCCTTTCGATGTCCACAAAACTGTTACCATAACATTTTTTTGAGTGAATATCGGGCTTGACGGGGTGTTTTGGTTTTTCACCTACATCCAAGCACTGCCCAGGTCTTTTACGGTAATCATACAGAATCCACATTGCATCACAGGTGACTATCCAGTGCAAAACCGGTTCAGTTTGGTTTCTTAATCTAAGCGATGCACAGATTTCCAGGCGTCGTAGTTTTTAGGACTCGTTCAGTTCATGGGGTACTTATCGGGTTTCTTTACCTTTCCTATGAGAGAATTGTCATTGAGGTAATCCCATGATTTGTGCAATCTCCCCCAACAATTTCCTTGGGTCCGGATCCACCGTTGCTCTTAAAACATCGTCGTCAATTAACGTTTCCGGCTTCCCACGTGGTTCATTTTCGAACTCTCCAAACCAACGTCGTATAGTGCGTTCGTTTACCGCTACATTCTCACATGCGCCATTAATGTTTTTTTTTGTTGCCAATAACGCATTATGCCCCATTTTAAATTCATAAAGGAAGATGATTCGAATTTGAACTGCCGACGGCATGGTAAACAATTGTTAGACAAAAAAAACTGTACTTGTAACGAACCCTAAAACCCTTACACGTCAAGCACACGTACCAATATACTTTATATTGTAGAAGAAAAGAAAATTTAACGTTTTGGGACAGGTGCTCACTCGAGAACTTTTTATTTCCGGCCGAGCGAAAATCGGACATTTCATGTGGTACAACCCAATACATGCTGGTATTGTGCCGCCTTACCAAGCTACGATTGTGACTTATTTCCTCGCTAAAACTCAGCAAATGCACTTGAACAACCACCGTTTTCTCCAGATTTACAATTATGTGACTTCTTTCTATTCTCAAAATTGAAAATGGAGTCATAAAATAAAAATCGGAGGGAGAATTGAAGCCCATTGCGGAAAGTGCGTATAAGAAGTGTGGAGTGTTCCGAAAATTGGAAAACAACTAGTTTTTTTTTTTTTTTTTTTTTTTTTTTTTTTTTTTTTTGTATAGGTTGTACCAACAGATGTGTAATCTTTTAAAGATACCGAGGGTCCACGCTCTTGGCATGCACGATCTACAGAGTGGTACAGCATTACGTACTTTAATACACACCTTTACATCTCCTACCACTCTTCGCGAGACTGAATTTGGTTTTTCCTTCGCAGAACGATAGAATAGTGCGTTGCTTGAGATGGAATCTTCTTTGAAGGCGACCTAATAAATTTGATGAATAAATGAAACGCGTGCGCTTTATTTATCATTTTCCGTAACTTTAGTTAACGAATGTATCCATGTTAAATAGGAGGTACGTAGGGTGGTACTTTTCTCTTGTTCTAAGTCTTAACGTTTTATTTTATACGCTAGTAACATAGTAATTTTGTATTGTTTAAATTATAATCTTTTTTTTAAACATTTATAAAACCGCCATCTTATTTACAATGTTGCTTTCAAATAACATCAAAACCAGTAATAATTGCAATAAAAAAGTTGTCTTAACTAAGGTTATAATAAGTGAACTCATGTATTTGGGGGTCAGTGACATAGAGTTTATATTTAACCATAGTTATATATACGACTTTAAAGTTAAATTTTGGTGCTTTCTTTTTTAGATCATTAATGAGCACTTTGATAATAGCGTTAAATATAAACATTGGAGGGCAGTAAGCGATTTTGTTAGGAGTACCCGGGGCGGGCGATTCTCTGGTGTTCTTCATATTGGTTGGTTGGGGTTTGGGGTCGGCTTCCTTCCTTTCTTGCTCGACCATTGTCCGGTGTTTTCGGTCTAGTCGAGACTACTCGTGTGGGGTACGATGTTATGTGCCAAAACACGGGCACTGGTTCACTTTCTTCCCCAACGTAGTCAAATAAAAATGGCCCAGCACAAAGGAAAAGAGACAAACAAAAAAATGCACTGGGTTGTAGTTTAATTGTTAATGTTTTTTTATTTGGTTTAACTTAGATTTATCTCTAACACTTTATACAAATAGATGCAAGATGGACGTGTCAAATTAATATCTCGTCTTTTCGCCAAATAAGTAATTGCAAGCAGTCTATTTTGAAGGGCAATGCGTTTCTCTTTCTCGATTGACTAACGGGACACTACCTTCGTCTGACAACACTTCTCTTTTACTTCTGACTCGAGCGTGTGCACCAGCGTGCACACGCTGCCGTAGTTGAATAACGACTGAATGGAATTAGGGATGAAATTTGGAATTTTGAATTTGCACAACGATCGGCCAATGGCAATCGCGCTTCTCCTGTGCATGCTTCAATTATCCACGCTCATCGAGTTGGATAAAAATACTTGCGTATTCGTTCGACGGCGATGGGCGTAGAAAGGATGAAGAAATCAAAGGGGAAAACGCGATAAGCCAGGGTTGATCTGGCTTGGTGTGCGTGTATGAATGCAGCCTCCGGGGGTGTTCCACTGACCTAGGCGGTGACTGTGGTGATCTCGGAATCCATTGAACTATGGAAAGACAGAATTACGAAGGAGAGGAAAATGTAGTTGGTGCTATTCACCTGTGAAAAGAGATCATGGATCCCCAGGGGATAGAGTGTCTGGGGAAAGTCGATAGGACGCTACATCGGCTAGGGAAATATTACCGTGTAAAAACGCTAAGGAATGCGGTAATTACCCAAGCCATTGGATGATGATGCAACCGCGTCGTTTGATTCGACTTGGTTGTTGCTAACCAATATGAATGCGGATTCCGGTGGAAATCTCATGGTTAGGGTAATGGAGTTGCCGTATGGCTGAAAGGTAGCTGATTTAAATTATACATTATCTGCATAGAATAATGAATTCAGCTATGCGTCCACTTGGGAAATATGATATTTCAGGTGAATAGCTTGAACGGTTGGATATGGGTTGATGTGACGCGCTATTAGCGGTCGATATTAGGTTAGGATTGTGGGTTGGTTCTCCATGTAATATAGAGAAACTCGCCTTCTGGCACTGATGGTGATCCAGGGTGAAGCTGTGATGATTTCCCCAATGTTATTGTCGGCATTATGGCTCTCATTTCGGATCTTCGGCTGACTTGCTGCGTCTGCTCTGTCTGAAGTTGGTCTTTTTTCGTTTCAAGTTTCTCCTTGCTTTACCGGAGGAGTGATGCTTAATTTTTTGTTAATTAATCCACTTACCTCTGATTGGTCGATGGTCTCCTGTGTGTTTAACACCATATTTGCAGCTACCGCTGCGACATGTGACATGACCCGCGCGCTAGTCCGGTTTATCGACCTTGGGGCTTCCCCCGCAGTATTGATGTCGATTTTCGCCTCAGCAGCTTGATATTTTGCTGTTTCTGTTTTGCACATATTCACTTTTCCCTTCTTCCCACTCTCTTCGCCCGAACAACTAACCAGTTAGTTTCCCAAACAAGGAGTGTTTAATTCACGTGTGACCATGATCTCACGAAAATAGTAAGGATAAAAAGACCATCACCTCTCGGAATTCGTTACCCGAGCGGTAATTCGAGGACACATCTGCACTACTTCCTCACTCAGTATGATTCATGGAAAAAATACGATTTTTTATTAGATTAAATATTGTGACGCATATGACAATCAGTACTAGTATATTATAGTAAGTCCGAAACAAAGTACTAGAATATTCTAGAAAGTACTGGAAAACTGGAGACTATGAGCAATAAAAGATTCGAGGTTATGGAACGGACGAAAACGAATCACCGAATCAGAATGAGGAAAAACGGTATAAATAAGTCGCACGCAGATCGGGAAGACAAGTAAGAAGTAAGAAGTAAGTAGTAAAAGACACGATAAGTCAAGAAATCGTTAAGTGTACGGTAAAAGTAACGGTTGTTATTAACGGACTAATAAAGTGTATTAATTCAAAATCGATTTAACGGCTCTTATTTATTAAAAATAATTAATCCAGCGAACCCTAAGCTCGCTACAATAACAGGTCAGTTGAAAAGTCCCCGGCCCGGCACATAGATGGCACTAGAATTAAATCCATATGATTTTTAGTTAGCCCTAACCTTCAAAAAACGCGTGTATAAATTTGACAGATGTCGGATCATTAGTTTGTGAATTATAGTATTTTGAGTGAAGCAACTTCTGTTATTGGCTCCTCGATAGTATAGTGGTTAGTATACCCGCCTGTCACACGGGAGGCCGGGGTTCGATTCCCCGTCGGGGAGCCTCCGGCGCAAGACTAATGACCTTGCCCGGAAAAAAAAAAACAAATCATTATGGAAAATTTAACAAGCCTCAGGACATGCTAAATAAGGCCAAGACCGGTTCTCGGTTGTAGTGCCGTTGATGATGATGATGAACTTCTGTTATTGTGAAAAAAATGGATAAAAAGGAATTTCGCGTGTTGATAAAATATTGCTTTTTGAAGGGAAAAAATACAGTTGAAGCAAAAACTTGGCTTGATGACGAGTTTCCAGACGCCGCCCCAGGAAAATCAACCATCAAGGATTGGTATGCTAAGTTTAGACGTGGTGAAATGAGCACCGAAGACGGTGAACGCAGTGGACGCCCAAAAGAGGTTGTTACCGACGAAAACATTACAAAAATCCACAAAATGATTTTGAATGACAGTAAATTGAAATTGAATGAAATAGCAGGCACTCTAAAGATATCAACTGAACGTGCACATCATATCATTCACGAATATTTGGGTATGAGAAAGCTCTGTGCAAAGTGAGTGCCGCGCGAGCTCACTTTTGACCAAAAACAACGACGAATTGATGATTCGGAGCAGTGTTTGGAGATGATCAAGCGTAATAAACCCGAGTTTTTGCCCCGATATGTGACAATGGATGAAACATGGCTCCATCATTTCACTCCGAAGTCCAATCGACAGTCATCCGAGTGGACTGCACACGATGAACCCGCCCCAAAGCGTGGAAAAACGCAACAGTCGGCTGGCAAGGTTATGGCGTCTGTATTTTGGGATGCGCGCGGAATAATTTTCATTGACTATCTTGAAAAAGGAAGGACCATCAACAGCGACTATTACACAGCGTTATTGGGCCGTTTGAAGGACGAAATCGCCGAAAAACGACCGCATTTGAAGAAAAAGAAAGTGATGCTTCACGAAGACAATGCACCGTGTCACAAGTCAGTGAAAACGATGGCAAAAATCCATAAATTGCGCTTCGAATCGCTTCCGCATCCACCGTATTCTTCAGATCTGGCCCCCAGCGACTATTTCCTGTTCTCAGATCTCAAAAGAATGCTCGCTGGGAGGAAATTTTCGTCGAATGAAGAGGTGATCGCCGAAACTGAGGCCTATTTTGAAGCAAAGGACAAATCGTACTACAAAAAAGGTATCGAAAAGTTGGAGGGTCGCTATAATCAGTGTATCACCCTCGAAGGGAATTATGTTGAATAAAAAAAACGAATTTTGCCAAAAAAATGTGTTTTACTATGGAAGGCCGGGGACTTTTCAATTGACATGTTATGATGCAATTACTTAGTATACGCTGAAACTTTCACACAAGGACACTTTCAAATTAATGTAAGTAAAAGTTTGTGAAATATGATAATAAATTGTAACAATAATCAATTACAATGTCCGTAACAACCAACACCTCAGGGATACAAGATATTTATTTGTTTTTAATGGTCACTTAATTATGAAGCGAACGTATTGGAAATACCCACTTCACTCTAAGACTGACTAGTTTTCATCTTCAATAAAATTTATTAAATTTCCTTGGTTAGTCACAATACTTCCAATTCAATCACAGAGCACAGACAACAAGATCCAATACACCATTGATTTTAATAAAATCTTTACTTGCACTGTTGTCTGTTTGTGTTGCCTCACTTCTCGGAAGCCACTCGGGCGGAATTGAATTATAATAATTTTATTCTAATTTGAAACTGTCAGGAATATAAAGGGATGTTCGCAGATCTCTCGTGGGCGTAAATATTGTGCAGGTTTTTTTGATCGTTTTTAACTGGCTTTTGTTTGTCGAAAAAGTAGGAAATGTAGGAAGAGAATAAATTCTAAATTAGAGACGAATGAAAAGAATTTTTTAAACTGTGGTTAGACTTTGCCATATATCATTATTTTGTGATTTTCTTTAGTATGAATATTTCATTTAGTGCGAATAAATTTATAACCTACGTAGGTGTTCAATTGTCATTGTTCGTTGCAATTATCAAACATTGTACGATCTTGAAAAGTTCATTTTCGCTTATCTGGCATTGAAACTAGTTTCAGGTTCCACAACATGCCTTATTTAACAATAAGAATAAACTAGTTTATTAAACAAGCCAAATGTTGGTAGCGAAACCAACCCAACTGTTTAACTGGCAATTAACGATTTGTCAATGGTGTTCTGTTTCGATTTCCTTCCTTTTATGCATTAAAATAGTTGGGGTAACATAGCAATGCCCTTGAGTTAATTATAATTCTAAAAACTGATCTAAAAATGTGAGCCAAACTCATTTAATTTATTTTAATATACTATATTAAAAAGAGAACAAGAAACTTTATTTTCAAATAAAATTAACATACTAAGTGGTACTATTCATTAAGGGAAATTGCAAACCAAAGCTTCGTATTTGTTGCAGTAAACGAGTAAAATTACATGTGATTAGAAAAATTGAGTCAAGAAATAATGGAGAACGGTTAATAATATCTTGGGACGGAAAATATTTTAAATAACCACACGCACGTACTTGCAGTTTAATCAAGCTTCACGATCCCTTGAGCAATGCTACGCAATCGCAGTAAATTTATCTCCGCTAGTGCATTTTCGAATTCATAACCGCAGAATTTTATAATGAGCAGTTCGCATAGTTTCTTACTAATTAGGTCAGTGGGTGCCTAGTTGGCCTTCAGAAGACTTAATGAGATGCACACACATTGTGTCATCCATTTCCTTAATAAGATTGCACGGAACCCAGTATAATAAAAGAGCGATACTACTCTGATTGAGAGCTCGTGTGCCCCATACGTTAACCAATAATGTTGCATAATAATCGTTCATTTACACAGACAGAAGAAAAACACGGCATAACAATGAACTTAAGCTGGGAATAAAGTTAACGTCTAAGTGAAATGATACAAACAAAATTAGAAACAAATTAACACTACTAGAATACTTCGGGAATTTCCAATTGGTGTCTTTTTTAGGGGATTTTCGTTGGGGTGGTTTATTTACGTAGATTATTTGTTTGTTAAACATTACTCTATCTTCAAACATAGTAAAATCTGCTGGTAAGTCGATTCCCAGATTTTACTTAAAAGACATTATTAAAAAAATTATTATTACACTATCGGCGGGAAGGGCCACACAGACTGGCACCGGCGAGTAAAATGTTATGGATAATTCTTTAACACACATTACTATACACTGAACTCTGTATTGAAATAAGAGACACTGATTTTAGTTTATTCACTTGATTTTATTTTAATGTTTTGTTTCGAACACACTTTTCATAGATTATTAAACTGAGGCACAACATAAAGAAAACGCGGTACACGTCACACATCCAACGATGACTACTTTTTTCGTTCATCTTATTGATGAGTAACGTAAATAATTTGGATTCAACGTCCGATCGCGACGCCGGTTGAAAAGTGATCATGCAGACCGAAGGATGTATCCATTATTTACACGCACAATAGATGTTTTGCCAACACAACATATGTGTGTCTCGCAGTACATTTGTTGTTTGTCTAACATTGAAAATATGATTTTGTAGATGCGTGTGATACAATTCTTAGAACCTTGTATTTGCACGATTGTTCATTTATAGTCAACGATCGCAAAGATATCTTGTATATCTTATTGCTTCGTGACCATGGAATTGCTATCTGCTTTGAGTAGCACATTATTTTTTTTGTGCCATCACCCATTTTTTCCAGATGTGGTATCCGGATTCCAGGATCCGCCCGTGTATGCATTTAGGGTGTAAAGCTCTTTTACAGGTCTACATTGTATTGGGTATGTTAATTAGGATTAATCAACATATGGGGATTTCACATGAAGGTGAATCCTGTTAAAGGGTAAGCATTAGGGGGTGGTAGGCGTTGCGTGTAACATGAATACCTTTATTTTTTTTATTATTTTCATACTTCAATCATGTTCACCCGCTAGGCTCACGATGTTAGCCGTTGATAATGTGTTAAAGGTTTGTCCATAAACAACAAAACATTTTTTTGTTGTGATTCTGGTTCACTAGAGAAAAGTTTCTTCTATGCCCGCAACCCTCATATTGTGGAATGTTAGAGGAAGATTCGAAGCGGTTGAGGTACGAGTACATCGAGTACTCACAGTTTCTCACAGAAACTGATCATAGTTCCCCAAAAGGGTAAGCATTAGGGGATGACGGGCGTTGCGTGTAACATGAATACCTTTATTTTTTCATTATTTTCATACTTCAATCATGTTCACCCGCTAGGCTCACGATGTTAGCCGTCGATAGTGTGTTAAAGGTTCGTCCATAAACCACTTAACATGTTTTTTTGTTGTGATTTTGGTTCACTAGAGAAAAGTTTCTTCTATACCCGCAACCCTCATATTGTGGAATGTTAGGGGAAGATTCGAAGCGGTTGAGGTACGAGTACGTCGAGTACTCACAGTTTTTCACAGAAACTGTTCATGGTTCCAGTTTCTATGTGAGCGAAGGGAGAGATTCGTGAAACTTTTACACCGTCTAACTTGCCAAATATTATATAGAGAGACTTCTTTCTTTCCTAACTTTATTCTCGCCATGCCGCTAGGTGCTTTATCACTCGTCTCTAAGGATAGTGGGGGTAGGGTTAGTTCAAATGCTCTTTAACTACTTGGACGGTGGGGCGGTTGGAGGGAAATCATATAAGATCGGTAGGTCTTCGGTAAGGCACTCCATACTTCTTGCCAACATGCAGCTGGCAAATGTGATGTCGATTTTGGACCGGCCTCTCTCGTTTAAGAAGGTGTCATCGATACCATCATTAAGTAACACCACATCTAGGACTGCGAAGGTTTCAAGTAGTGCCTGGCCTCTACCGTTGGTCCTTGTGCTTCCCCATTCTACTGCCCAAGCGTTGAAATCTCCAGCAACTATAACAGGGCTCTTATCTCTAGCTTCTTGTGTTATTCTGACCAAAAAGCATTTGAAATATTCTATTTCCCACCTTGGCGGAGCGTAACAACAGTAGTGTGTTCGGTGTGTAGGTGTGTATTTGTTCCGTCTTGTACTGTGCGTGCGGATGTGTAGCATGTCAGTAATAGACACTATGGGATGGGTCCAGGAATACTCTATTATACAGGGGTTTGTTGTTAGGAAGGGTGCTTTCTTCAATTTTGTAGTGAAGAAGAAATTGTGGTGGTTGGATCCAAAGAGATCGACGCACAGTGGGACGAGTCTATGGGAAAAACGGCAAAATGAATATCTCTGGTTTTAGTAACTAAAATATGAATATTTTGCATTTAATCTCTTTTTACATTTGATATCTATGCAATGACCTAAAAAAAAGGTATCGACCTGCAAAAATGGCCTGTCCAGCTTCTTAAAAAAAAACGAGTTGAGCAGCGAACTTTATTTTTAAACTCAAAATTTATTTTCTAAGTTTGCGCATGTTTTTTCAAACTTTATTTAAAAATTTAAGTATGTTAACAATTTTATAGTTTAATAAACTTCAAAACATTAATATAAAAGAATTATGTATAGGTATAATAAATTAATTTGAAATAACAAATATGTGCATATGTATGTTAATTATTAATGGCTATCGCTCTCCGATGATGATATTCCACCTATATCGGGCAAGTCTATTGGTAGCGTAAAACTTTCTGCACCATTTCGAAGTAGATAATGTTCAATATGTGGATCTATTTTAGGCACATATGAGCTTGTAGCGATTCTAACAGACACACACAAATTTAAAGGAAAAATAGTGAAGAACATGAACGAAAAAATCGAATAAGAAAAATACATCAGAACCGTATACCAAGCGATAAAATAAAAATAATTCACACCAGTGGAATATAGTCGAGTTTGGAAATCAAAATTCTAAACACGGTCAGTAGTCTGATGCTTCACTGCTTCGCTTTTCAATCGTTTCATCGTGTGTTCAATTCACCTTCTTCACTATCCTTGCTTAACGCTATAATTGGTGACTACGACGTGATCTGTACACATACGCAGCATACACTTCCCATAGTAAAGCAGAACTTCACACACGGTCACGACTTCCGCATAGATCACAGCCTCCGATGTTTCCTCGTTTCTCTCGTTCGTCCGTCGTTCGCATACGAATCTGATCGTAACGAAGTTACTGCGGCGGGAGTGGTGTAGCGACTCTAACAGACACACACAAATTTAAAGGAAAAATAGTGAAGAACATGAACGAAAAAATCGAATAAGAAAAATACATCAGAACCGTATACCAAGCGATAAAATAAAAATAATTCACACCAGTGGAATATAGTCGAGTTTGGAAATCAAAATTCTAAACACGGTCAGTAGCCTGGTGTGTAACGCTTAGGTAAAATTTTTTTCGTGATTCGAGCTGTCATAGCGTCAGTTCGAATCACACGATCTTCTTCACTATTATTTCAAACGCTATAAGCTTTTGAATCTTATATTTGAAAAGAGATGATCCGAAGTAATTAATAAGTGATTTATTTAAAAGCGATTGGAGGTTAACTTCAGCAATTGTTTCCGACGCAACAGCAATTTCGGGTAATAGATCAGATTTATATTTTTTGAATTCATAGTAACTGGGAAAATAGTCTTTGTGAAGGCCATTTACAACAGATCGTAGAAGAGCGTATTTTCTCTTAGACAAATCCAAATCTAAATACAATGCTAGCGTTTGTTGCAGAGTTAACGTCTTATTCGATTTTTGGGGAGACTTTGAAAACCGATTTGAAATGTTAGCAGCATAGCTTAGTTCCTCTGAACTGTGCTGCGTAGCTAATTCATGAACCTGACGTTTTTTCGTGCGTTCACTGCATTCCTCAAATCTTTTTGACGGTCTACCTCTGCTCGTGCCTGGTGCATTTAAACTATTTTTATTTCTCCAATGAGTTAAAATATTTGCTGGCAATGTCAAATTAAGGTTTAGCCAGCTTTCATTAACTTGCATGCATTTATTTCGCTTTCTTTGGCAATTTTCCCATTTTCTCTTTAATGTCAAACAAAAATACTTGGAAACTCTTTGAATTTCAGGTTCAATATTTTCATCTGACCCTTCTAGACCCAGTGATTCACTTAATTTTTCAGCAACAGCAGTTATCTTCACTGGCTTCTCACTCTCAATCCATCTTTGGAAAAGGTCACCGTTTTTGATTGATAGAGTTAAGCCTACAAAAACGTCAAAAAATTGCAGAAGCGCAAAATTTCGCTTACGGATATGATCAATAGACACATAGAACATCACAAAACATCAAAAATCTCAAAGACGCTTTTTGATGTTTTTTAAAAAATCTTAGCTAAACACAAAAATCACAAAATTTTAAATTTTCCAATTAGACTTGCACTTCAAACGTCACAATACATTAAAATACGAAACAAACACATTTTTCTATATATTAAATATGATTTTCCATACCTTGATCACTATTATTTATCATGATGTAGTTTTTATTTATACGTATAATTAAAACTGACAATTAATTTAATTTATATCAAAAAACACTTGTAATTCAAGATTGCGAAAAAAATGTACTTAGTCAAAGTTTACCGCTCTGTAACGTTTGTACCAAATCACAATTCCAAATGATTTCTTTGGATTTATAAAATATATATATTTATAGGGGAGCTCTGGCCTGGAGCCTCTGGCGCAAGACTAATGACCTTGCCCGGAAAAACACAAATCATTATGGAAAATTTAACGAGCCTCAGGACTTGCTAAATAAGACCAAGACCGATCCCCGGTTGTAGTGCCGATGATGATATATTTATGATGCCTTTCCAATCACTAAAAAGTACCGCTAAAACTGTTGATTTTTTTATTTATTGCTATGGGTCGTCCCACTGTGCGACGGGGAGAAGGGTCAAGAACGGAAGACTCCCGTACAAGTTAGTTCTCACTGTTCTGAATGATTTCGGGGTACTTGTATGCTATTTGTGGCGCCTTGCCCGGAAAAACAATTTATTATGGAAAATTTAACAAGCCTCAGACTTGTTATATAGGACCAAGACCGGATCCCGGTTGTAGTGCCGATGATGATGATGATGTATGCTATTTGTGGCAAAAACTCGTCGATAGGGGTAATGGAGGTAATGACGACCGTCAGGCCTTCTAGAGTGGTTGATGCATCTTCAGAGGAGTTTTCTTTTGAAAACTCGAAATTTTTTCCATTTCGGGCGAAGATATACAGGACCATATGGGGAAGACGTACGATATTTCAGATCGGGTTAGATGGTTATAGCAGAGAAGTTCAACTTTGGTGTCAACTCTAATAGCTTCCTTATACCGCATCCTATTTAAACTCTTGGAGCGGTTTGCGAAGTAGTGAACAAGACGGTAAAAAGATTAGAATCAATGCATTGCCCCCACCAGACCACAACCCGAGCACACGAGGATATATTAAACTCTGGAATCATCATCATCATCGGCACTACAACCGGGAACTGGTCTTGGCCTTATTTAGCAAGTCCCGATGCTTGTTAAATTTTTCATGATAATTTGTTTTTCGGGGCAAGGTCATTAGTCTTTCGCCAGAGGCTCCCCGACGGAGAATCGTACCCCGGTCTCCCGCGTGACAGGCGGGGATACTAACCACTATACTATCGAGGAGCCCAAACTCTGGAATGCTACTTTGATAATTATTTTTCGATTCTCTTTTTGGCGCTGTGGTTTTCATTTGGTTGTGTGTGTTTGTAATTTTTCGGAATAACTACATACTTTTGGTATAAAAATACAGCGCACGCTGAAAATAGAAAAAGATATCCAATATAAATTGATTGGTGTGGAGTTTGTACTTTACGCTTACCTCCGTCCCGCGGGTCTATAGGCCGGATTGGTCCCGACGTGTGTGTTTGGGCCTGGCGAGTCTCACAACGCGTTGTCTGTAGTTTAATGGTTACATCTGTTTCCGCCAGATAGTGTATCTAAATATGTGATTGCCTTTCACGTTTCCAACTTGTTGAATTGGTTGACAGTAGTGGAATCCTTCAATCTGCTGTGGGTTCCATCGACGTATACGATGGACCATGGTGTTCCGCAGTTTTCAGGCGATGTGGTAGTTTATTCCTTTAATCTCTTTCGGTGGCTTAAGGCACGCTCTCCTTGGACTTCCTTAGTTGGGCATACGGCACATGCTTTTCTATCCCCAATCACTGGTCTTATTATGTTGTTCGTATGTATAAGAGGTTCTGTGAGGTTTTTTTTACACTAACGGGCGCAAAAAAGGGGATTTTGAAGTACCCTTAAATGTCAGAGCACAGTGCAAGCGGATGGAGACCAAGTGGATAAGGAAAGGAGCTGTCGATGTATATTGGTCTTGAATGTCGGGACATCACAACGGCTAGGAAACACATGATCGGTAGCACACTCCACATTTGTGTGGTTTCGCAAAAGAATGACTCGATGTTTATTTGTGCGCCTGAACTCTACTTTCAACGTGAACTGATGCGCATTCACAGATTGACGGGTATCGCGGGAAAATGTCTGAAGTGGCGGAGTTGAGCAACGACCGTGGTAATACCTATAGAAAAGAGATAGGCATGATACGTTGCGCCTATGTTCTAACGACGGAGTTGATCGACTCACAGCTGGGTCCCCAATAAGTTGCACTGCCCGTTTTTGCATCGAGTGCGTGTAGTGCAGTTTTGGATGCGGCTGCCCAAATATGGGAGTTGAACTCCATTTTTGGACGAATATACTATACGCCTTGTAAATGGTGGCCAAGGCTAATAATCTTGCCCGTAAAAATAAATTATTATGGAACATTTAATAAGCCTCGAGACTTGCTAAATAAGGCCAAGATCGGATTCCGGTTGTAGTGCCGATGATGATGAAATAGTGGCCAGGTTGGATGGAGTGCAGTACCTTCTGCATCTCTTAAGGAACCCCATACATTGGGCTGCACTTTTCGTAGCTTCAAATATGTGGTCATTCCAGTTAAGAGTCGAATTAATTCGAGTGCCGAGGATTGATAGTTCCTTGGCTCAGAAACTGATTAATTTGGGCGAGACGCGAAACTAACGAGGGGAACCACAAAAGTTTACTTTCAATCTACTTCATCCTTTCTTAGTACTAACACCAGGTCTATGCGAAAAAACTGTTCTCAAACAAACTTTATCTGATTAAACACTTTCCGGATTCACAATTTTTCAGATTCACCATTGTAACTATATTTATTTCTATTGACTGTTGTAAGTTTTCCACACAACCTGCCTACTCACCCGTTTCAATTCAACCTCGTTCCGACTATCTCTATACGTCCACAAATTCAAAAGTCTCACAACTCTTTCCAAAGGAATGATTGTTTCGCTAAACAAATCCAATCTTTCAAATGACCGTCTTGGCCAAGGGCCAGAGCTCAACTCTATGTTTTCCTCCTCGTTTGCCCGAACGAACTTTTGTTTGCATGGCCCCTTTCCCACCCGCCATTTTCTTTCTTTATTTTTCCCGGATTAGGATCAAAAGGGGAAAACACAAAGGAACACTCAACAAAGGATCTTGCTGATAAGCATTTACGATCCTCAATGTCGGTGGGCGATAAAACGAACATGTATTTCGTTTTATGGCGCAAGTTGTTTGTTTTAACTTGGGTAAGGAGAATGGAAAAGGATGCTGGTTATGGGAAATGATTTGGGTAAACAAATTTTTAAAGGATCATAAAATTGCATACGCGCATTTTATGATTCTCAACGATTTTGTTTGATAGTTCGTCATCTGGACCGCACATTTGGGTCCAGGGGATTTTGCGTGTTGAACATATGGTTCGTTTATCACGTATTGGATTTTTAAGTTGAATTCAATATGAGCAAATTGAACGTTTTGTTCAATTTGTTTGATATTGAATTGATATGACGATATTCAATGTATGGGGGCAATGCTAGGGCTTGCAGAGCGCTTCATCCTTTAAGTGGATCGTTTTGTGTGTACCGCAATTAATGGTGGAAGGTATTAAGGGGGTGGAGGGTTCTGCGCGTAACACTGGGATAAGTTGACTATTTTCGCAAAATTGACATAAGTTGTAGCAGCTGATTGGCGCAAGGCTAATAACCTTGCCTGGAAAAACAAATTATTATGGGAAATTTAACAAGCCTCGGGTCTTGCTAAATAAGGCCAAGAGCGGATCCCGGTTGTAGTGCTGATGATGATGGTGATGGTGTAGCAGCTGATATATATTTCGATGGATACTAGATCTGCATGGGCTCTGATCCCCTAATATTTTGTATTCCCCCGTCAAATATTTTCTGAAACAAGTCCCATGCACATTTCCATACACTGAAAGTAAATAAACAAGAATTTCTATAATTAGTAGTTGATATTAATAGTTTGTTTTAAATACTTGAAATGTAAAATGGCTTTTATTAACATTTGTACATTTTTTCTTTTTAGGCTCGCATCTCAGTTCTCCTAGGTGAACGGAAAGGTCTAGAAAGTTTAAAATGTGATCTAATACGTCGTATTAAAATGCTCGAATTTGCTCTAAGACAAGAGCGCGCAAAATTTCATCGCTTAAAATATGGAACTGATCCTCCGCAAGCAACGACTGATATTAGACCTCCGACGGATGACACAGCCATTGGAAGTGAGGTGGCGCCGGATTCTGAAGTACCATATAGTTCAGTGTCAAACACCACATGGCGACAAGGCAGGCAAATGCTTAGACAGTATTTGCAAGAAATCGGTTATACAGACAACATCATTGATGTACGTTCGAATCGCGTTCGTTCACTTTTAGGATTAAATAACAACTCCGAACAGGAGGAGAACGTTAGTCCTAATGTTAACGGAGGCGAGAATAACAAACGTGCATCAGATTCAGAAGGTAATGTATTCAAATCTTCCATATACTCAACAAAAAAAAAACAAAAACGAATTAACTTTCATTTGAAACCTAGGACGACGGACGCCGGCTAAAAAGGCACAACAGATGAATGAAGCTATGATGCTAGAATCTGAAGCTGCTGTTATGGCCAATTTTGAGTTCTTGACCCAAACAGAAATGTCCGATGATGATGAAATAAATGATGATCTCGATATGATGCCTGTTGATAATGAAGAAGCCGATGTAAAGACCACAAAAAGAAATAAAGGCAAAGATGCGATATCAAACGAAGGTAAACATAAATTCAAATGAATTTTTGTTGTAAAAAATATTTCAAATTGAAAAAATACAAAACACAAAACAAAAGAAAAAACCAACAAAAAAAAATAATGATAAATAAATGTGTTCAAATTCTGTTTTGCCGTAGCAATGTACTAAAGAAAACAAAGTTAGTTGTCGGTAGAAATCTAATTCTCTTAATTTAAAAAAAAAAAAACTGCTGTTTGGAACAATGTTGCTTCGCTTCTAGCTTTTGTATTTTTAAATGCTTAACATTTTAAGTTAATTCTACAATTTTCTTCTAATTATCGCTTGTATTCTCCAATTTAAACAATAAAACACAGCAGGTATAACAAAAAAATCTGTTCGGTTTTTCACTTCGTCTTCCAAGTTAATTATTTGAAAAAGCACATATAAAGATAATCAGAAAATAGAGTGAAGAGCCAAATGTAAATTATATCTTTTATTTTAATTTTATCTTACAAAAATAATATACATTTTTTATATATAGGTTTGACAAGAAAGTAATTTCGTTTAGGACTGGCTTTTTATATCAAAAATAAACTTTAGCTTCTCCACTTTGTTCAACGACCTGTTACCGTCTTCGTATAGCGTCATAATTCCACGTTCATAACAATGTTGCTCCCTATCAGCAAAAAACTAAACCAAGATCGATTTAATGTCATCAGTATTTTTGAAGTTTTTACCATTGAGAAATAAATGATTACCAAATCGAGTCAGGTCAAACCTAGTGTACGTGAGAAGAGGCACCACATTCCATCACAGATCTATTTACAACGACTTACTTAAAATGCTTTTGTTTTATAATAGTGAAATGAAGTTTGTGTGCGTTTCGCACAGTTATCGTTTATCTATCGCGAATCTTAGCTGACATACCCTTCGAAGTAGTATCGATTGATATTGAGACGAAAGATCGGCGTCGACCATTCCAACATTCGCGGCTTAAGATGTAATTGTCTCCACAAACTAACAACCCAAACCCAAGTAAGAATTAATACTGAGACGGATGTCAAATTGCTGGGTTAAAAAATAGTCCTTATTCTTCCCTCCTCGTGGCGTAGCCAGATGTATACGACGAAATAATATTGCTTATCAGTTTCTGCCACAATGTAGTATACTTAAAATTTCGTTGTTAAAACTTTACCTACACATATCATCACTTCTTGTACCGAAGCCCGAACTTGTAAGGCTCCTTTACTGAATTCGAGAAGGGCTACATTTCTGCTAACCAAAAGCAATGTTCACGAATAAGCTTCCAGAAGAATTGTGTAGCTCTACGAAAAACTCAACTAGGACGATGTAAACTACCTTGTTTTAGACATTAAACTGGTTGTTATTGGTCTCGATAACGATGTTGATACTACAGCTGACGCAGTAAAATGTATGATTCTCCTTGGTATGTGGACATCATATATCACACAAAGAAAAGAGTATCAAATAGAAGTCGAATATGTGACTCGATTCTGTTTGAAAAGAGGCTATTCCAATCATGAAATAAGGTGCTGTTTATATAATAGGTGTGCAAGTAGAAACTCGGCTTTTAAGTTAGTTGCATTAAAACATACTCGAACGAATTCAATTCGCTCGCAATTTTGGGTATATGTAGTCATTGCTGGTTTTATGACTAAGTTTTAGTTATTTACAAGCTGTCATTCCGTATGCATCAGTTGTATAAGAGATGGATGTGGATAAGGAACATTTCCGCCATTCCATTCCATTCTATTTTCAAATGAAAAAAAACTGCTTAAGCTATCATCATCATCATCGGCACTACAACCGGGATCCGATCTTGGCCTTATTTAACAAATCTCTCCACCGGTCCCGATTTCGAACCGATGCCATCCAGTTTCGCACTCCCAGGCTCTGGGCGCCCTGGTCTACGCCATCCCTCCATCGCAGACAAGGTCTGCCGCGCTGTCTCCTTCGATACATCCTCTCACAAAGGACTTTGTGGGCAGGCTCCTCTTCGCTCATTCGAGCTAGGTATCCCACCCACCAGAGCCTCCCAGGCTTGATTTTTCTTACAACGTTAGCTTCAAGGTAGATCGCGTACAACTCATGGTTGTAGCGTCTCCGGAATCCACATACGGGGCCAACAATTCTCCTTAAGACCTTCCTCTCGAACGCGGCTAAGAGTTCAGAGTGCCTTTCATTGAGCACCCAGGTCTCGGATCCATACATGAGTACTGGTAAGACCAAGGTCTTGTACAGTAGTAGCCGTGGATGTTCTGAATAAATTTCGGGATTTAAAGAGCCTTGATAGACCATAGTAGACTTTGTTGGATTTGATCAGCCGTTCGCGTATTTCTTCTTCTATATTGTTATCGGCTGATACTATTGACCCAAGGTAATTAAAGGATTGCACTACTTCAAATTCCTGCTCCACTACCCTGATAGATTGACCAACGTTAGGTCTTCTCTTCGCAGAAGTTGCCACCATGTACTTAGTTTTTCCCTCATTAATGTGCAGTCTCAGTTTTTGTGTCGCCTACTCGATCTGGGTGAGGGAGTCCTGTACAGCTGATTCGGTTCTACCGATGATGTCGATGTCATCTGCGTAGGCAAGTATCTGGCTAGACTTGGTAACAATAGCCCCTCTTGTTGTAACGCCAGAGTCACGGATTGCTTTCTCCAACGCCAGGTTGAAGAGGAGGCAGGCCAGACCGCCCCCTTGTCGGAGTCCATTAAAGATATTTATTGATTTGGACAGCAATCCCGCTATTTTTACTTGACTAGTTACGTTGGTCATGGTCAACCTACAAAGTCGTATCAATTATTTGGAATGCCGAACTCTCTCATGGCATTATATAGTTCTACCCTGGCTATGCTGTCGTAGGCGGCCTTAAAGTCTATAAATAGATGATATAATGGAATCTTAAATTCCAGACATTTTTCCATCGCCTGCCTAAGGGTGAATATCTGATCAATCGCTGATTTGCCTGGGATGAAGCCACACTGATATTGACCAATGATGGCTTTAACGTATGAGGCTATTCGATCATGTAGGATAGAGGAAAGTATCTTATAGGCGGTACTCAGCAATGTTCTACCCCTATAGTTGCTGCACAGTGTGATATCTGTCTTCTTATGTAGGGGGCAAATTATTCCACGACGCCAATCTTCCGGCATCTCCTCTTGCTCCCATACGTGCACCACGATCTCACGAATTACGTGATGTAACGCTGTCCCTCCTTGTTTGATCAGCTCAGCTGGTATGCCATCAGCTCCAGGGGCTTTATTTAATTTGAGCTCTCTAATGGCTTCTAATGTTTCCTCATTGCTTGGTGGCGGCAACATTTGGTCTTGATCTTTCATGGGTGGAGCCTCCACTTCTGTGAGCTGACCATTTAGCAATTCATTGAAGTGTACTTCCCATCGCTCCAGAATGCCTTCAGGATCAAATTATTTGGTAGAACTTCCACGCCTGGTGCCGACCTCGCTCTCTATTTTTCTCTATTTCACGGACAAGGTTTTTTTCCCCAGGCACTTTTCTTTTGTCTGTGAAGCCTTTTTCAGATCTTCTGAGCTCTGTGTATTTCTCCTCGCGTACCCGCTTCCTATGAGACTGCTGCATTGCCCGGTACGCAGCATTCTTATGTTCAGTCACTAGTTTGCACTTATCATGAAACCAGTCGCTCCGATCTCTACGACTACTACCTAAGATGGAGTTGGGAGTACTAATGACATTATTCTTAAGACGTGTCCATTTCTCTTCTACGTCTGGCATTCTGGCCCCAGGACTTAGTCTCCCTCCGTCGAGCTCTTCGAGGGCGAGTCAGCATATGACCAAAGGTGCTACTGGTATTCTCATTGCGTAGGGCAGCCGTGTTGATTCGAACCTGAGCCGTGATTGCAATACGTCTCCGTAAGGCAATCCGCGCTCGGAAAACTGTACCAACAAGATAGTGATCCGACTCGACGTTGGTACCTCGGTATGTTCGTACCGTCATCAGGCTTGAGGAGTGGCGGCGATCTATCAACACGTGGTCAATTTGCTTGCGGGTGGCTCCACCAAGTGATACCCAGGTGGCTTTGTGGATATCTTTACGCGGAAACCTGGTACTTGCAACGACCAAGTTTTTCGATGCTGCCGGTTCGATGACTCGTAGTCCATTGTCATTAGTGTTCTCATGCAAACTATGGAAACCTATGTAGTGCCTGAAAACCGGCTCCCAGGCTATTTTTGTATTCCAATCACATTTTCACATCGTATCTTGGGCAGGCGTTAGGGGCCCGTTTGACGTTCTCGTAGTATTCTTCCTTTTCGTCGTCGGGGGACTCATCTGTATGTCCGTGAATGTTTATGCGGCTTATATTCTTAAACTTGCCTCGCACGCGAAGAGTGCATAGCTTTTCGTTTATTGCATTAAGCCTATGATGGCAGGCCTCAGTTTTTGCCTGACTAGAAAGCCTACCCCGATCACATGGTGTTTTGCATGACAATTGTAATAAATGTCATACTCGTTTCTTTGAATAACACCACTCCCCGTCTATCTTATTTCTTGTAATGCTATTATGTCAGCCTTGTATTCGGACAACGCGTCGGGTAAATGCTGAGCAGCTCGAGCTCTGTATAGTGAGCGGACGTTCCATGAAAAAATTCTTAAATCGTTTAGCCATTTTCGTTTCCGTAGTCGTCGTCGTGTATCCGGTCCATATCAGAGGCTTGTTAAATTTGCCACAATAATTCATTTTTACGGGCATGGTTAGTAGCCTTGCCCAACCTTTCTCAGGATGTCCCTGCATGCATTGTTGCAACTACTTGGCGGATGCCAAACTATCTATCCAGGGGTGTCACGTGGGGACTGCATGTCAACTTGGATTGAACAGGGACAAGGGTCGTCCTGGCTTTAGTCGGGTTGGAAGCAATCAGAGACTTTGCCCTGTATGTTCGCTCCCATCCCCCCCGCTAATAAATTACACCACACGGTTATTTTGTCTGGATGTAAAGGCAGCTCTTGAACCTCCGCGAGTTGCACTTCATGCATCACGCACCCGTTTGTGGTTCATCTCCTGACGGCGCGAACATCCCTGCATCAGAACTCGTTCCGTTACAGCGCGGGGAAACTGTAGAACTCCCTCCCACGCGAGTGTTCCCGGAGCGTTACAACCTGCAACTGTTCAAAAAGAACTGCAACTGTTATTTGATAGCATCTCGGGGCGCCCACTCGGCGCTATAGGTTCGCCTCTCCCGGGAGAAGTCTAATAAAAAAAAAATTGATGTAGATATTAAGGAATCGGGTCTCATCGCTGAACAAATTCTTGGTCGGAAACAATGGATCTTCTTTAAGCTTTTCAAGTGTCCAAGGTCTGAAACATGGTGATGATTCGAAAGACTACTTGGCTGCACTTCTCGAATACCGCCTCAAATATTGGTCCCATGTTTGGAACTCGGCTCCTAAGCATACCCTCGATCTACTTCAGAGCATACAGAGACGAGCGATCCGCCTGACCGGGGAAATGGCACTGACGTCGGAATCGCAGAAGCTATCACATCGCAGGCTCGTAACGGAGCTTTGTCTGTGGACTTTCCCCGCTGCTTTGCGACTGGAGGAAGAGCGCCCCCGAAAATCGATTGATGCGGGTTGTAGACGGCGAGTCTTCGGATCTGTATCCTGTTAATTCCTGGGTGCCCCAAGATTCTATTTTGGCTCCAACCTTGTTTTTGCTTTACATAGATGATTTGGAGTCAACGGATAACTGAATGTTCAGCGTTGCGGGTGATAGTACGCTTGTTTCCTCTTTTAGGAGTGATCGGCCAATTAGTGCATCAATGTCGCATCAGCTGAGATGTAGCCAGATCGACTCTCTGAATCAGAATCTGGATAGAGCCTAGCAGTGGGGAAAGACCAATCTCGTCGACTTCAATCCAACGAAGACACAATATACAACATTCACAAAGAAAGTGGATCATCGGCTCCACAGCTGATGATAAATGGGTCCTCGAATCTGGGGTAAGCATGAAATTGCTCGACTTCACGGTCTATGGGAATGTATCGTGACATAAACACGTGCCGAACATCGCCAGATTCGTCTCTATAAAACTGACTTATCTTTTTAGAGCCATGAAAAATTTTACTCCGCCACGACTTTTTCTTCTGTATAAACCCCAAATTATACCGGCGCTCGAATATTGCTCTCATGTTTGGAGCTCTGCTCCTAAACATACCCTCGACCTACTTGAAAGCATACAGAGACGAGCGACCCGCTTGATCAGGGACGCAACACTGACATCGGGACTACAGTCGATATCACATCGAAGGTGCGTAGCTGACCTCTGTCTGTTTTACAGATGTTATCATGGTTACTCTTCTTCGGAGAATCGTGGTTTTATTCCGTGCAATTTACTTTATATGCGCTCCACAAGACAATCGGACGGATCGCACCAATTTGCGGTTCATTTCTCAGCGCGAACATCTCAGCATCAGAACTCGTTTCGTTACAGAGTGGGAAAGCTTTGGAATTCCTACCCCGCGCGGTTGTTTCCGGAGCGTTACAGCCTGCAACTGTTCATGAGGAACTGCAACAGTTATTTGGTGGCATCTCTGGGCGCACTTGGCGCGGCGCTATAGATTCGCCTCTCTCGAGAGAAGTATTATAATAATAATAATTTAAAAAAAAAAAAGGTAATTTTGTATGCTTCAACCTAGACTCTTACGTAAAATATGGCGAATATTTGCATATGACAATCCAAGCTGTTGACAATGGACCCGAATCATGGTCATCACGTACATTCTCAGCTATTGCCGTTATGTTTTCATAATTTCGGCTGGATGCGGTCTATTTGATCGCGTATTATCTAATAATGAAAATTGAAGTTCGAATTTTTCGATGGTGCTGTAGGGGTTCTTAAAGCTCACCTGAAGAACCCCTCATATTCGCAACCCTTTTTTGCATCTCAAGCACCAGCATACCTAAAACATTTCCTCTCCCAAGGACATTTAATGCATTCGGCGCATTATCTGAAAATCCCTAAAAATAATGCTCACAGCATTCACACATTTAATGCGTTATTCAAATTCCCTGTAAAGAATTCTTCACATCATACGGCATCATAAATCCCAAACCATTCGGCACCCTTTGTCATCGTTAAAATGCTATGTCGGACAGCTTGTTTATACAGCCGCAATAAACCGACCCGCGATTCGTTTGTCCAATCGACAAACAATTACCACATCCCAAGCATTATCATCGAAACCGAATCCTCTAGCATGTCCTAGTACAAACAAGAACTCGGTTCCTATAGCAGTCAGAGATGACATAAACATTTAAAACCCATTAGCACCTCTTCCTAATGGCGATACATCTATTAACGCATCTGCATCACTCATCCAAGACTTTTATGATGCCCTTGGCCCATCTTCCCTTTTAGCACATTTGCTCGATGCATCGCCGTCTATTTATTTAGCCACAATGCACAGCGTAAACAATGGTCTATACGATCCTTTTATTCTTTTTCCCTCGTTTCAGGCTTCGTTTATCCTTTGCTGAAATGCATCGATAAACACTGTGATCTCTACGATCACCCATACATGCATACACCATGATCCTCATTACGAGATCTGGTTTTCTATTCCACAAAGAGAGACTTTATGTTTCTCTTGTGGTAAGTAAAAATATATTCTTAGCTGAGAGGATATCCACCACCACCCAATCGAGGGTGAATCAAGAGCCAGATTCCAATCCTCGATTGAGTCTGTCCATCCACCGACCGCGCCGGTCGGTTTTTCTCCCGCTCCCCATAGCCCTGCGGGGACGAGAACGCGTATCGAGTCGTATTAATTAAATAGCAAATATATTCGATTAAAGGAAATCTTTCTTGTGACCCCGGTCCGAATACAATAGTGTATAACGTAAAAAAAGTTAAACATTAATCAATAAACAATTAAGGCATTAAGCCGTGCGTTTTGATTCCAACCAACAATAACAATATTCGATACAATAAACCAAAACAGTGCCTTTGATTTTCTTCTGGTGGACGATGTGCTGTGACGATGTACTTGTTTTGTTTCTTTCGGTGGACAGTGTACTGTGGAACATACAGTGAAGAGTTGTGGGGACGGAGTAGAACCCTGTGCCGTACGCCGGCAACACGACTTCGCCCCACACAGTACACGGAATTGTGCATTCAGTAAGTTGATTGTTTGGGCAATATGTTGCTCTAAGTGAACAAAACACATTCTTCCAAGAAGACTGAATTCCGTAATCATCATCATCGGCACAACAACCGGGATCCGGACTTGGGTTATTTAGCAAGTCTCCACAGGTATTCGGTCCTTATCCGAGACTTGTTAAATTGTCCACAATAATTTGTTTTTCCGGGCAAGGTTATTAGCCTTGCGCCAATTTCGTAATACGGGTGAATAATTTGTCTTTCCATGATGAAATTTCAAACAGTATTGAAAAAATATACCATGATCGTTTTATAGTCTGATCTGTCATAAAATCTCTATCGGAAAAAGTGCCTTCAAATGAATCACTCGATATTTGAAGAGGTGGAATGAATTCACCAAGTTCGATTCAGCAACGCATGATAATACTTATAGAAAAGAGCTATGTTAATACCTGCACCTGGGTATTTAATCATTTTAATTGCTCACTTTTGCATCCTTTAAATTACTTGTATCATTGTATTAAATGCGAAGAACAACTGAATTCTTAAGAAGCTCCATACTGAACTCTTAGGAAACCCCATACTGAACTCTTAAGTAACTCCATACACTGTGCCGCACTTTTCCGAGGTTCAAATATGTGGTCAATCAACAATCGAGTTAAGTCACATTTCTCCTCCGCACATATGAGATGGCTGCTTTGCCTTCCAAAGCGTGTTGAACTTCATTTTTTTCTTGTAGATCTGATCTTGCGTCTGCAGAATCGCTAGCTCTTTTTTTCTTCACCCATGGATTTATTAATAAATTGTACGTACGCCTTTCCTCTGGAACATGGTTAAAAAATTGGTATGGTATATTCTATACACAAATTTCATATATACAGTAAGTATTGAAATTCCCATCTACCAGCCGTTTGGACGTTATACATATATTTCGAGATGGGAATGGGTTTAACAGCCCCTAGTCCGAGTATATCGGATTCTTGTTACCAGACGCTAATACTGTATTAATCCAATCTAGGTGAAGTAATTCACTATTTGGAATTCGTATTCCTTAACCTTTACTTGGCACTAGCATTTAGTGGATGGTGGTTCTGATGGAAGATTGCGTGTGGTAGAAAAATTCCAAAGCCGTCTAAAAGTTGTGTGAATCCATGACTGATTGTAAAGTTGAAAATGTTGTCGTGTCGTTCAAGTCTGTGTCTATTTATAATGAATTGCTGGAGTATACTGATAATAAATGCCAAACAGTGACCGCGGTGTGATAGCTCGGTTTACCGTTAATCTTTTAGCAAATTGTATAAAAAAAATTCTGTACATTTTTTAACTTCTGCCATACTTTGAAGATGCAGCATAGTATATGTGCCTGTCTGTCAACGGTGGACCATTTATGACCTAGTTTAACAGTTTTTGAAAATATTTGTTTACAAGATTGGTTTCAGATTGCGCTGCTTGCCCTTGAAATATGTTTGCTACATCATATCTATTTTACGGAAAACATCCGTGCCTGGTACGATCCCATCATCGTTTTCTTTCCAGAACTTTATTTTCCAGTTCTTCTGAACCCTTTATATTCCCCCGTGTCTATGGCTTATGAAATTGTTCTATTGCGCTCATCGTCGAATCAATGGTTTCGGCAATATCAGTATTCGTAGAACATGGCCAAGTTATATTTACGTCTGGCATTTCAGAAATGAATTACCGGTTCTTTCGGAAGAGGCGAGTCTATAACGCTGAAACAACTAGTAGATGCCTGTAGGTATTTCCTATTTTACTTCCTTTTATTTCAATTCATTTATTTCCTTTTATTTTAATTTAAGGTATTTTATTTCCTTTTATTTTAATTCATTTTACTTAATCTATTTTATTTTATTATATTATTATATAGGGTTTTCCAATAGGGACTTGACAACTTTTATTTGGTAGTCAAATTTTATAATTTGCAGACGTTGTTCGTTCGTGTACTTAACCATGATGAAAATGAGTTTACTGAATAAATTGACAGTGACAGTTCGATGATTAGTGAAAGGTTGTGAAAGTTCACAAATTAAATTCAAAGTTGTCAAGTCCCTATTGGAAAACCCGATAATTATTTTTTTTTGAATATACAGCAACTTGTAGCTCTCTTGAAACACACGTTCTGAAAGGGAATTCCAGAGAAATATCTTCCGCGATAATGCGTTTTGATATAGAGAGGAGCCTGCTATTGAGAGATGAATTTCAAATTGATAAAGTCTATCTGCTTAGATTGCATGTGATAAATAAACTGAATTCCTTGGAATGATTTCATGGATTTCAATGAATTTCGCGTCAATAGTCCTCGTGATAGTATCTACAAAAGAGGCAATGGCCAGAAACACGCGTTTAGTGTGACAGGAACTGTAGTTTTGTGTATTCAATTAACTGGATTGCTCGTCTCTATGCAACCGAGTAGATCAAGGGCATGTTTAGGGTCAGAACTCCAATTAGGGATTTGCAGAGGTGGAGTAAAACTTTTGTTTTTCTGCACTGAAAACAAAATTCAGTTTCCTGTAAAGAGAATTGGTGATAGTCCACACGTGTCCACATCATGTTACATTTCCACTGATCGGAATGCCGAGCAAATTCTGCTCTCCTTAGAATTAACAACCTTGTCTTTCATCGTAAGCTGTGGCACTGACGAGAGCCAGAGAGTTTTGCGGTGAACTAAAGAATGTGATTCGAATCCACGCCATGAAGCAGTTAGAATCAGCAAAAGTTGGAACCAAAGTCTCAACACATCCGACCTCGTCTAGACACGGATGTATCTTTTCTCGCTACTATTTAAGGCTGTGCGAATGTTATGTTATTCGGTATGGGGTCGTTCATATAGTTAACCACGTAAATGTTATTTGTTTGTTTTTTGAGCATTTGCCCGGTCCCCCGTGAAATACTACCCCATTAAGTTATAAGCTTCGTAAAATGGTTGAGAGAAATCCTTGAGCATCGTTCGGACCTTGTCTAATGGACCCGGTCGAGAAAAAAAAGCATTTCAGGGCGCGTTTTTGGAAATATAAATGTTATCAACTTATAATGTGGCTGTACAAACATATAAAATATTGTTTTTTGTTTTTGCATGGGTTTAATGCCACTCGGAACTGATTTTCCAATCGATTACAGCGATTACAATTTTGTGAACCTAATGTCTTTCTCCAGTTAAAAGGCGGTGTATTAATGCTGACCCCCATGCAGGGTTATATTTTTATAGATTTGTTTTTCTTACCTCCTTTTGGTGAGTCCACGATTGAAAAGAAGTTTTAAGTTTGTTTTTATTTAGTAATATTGTTTTATTAATTTTTTTTAATTTTTTGTGGCCGTGCCTTGGCCTCTGGATTCCGACTGATCTCGAATCCAAAATGTGCCGCCCTTTTATATTCCGGTTCATCGAGATTCGTCAACATTTTATGTAAAAATTCCAAGAAGCACAAACAAGATTTTGTGTGCTTCAATTGGAATAGGATTCCGGGAAGTTGTTAGGAATTTATTTGAATAAATTCCCGGAAGGAGAAATCATGAAATGCATTTAGAGTTAAGCATTTCATGATGTTAGGATTATTAGGAATTGAATCAATGTACGACAAATGGACTTTGGTTTAATTTTGTTGTGCATCTGATTCAATTGGGGAACATGATTTGGATTATGGGAATAGGGTTAAGATTATAGGAAATATTGGGGATTTAGATGGGGGTAGTGATTTAGGATCACTACACCCACTTCTGGACTTCTTCAACAATAATATATACAGCCATTACGTACTTGAATTGTATCTTTGTTTTGTTTGTTCGCATTTTTCCACCCGCATTTACAAAACTATGCGGTGTGTTCGGCTCTGCTTAGTGATGTGACATGTCGCACACGTGCAGAATCTATCTTATTCTTACAATCGAAGTACTCGTATACATCCTCGTGCAGATCAAAGTAATTTTGTTTTTTAATAACATCCTTTATTGGATATGAATAGTACATACAATCTTAACAATTTAATTTAATACTAGATTTAAATTCTACTTAATTTAGTTTAATTAAGTAAAACGTGTAAGGGTTTACTGGACCAGTGTTCAGCTCCCAACTCGATTTTAGTATGTTCGATTTTAACATGTTAATTCATGAGGTTTTAGCCGTCTCAATTCGTGGGTAGTATCCAAGAGCTGAATAGCTTCTACGTTGGTATGATTATGTAGGCGGCTTTCGTGCTTGACAGCATATCCTTGGATAACTTCATAAACCCATTTGATTTCTAGGTCATCATGTATTTCCTGATTTGTCACAAAACGGTAGGCATTGGTGATAATGCGAAGAAATTTATTCTGGCTTAATGATCCAAATAGCTCTTCGATAGTATAATGGTTAGTATACCCGCCTGTCACACGGGAGACTGGGGTTCGATTCCCCGTCGGGGAGCCTCTGGCGCAAGACTAATGACCTTGTCCGGAAAAACCAAATCATTATGGAAAATTTAACAAGCCTCAGGACTTGCTAAATAAGGCCAAGACCGGTTCCCGGTTGTAGTGCCGATGATGATGATGAATGATCCAAGTAATGAAGATTTTTATCTTATCCTTTACATCTTCATCAGTCTTTGCGCAATTGCCCTTTCCATATATGTTTTGAAATGATTGGGGTAGTAATATTTGATTTGGTATTTTTTTTTTTTGCATTAGGCCGAGAAAAACCAACGTTTTTCATTAAAACTTGATAAATTTTTTTTTATTCAAAAATTGTTTAAGTTATTCAAATATTTCCAATTTTTTACGATTACCTTCTAACCTTTTTCGTCTAGAACCATTTATTGTAGATTTTCAGGCTTTTATCTTTGGAAAACTGGCGTAGATGTTTTTCACTATCTTCAACTAAGTTCAATTTTACGCCAGCAAAGGGATGTGGAGGAGTTCGGAACAAATGATAGATAATCTGAAGTTGTAATGTCAGGGCTGTATGGCGGATGCATCAAAATTGACAAGGCAATGTCTCCCAATTTAAGCCAGGTCATCAAAGATGTGTGTGGCGTCCTTTTCGATCTTCAGTTCTTTAGCGATGTCGTGGCTTCTTGACCTCTATTCATAATTTCATAAACTTTCTATGATAAGTTGGCCAGACCTACGAACACATTTCACATTTAAATTTCCGGAATGAAAGGGAGTAAATCTTTTTTTGTCAGTTAGTTAGAATAGAATCTTTTAGCACACATGTGCTGCAGGTGACTTTTATGTAAAACTGTAAAATGTACCGAATTTGTAGCAGCGCTTTTAACACTCGCACCCAATCTCAAAAATAGGTTCTAATCATTAGCTGTTGCCCGTCAAAGAAACAAATAAAAAATTGCAAATACAATTAACAATTTCATAGTTATTATTACTATTTATTGGCCTGTAGGAACCCGAAAGTTCATGACCTCACCGACTCGACTTCGCCATTGTTCCCTGTCGCGTGCGCTCTCCTTCCACGTTCGACCATCCGATCCGATCTCATCGAGGTCCAACCGAACATTGTCCTCCCATCTCCGTCGCGGCCGTCCTGCCGGTCTCTTTCCCGGTGGCTTACCGTTAAGAATTCTATGCACGGTCCTATCGTTGCCCATTCGCGCCACGTGTCCGGCCCATCTTAATATTCGCGACTTGATTACTCTCACTATTGTAAGTTTGTGGTATAACTCTTCCAATTCGTGGTTGTGGAGTTTCCTCCATTGTATAGTTATGATAATTTAAAATCAATATAATATAAAAATGGCCAATACTTTTTCCAAGCTAATACTCCCTCTGTTAAACCTTCGCTAAGATTGACAAAAAGCTGTTAGTTATCGATGTGTTAATGTAATTGGGGATTTTATATTGCAATACGAATGAAATCGTTTTCTCTGTTCAAATATATCATAAGTATACAATGTGTAAACGGATATCGTTTATAAATAGGACGAAAAAAACGCCAGTATTTATAAATTATGAAAAAAAAATCACCACTCATGGATGTCATTTTTTAATTATATAGGGTTCCCCAGTAGGGACTTGACAACTTTTTTTCGGTAGTAAGTTTTTATAATTTGCAGACGTTGTTCGTTCGCGTACTTAACCATGATGAAAATGTTGAGTTTACTAAATAAATTGACAGTGACAGTTCGATGATTAGTGAAAGGTTGCGTTCACAAATTAAATTCAAAGCTGTCAAGTCCCTATTGGAAAACCCGATATTATATATCTATTTATTGGGTTATAGGAACTCGGACCTTACCGACTCGGCTGCGCCATCATTCCCTGTCCTGTGCACTCTCCTTCCATACTTGACCATCCTGTCCGATTTCCACAACGTCAAGCCTAATATTGTCCTCCCATCCGCGTCGCGGCCGTCCTGTCGGTTTCTTTCCTGTTGGTTTACCGCCAAAAATTCTACGCACGGTCTTATCATTGCCCATTCTCGCCACATGTCCGGCCCATCTGAATCTTCGCGACCTGATTACTCTCACTATTGTACGTTTGCGGTACAGCTCTTCCAATTCGTCGTTGTGGAGTTTCCTCCATTGTCCTGCCTCTTCGTCATATTTATTGCCAAAGATACTCCTTAAAACTTTATTCTCCAATGCGCGAAATTTGTTTTCTTCCCGTTTTGTGAGACCCCATGTTTCCCATCCGTATTTTTTTTTTACACTTCTCTCGGGAAAGGCGAACCTATAGCGCCCCGAGATGCCACCAAAAAACGGTTGTAGTTCCTCTTGAACAGCTGCAGTTTGTAACGCTCCGGGAAGGGAGTTCCACATCTTCCCCACTATGTAACGGAACGAGTTCTGATGCAGGGATGTTCGCGCCGTCGGGAGATGAACCGCAAACTGGTGCGATCCGTCGGCAACCGGCATGATTATGGTTCTATAAACACGAAGCTTTATATTACGCGATAGCAGTTTGGATTTCACCAGTTCGCTGACTGTGTGCCAACCAGCGTTGCCGGAGTGTAGTCTTTTGTTAATTTCCTTCGACATTTCATTTCTGGCCCTCAGTATTTTCCCCAGATATTTAAACTCTTTAACTTTTTTAAATATCTTGCCTCTGACGTTCATGTGTGTCCCCTGAGTTTCACCTGCTCGCGCCGTAATCATATATTTTGTTTTATCTTCATTTGTTTCTAGGCGCGCTCTGGGATCTGAGGCTCGGCTGTATGTACGTCTGGTGCGTTTATTTGTGGTTGGTGGGTGCGTACATTGAGCGGGGTTTCAAAGTACTGCTTCCATCTTGTCACGACATTGTTTGTTTCTGTGACCAGACAGCCATTAGTGTCTCGCATTATTTTGGCTCTCCCTCGGTAGCCATTTCTAATTGATAATTCTGATATTTTTTGCTCTGGCATTTTCTAGGATTTATTCGATCCGAGTCTTTTCCCATTCGCGTTTTTTTGCATTTGAAAAGTCTCGTTGTCTCTTTCCGAATAGTCGCGTATCTTTCTGCGTTGACTTCATCATATCTTTCTAAGTGGATCACTCTGAGGCATTTACGTTCTTTGATCTTCGCCCGGCACTCATCGTCAAACCAAGGTATGGACTTAATTGTTTTCTTAAATCCTAAAACCCTTTGGGGTGTTTGTTTGATTGTGTCTCTGATTGATGTCCATTTAGTGGCCAGATTATTGGTTTCCTCTTCCTCACTACTCCCATTCTCTAGGATGCTAAATCTATTCTTTGGTTCGTCTTGATATTCACCCCTTTTGCGCAGGTTTTTTAGTGTGTCAATGTCGAACCTTTTGCTTGTCTCCCGTGACTGCCCATGTGGGTTTACTGCAAGCCGACTCCTAATTTTGCCCATCACTAGGAGATGGTCGGAGTCGCAATCTGCTCCTCTATATGTCAAGGATGTTGGAGTGGCGTTTTTTGTATATGAGGAAGTGGTCTATTTGGTTCCGCGTTACGCTGTCGAGTGATATCCATGTGACTTGATGAATTTTCTTGTGGTTGAACATCGTGCTTTTCGCTACCAGATCTTTTGACACTGCGAATGTGATAATTCGAATTCCATTATTATTTGAAACATCGTGTAGGCTTTCTTTACCTATAGTTGGTTGGAAGATATCCTCCTTTCCAATTTTCGCATTGAGGTTATAGCGTTTGGAATGATAGTGAAGAACGTGTGATTCGAACTGACGCTATGACAGTTAGAATCACAAAAAATTGAACGAATGCGGTACACATCAGGCCGTGCTTAGAATTCGATTTTTAAACTCAAGTATATTCCAATGATGTGAATTGTTTTGTTATCGCTATGGTATACGGTTCTGATGTATTTTCTTATTCGATTTTCGTTCGGTGTTCTTCACTATTTGCTTGCTAGAGACGCCACAAGGTCCCCGAAGAGGATTTTAACATCAAATGATGAGATCCCATCAAATACTTCCTCTAGGGTCTCATAGATGATGAAGCCGGTTCCGAGGTTACGTGTGTCGGTGCTCCCACCCGCCAGTGTAAACCTGTTGGTTTCGATTACTTATTTAAATTATATATAGAGTAACAAAAGTTAGGACAGTTGACATACATTTATTTGTTACAAGAAGGGATTATGTGTAGATGCTAACGTAAAGGTGTTTGTTTTACTTAGTGAGTATGTAATTAAATTGTATGTAATTTACTTTGATCAAATAAGCTTTTGAAGATAAGCCCTGACTAGGAAAACAAATAAAATCTTTTTTTGTATATATTGAACATTTTAAAAAATGAACACAAATGAAAAAAAAAAAAAATAATAAATGAATAAAAATAAGTGGATTAATGTATAAAATGTAAATCTAAATTCCAGTACATTTGCAAACATTTCTTTAGTGCATCGCTTAACAGGAAAACATGCATAAATATAAAATCACAAATGAGCGATAGATAGATAGAATTAATTATAAAATAATTAATGAATTGGCTTATTTTTCCTTTGTCTTTTGATTTTTTGTATTCGTTTATAATTTTCCGTTCTATTTATGATTTATTCCTGTTATTTTATTTTCTCTCATTTTATTTCTAAGATCTTGACGCCGAGGTTGGGGAGCAGAATCTTCTGAATGATATAAATCTATTAACTGAAGGTGCTTTAAAATTCAATAAATATATTGTAGATTAATAAGTAAAGCAAAAATAGAGATACTGTGTTATTGTGTGTTTACGTTAATGCATGCTATGATAAAAAGTTGATATATGTATTCATATATATATATATGTGTATAGACTTTACACTTAAACATTAACAAACATTTTATTATATGTTTTTTAATCAATTTTATTAATTTTCCTTAAAGGATTTGCCAATGCAGACAACACTACACGCCGTAATCCAATCACCGGTGACGAGGAAGTAGATGCATCGTTAGGGCTCGGGGAGCTGGCGCAACTTACAGTTAATAATGAATCAGAAAATAGTTATGAAATGAATACTGCAAAGGATAATTGCTATCGGAAAACTTGGAATGCCAAATATACCCTACGGTCGCATTTTGATGGAGTACGAGCATTAATTTTTCATCCAGAAGAGCCTGTATTGATTACCGCCTCTGAAGATCATACTCTTAAACTATGGAACCTTCATAAAACCGTACAAGCCAAAAAATCAGCTAGTCTTGACGTGGAACCATTATACACCTTTCGTGCTCATACTGGTCCTGTATTATGTTTAGGTATGTCCGAAAATGGCGATACATGCTACTCAGGTGGATTAGATGGTAAAATTGAATGTTGGAAACTGCCAAGTTCGAATATTGATCCTTACGATTGTTATGATCCACAAGTTCATACAGCAACATTAGAAGGACATACAGATGCTGTATGGGGCTTAATTTCACATCAGGGTCGTATTGTATCATGTTCAGCTGATAGTACAGTGAAACTATGGTCACCTAAAACGAAAGAGCCACTTCTTAAGACATTTGCTTCAGAAATTGAAGGAATACCAAGTTCGGTAGATTTCGTTCGTAATGAAGTGGATCATATTGTGATTGCTTATCAAAGTGCCCACTGCATTATTTATGATACAGAAACTGGTAAGCAAATTATTAAATTAGAGGCTGCCACTGAAATGTCTGGCAACACTGGTAAATTCATCAATAAAGTGGTTAGCCATCCAACGCTTCCAATAACAATTACTGCACATGAAGACCGTCATATTCGTTTTTGGGATAATACAAGCGGCAAATTAGTACATTCTATGGTGGCACATTTAGAACCTGTGACAAGTTTAGCTGTCGATTCACATGGTTTATACTTATTATCTGGATCACATGATTGTTCAATACGACTGTGGAATCTAGACAGCAAAACCTGCGTACAAGAAATTACAGCGCATCGTAAGAAATTTGACGAGAGCATATTTGCCGTGGCCTTCCATCCCACGAAACCGTACATAGCGAGTGCAGGAGCAGATGGCCTAGCTAAGGTATTCGTCTAGGAAGCATTTTTAATCTAAGCATGCATAAATATAAATATATATATATAAATATTAATTTTATTAAAAAAATATGTTTAAATAAGAAAAACAAAACAACATAAAAAGATTGAAATTTACATAGTTATTTTTTGTTTTAGAACGTACGAAAACATCTATATTTAAATGAGTATACATTAAAAAGCAAATCATTATAATAAATAAATTGAAAATAATAGTGTATAAATTAAAACAACAGTAAACCAATAAATTAAACACAAAAAACAAATACTAAATAAAGTTGCAATACATAAAAAAAAAAAAAAACAAAAAGGAAAAAAAAAGAAACAATGGACATAAACATACTAGACGGTAATTTAGTAGTAGTTGCACAGCATTTGAAATCATATGCGAGATTATACTTGTAGTACCACTAGAAAATAATTTAATAAAAAAAGGAAAGTATGAACACAATTTGATATGATTGTAATCGATACTGAAGAATAAGAGAATTGTTTGCGCAGTAGAACATTTGTTTCATACATTAGTAATTATTCTTATATATTTCACAGATATTATTCAAGAAAATTAAAATACATTCTGTGAAAAACAAGCATTTTTATATTTCATAATATAAAAAACACGCGTAAAAGATGTCACCACGCTTTTTTTTTTTTCTTTAGATTGGTACCACTGTGCCGAGTTACCACGGACTATTGTTAGTGCCGTTTGTCACTCGGTGTTTTGGCAGAAGTTGTTTTGTTGATCATAGTTTTGAGTATTCGGCAATTTTTACAATGGAAAAATTAGTTGTAATGGGTTCTCCAATAGGGACTTGACAACTTTTTTTCGGTAGTAAATTTTTATAATTTGCAGACGTTATTCGTTCGTGTACTTAACCACGATGAAAATGTTGAGTTTACTAAATAAATTGACAATGACAGTTCGATGATTAGTGAAAGAGTGCGTTCACAAATTAATTTCAAAGTTTTCAAGTCCCTATTGTATAACCCTAGGGTTTTCCAATAGGGAGTTGACAACTTTTTTTTCGTGCGTTCACAAATTAAATTTAAAGTTGTCAAGTCCCTATTGTATAACCCTAGGGTTTTCTAATAGGGACTTGACAACGTTTTTTCGGTAGTAAATTTTTATTATTTGCAGACGTTGTTCGTTCGTGTACTTAACCACGATGAAAATGTTGAATTTACTGAATAAATTGACAGTGACATTTCGATGATTAGTGAAAGGGTGCGTTCACAAATTGAATTCAAAGTTGTCAAGTACCTATTGGAAAACCCGATACAAAGGATTTAGCTTAATTTTGTGTGCCGAAAATTGCTTGCACCCAATCACTGAAAATGTTGAAAATCACTTGCGGCGAATCGCGTATGTCGAGAACACTGATTTATGCACGACTTAAAGCATTCAAAGAGGACCGAGAAGTAATAGTTGACTTGCCTCGGTCTGACCGGCCTTCAATGTCTACGACCGACGAAAATATTGGCAAAATCAAGATATTGTTGCTAATGACTTAAATATTGAATATGAGAAATGTCATGCACTCAGTTTCAAAAAAGTTTGGTTTTGTCCAAAAGAAGAATTGAAAGCAAGCCGCTAAAGATATGGGCTATAGAGCTTCTAAAGGCCACCCCGCCATAATGATGAATCGAAACTGGTAATGAGGCGTGGATTTACGAGTACAATAGGAAAACATGTCGCCTATTATAGAACTTGCATCTTGAAAACCAGTTGAAACCTTAAAAAGTCGCCCAAAATTTGTTAGAAAAATAGAGCAACAAAATAAAACTTGATATATTACTGAACCAGTGCAGATATTATTTTCACAGAATGTATATAATTTAAATTCGACTCGTACAAGAATTATAAGTGTATTCTATTAAAAAAATTATTTATGATCTACATATATATTATATGCATAAAAGAGAAAGGAATTGTGAAGTCTGAAATATCGCAAAGTTTTATCAGCCACTTTGTTTTATATTTAAGTAAACGAAATGTTTTAATATTCATATAAATGTTTTAATATCCATATAAAATAAATTATTTCTTTGAAAATTCTGAGCGTTTAACCACGGATGTAGAAACACAATGATTAATTCAACAAACCTATGAGAACTTGGATAATGCATAACTGTTTAATCCATTGAAATTTCAGTAATTTGTGGAAATCGAACTAACTTCAAGGAGTAAACTATTATCTGGAATAAAACAACCAATTGCGGCAAATTGTAGAACACAATAATACCTTAACATAAAATGAATTGTATGTCATTCTTTAAAAGTTGACTTTTTTTCAGTGAGATTGTAGGAATTGATTATAATTCTTTTAACAAAACAAATTTATTGCAAATCAAAAAAAAAAACCTAGTTTATATTGCATATGTTTGTGCAATTTATTATCTTGCAGCGCTATAGGTTCGTCTCTCCCGATATAAGTGTAATAACAAAATAAAAATAGTTCCCCCATAACACTTTTAAACGAACAATTTCTTGTAATTTAAAAAAACACTTTCGTTCAAGAAACGCATAGCTTGCCCTCAAATTACTAGAGAAAATGTATATTAATTATAATTTGCAACCCTTAAAAAGAAAAGAGTAAGCTTATGTAATATAGCGCGGCAAATTTGTAGATCGTCTATTGTAAAGTTCACTTAACAAAAAAATTAAGTAACATCTAGTTACTTAAAGAAAGCGTCGGAAATACTGTAAGTACACTCAACTGATGTGGAATTGCTATGCTATCGCTATGGCTTTGATGCTTTGCTTATTCGAATTTCCTTTCGGTGTTCTCCGCCATTTGCTTGTATATTGTGTGTGTATCAGTTAGAAACGCCACAGTACCACGTCGGCGCCACTTTCCGTAACCATTTGGGAAAGGAGATCTTGTGCGGCTTCACAATGGTTAAGTTTAGTTTGAATACACTTAAACCTGTTCATTTTTATTCAGAAAATTGGTCATCGCGTTTTTAAATGCTCGGCATTTAAGATCAAGGCACATCGATACCTACTTTCCTTATCCATGTCCTCCTCTTCCGTTCGCACTGTGCTATGACATTTATTGGTACTCCAAAATCCCACTTTGTGCGCGCGTTTGTGTAAAAAAAAAAGTGTAACTCCCTGTTGAGTATTCGTTACCGCCTTCGCTCGCACCCTTATTCGCAGAGCGTGCATTTGGGTTATGCTTGACAACCCATCGCTTTATTGTCTTTTCCTCCGCATTTCAGACATATCTGGGCGATTTATTTCGGATATTACGGAGTTCGCCACATCTCCGTATTGCCAGCATCTGAAACATCGTTTGGGTGTGATGTGTTCTCGTAGTCTGCATCTTATCTATCGGACCCACAGAGAACAAGTAGCCAATAAGGGTTCCGCATAAGCTGAAGAAGTTCATTTAGTGAAGCATGTGAGCATCTGTGGCCAACTCATCAGACGCAAAGAAAACAATCCATTCTTGAAGCATATGATCACGGATGACGAAAAATGGATTGTCTACGATAATGACAACCTAAGAAAAAGTTGCAGTAGACCAGATGAAGCACCGGAAAGGCAAGCAAACGCGGATATCCACCAAAAGAAGGTAATACTGTCGATGGAAGGGACCAATCTGCTATGAGTTACTTCTATATAATAAAATGATTACATAAAGGTTCTTATAGAAAAGAGAATTCCCATTAGTGTTTGAACACACCTCATACCCTGAAGAAAATCTGTGTTTATGATATAAATTACGAATGAACTCTACATTAAATCTCAATTTAATGAGCGAGTCTGGATAATTGGCGGATATCCACCAAAAGGAGGTAATACTGTCGATGAAAGGGACCAATCTGCTATATCTCAATTTAATGAGCGGGTCTGTATAATTGTATTATAGCGTTTGCTACGATAATGAAGAACGTGTGATTCGAACTGATGCTATGGCGTTTAGAATCACTAAAACTTGAACCAATGCTGAACACATCAGGCCACTGTCGCGTCTACGAATTCGATTTCTAAACACAAGTACGGTCAACTGATGTGGAATTGCTATGTTATTGCTTGGTATACGGCTGGTGCATTTTCTTTCAGTGTTCTCCACTATTCGCTTGTATATTGTGTGGATCTATTAAAAACGCCACAGTATCAAATCCCGATGTCATCCAGTTTGGCAGTCCCAGGCCCTGGGTGTCCTGGTCTACGCCATCCTTCCATCGCAGACAAGGTTTGCCGCGCTGTCTCCTTCGATACATCCAGTCACAAAGGACTTTGCGGGCAGGCCCCTCTTCGCTCATTCGAGCTAGGTGTCCCACCCACCAGAGTCTACCGAGCTTGATTTTTCTTACAACATTAGCTTCAAGGTAGATCGCGCACAACTTCTGGTTGTAGCGTCTCCGGAATCGTCCTCGCTCATATACGGAGCCAACAATTCTCCTTAAGACCTTCCTCCCAAACGCGGCTAAGAGTTCAGAGTGCCTTTTATTAAGCAGCCAGGTCTCGGATCCATACATGAGTACTGGTAAGACCATGGTCTTATACAGTAGCAGCTTGGATGTTCTCGATAAATTTCGGGATTTAAAGACCCTTGATAGACTATACTAGGCTTTGTTGGATTTGATCAGCCGTTCGCGTATTTCTTCTTACATATTGTTATCGGCTGATACTACTGACCCAAGGTAATTAAAGGATTGCACTACTTCAAATTCCTGCTCCACTACCCTGATAGATTGACCAACGTTAGGTCTTCTCTTCGCAGAAGTTGCCACCATGTACTTAGTTTTTCCCTCATTAATGTGCAGTTTCAGTTTTTGTGTCGCCTACTCGATCTAGGTGAGGGAGTCCTGTACAGCTGATTCGGTTCTACCGATGATGTCGATGTCATCTGCGTAGGCAAGTATCTGGCTAGACTTGGAAACAATAGCCCCTCTTGTTGTAACGCCAGAGTCACGGATTGCTTTCTCCAACGCCAGGTTGAAGAGAAGGCAGGCCAGACCGTCCCCTTGTCGCAGTCCCACTATTTTTACTTGAGTGGTTGCATTGGTCATGGTCAACCTACAAAATCATATCAATTTGTTTGGAATGCCGAATTCTCTCATGATTATATAGTTCTACCCTGGCTAAGCTATCGTAGGCGGCCTTAAAGTCTATAAATAGATGATATAATGGAATCTTAAATTCCTGACATTTTTCCATCACCTGCCTAAGGGAGAATATCTGATCAATCGCTGATTTGCCTGGGATGAAGCCACACTGGTATTGACCAATGATGACTTTAGCGTAAGGGGCTATCCGATCTTGTAGGATAGTGGAGAGTATCTTATAGGCGGTACTCAGCAATGTTATACCCCTATAGTTGCTGCACAGTGCGATATCTCTCTTCTTATGTATGGGGCAAATTATACCACGACGCCAATCTTCCGGCATCTCCTCTTGCTCCCATATGTGCACCACGATCTCATGAATTGCGTGATCTATCGTTGTCCCTCCTTGTTTAATCAGTTTAGCTGGTATGCAATCAGCTCCGGGGGGTTTATTTAATTTGAGCTGTCTTATGGCGTTTAATGTGTCCTCAATGCTTGGTGGCGGCAGCATTTGGTTTTGATCTTGCATTGGTGGAGTCTCTAATTCTTCTGTGAGCTGATCATTTAGAAATTCATTGAAGTGCATTTCCCATCGCTCCAGAATGCCTTGACGATCGGTGATCAGTAAATGCAGTGTGGTGTGTACCGCGTCATACTGCGGATTATTTGGTAGAACTGCCACGCCTGGTGCGTGCCTCCCTCTCTACTTTTTTCTATTTCACAGACAAGTTTTTTTCCAGGCACTTTTCTTTTGTCTGTGGAGTCTTTTTTCAGATCTTCTGAGCTCTTTGTATTTCTCCTCGCGTACCCGCTTCCTATGAGACTGGTGGATTGTCCGGTATGCAGCATTCTTACGTTCAGTCGCTAGTTAGCACTCGTCATCAAACCAGTCGCTCCGATCTCTACGACTACTGCCTAAGATGGAGTCGGCAGTACTAATGACAGTATTCTTAAGGCGTGTCTATTTCTCTTCTACGCCCGGTATTCTTTATTAACAAAATAATTACATAAAAAGTTACAATGCTAATCTTAATTAAAGAGCACAAGCTGCAGGGGCTATCGGCTCTAATATTAATTGAATATTTAGTTAAAATAATAATATGTATTTATATATATTTCTTCTATATGAATATATGTAATTTATATAGGAATATTATACAGTTTTACTAATTCGTTGATTCTTAATATATTTTCTGTATTTGGGGCTTTTGAAATTGATAAAGCAGAGTTGTTTTAGAAATATCATTTATAACTGAACTGGGCAGTGAACATTGTCCTAAGCCCAAAATGTGTTTTATGTCGATGACTGCGTTGCATGTTGTGCAAATCGGAGGATCTTCTTTGCGTAGTAGATGCTGATGAGTGACGGTTGTATGGCCTAAGCGGAGTCTTATAAAATTTGTGTTTGTAGCTTTTGTTGTGGTTGTGGTATATATTGGCTTGTCGCGTTCTGGATTAATAGTGGCGTAGTGGTGTACATATGATTTCCATAAGTCTTGTTCCATTTTTAAGTGAATATTTTGAATAGCGTTGGAAAGGTCTTTTTTGGTGAACGTATCAAAGAAATGGAGTGGCGTTTTGTGAGCCATAGCAGCAGCTTTGTCCGCATGTTCGTTTCCTTGTATTCCTGTGTGACCGGGGACCACATTGTTTTGAGTTTTTTAGGTGAACGAATGAGGATGTCTCTAATTTTGTTTATAGCATGGACATTATATCTATCATTACGGATAGCATTAATAACTGATATACATACTATCAGTTGAGATAATGTATTTACCGCAAGTTTTTGCTGCAATTTTAGCTGCTTCCAGAACAGCACGTGCTTCTGCAGTGAAGATTGATGCTTGTTCACACAGTAGACCCGTGCTAATAATTGACCCATCTTCATGAACAACTGCAAATGAAACGCTTTCAGATATTTTGGAGCCGTCGGTGAAAAAAAAATTTTTTTTTTCAAAACTATTTATTTAACCAAAAATTAATAGTTACAATAAGTAATACAGCTAACTTATAATAGATTGGTTACATATTAAGTGTTTACATGCTATTTGTTAACATTTTTCAAACAATTCTTTTTAGATGTGCTTAAGATTTAATGTGATTTATATATATTGTTAATTTTGTTTTTCCTGGAAAAGGTCAGAAAAAACCGGGAACTCTGTTTATTTTAACTTAGCCTACTTAAAATTACTTAACATAACTTAATCTAACTAAATCTAATCTTATTTACAATTTACAATATTTGATACTGCAATGATAGTGACAATTTGAAATTGACTTAAAAATAATATTTACAATTTTTAGTTATGGATGTGGGATTTCTCGTTGGGATTGAGGATAGTAAGGGATAGGATCAGGTAAGTTCTTGAAGGAGGGGGTTGCCACTCGATTCTGTGTTAAAGGTAAGGATCTTGGAGAATGGTTGGATGTTGCTGTATGTGAAATGATTGGGTGCCATTTCGCTGTTGTGGTACACGATCTCGTTTAGATCGTTAACCAGTCTGCCTGCGGCGAAGAGGATCCTGATTTGGAGACAATTACGGTAGTGAGCTCCCGTATTGGAGGAGGGTGATGGTAGGTCCGTTATTATCGGGTTGGGATTGTTAGGAAGGTTTTCTATGAAATTTATCGACAGTTCTAGGATCCGTCTATCCAGTCGTTCGATGCCTGCGGTGTTGTAAAGGTCGTTGTTACAATGGTATCTATATGAGTTGGTTTTGCGGTGTAACCCAGTGATAAACCGGAAACATTTTCGTTCAAACACTCGTAATTTCTCCATTTGGGAGGGTGAGATGTGGTACCATAATGGGCAGGCGTATGTAAGAGTAGGTCTGATTATCTGTTTGTAGATGAGCTGTTTGACCTTAACAGAGAGGCGTTTAGGTTTCCATAACACTCGTCTGCACAGGTTAAGCTGTATTGAGGCTTTTTGAAGGGAATTTTTAATGTGGGTTGAGAATGACCAGTTGTTGGAAAGGGTTACTCCTAAATATTTTAGGGTTTTGGAAGGTTTTATGAGGGTGTTATTAAGATTTAGTTTAATTTTGTTGTGGCAACGTTTAGTGTTGTTTGTGCAGTGAGCGTTTTTGCTTTTAACACCGTTAGCTGGGTTTTGGTTGGGTTGAGGCGAATTTTTCATTTGTTAAAGTATGCTGAGATGAGCGGGAAGAAGTTGTTAACGCGGTTTCTTGCCGCTTTGACAAATCTACTGCTAGAGTAGATTAAAGTATCGTCAGCATAATTTAGCTTTACAACACTAGGTGGAGGTTGGGGTTATCGGAAGTATATAGAAGATATAAAAGTGGTCGAGAATGGATCCTTGGGGAACTCCCGCGGTTATGTTGTGAATTTGTGAGAGGGAAGAATTTATTCTGACCATGAATTTCCTTCCAGACAGATAAGATGCTAGGAGCTTTGTGATGTTGGAACTCAGACCAAATAAGCAGTGCAGCTTATAAAGAAGTCCTGAGATCCAGACACAATCAAATGCTTTGGAGATATCGAGAGATATGCATACGGTAGGGCATTGGTATTCTAGACCAGTTGTGACATCGTGTGTAAGTTTTAGTAGCGCATGGCAAGTAGAGTGTCGCTCACGAAAGCCAAACTGAGAATTAGGGATAAGAGCGTTATCACTGGCAAACGAGAAAAGGTTTTGGTAGATCTTACATTCCAATATTTTGCTTAGGGTGTTCAATAAAGATATCGGACGATAGTTGGAGGTGTTATTGGAACTGTCGGACTATTTAACGGGAATTACTACCGCAATTTTCCAGTTCTCTGGGAAATGTGAAGCATTTATGACATGGTTAAGAAGGACTAGAATGGGAAGTAGATTTGGCGGGAGAAGTTTTTAAATAGAAGGTGTGGTATTCCATCTATACCGGTCGATTTTTTGTTGGGTCGTGATTTTATGAACTTGATGAGTACATCTGTGGTTAAAAATGTGGTGGTGTCTGAAGGATGTGACGCCTTGTTTGTGTCGTTAAATTCTCCGATGAAAGGAGTATAAGATGCGGGTAATCTGTGTGAAATATATTCGTTGACAGTATTTCGAAAATTAGGGACTGAGAGGGAATCATTTTGTTGATGGATCTTTGAGAAGTGGTCAGCGAGGCAACTGGCTATGTCCGTGTCGGATTGGCTAAGATTGTTGCTGAGTGGGTTGATAAGGTGATCGATTCGTGGTTTAAACTTGCGACCAGTTAGTCGGTTGGGGTTTTTGAAGAGATCACGATTGGGTTTAATATTGTTAAGTGTAGGGGTCTAAGTCTGATCCGCGAACTTTTTTATGTTATGTTCATTTATTAATGTGGTCAGGAGTTGGATCTGACTTTTAATAAAGGGACAGAATCTTATATGAAGTTTTCGGCGGAGTTGTTTTTTGAGACGCAGCAATTTAATTAGGATGCTGGGTAAAGGTTTTCCTAGATGATTATGAGGGATGGCGTCGGTGAATAGTACCATCCATCCTTTTGTTCTGAATTCGGTCGAGATATTGTTGAAGAGAGCACGTAAGAATTTGCTGTCGGTATTGATTTTTCGGTTCGAATTTAGGTCGAGAATGAAAGACGACTCTTTGATTGTCCAAGGTGGGTAATGGCAGATATTTGGTAAAATGCCTCAATGGAAGATTCATTTCAATTGCAACTGCAATAATGTTAGACATTGCGGATGGTATTCGCTTTGGCGTAGGTCGGCGTATTGCGGACTTGAAGTTTTTTTCAGCGATGGAACCAGATGAAAATGACGATTTAGTATAACATTATTCTCTTGTTGTTACAATTTGCTCTTCGATTGTTGGAAGACCTGCTTCTGCCAGTATGTTTTTGATTGGGGTGGTGGGAAAGGCGTTAATACTCCTCCTGGCAGCATGATGGTAGGCTGGTTTGATGATTTTTAACGTTGACTTAGGACAACTGCCGTGTATAGAGAAACCGTAATCAATTAAAAGTAAAAGAGCCCGGTATACGTTACATAATGTGTTTATATGTGCACTACTTTTCTTACATGCTAGATAACTAGTAATATTGGCTCTGTCAGCTAGGCTCTTTTGTAATTCTGTGATGTGATCATTCCATTTATATTTTCTATTAAAAATAAGTCCTAGAATACTTAACTTATCAACCGAGTTAATGGTAATATTACCTATATTTAGTGTTAGTGTTTGAGAGCAAGATCATTTACGACATATGTGCAATATTTTACATTTTTCAAGCGAAAGTCTAGCACCAGATGTGTTCGATCACACTAATATTTCCTTAATCACTCTGGTGAACATTACATTAGTTGTTTCAAGGTCATTGTACCTGCTCAGGGCATAAAGGTCGTCAGCATAAATGCAATGATCCAGAAGTTTGTGCCTGGCTATGATGTTTGAAATTCCCTCAAAAGCTATTAAAAATAGAACCACTGACAAAGGAGATCCTTGTGGAATTCCATTCTATAGTGGATATGTTGAAGAGAAACAATTATTGGTTTTAACACAAAACCGTCTGTTTGTTAAAAACGATTTAATATATTGTATGATTTTAGGGCCCAATTTCCAGGACTGTAATTTGTTAACAACGAGATGTATGCCAATTCTATTAAATGGCTTCTCGAAGTCAATTGACAAAATTGAAACATGATTACGAGATGACAAAGCGTTTGTTGTGTAATTGTCTATATGTAGAAGTGCATCAATACAACCCTTTTCTGGTTTGAAACCTACTTGGTTAGGGCTAATTCGATTTTTTTCTTTATATAAGCCATTGGAGACGCTTTGTGATTATTTTTTCCATTATTTTGGAAATACAAGGAAGAAGAGAAATTAGGCGGTAGCCACTAATTGAACCTATATCTTTTTTAGGTTTTGGAATTGGAATGACGCAAGCCATTTTCCAACTGTGAGGTATAACTCCAGTTGAAAAAACTTCGTTATAAAGGGAGGTTAAATTTTAAGGGCCGATGTTGATTTTGAATAAAACACAAATTATTTAGGAAATTATTGTCATTTCTTTTTATTATGATAATATTGGTATGGTTCAATTATGTATGGAACAAAATATCGGCAAAATGGCCGCCGCGACCTCGGCGGCACACCTCCATCCGATGGTCCAAATTTTCGATGACGCTGAGGCATAATTGAGGTTCTATGCCTTTAATGTGCCGAATTATCTCATCCTTTAGCTCTTGAATTGTTGCTGGCTTATCAACGTACACCTTTTCTTTCAAATAACCCCAAAGAAAGAAGTCCAACGGTGTCAAATCACATGATCTTGGCGGCCAATTGACATCGCCACCACGTGAGATAACACGGCCATTGAATTTGTGGCACAAAAGAGCCATTGTTTCGTTAGCTGTGTGGCAAGTGTCACCGTACTGTTGAAACCACATATCGTCCGCATCCATATCTTCCAATTCGGGCCATAAAAAGTTCGTTATCATCTCACGATAGCGAACACCATTCACAGTAACTGCCTGATCGGCCTCATTTTGGAAAAAATACGGCCCGATGATGCCGCCAGCCCATAAACCGCACCAAACAGTCACTCTTTGTGGGTGCATTGGTTTTTCGACAATCACTCTTGGATTATCATTCGCCCGAATGCGGCAATTCTGCTTATTGACGAATCCACTAAGGTGAAAATGTGCCTCACCACTGAAGATAATTTTCTTCGAAAATTGATCATCCGCTGTTGCCATTTCTTGCCACCATTCTGGCCATTGACGACACTTGAAATGGTCAAGAGGATTTAGTTCTTGAGTCAATTGCACCTTGTAAGCGTGTAAATGCAAGTCTTTATGCATAATGCTCATCAACGACGAGCGTGAGAGGTGCAATTGTTGGGCACGACGACGATTTGAGGTGGACGGCTCTTCAGCCACACTATCGCGAACAGCAGCAAATTTTTCTGCAGTACGAGCTATACGAGCATGCACTGGTGTTTTCACATCTCCTACAGACCCGGTTTGCTCAAATTTTTGCACGAATTTTCCGATTGCACGCACATTTGGACGATTAAATTGACCGAAAAAATCACGAAGTGCACGATATGCATTTTGATTTGAACGCCCATTTTCATAATAAGCCTGAATAACTTTAACGCGTTGCTCGATTGTGTATCTTTCCATTGTTCAAATTGAGTTAGTCTAAAATTGAGAAATGTCTAATGAAATGCAGAAAAAAACGACGTTTAGGTGTGGTTCAAATTCAACATCGGCCCTTAAAATTTAACCCCCCCTTATAACTTCAAGAGTCTATACTTTATTTCAAGAGATATATTTTTAAGCATCGGGTAAGAAACTTTATCTCTACTTGGGGTTTTGCCTTTGAGTTTCGTCAGGCAGCTTTCGAGTTCTTGAAGTTCTATGGGGTCTTCTATATGTAGAGCTAAAGTATCTGTTGTAGTTGCTTGTATGCTGTTGTTAAGACAGTCGTTTTTTTCTATATGATAACTTATAGGAAAATCACTGTCGCTTGAGTCTTCAGACCAAATCTTCACAAAGTAATTACAAATGTCAGGTGGATTAGAGATATGACCTTGGGACAAAGCAATACAATGGATTATTTTAGGGGAGGAGTTCCCTGTTAAACAACGGATGCTGTTCCATATTTTTGCGGTGGTTGAATTTATATTTATAGATGAGGTAATTGCATTGAGACTTTGAGCTTTACTTATTTTAAGTTGGCGTCGAAAAACGGCATTTGATTTTTTATAATTTATTAAGTTTGTTTGGTTCTGGTTTTTTTTTTAATTTTTTCCAGGCAGTTACCTTAAGGGATCTATGGTTTGCTAAGTCAGGGGTCCACCACGGTACTACTCGTTTTTTCATCTTAGGATTAGATTGGGGTATTGATATGTTAGCAGAATAACGAATTGCTTTGACCATTAATGCTGCTTCTTTATTTGTATCTGATTGTATAGGTTTGTTTGATATGTATTGCTTGATATTAAAGCCGAACTTAGCCCAGTTCGCCAAATCAGTGTTGAATATAGATGACTTCATAAATAAAGGTTCTTTTAGAAAAGATAACTCCTGTTAGTGTTTGAACACACCTCATATCCTGAAGAAAATCTGTGTTTAGGATATAAATTACGCATGAACTCTACTTTAAATCTCAATTTAATGAGTGAGCCTGCATAATTGGATGATTGCATTACTAATACATTTCCTTTTCTGCATATCTCTACACAAACTTTATATAAGGTCTTTATATCCATCTTCCCCATATATATTTAGTATTGTGTGCTCGATTTATGTGGACACAATCATCAGTTTCATAAAGAATGTGGACTTTGTTTCTTGCATGAAGTGTTCTTGTGTCCGCATGGTTTATGTGAACGTAGTTGACAAGGGGCATAATAAACCATATCGGTCACTTGCTGGTGTACGTTCTATCGTAAATCCGTTACTACATTTTACGTAATATTGCTTGATTTGTCTGAATCGGGTGTCTAATAATAACAATATAGTAATGGCGTCTCAGTACAGTGAGATATTCTACACTACTAGCCTCTTGTTCAATGTTCTTCTGATCCATTGTAGTCAAAATAAAAGATGATTTTGAATGTTTAATAAAAGTGATTTGATATTATTTGAGTAATTTTAGTCTTCTGCTTTTGGGACAGTTATTGTTGGTATTTCCTCTTTGAGAATTCAATTAATATCATTTATATCCTTTTGTTATTTCATTTATGTTTTCTGAGAAGACATTCTGTCTAAAATGCCGGTATTTTTTTTTTTTCGCTTTAGTACCTGATGACTTTGTAAAATGAAAACAATTTGGTGTGAATTGGTTTGGAAAAAAAAAATTGTTTTATTTTATATTCTTTCATTCAAATTTCATTGAAATTAATGTGGAATCTCAATTGTATTTCACTTTTCAGTTTGAAATTAATAATCATAATTCTTATCTTATTATCAATAAATCAATAATTTTTTATTGTTAAAAGGCAGTATTGGAGGAAATACGTAAAATTGAAATAAAAGGCCCCAGGTAGTTATAATAGGAAAAGCAAAGAAAGGACACAAGAGTTATAGAATTATTTATTATCAAGTGTAACAAAAGTAAAAAGATCTTAAAATTTCATTAGATAAAAGCATTTTCATTTGAGTTCACATTGGCATCACATTCGTTGTCTGGTTCTGTATAATTTGTTGATTGTGATGCTTCACCACGTCTGTGATTGTTGATGAATTCGATTCCTATCCACTGATCCCTGAAATGGTTGGTAAGCAAATTTCCCATGTCTTTAATCTTTGCTGGATAAATGGAAAGCATTGGGGTTAGTATGAAGTAGCTGAACTGTTTTGTCTTCTTCGACACATTCTTGGTAGCTCCACCGTCTGATGCCTATACAATTTCACCTCTTACTTGGCTGCCATTTTCATCATGTTTAAGCTATAGGCTTCGTGAAATGGTTGGGAGAAATCCTTGACCATCTTTCGGAGCTTGCCTGGGCGGATCCGGTCGAGAAAAAAAAAGTATATTAGACCTGTGAGAAGTAAAATAAAAAAAAATAAAAACGTTCTTACTGAATGAAAATTGAAAATTTGGAGACACAGCAGTCATGAAATCATAGACTTCTCCAGCTAGAGAATTGTTGCTTCATTAATCAGCAAAAATGACTGCGTATTCCTTCACCACTCTGTTTTTCTTTTTTATACCTGACCGAAGACGCGGTCGCTTTGTAATAAAGCGTGCCAAATAATCGGAAATACTACTTCACCATTTTCGGTGTGTGACAGAGTGAACTTAGCATTCCATTTAGATTGGATTTTTTACTTTTATTTTGCCCCCCAATTTGTCACATAAGCACCTCACCGTTTCAACCTCACGAGGGGTTCGGGCAAATTTAAGCAAAAAGTTAAAAACAAGTGGAGTTTATTTCATTTTTGTGCTCATTCTCGCACCAATAATATGCAAACACCTTGCGCGGGTTTGCTTTGCTTTGAATGACCAACAACAAAAGTCATGTTGTATTTGACGAGAATGCACTGATCTTGCACGCGAGGCGAATTTTATTTTTTTCTGACAATCATAGAATAAGTTAAAAACTTCACGAAGTGATATTGCTTATCAGCTTCTGCCACAATATGGGCTCTGCTCCAATCCAGAATTTAATTTCTCGTGGCTAAAATTTCACGTTCGTAGGTATATCATACATTACTGCATTCTTTACAGAAGCCCAAACTTGGATAGAAACACATCCTTTAACGAATTTGATGCAATATCTGATTCTATCAATAAGATCTTGAGCCTATATCCACACATTGAAATCGTTATTGCGGGTGATTTCAATGTGCATAACTCTCAGTGGCTTCGTCACTCCGGACAAACTACACCTGAGGGTGAGTATGTTCATCTCTTTGCTGATTTAAATAGTTTAACTCAACTTGTCAATAAGCCAACACATGTAGCAGACATATATGGTCATTTCGCCAACACACTGGACCTGTTTCTCACCTCCCACCCAAACAAATACACAATTGAAATATCTTCGCCCTTGGGCACTTCAGACCATTGTGTCGTGTCAGCTAAATTTCCTCTAACCAACAGCAACGCTTACGAGAAAACTCCCAAAAGAACAGTATGGTTCTATGAGAAAGCCGATTGGGAAGGTCTGAACGACTCTTTTCGGGGGTTAAATTGGTCGTTATTTTTCCTCAATAACGATGTTGACTCTATAGCGAACTCATTGACAGACACGATTCTGCTTGGCATGCGAACCTTTATTCCACACAGGGTACAGAGTATCACACCCAAGAGGAATATGTGGTTCGATTCCGAGTGCAGAGAAGTCATTAAGGCTAAGGAGTTGAGCTTCCGGTTAGTCAAACAATACTGAGGAAAACCGGAAAAGATTTAAGAGAGCTAGAAATGACTGCAATGGGTATATTCAACGCGCAAAGTTCTTGCGTGACCAGAGAGTGAGACAAAAAATACTACACCCTCCCACAGGTAGTAGAAGCTTTTGGGCATTTGTGAAGAACATCCAAAACTCGTTCTTCCCATCCATACTTTCGCTAATAGTCGATGACAGACCAGTCACGAGTGCAATAGAGAAGGCGAATCTACTTGCTGCACATTTTGCAGCCAACTCAACGCCGCCTGATACCACATCAGTTCTGGCTCAACTTGAACATAAGCAGCACGCCATGAGCCAGATTCGCGTCCGAACGCGTACTGTTGACCGGACACTCAAGGAACTAAACGCAAACAAAGCCGCTGGTCCTGATGGCATTTCCCCAATTCTCTTAAAGAGATGTTCCTTTTCACTCGCTAAACCACTGCGGAAAATCTTCCATTTGTCTTATTCTACTGGCCGTTTCCCAAATAGATGGAGGTCAGCGAACATTAAGGCAATTCAGAAAAAGGGCGACATACAGGGCAAAGCCTCTGCCCTCAACCCGGCGAGGGCCAGGACGATCCGTGTCCCTGTTCAATCCAAGTTAACATGCAGTCTCCACGTGACACCCCTGGATAGCTACTTTGGCACCCTCCAAGTGGTGAACCGATGCATGCTGCAATATCCTGAGAAAGGTTGGCGCAACGCTAATAACCTTGGCCGGAAAAACGATCTATTATGGATAATTTAACAAGTCTGGGATATGGACCGGATACCGGTGGAGAGACTTGCTAAGTAAGGCCAAGACCGGATCCCGGTTGTAGTGCCGATGATGATGATGATGTTCCCCTAGGATCTGTACTCTCACCCACTCTCTTCCTCATCTTTATAAATTATCTCTTGTCAATTACCCACAACCCAATTCACAGGTTTGCTGATGATAGCACATTGAGTTTGTCATACTCATATGAACTTCCCCGACCAAACTCTTCGAACGTCAATACCAATCAGTAGGTTATGCTTAATACACTGAATTCCGATCTCAAGAAGATATATCAATGGGGATTATCTAACCGAGTAGAGTTTAATGCCTTAAAAACTCAGTGCTCAGGCGAACCCCAAAGTAAATACACTGTCGATGAACAGCACTTGCATCGACGAAGCCAAGGAACTATCAATCCTCGGCACTCGAATTAATTCGACTCTTAATTGGAGCGACCACATTTTTGAAGCTGCGAAAAGAGCGGCCAAATCCATGGGGTTCCTTGAGAGATGCAAAAAACACCACTCCATCCAACCTGGTCACTATTTACAAGGCGTATATTCGTCCCAAAATGGAGTTCAACTCCCATATTTGGTCAGGCGTATCCAAAACTGCACCACCCGTACTCGATAGGATGCAAAAACAAGCAGTGAAACTTATTGGGGACCCAGCTGGGAGTCGATCAATTCCGTATCATGCCTGTCTCTTTTCTATAAGTATTATCACGGTCGTTGCTCCACTGAACGTGCTCAATGTGTTCCGCCTCCTCAGACATTTTCCCGCGATACCCGTCAATCTGAGAAAGCGCATCAATTCACGTTGTTTACTTTCAACGGGCGCACAAATGAATATAGAGTCATTCTTTAGCCGAACCACACGAATGTGGAATACTCTACCTGATCATGTGTTTCCCCGTCGTTGTAATGTCCAGGCATTTAAGACCAATGTACATCGATACCTACCTCCTTTCCTTATCCACTTTCTCTCCTTCCACTTGCACTGTGCTCTGACATTTAAGGGTACTCCAAAATCCCCTTTTGAGTGCGGGTTTGTGTAAAAAAAAAAATTCCGCTCGTCGTTTCGATTTACTTCTACGGCAGAGGCTTTCTAAGCATTTCAATTGTTTGATAAATGAAGGTTACAGGGGGAAAACAAGCAACGTTACAAAGCAATGCACTGAGAAATTGCGGAATTAAAATTTTGACATTGCTTGTTATTGCACTGTATCAATATTTTTCTATGAAGATAACTCTGTGAATCTGCGTGTTACTGCAAAGTGTGTTTTGGTGTTGCGTTCTACCATATTTGTGCTATACGATGGTATTTTCATGTGACGTGTTTTTCCACTCTGCCCTTCAAATGGAATCAGAGCTCGCTAGTGACGTGCAAGAAAAGATATTTGCGGTCCTCACCCCTACTCTTTAAGCACTTGCGAGGTTACGTTTTGAAAAATCTTGACCTCTATTTGTGGAAAGTAGAAACATATTTAAGTGGAAATGTTTAGTGAAAGTAGATAGGTTAAAAAAACGGAGGAAGGAATGATCAACCATACAGGGCTCCACATAAAATTGAGTATATGTTGTATATTAGATCCCACAAAGATTTGAGAAATTTGATTCGATCCATATCAGTTCGAAGATCAAGAGCACAAAAAAAAATTATTGGAAATATTAAATTTAACAAAATGTTGGTTTTGAGTTAGCGGTGTTCATTTTCTACTTTGTGTCTGATTTTGGTCTTTTTCCGGTGGGTATGAGCTAAATTTTTTCAATGATATTTGCTCATGCGGAAGTACACGGAAAATCAAAGCAAGTAGTTTGTTCCGGTCCCTTTGTCCGTACTCCTTGCTCTATGTGTGTTTTCCTTAGAAACCCTAGAAATATTAGAAATTAGTGGTGGTTGAAAGGCAGAGCATAGGCGAAAGAGTATTTGATAAGGATAAGGATTTTTTCCGTACTGCACATGGCACAAGAGTAGACGCACATCAATAGTAATTTGATTTGTTATTGGGATTTCCACATATCAGGCGAACTGATAAGGTCAAATGGATATCCTATTCAAATCCAATATAATAACTGTAAATCAGGAGCAAATATAAAGTTTCGTTTGCGGCGTGAATTATAGTTACAGGAAAAATGATAGGGTCGTCCATATATTAAATAAGTCTTCAACTAACGCCAAAACAAAGTCGAAATCTGTTCGTGTAGTTTTCATAACTTTCCACAATTTAAAAGGCACAACTAGTAAGTATACAATCGAACCCTTTCAATATAACAGAGTCATCAGTTAAACATACACTCCCAATCGCTAGGAGGAGGAACAAATTTTGCAATTGATTTTCGCTCCAGAAATTTTGTACCCGGAAACATGTACTACCTGTGAATAAGTACGTATTTTCCCAAAAGAAATTCATAAAATTAAAGGATAATTAAGAAACAACCGTTGGAATTTCCAAAGATCAAATAATAAACCACTTAAAAAGGGTATAAAAAAGTACGTCACCAGGGTGAGGTCTGCCGCGCTGTCTCCTTCGATATATCCTGTCACAAAGGACTTTGCGAGCAGGCTCATCCTCACTCAATCGAGATTGGTGTCCCGCCCACCAGAGTCTACCGAACTTGATTTTTCTTACAACATTAGCTTCAAGGCATATCGCGTACAACTCATGGTTATAGCGTCTCTGGAATCGCCCTCCGTCACATACGGGACCAACAATTCTCCTTAAGACCTTCCTCTCGAATGCGGCTAAGAGTTCAGAGTGCCTTTTATTGAGCACCCAGGTCTCGGATCCGTATATGAGTACTGGTAAGACCAAGGTCTTGTACAGTAGTACCTTGGATGTTCTGGATAAATTTCGGGATTTAAAGAGCCTTGATAGACCATAGAAGACTTTGTTGGATTTGATCAGCCGTTCGCGTATTTCTTCTTACATATTGTTATCGGCTGATACTACTGACCCAAGGTAGTTAAAGGATTGCGCTACTAAAAATTCGTGCTCCACTACCCTGATAGTTTGACCAACGTTAGGTCTTCTCTTCGCAGAAGTGGCCACCATGTACTTAGTTTTCCCCTCATTAATGTGCAGTCCCAGTTTTTGTGCCGCCTGCTCGATTTGGATGAAGGAGTCCTGTACAGCCGATTCATTTCTATGTTATCTGCGTAGGCAAGTATCTGGCTGGACTTGGTAACAATAATCCCTCTAGTTGTAACCCCAGAGTCACGGATTGCGTTCTCCAACGCCAGGTTGAAGAGGAGACAGGCCAGACCGTCCCCTTGTCAGAGTCCATTAAAGATGTTTATTGGTTTGGACAGCAATCCCGCTATTTTTACTTGACTAGTTACGTTCGTCATGGTCAACCTACAAAGTCGTACCTATTTGTTTGGAATGCCGAACTCTCTCAAGGCATTATAAAGTTCTACCCTGGCTATGCTGTCGTAGGCGGCCTTAAAGTCTATGAATAGATGATATAATGAAATCTTAAATCCCAAACATTTTTCCATCACCTGCCTAAAGGTGAATACCTGATCAATCGGTGATTTGCTTGGGATGAAGCCACACTGATATTGACCAATGATGGCTTTAGCGTATGGAGCTATTCGATCTTGTAGGATAGAGGAGAGTATCTTATAGGCGGTACTCAGTAATGTTATACCTCTATAGTTGCTGCACTGTGTGATATCTCCCTTATGTATGGGGCAAATTATACCACGATGCCAATCTTCCGGCATCTCCTCTTGCTCCAATACGTGCACCACGATCTCATGAATTGCGTGATGTAACGTTGTCCCTCCTTGTTTGATCAGCTCAGCTGGTATGCCATCAGCCTGGGGGCTTTATTTAATTTGAGCTGTCTTGTGGCTTTTAATGTTGCCTTAATGTTTGGTGGCTTCAGCATTTGGTCTTGATCTTGCATTGGTGGAGCCTCCAATTCTTCTGTGAGCTGATCATTTAGAAATTCATTGAAGTGCATTTCCCATCGCTCCAGAATGCCTTTAGGATCGGTGATCAGATTACCCTCTTTATCCTTACAGTAAATGCAGCGTGGTGTACCGCATCGTACTGCGGATTATTTGGTAGAACATCCGCGCCTGGTGCGGACCTCCCTCTCTACTTTTCTCTATTTCACAAACAAGGTTTGTTTCCCATGCACTTTTCTTTTGTCTGTGGAGTCTTTTTTCAGATCTTCTGAGCTCTTTGTATTTCTCCTCGCGTACCCGCGTCCTATAAAACTGCTGCGTTGTCCGGTATGCAGCATTCTTACCTTCAGTCGCTAGTTAGCACTCATCACCAAACCAGTCGCTCCGATCTCTACGACTACTGCCTAAGATGGAGTTGGTAGTACTAATGACAGTATTCTTAAGGCATGCCCATTTCTACTCTACGCCTGGCATTCTGGTCCCAGGCCTTAATCTCCCTCCATCGAGCTCTTCGAGGGCGAGTCCTAGCGCGTGACCAACGGTGTTACTGGTATTCTCATTGCGTAGGGCAGCCGCGTTGATTCGAACCTGGTTCGCGGATGCGATACGTCTCCGTAAGGCAATCCGCGCTCGGAAAACTGTACCAACAAGATACTGATCTGAGTCGACGTTGGCATGGCGGTACATTCGCACCGTCATCAGGCTTGAGGGGTGGTGGCGATCTATCAACACTTGGTCAATTTGGTTGCGAGTGGTTCCATCACGTGAAACCCAGGTGGCTTTGTGGATATCTTTACGCGGAAACCTGGTACTTGCAACGACCAGTTCTTTGATGCTGTCAGTTGGATGACTTGTAGTCCATTGTCATTAGTGTTCTCATGCAAAGTATGGGAACCTGCGTAGTGCCCGAAAACCGACTCCCTACTTATTTTCGCATTCAAATCCCCAACAACGATTTGCACATCGTATCTAGGGCAGGCATTAGGTTTAATCCAAGCTTAAGTTAATATAATATAATAGCTTACAGACTAACTTAAACACTAAAGTAGTAATTAAAAAAAAATATTTTAATTGAGGGCCCGTTCGACGTTCTCGTGATATTCTTCCTTTTCGTCGTCAGGGGACCCTTCTGTGGGTACGTGAACGTTTATGAGGCTTATGTTCTTAAACTTGCCTCGCACGTGAAGAGTTCATAGCCTTTCGTTTATTGCATCAAAGCTGATAATGGCAGGCTTCAGTGCTTGGCTGACTAGAAACATAGGTATATAAACGGATTCTGTGTTTTTAGTAAAAATTGACAGAATTTTTTCTGTTTAAAAAGCGATAATTATATAAATACAGTGTATTCTTTTCATCCACCTACTATTCTTTAGCTAGGGCTATTATTGCGGAGGTTTTTTCCTTTGAAAAAATAGTAAAGGTGCATTACACAGTCTTCTTTAATGAACATAGCACGCTGTCAGTAGAGTGTTACAGAGATCGGAACTAATAATAGTTAATGTCAGGATAATGATGTGATTATATCAAAGCCACAAACGTGTCTTGATTTTGCGTTGTCGTGATGAACCATAAATCTTTACGCTTCATCAGTTGTGGCAAATTTTTTTTTAATTTCATGTTTTAATCGCATTAATTAGTGAGTCTAAATATTCTAATACGTCGTTTGGCCTAATGGAAGAGGCTATAACCCTTGTCAAACCCATTAACACTAACCATACTGGTGTATCCCATATACCTATTCTTACCGTAACTGTTGACGAAATAATAGTTTTTTCAAAAGAAATTTACTATTTATTTCAGTAAATATTGGAAATTTATAAAAACCAGTAAAATAATAAATTATATATTTCCATATAAATTCACTAATACGAGTACAAGAATCTATATAAGGCCGGATTAACAAAGAAACTATTATTCAGTTTGTAATTATATACGAGGGTTAATCAAATATAAACGGTAATATTACTTATTTGCTCAGCAACAAGTTGCGAGCTAGATAATCTTGTGCGTGGCTGTTGTTTGGTTTATGAAGAGTAGGGGAACTGGCTTGGCCAGCGGTTGCCCCAGACTTTGTAGTCAGTACAGCCATAGGCAAGCAAGATGTACATACGTCTGTTGCGCAACGTATTATTATGAATTTTTTTACAAACGTAGGCGTTTAACCCTCGAACATTTTTTCTCGATTGAAGGCACAGTTTGGTGATGATACACTGTAAAAGAATCGTGTGTATACATGGGCCAGAGAATTTAAAACTGGGCGAGAATGTATCGAAAACGAAAATCATGATCGACGCCCATGGACAAATCCAACTGATGACAACATCGTTTGAGAGCTTATTGAATGTGATCGGCGCTTAACTGTTGAAGATTCAATTTGTTCAGTTTTAAGTGATTCGGTGGTCCACCAATTCTTTTTTCATTGCATGAAACTGTGGCGTTTCTAATAGATACACGCATAGTACAAGCAAATAGCTGAAGAACAACATCGAAAGACAATCGAATAAGCGAAGCATCAGAGCCGTATATCATTGCAATAACACAGCAAATCCACATCAGTTGAATGTACTTGGGAATAACGACCGAATTTGAACACGTGACAGTGGTATGATGTGTTGAACATTGGTTCTATCTTTTAGTGAATCTAACCGTCAAGCGTCGGTTGAAATCACACACTATCGTCGCAAATACTGTAGGGCACTCAAATATAGAGTTTGCTTTCATACCTAGCCTAATGGAAACGGCATGAAAACATTTTCTGGCCGATTTTCAGTTCCTTGGTGATGTCTTAATAGTTCCCATGAACCTTAGTATTACTATTACTATTATATTAGTACTTATTCACCGACTTCTGAAGACCAGAGGTATAAGCATCTTCCACATCAAACGCATCTTTCATTTCCAAAACTAAAGCGAGCGACACATTTCAGTTGACTGCGCTAGGGAACGATACTCGTACTATAAATTGTGTTAGAATACATACACAATATACTATATACTGTGTTGGAATACATATACTATAAACATAAATCTCTTCACACGTCTATTTCGCATTTTGCTTCAGCAATTTCCTTCTAAGTTTCAATTATCTTTGCTTGCCAATATCTTCTAACATGAGAGCCTAATCTCAATACAATTATTATCGATAAGCAGTCGATGTTTTATCTCTTTTTTTTATTTTTTTTTATTTACTGGCCTGTAGGAACCCGGAAGTTCATGACCTCACCGACTCCGCTCCGCTATTGTTCCCTGTCCTGTGCGCTCTCCTTCCATGTTCGATCATCCGATCCGATTTCCTCGAGGTCCAATCTAACATTGTCCTCCCATCTCCGTCGCGGCCGTCCTGGCGGTATCTTTCCCGTTAGTTTACCGTCAAGAATTCTATGCACGGTCCTATCATCGCCCATTCGCGCTACGTGTCCGGCCCATCTTAATCTTCGCGACTTGATCACTCTCACTATTGTAGGTTTGCGGTATAGCTCTTTCAATTCGTGGTTGTCGAGTTTCCTCCATTGTCCTGACTCCTCGTCGTATTTACCGCCAAATATACCCCTTAAAACGTTATTCTCGAATACGCGGAATTTGTTCTCTTCCCATTTTGTGAGAGCCCATGTGTCGCATCCGTACAGAGCAATCGGCATGATTATGGTTCTATAGACACGGAGCTTTATATTACGTGATATCAATTTGGATTTTAATAGTTTACTGGCTGCATGCCAACTAGCGTTGCCGGAATGTAGTATTTTGTTAATTTCCTTTGACGTTTCGTTTCTGGTCGTCAGTATCGTTCCCAGATATTTAAATTCTTTGAAATTTTCAAATATCTTGCCCCTGACGTTTATATGTGTTCTCTGAGGTCCACCTGCCCTCGTCGTAATCATGTATTTCGTTTTGTCTTCGTTTATTCCTAGGGCTACCTCTTCTGCTGCTTGCATGATGATTTCACAGTTTTTACTTATAGTTTCGAGATTATCGCCCAGAACGGCGATGTCATCCGCATACGCGAGCACTTGTGTGACCCCGTTCAGGGATGATCCGGCCGTGTAGTCGGCTTGTACATTTCTGATAACATACTCGAGGACAAGGTTAAAAAGGCATGGTGAGAGGCCATCCCCTTGTTTTAGTCCGTCCCGGATTTCAAATGGTTCTGGAGGTAGTTTTCTATTCTAACTCGCCCTTTGTTTTCGTTCATGCAAATTTGAATGAGGGCGGCATATTTTTTCGGGATCCCCAGCTCAACCACAATATGGTAGAATCTTTGCCTTGCGACTGAGTCGTAGACTTTTTTGAAGTCCACGAACAGTTGGTGAACCGTCTCTCCGTATTCCCACTTCTTTTCCAGCAGTTGCCTTATTGTGAACATCTGGTCGCTTGTTGACCGGTTCCGACGGAATCCGCATTGGTAGTCTCCCAATATTTCTTCTGCGTACGGTGTGATTCTTGCCAGTACGAAATTTATTAATATTTTGTATGTGATTGGGAGCAATGATATTCCTCTGTAATTTTCGCAGTCAGATCTGTCACCTTTTTTGAAAATGGGGATGACTATTGCGGTTTTCCATTCTTCCGATGTTTTATCTGCTGAACAAAAATATGAGGCTAATCGTTTCTAAGCAGTGGTATATTAAAATATCCAAAAAATTGGTTGGCGAGAGGGCCGATTTTAGCGAGACAAGGACCGATGTCTCCTTCATCTTGTCTCTGGCTTCTGGTCATCTTGCGATAACCAGAATCACCCACATCCGTGTGGATGTTAGGCTCGGTCTCGAGATATCTGAAAAGAAAAGAAAAAAGGGGGAGGTATCCAAGGATAGTGTGGACAGTGTTAGTCCAGGTGTTCTCTAACTACTTGTATGGAGGGATGGTGGGAAAGAAATTATACAAGACCGGTAGGTCTAGAGTGCGGTAGTAAACGCAGATCACGTCTTTGGCGTCTGATGATCTGCGCTTTGGTCGGTGTGTGTATGTTTGTGCCGTCTTGTACTGTGCATCCGTGTGTGTGTGGTTTGTTAACAGTAGACCCTATGGGATGGATCCAGGAATCCTCTATTATAGAGGAGAATGTTGTTGGGAAGGGTGCTTTCTTCAGTTTTGTACTGAAGAAGAAATTGTGGGGGTTTGATCCGAAGAGATCGAGAGAGAGAAGGGTCAAGAACGCAAGAGTCCCGTACAAGTAGGTTCTCGCTGTTCTGAATGCTTTCGAGGTACTTGTATGCCAATTGAAACAAGTACTCGTCGATAGGGGTAATGGAAGCGCCTCCGTATAGGTGAGAGTTGGGGTAATGACGACCGTCAGGCCTTCTAGAGTGATTGGTGCATCTTCTGAGGAGTTTCCTTTTGAAAACTCGAAGTCTTTCCATTTGGGCCGAAGATATGCACGACTATATGGGAAAGGCGTATGATATTCCAGATCGGATTAGCTGCTTATAGCATAGAAGCTTAACTTTGGTGTCAACTTTTTTGCTCTACTTCAAGATGTTGTGCAGTTACTTAGAGAAGCAACTTTGAAGAATGTGGGTCACATGTTTGATGAAATTCATTTTTGGGGTACCCCAAGATTCATCCTGTCCCGTGGTCTAATCGTAGTATCTCCCATTTTTATTCGAATATTCTGTGAATATCGAGAAGTAGATTGGAAGTGTTTACTACTCAGAATTATAGCTACTGCTTTAGAAGGATTGAGTCGAATTTTCCATCGACTGTAATATTGATACAGTTCGTCCAAGTGACGGTTGAGTCGATTTGTTGCGAGTTTAGGGCTTTTGGATGATGTGTACACTAGGACGTCATCCGCATAGCATATCTGGTTTACTCTCCCGTCCACAGAGCGAGGGATATCTGAGGTGTAGATATTAAATAAGATGGGGCCTAGAATGGAGCCCTGTGGTACGCGTGCAGCGGCTTTAAAAGTTCGGGAAAGCTTTCCATTCACTCTAACTTGGAAGGTTCTGTTTCGAACGAACTGGTAGATGATACTACATAGCGTTCTACTGAGGCCAGTATTCAATAATTTAAAAACGAGACCTTCCATCCAAGTCGTGTCAAAAGCTTTTTCAATGTCCAGGTTCACCGCAATGGTGGGTTCCTTATTAAAGAGCCTCACGCAGACGTGGTTTTGAAATATGTTGAGAGCCATAGTGGTGCTGTGCGCTCTTCGAAATCCAAATTGGAAATCAGGTATTAGGTTCCTGGCACTGATAAAGTTATTTAGTTTCACGTATATGAATTTTTCATATATTTTGCTGATGCAAGTGAGAAGCGAGATAGGGCCAAAGCTTGAGGGGTGATACGTTGGTTTCCCAACTTTTGCTATTGGACAAATAATAGCGTGCTTCCAAGCTTGGGGAAAGTACCCCATGTTGTAGGCACGGTTGAACAGAATGGAGAGCTTTATAAAGAAAAAAGGCAGAAACCCTTCGCAACGAATGGTATGACATGTTGTCGATACCGGGTGACTTCTTAGGGTTTCGAGATTTAACCAGGCTCTGTAGGGTATTTGGGGCGATGAAACCGTGACCATTATCACGTTTGTGTACGTTTGTATGCAGTGTTAGTTGGGTTAAAGGCAACAATTGGCTCGTTGAAGTCGTCCAATTTACTGTGGACTTCTAAACTAATGATCGCATTAGTATCCGGGTCGCCATCTTGGAGAGTAGTTTGTGATTATTTTCGAAGGTCTCTCCGATGATATTTGCTTTATTGGTGTCATTATTAACAACAACACCATTGTGTATGATTATCCCAGTGATACGAGAAGTGCCACATATCTTTTTAACATTTTTATAAACGTTCTGGTCCATATGAATACCCTTCAGTTTGTCTTCCAATTGTCGGGTACCATTGTTTTGGATTCTCTGTTTTATCTTTCTTTATTTTATATTATGAATAATGGTTCCCTTTGCGTAAAGCGGTGACGATATCTCATTCTGCAGAGCTTTTTACGCTCCCGGATGCGACGAAGAGTGAAGCCGTCATGGGGAATCTGATAAGTCTTTTCAAGTTTGTACTTCGGGACATGAGTCTCCGAAGTTTCAAGTAGAATATCGTGAAGCCGTTTTGCAGCGTTGTTTATCTCAACCATCGTTAGGATCCTGTCGCTGGGAAGAGAGAATTGGTGGAGTTTATCGTTCAATGTAATATTGAAGTTGTCCCAATTTGTCCGCCCATAATCGGGTATGTATCTGATATGAGCCCGGGATGCTCGATAACCGCGAATGAATGTGGTCACAGTGTTGTGGTCAGATACACCCGCTGAAACTTGAGGAGGAGTGATTTGGGGAAGTAAGTCCTTGGACACAATAAATATGTCCAGAATTGAGTCACCTGCCAATATCTTCGGGATTAATGGGTCCATTATTGGTTTCATGCGAGTGGTATACGAAGTATATATTCACTCTACCATTATTAGCCAGATGCAGTTCAACCCCAGACACCTCTATGGAATTCGTTTTCTCCAACCTAGTATTTTACTACATATCCTCCCAGGAATCGATGAAAACAAAAAGTGCTCCTTAGTGCCGTAGGTCGTCATGTCACTCTCAATAAAGTATTACACAAGTAATGATTTGAAATAATAGCCAAATTTTCGTGGCATGTCCAATACTATCTGACAAGCCTTCAATATTCAGTACTAGTTGATTGTAATCCTCACTATGACATGATGTTCAATGATATCGAAGGCTACTAGTCAACCAACGAAGGTTATCAATCGCCGAAGAAGTAATCTATAGAGTGACTCATCCTCTTCCATTAGGAATTTAATGACTAATGAATCTGGGACAGTATTTTTGTTTAATAATGTTTGAATTTGCTTCATACGCTTAGAACAACTTACTTACTGTTCACACAATCGCCTTAATGAATGCACAATTCGGTGTACCATTAAATAATTTTCAACACAATTTTCATTATTGGATAATGCGCGACCAAATAGACCACAAGTGTGAAAAAATGAAAGCGGCAGTAACTCTATCCGCTAAATACCGCTCGAAATGGTCGTTTCGTCGAAAATTGGGAGTTCAGAATGGATCATGTTAGGCGCAATTATGGCCAACATTTGAAAGAAATAACCTTTAAAAAATGACAACAGAGAGTAAAGAATGTTTTTTTTGTATGGTAATACAGATTACCCTGTTTTTTTGTTTGTTTGTTTGAAAAAAAGTTGAAAATGTAGACAATCCTGTCCATTACTACTATCCCAAAATCTTTCCTAACATCTCTGTGAATCCGGATGCTTTTGGTAGTCATAACACTGCAACAATAAAGAACCTGCTTGCTTTTTTTTTTTTTTTTTAAGTTTTTAAACCACATTTATTTTCCTAATTCTTTTTACATGTATAATATTAGGGGTAAATGTTAAACCCTTTTCTACAATCTCAGTCCTTAAATTAACTTACTGGCTCTATGCGAGCTCTCTAAATTACACATTAAGAACCTGCTTGTCCTCGTTTCCAAATTCAGTTTTTATCTCCCACCACATAAATGTCTTAAAGTAATTATAATAAAATTAAAGATTAGACATCCTACGCATTCAAGAAAGGTTAACATTTTTATCACAAAACAGAGTGATGAAAGTAGTTCTTCTGTATTTCACAACATTCAACCGAGTTGATATATTTCATTCCAAAGTATTACAAATATTGTTAATGATATATCTCGTGCTTTAAGTAAAAAAAAAACTTACATTATGTATTGTTTATTATACAAACATATAATCCAATAAATAAGCAGATGAAGTGAACAGAATTATTTTTATTGAATATATCTCGTATATTCGATTACAATCATATCAACAATTGCTGCAAATTAATATTTATTAACATGAAAAAAAAAGAAAAAACAAACATTTTTAAAAATGTATATTTAAGCATTGCATCCGATATTAAAACTGAGTATATATTAGAAAGAAGCAGAATGTGTAGGCAAACTAACGTGGGATTAAGTTTTAGATCAAAAATACGCAAATGTTGCGATTCGATTTCTGTGCGCGTCTCATGTTATTATTATATCGTCCCCTGCTTGCTCGCATTTTAAAAACAGACAGAGAATATCAAAAGCTATTTAGATTTGTTTATTATTATGCGTTGTATTTATCAACAAAAATGGCATTGTGAAATATTCGAAATTGAAGTACTATTTTTTAATTTACATCATTATATTTATTTTAGTTTTTCAATTGGATAGGATGTAATTTCAGATTAAAAAAAACGAGCAACGTATTTGGCCTAAAATAAAATTAATGTAGTAAGACAATATATTATAACATATTATTTGATTATTTGCACTATATTCATTCATAAATGAATAAGTATAATGTAATCAAATATATCTCAAATTTTATCACATGAAAAGAGAAAAAAAAGAAGAATGGAATGTTTTAACATAAATAGGACAAACTAAGACAAAATAGAAGAGTAATATAGTAGGAGATATAATATATAACGCTAATTTAAAAAATGATATAAGAAAAAAAAGAAAAGAAATTGAGAAATGCAAAAAAAAATGATATTAACAAATACATTGAAGTATCTTAAAATAAATTCAACTAACGCTGTAAACACTAAGTAAACTATATTACAGAAATTATAATTTATATATATAAAAGAAAACACCATTACTTGGTGGCAAAGAAAGAATCCAATTTTTAATATACGTAGATATTTACACAACGTATATACACATATAAACATTTTTGTTTTCATTTAACTTACTTGTTTCATTTCTAATAGAACCCCTTTTGTATTTTTATGTAAATTATAGATGAAGAAAAAAGATTTTATTTCGAAACTTTCACTTAAGTATTGTTTTCTTTCAAAGTTGTAATTTTCGTGATGCCCACTTTGCAATTCAAATCTCAGGTCCGCTTGTTTATTCCCCTTACCATTCTCTCTCTCTCTCTCTCTCTCTCCCTCTCTCCCTCTCTCTCTCTCTCTTCATCACACTTTCTTACTTTACAGATTTCGTTTTAAAGGTGGGGTCTGTGTACCGATCCAATTTGGGTTACCAAAGGGAAAAAGTATTATGATCCAATAACTTGACCATCATTTGAATGAAAACCGTGTTGAAGAGTTCTGTGAAATTTCTTTGTTGTCTGTAGCCTTCCGCAAATGACGACCGATCAGCGATAGTTTGTGACCATCTTTCATGTACCACCGCTTGTATACAAACCAACGACCCAGCTACTAAGATTGTCATTATTGGCAACTTTAACGTACACAACCGGCTAATTGATATATTCTAACGGAACCGACGAGTCTGGGAGACTGGCCGAGACGTTCGCGCAGCCGCAATCTGAGTAAACTTGTGGAGGAACCCACGCGAACGTCAGATGACCAAAGTGATTTTGCGAATATCTCGGATCTGTTTCTGACATCCGAGTCAGGCATTTATGCCGTGGAAACGACTGTGCCATTGGGAAACTCAGATCACTGCTTGATATCGGTTGCGCAACAACTTACATTTGAAACGAACAATCAACCAAAACAGCTTCGCCAAATATGGAGGTATGGGGCCGTTAACTGAGACGATTTGTGGGACTTCTCCGCGTCCTTTCCGTGGTCGGATGTGTGCTTTGAAGACTCTGATGTTAACGCATGTGTGCGGTCAGTCAAAGAGATTGTTCTTCACCGGATGGAGTTTTACATTCCAAATTTTATCAGAATCAGAAACGCATGCAACCAAGCAATTGTACCGCGAAGAAGGTTCACAATGACAAAGTGACCAACAAACTGCTTGATTGCCCAACTGGCTCGCGGTGCTTCTGGTCAATGGCAAAGGCTATCAGCAATAGCTTCCCTTGCACCTCTTTTCCTTCGCTAGTAACAGGGAGCGGGGCATTTTTCACGAGTTCAAAAGATAAAGCCATGTTGTTCTCGAATTTAACTCTCGATGCCGGTCTTTTTAAGTCGTGATCGCGCCGAGCCAGTCTTCAATACCTGATGTGAAGTGCCGTCCACGTATTATTCGGTGCATTCTCCGTGAACTGGGCCGTAAGAAAGCAATCGGCCCGGATGGAATACCAACAATAGTCCTTAAAAACGGTGCTCTAGAACTATCACTGTTTCTTAGCAAACTTTTTCGCTAATCATATGTTTTCATTGTGTTAGGACCTTTCCTACCTGCTGGAATTGAACCAATCCTAAAGAAAGGAAAATGTATCTTCTACACAATTACTGGCCGATAACATTTCTGTCTACGTTATCCAAGGTGATGAAAAAGGTCATCTAACCGAGTAAATTATTAATTATTTGCAATGCAACGGATTTCTAAATGATTGCCAACACGTATTCCGTACCAGGCAGTCCACGGAAGACCTTTTAACCTTTGTAATTGACATCTGGACATCTGCAATTGAAAGATATGGTGAATAAAGAGCGACCGCATTGGATATCTCCAAGGCTTTTTACCGCGTCGGGCATGAACAGTTCCTAAGAAAGCTTCGTGCATACAGACTTTCCCAACAACTTTGTGATTGGACGAGGAGCTTGCTCGAAAGTCGATTGATCCTGGTTGTGTTGTAGACGGCGTGTCTTCCGGGGTGGCTCAGGGTTATATTTCGACTTCAGCCTTGTTTTCGCTTCATACTAATGATTTATTAGAATCAATGGGTAACAACAAATATTCACTTATTTCCTCATTCTCGAAAGATCGACCGATTAATTCAGCAACGTGGTACCAGTTGAGATGTAGTCAGATCGACTTTCTGAATCCGGATCTGGATAAAATTCTACAGCAGAGAAAAGCCAATCTCGTGTACGTAACGAAGACGCAATATTCAACGTTCACTAGGAAAATCTTATCGTCGGTTCCACAGTTGATGATGAGTGTCCAGACCCGTGAATCAAAGGAAAGCACACATTTTCCTGGTGCCGGGGTCTGTTGGAATGTGTCGTGGCATGAACAGGCGTCGAACATCGTCAGGTTCGCCTACAGAAAATTGAATTTTCTTAGCACCAAAAAATATTTTACTCCGACCCAATGTCTGTTCTTGTATAAGTCTCAAATTAGACCCACGTTCGGATATTGTTCACATGTTTGCTTTGCTAGTAAGCAAACCCTCGACCTACTTGACAGCATACAAAGATGGCCGATCCGGCTGCAGTCGCTGTCACATCAAAACGTGTAGCAAAACTATGCCTATTTTACAAAAATTATCACGGAGACTTTTCCTCGGAAATTCGTAGCATCACACGAAATTCGGTTTATTTGCGCTCCACAATACAAACTGACTGATCTCACCAATTTGCGGTTCAACTCCCGACGGCGCTCACATCTTTGTACCAAAACTCGTTTCATTGCATAATGGAGTACGCTATAGCACTCCTTCCAGGCGCGAGTCTTTCTTGCGCGTTACAATTTGCAACTTTTCAAGAACTCCGCCAGTTATTTATGGCATCAATCTCAGGGGGAACATCATGCAGATATTATTATAATTAAAACCGAACTTTAAGAAATTCGTCATCCATAATCGGGCTCCTTCTCGAGGCTCTGTCGACGTTCGACTGATAGCGGGATTTTGTAACATCAGGGGCATCGGTCTCATCAATACGAATGTAAAGCCGTCCACCAATATCTGCAAACAACGAAGCCTGATATTCTTGCCCCAATTGAGACCCAGGTCGAACCGTCAACTGATTCGACATATCTTCGTTGCTCAGGATACGACTTTCATTCGAGATTCCGTTTTAAGGGTGGAGTCTGCGTCTTCACGCGGTCCGATGCGGCTTGCCAGAGGATGGAGGCGTTAGAACCTAATAACATGAACATCATGTGGTTGAAAGTTATGCTGAGGAACTATGTTCAATTTCTTTGTTGCCTTTACCGCTCCCCGAATGACGATCGACCAGCAACATTTTTCAAACATCTTTCACGTATCGTCGACTGGATACAGATCAACCACCCGGCTTCTGAAATTGTCGTCCATGGCGATTGTAATGTGCACAATTCCGACTGGATGGTGCATACTAACAGAACCGACGAGGCTGGGAGGCTGGCGGAGATGTTCGCTGTTAGCCGCAATTTGATTCAACTCGTGGAGGAACCTACGCGAGTGCCGAATGCCCGATGTGATTATGCGAACATCCTGGATTTGTTTTTGACATTCGAACCGAGTATTTATACCGTAGAGGTTTCTGCGCCACTGGGAAACTGAGATCACTCCTTGGTGTTGGTCGCCCGACCACTTGTATTCCAAGCGAATAACCGACCTAATAGCTTCGCCATATATGGAGGTATGGTGCTGCTAACTGGGACGATATGCGAGTTCTTCGCATCTTTTCCTTGGCCGGAGGTGTGCTCTGGAGACTCCGATGTTAATGCATGCGCCGAGTCGGTACCACAGATTATTCTTCTCGGCATGGATATCTACATTCCACATTCCATCAAGCGTAGTTCGTCCGATAAACCTTGGTTTGATAAAAAATGCGAACAGATCACAGCGGCAAAAAATAGAGCTTATAAACAGTGGCGCTCCTATCCCACCTAGGTTAACAGAAAAATTTTTGTTAGAATCAGAAACGCGTGCAATCAAACCATAGATACCGCGAAGAAGCCTTATAACGACTGAGTGATCAATAAACTCCTTGAGTACACAACTGGTTCACGTCCCTTCTGGTCAATGGCAAGGGCTGTCAGCAGCAACTTGGGTTCCTCCCCTTTTCCTCCGTTGGCGACGGGCAGCGGCACGTTGGTCACAAATTCAAAAGATAAAGCTAATGTGTTCGCGAATTTATTTTCCGTGAATTCAAACCTCGATGTCGGTCTTTTAGAGCCACCTGTGATCGCGCCGTTACGGTCTTCCATGCGGGATGTGAGATTTCGTCCGCGTACTATTCAACGCATTCTACGTGACCTGGATTGTAGGAAGGCAACCGGCCCGAACGGAATACCAGCAATAGTCCTTAAGAACTGTGCTCCAGAACTATCGCCGGTTCTTGGCAAACTCTTCCGCTTATCTTATGCACGGAGGTCCTTTCCTGCCTGTTGGAAAATCGCTCGAGTTCAGCCAATCCCGAAGACGGGAAAACAGTGTCTCCCACAAAATTACCGTCCGATAGCATTACTGTATATTTTACCTAAGGTGATGGAAAAAGTCATCAATACTGAGTTAGTTAAGTATTTGGAGTGCAACGGACTTCTGAATGATCGTCAATACGGATTCCGTGGGAGGCGGTCCACGGGAGAACTTTTGACCCTTATAACCGATATATGGACATTTGCGATTGAGGTGCATGGTGAGTCAAGGACGGCGCGCTGGATATCTCCAAGGCTTTTGACCGCATCTGGCATGGGGCATTGCTGAGCAAACTCCGTTCATACGGACTTTCCCACCAGCTTTGCGACTGGACGAAGAGCTTCCTCGAGAATCGATCGATCCGGGTTGGTGTGAACGGCGAGTCTTCGGATCTGTATCCTGTTAATTCCGGGGTGCCTCAAGGTTCTATTTTGGCTTCAATCTTATTTTTACTTCACATAAATGATTTGTCGGAATCAACGGATAACAAAGTGTTCAGTTTCGCGGATGATAGTACGCTTGTTTCCTCTTTTTCGAGTGATCGACCGATTAGTGAATCAATGTCGCACCACCCGAGATGTAGTCAGATCGACTCTCTGAATCGGGATCTGGATACAGTTATGCAGTGGGGTAAGGTCAATCTGGTCGACTTGCATGCAACGAAGACATAGTATACAACATTCACAAAGAAAAGTGGATCATCGGTTCCAAAGCTGATGATGAATGGCCAGGCCCTCGAATCTGGGGAAAGCTTGAAATTGCTCGGCGTCACGGTCTGTGGGAAGGTATCGTGGCATAAACATGTGTCGAACATTGCCAGGTCAGCCCCAGCAAAACTGACATCTTTTTAGAGCCAAGAAATATTTTACTCAGGCTCAACTTCTTCTCCTGTATAAATTCCAAATTAGACCCGCCCCCAAATATTGCTCTCATGTTTGGAGCTCTGCTCCTAAACATACCGTCGACCTACTTGAGAGCATACAGAGACGAGCGATCGGCCTGATCGGGGACTCGGCGCTGACATAGGAACTGCATTCACTATCACATCGAAGGCGCGCAGCTGGCCTCTGTCTGTTTTACAAATATTATCTCGGGTACTATTCTTTGGAGATTCGTGGTATTATTCAGCGTAATGCGGTCTATATGTACTCCACAAGGCAATCCGACGGATCGCGCCAATTTCCCGTTCATCTCCTGGTGGCGCGAACATCTCTGCATTAGAACTCGTTCCGTTACAGAGTGGGAAAGCTGTGGAACTCCCACCCCCCTCGCACGAGTGTTCCCGGAGCGTTACAAGCTGGAACTGCTCAAAAGGAACTGCCACAATTATTTGGTGACATCTCAGGGCGCCGTGTCGGCGGTATAGGTTCGCCTATCCCGAGAGAAGTATATTAAAAAAAAATCTCGGGGCGGTGACTCAGCTCTCCTGAGGGAAATATATACGAATATAAAAACTGCCTCTGGTCTGGATTGTTTGCTGGACTATATGGTTAGAATATTAACCATTATGATATTTATAGTCTTGGATAATAGTGTCCTATCAAGAAAGATCTATTAACTTCATCGGTTCAATTTTGCATGGGTTGGCAAACCACCAAATTTTGGAAATTATTAAAAATTGCTATCGACATTCTGAGTCAGTGGTCGCAACTTTAAGAGTATTTATTTCTCATTTCGCTCGTAATAAGCGTCCCACCAGATAAGCTGTGTCTGTTATATTGGTATAGTGGAAGAATTTGAATCAAAATAACTACTACTGGATGCTCCTGTGCCAGTGAGACAACGCCTCGGCCGAAGTACCGAAAATATCGTAACCGTAAGTGCATTAGTTGAAAATGCGTTAAGAGAATCTCTCAACCCACATTGTGGTGCCGAAGCGATATTTGGAAGGTGTTTACTCCGTAAATTAACCGAAGTAACTTTTGATGACTTTTGACAAGATTGGGTGCTAACGATTAATCAAAATGAATGCTGCACTCATGTTATTAAAAATCCATGTTCCTCTGACCGTAATCATTAAAGAATTGTTCGTTATTATTACCCTTCCGTAGGGGGTCGAATATTTAGTGGCAGTCTAATATATCTAATCGGACAACTGATCAGAAGCAAGTATTTTTAAGCCCCAATATCAATCTTTATGTTGTGTGCTAATATATGCTTGTTATTGGGGTAGGAAACAAAAGTGGAAAGGTCTCTCGGGTGTGATGTTGAATGATTGATGTAATTTGGTAAATAACTTTCTGAAGGGTGAGATTTACGCACGAAAACCTTCTAGTGAATTAAAACCACTGCATTGGTGTCAGTTTTCCCTTCCTTGCATACTAAGTTAGACTTATCAATCACGAAGTAACCCCCTAACGCGTTTGCTCTCTTGAGAAACCAATGGTGAGAGGAAACCGTTAAGGTTGTATTGCAAGATCATCGGCAATATTTTTCCAAACGCGAGTGCGTTGACCTGGGTTGTTACCATATAGGTAGGACCGCATGTTAGTCAGAAAAACTGTATTTTCCTGCCTGCGTTCTCAACCGATTAATGTCAACAGATGTTCATTTGATTTTGTTATTATTTTTGTTTTAATTGTCTCATTTCGAATTGTTTGTAATTTATATGTCGATTTGTAGATCAGTTTAAATACGTGCCGACGTATATATATTTGGCATATCTGTTTTTTTTTTGGTTATGTATATACATACATACATATATATATATATATATACATATATATATATATATATGTATATGTACGAGGATGAATAAAATATAAACGGTAATTTTACTTTTTTGCTTAGCAACAAGTTGCGCGGTACATAATCTTGTGCGGTGGCAGTTGTGTGGCTTATGAAGAGTAGGTGAACCCGCTTGGCTAGCGGTAGTGCTCGACTTTGTAGACAGTACAGCCAAGAGCGAGCAAGAGGTACACACGTCTGTATGGAAGGAGACAGCGTGGCAGACCTTGTCTGCGATGGAGGGATGGTGTAGACCAGGACGCCCAGAGCCTGGAACTGCCAAACTGGATAACATGGGCTTGATATCGGGACTCGTTGAGAGATTTGTTAAATAAAGCCAGGACCAGATCCCGGTTGTAGTGCCGATGATATATATATATATATATATATATATATATATATATTAATATATATATATATATATATATATTTATATATACGAGGGTGAATCAAATATAAACGGTAATTTTATTTTCTTGCTTAGCAACAAGTTGCGAGGTAGATAATCATGTGCGATGGCAGTTGTTTGTTTTATGACGGGTAGGGCAACTGGCTTGGCCAGCGTCGCGCTCGACTTTGTAGACCGTACAGCCAGGAGCGAGTGAGAGCTGCATACGTCTGTTGCACAACGGATTATTATAATATTTTTAACAAATGAAGACGTTAAACCCTCGGAAAAATTTCTAGATTGAAGGCACAGTTTGGTGATGATACACTGTCTCAGAATTGTGTGTATACGTAGGCCAGAGAATTGAAAAGTGGGTGAGAACGCATCGAAAACGAAAGTCATGATTGACGCCCATGGACACGTCCTAGAGATGACAACATCTATGCCGTTCGAGAGCTTACTGAATGTGATGGATTGAACACTCCCATACCTGATACCCACTTCTGATGGGATTGTGCCATTTCTATCAGATACACACACAATATGCAAATTGTGAAGAACACTGAAAGAAAATCGAATAAGTAAACGCATCAGCTGTATACCAAGCAATATCATAGCAATTTCCACATCAATTAAATATACTTGAGTTTAGAAATCGGATTCGTACACGCTGCAGTGGCCTGATGCGTCAATGCCTCACTTCTCACCCATTTCATTGTGTGTTCAATTCACCTTCCTCACTATCCTTGCTAAACGCAACAATCCTCTCGTGTGATCTGTATACACAGCACCCGCTCTCCCATAGTAAACAGGACTTTACTACTACGATCACGACTTCCGCATAGAGCACCGGCACACTCGCATGCTCCGACATTCTTTCGCTCGCTCCGTCGTTCGCACACGAAGTTAATCGTAACAAACTTAATGAGGAGGGAGTAGTGTGGCATTTCTAACAGATACACACAGAATATGCAATCAAATAGTGAAGAACACCGAAAGAAAATCGAACAAGAAAATCTATCAGCCGTATACCAAGCAATAACAGCAATTGCCACATCAGTTTAATGTACTTGAGTTTAGAAATCGAATTCGCACACGCGGCAGTGGCTTGATGCGTTGAGCTTTGGTTCTATCGTTTAGTGATTCTAACCGTGATAGCGTCGGTTCGAATCACACGCTCTTCACTATCGTCGCAGACGCTATAAGATTTCTCCAAAGGCGATCACTTTCAGTAAAATTTAAACGGTAAAATTACTGTGTATATTTGTATATTTATGGTCGTATGTATATATATATTATATATATATATATATATATATATATATATATATATACATATATATATATATACCAGGTATACCGGTATGAAGTGAGCGTTTTTTTTAAACTAAAAAACTTTTTTTTTAAAAAGTAAAAAACATTTTATTCGACCACCTTTCTGACAATTTGTGGATACCACGCCAATAAAACCGGTCGTCTTTTGAGGCAAACCATTCGGAGACCCAATTTTCGACTTCTTCGTAAGAATTGAACTGGTGTTCAGCCAATGCGTGTCCCATCGATGAAAACAAATGGTAGTCGGAAGGAGCCAACTCTGGTGAATACGGCGGATGAGCTAACACTTCCCAGCCGAGAGCTTTTATTGTTTCTTTGACGGGTTTTGCTGTATGACTCGGAGCATTATCATGCAACAAAATTACCTTTCCGCGTCTTGTGGCCCATTCTTTTCGTTTTTCGATCAATACATGGTTCAAATTGATTATTTGTTGTCGGTAGCGTTGCACATCAACAGTTTCGCCAGGTTTTAGAAATTCATGATACACCACCCCCTTCTGGTCCCACCAAACACAGAGCATTGTCTTTTTTCCGAACCGATCAGGCTTTGCAGTCGAAATTGACGCTTCCCCTGGATGTACCCATGATGTTTTGCGTTTAGGATCTTTAAAATAAATCTATTTTTCATCACCAGTCACAATTCAATGCAATACAGACTTCCTTTCGTGTCGTAGAAGCAAGTTTCACATGTGGTGTTTCGCTTTTCCATCTGCCTGTCATTCAATTCATATGGCACCCAGTTTCCACACTTTCGGATCTTTCCCATAGCTTCTAAACGGTCAGAAATTGTTTGTTGTGCAACATTTAACATTTGTGCCATTTGTTTTTAAATTAAAGTGTCATCTTCATCCAATATTGCTTGCAATTCGGCGTCTTCAAACTTTTTTTGTGGTCTTCCACGTTCTTCATTTCGCACATCAAAATCATTATCTCTGAACCGCTTAAACAATCTTTTGCATGTTCATCACCATAAGCCTCGACAAGCATTCGATGCGACTCTGCAGCACGTTTCTTCAAATGAAAACAAAAAATTAATGCTTTCCGCAAATCATCCTTTTCTGGTACAAAACTCGACATTTTTAACAGGATTAAAAAAAATGTTGTTTGTACAATGACTTGATACATACTAAATATGTTTGACAGATGTCATAGCAACTAAGTAAAAAAAATATATGGGCTCGTTCACAACAAACGTTTCCTATCGATACATTTGTATCTTGACGCTCACTTCACCCCGATACACCTGGTGTGTATATATATATATATGTATATATATATATATATATATATATATATATATATATATATATATATATTATGTAATATTTTTTTAATTTGTTTATTTATTGCTTATTCAAAAGAATAACGACGGTGCGTGTTATTCTTGGAAGACGAATATCACACCAGAGAGTTCGTTTCAGACGTTTACAAAAAGATTTTTTTTTTTGCAATTTTTATTACATAGCGTTTTTTTTTTTTTTTTATTTCTGGAGTTTTGTGTGTCTAATTGAAATTTTAAGTTCAACCTTGACAACTTTTGCCTTTCCATGTTGCGTGATTATTTAATAAGTTGATCAACTCATTTTGCCATTTAGGTGTAGCACGTTTTTTTTTTTTGGTTTCGGTAGGAAGGTGGAAATCTTCAACAGATACCTCTGGATCGATTCAGAGGCATGCCGGGTTTTTACCGACTAGAACCACCGCCCCCCAGGCACATATTCCCGTTGATCCCCGCGGAACTTTCTTTTAAGTTTTTCTATCGCGGGGCGGGACGGAGTAACACGTGTGGGACAATTCGCAGTTGGCAAATTGTGTGAAATCCGCGTTTTCGTCTTTTCTAAATGTTGTCGTGCTTTTTGATCTGGTTTCATATTGTTGTGATGGGCCATTCTCTTAGTTAACGGAAACATTGTGATAAATAATTACTGATCAACCCTTTATTTCGAATTCAACATTTGTTTATAATTGTTTTCTCAAAAGTTTATATCACCACGTTTTTAGTCGCATTAATTGTCATATGTTTTTTCTATTAGACCTACCTAGTCAGGAAACCACATGTGATAGGTAATTCGTGGTCTTAGATGGATAAGTTATTGATACAGGCAATTATAGTTAACGGTTGTAATTCGTGATTCATATCGGAATACAGAAGAATGTGTCATATTTGTTCAATCTAAAATATGCACATGAATTATTGTCATATTTAAGGATAATAACTGCAAAAAACAAAAGAAGGTTATAGGAAGGCCGACTTTAGTGATAAAAACAAGCTTGTCTTGTATCTGTTTTCTGGTCAACTTCCCACTACCAAAATTGACTACATCTATGAGAATGTTAGGCTCGAAATTGGCATATGACAAACGGAGAAAGGTTTTTTCTTTACAGCTTCTACTTTTTTGTGAGAAGGACGGGCAACGAAAGAACAGTCTGTAAATTTTTTGACGGAAGACCAGCGGAAAGAAGACCGCACAAGTCGCGGCAAAGATGGGAGGATAACGTAAAGCGTGACCTGAAAAAACGGAATCAAGTAGCCAATCCTGGAGGGAAAGTGCGCATGTCAGAGTTAGTGAGGTCATGAACGTTCGGGGCCCTGCAGACCAATAAATAGTAGAAGTAGTAGTGCAGAGGATATCTCGAAGTATAAAGGTGTAGGGAATATGACACCTGAAATTAATTCCTTCTTTTAACCAACTTAGTCTTGGCATTAGTAAAGGAGAAGGATGAATAAAACATGCTGAGAATCAGATAAATTGAAGTATGCAATTCAGTTGTAATATACTGTTTCTGATTAAAAGATTGATTGTGAGAGAAACACCAACACATTTTTATTTTATTTATTTATTATTTGTTTCATTATATATAAATTACGTGGGAATTTAAATATATTATCAGTACCCAAAAGAGCTTTAAACTTGAAAAATCATCGATAGAATATTGTTCGGTAAGTCAACGAGAACAAAAATCTGCTAGGCATGTACGAAGAGTTCTTCAAGACCGTGTACTCGTAGTATAAAGCATATCGTCGCTATTGAACATGTTAGCGCTAATAATTAAACAGTCATCGGAAAAGCAAAAGGTAAACAAATATTCCAGAAGATTCTAATAAAAACGTTCCGTTAAGTTTGATATGAATTATAATTTTTTTTAATGTCTAATTTTTTTACACTAGGACAACAATCATGGCACCAATACATAAATTTTATTAACGGGAATAAGAGATAAAAACCAAAAGAAATCTACCAACGCAGCTGGGAAGTAAGTTTGAATTGTGCACGGTGTCCGAGGGGTGTGCGATAAGTCAATGACTTTCCTAAAAGACCACGCTCCAATTTTGAGTATGTATATCTTATCTACTTGGCGCAAGGCTAATAACCTTGCCCGGAAAAACAAATTATTATGGAAAATTTAACAAGCCTCGAGACTTGCTAAATAAGGCCAAGACTGGATCCCGGTTGTAGTGCCGATGATGATGATGATGTTTAAAACAGCGGTGCACGTGATAGATGGACAGCAAAACGGAGGAGTGATAGTAATTGGGTACCCAAGTGCAAGTCTTTCAATTTATTTAGAATATAGGCGCTACATATGTTGGCTATTTATTTTTGTATGCATTATTATAGTTGTTTCTCAATCGAACTTGGTAAATATATTCCATCTGTCCAAACATTTTCTCGTGATGCCCTTTAATCAGTGTGTCCACTTTAAAGTTAATTTTCGATGCACGGATAAACACAATCAATTATTCTTTAGTTGAACTACACGAATCTGGAATACTTTTCATTTTTGCAACATTTTTTTATTTTCGTTTTATATTCTTAGTTTCTAAATTATATGCTAGACAAAAAATGCTTAAAGTCTAATTATATTATATTATAACTTAATGGTCGTACGCTCTAAGCTAAACATTACATGACTATTGTGTAGCTTGTCTTCTGGGGACAGAACTTTGTTTGTGGGTTTAGTTATGAATATTTGTGCCGAATTTTGTTTTTGTTTTTTCTTAAAATTTAACTTCCTTTTTTTTTTTTTTTTTTTTTTTTTTATTTATTTAAAAGAATTTAATTAAACCGTATACTACCCTAATTCTAGAAAAGCTAAGTCCGTGTGATGAAGTGATTCTACCGAACATTGGAAATCAGGTCATTATTTGCCATTCAACCACCAGAACTGTTGCTGTTGTTTAATATTATCGATGCGGTCTCTGTGGGAGATAGCCCTACTGAAGCGCAAATGTTCTTCTTCGATGTGCGTGACTTCCCGGTCGTAGTACTGTGGCGGTTCCGTCAAACCCCACAGTTCACTTATCTGAAAAACCCCCATAACTTCCACCCAATCTCATAACTTCACTAATGCAATCGCATTAGCACCTTAAATGCTTCACGCATTAAAGAGATCAAATCTTTAATCCAAAAATCCCTGGAAAAGAAAACTTACCTTTCATGCATCTCTTCGCACACAATACCCTGTAAGATCTCTTTTCTACCTTTTCAGGAATCCCAAAACCTATTCGGTACCTTCGGTTGCCAGGCAAATTCAAACTTTCCCACACCTGCACCGCAAACTCCACCCAGCATAAACATTTCCTACTACAAGGACATTAATGCTTTAAACGCATTACATGAAAATTCCTGAAAGATTCTGTTCACACATCTAATGCATCATTAGAATTCGCTGGAAAATAATTCGTCTGCATACATGTATGATACGTAGGAAAACTATTCCGGCACACATTGTTTGCACAGCAATTTTGTTCCTCACGTGGACCCTCTTCTTCCCACATGCACGTATCTTGCAGATCCTTTGTCCAAGGGACAAAAGCAATACGCGCATCTAGCATCTAGTGCCATAAAACCGAATTCCTACGCATGTAAACATGCATAATATCCAACTAATTATTCGTTTTCTCACTAACAAACAATCTCCAATTCCTTTCTCTGCCGCAACGAATTTCCCTGCATATACAAATGCAAGCAAGGGATTCGTTTTGGCCACCGACCCAAGATACGATATACAATTCTCATTGTATAAAGTATTGTAATACATTAGCACCTCTTTCGAATGGCTATTCGTATATTTACACAATGGCATCACTCATCTAAGACTTTTATGATGCCCTCGGCTCATCTTTTCTCTTACCACATTTCTTCGATATATCGTCGTCTATTTATTTAGACGCGATGCACTTCGTAGACAACGATCTTCTCGATCCCTTTGTCCTTGCCGCCTGCCTGCTTTGTTTTGCCATTGCCTTCGCGCATGGGTAAACAACACAGATCTGGACGATCACACACATATCACCATGATCTCCATTACGGGATCTGGTTTTCTATTCCACCAAGAGAGACTTTACGTTTTTCTGGTGGTAAGTAAATACATATCCTTGGTGGAGAGGATGTCTACCACCACACCACAAACTATCCCCAAACGAAGGTTGTATCGCTGAGTCAAATTACATCCGCAGGCCAGCACGGTCGTTGTCGCTCCCGTATATATACAGGAGTCGGGTCGTGAAAGAAGTGTTTCACCGTGTTTAAAGTTTATAAAGATCAATTTAATGTCAAATAATAAGTTCTAAGTGAAGTATAAAAACACTAACATATTTCATAATGACGAAGAACAAATAAATTCCATGCGTTTCATCTTATTCTTCTGTTTCATTTAACTTGTTTCCTGTGTTGTCTTTCTTGCGAACGGTTATTTATGGAGGACCCTTTAGAACTGGTGGAGACGAGGTAGAACGCCGTATCGTACGCCGGCACAACGACCTCGAACCCCACAGTACAATCCCCCCTCTACGGATGATCTACTTACATGATAGATCAGCGGTATTCCGGATCCATCTGTATACGCCCATTCATGTCCAAATCAAGAAGCACCTCTGGTGGAACAAAGCCGTTGCGACGCACGTTCTCATAGTACAGGGTATTTGGATAATAACGCCCAAAAATTTGATCATGTCCTAATTAGCAACATGTCCTCTGATTAATTTGATCATAAAATTATCCAGCCTATTTATGTAGGCTTCATTATATAAAGTCTCATTTGAATAATACTTTTTGTAGTCCGATTCCGGTGTTCGATATAATCTGAGACAACTTCTGAGACGCTTCCTTTCACCCAAATCGTTTCCATCAAATTTGGACCTATGTTAACCCATACTGGGCAACCATATACGGGCATTGGCCTGATTAGCGTCATGTAGCATATGACTTTTACCGTACTGTGAAGTTGGCTACTATGAAATAGCCTCCTTGTTATAGCAAAGGCTTTCCTAGCTTCGGCCAAAAGCAGCCTCTACACGTCTGTTGACATACAAATATTGATCTAGCCAGATGTCAAGGTATTTAACTACAGCCTTGTTTCCCAGTTTATCTCCATGCGGTACCACGATAACTAATTTTCACCAGTTTTTTCTTGTGCCGTTCGTGGCTTTATATAATGGGGTTCACATTTATGGAAGTTGATCTTAAGTTTCCAGTCGTCGCTATAGCGCTGCACTTTGTTCGTCTCGTTGTAGTAAACTATTTATGATCGCAACGTTCAGGGCTGTTCTGTAAATTATGAGATCGTCTGTGTACGCAATAGCATGCGGAAATGCATCTAATAAGTCGCTAACGTAAATGTTAAAAAGAATCGGAGAAAATACCTGTGCGGGTTCTCTATACCACACGGAGAACCAACCCACAATCCCAACCAATCTTGACCGGTAACAGCGCGTCACCTTAACCCAACTCCCCATGCAAAATCCGCAATAGCATACATCCCAAACTTTGCAATAAACACACTCCAAAACCCGCAACAGAATATATTCTAAATCATCCCCGCATACATTCTCCCAAAATTGCTTCTGTCAATTCCTTATCTAAACCATATTCCTTGCTTGCGACCAAGCAATTCTAATTTTACCCGAAAACCATATTCTGTAATGAACGCATATTCCAATTTACAACGGAATATTAATCATCTTCCTCAATTACATTACCCCACATACATTTTCCCAAAATTGCTTCGACCAATTCTTTACTTAAGTAATATTCCTTTCTTGCGACCAAGCAATCTTAATTTTCCCGAAATTCATATGCTGTAATAAAACGTATATTCAAACCAAAACGTAACATTAACCATCACCACCAACTATACCCAGCCGCATACATTTCCCCGAAATTGCTTCGGTTAATATCTTACCTAAATGATATTCCTTGCTCGCACCCAAGCAATTCCAATTTCCCCCGGAAACCATTTCGGTTCATTTCCTCCTTAAACGACACTTCTCGCTTGCAACCAAGCGACAGCTAATTTTTCACGAAACGATCACAACAATCAAGACCCTTGATCATACTTGACTATACCGCCAAAACCAATTTCCCGGTATGCACAACCAACGAATCCAACTCAGCTTATACGGCGAGGATTCGCTAGAACTGAATTCCCTATGCGAGCATAGCAATTCCCTCCGAATTCCTTTGAAGTGGCAGTGAGTTTATTTCTGCTATGACCCAACCGCCACGACGCGATGAATGGATTCTTCCCATTCATTAGTCAGTCGTCATTCAGCTACCAACGCGCGCACATCAAGTGGATATCCAACCGCCACCGGGGCCGGACACATATCGAGGAGTCGCCTTTCATCAAACCCGGGGTGTCGTGCTGAGCCGCTGAATTCGATTTTGGTCCACTGTTTTGCTTTGCGTTAAGTTAAGAATTGATTTTCGGGCCAAACAAAGTTAAACAAAAGCAATGTTATTCATAGCTAGTCGCCAAACGTGGGCGACCTAACTTTAAATTAACGAGATCCTATTGTGTGTATCGCTTTGTAAACATAGTTCAACAATAAAAAATAAAAAAAATAAAACACGACAATAAAACTTTCCAGTGAGTTTTCATTTACGCTCGGCCCCTTTTGGTGAACAACGTTCGGCGGAACTTTTGATTGTTGGGGAATAGGAGTTAACCAGCGCCCGTGCCGGCCCCCAACACACCTATAACCCCACATACCGCTCCCTATTGCAAGCCATTTTTGATATTATACGTTTTATTAGAGGTCAGAGAATGTGGAATATTCTGTATGATCGTGTGTTTTCTCATCATTGCAATAGCCGGGCATTCAAGACACATCTCTCTCTTCTCCAGCTCGCACTGCGCTTCAGCATTTATATGGTAATTCCAACAACAACAAAAATGGGGGTGGCGAGTGGCCGACTTTAGGGAGACAAGGACAAATGTGTCCTTCATCTTGTCTCTGGCGTCTGGTCATCTTGCGATAACCAGAATCACCCACATCCGTGATGATGTTGGGCTCGGTCTCGAGATATCTGAAAAGAAAGGGGGAAAGGAGGTATCTAAGGATAGTGTGGACAGGGTTAGTTCAAGTGTTCTCTAACTACTTGGATGGGGGGATCGTGGGAAAGATATCGTACAAGACCGGTGGGTGTTAAGTGCGGTAGCAAACGCAGATCACGTCTTTGGCGTCTGATAATCTGGGCTTTGGTCGGTGTCTGCCGCCATTTATAATTCCCTCAAAATGCCTCCTTATATGTGCGTCTTTTTAAGAAAAAAAAAAGAAAGAAATATCCTGTTGTAGCAGGAAATGAAATGAACGGGCGACACCTCGTACGAAAGATATTATTTATTAAAAGGGAACTTAATAATGATTAGTATAAAAACAATCCAAGTGTTACGTCATGTTGAAGCTAAAGGCGCGCTCGGACTGGTACAACTGTCAGAAGTAGAGCGATCGCATTAAGGTGTGGATTCATTTGCCTTTTACCCGTAACGCCCGGTCCGGCGGTACAATCGCATAGAGCACACAGCTTAGGGCGGATCCACAACATATCCTACGCAATTTCAAGAATTTTTCTAATTGAAAATTAGTGACATAACTTCAATTTTCGTAATGCACACATATATTTCGTGGCTTACTTTGGTTTTTTAATTGTGATTTGTCGGCATCCATTTCATCCTCAAATCAGATTTTCAAATATTATGTGCAATAAACGTAACGAACTTTATCAAAAAAATTTCATTGCAAAAATAATTCGTTGACATCTCCTTTTATATATTTTAATGGTTTATTATAGTTTTTTATTATTACCTCTGAGTACTTACTTCACGATTTTTTCTTTTTAAGATCAAATATGGTTACTTTGCATTGAAATGTATGAGATGGGCTGGATCCACATGATTTTAGATGCTGAATAAATTGAAAAAGAAAATACTGCCGGCAGTATCCTTAGAATCTGTAAGACTTCTATTTACTAATAATAAAATAACCATATCTTCTAAATTGATACGTCTAAATCAAAGGAAGTAAGTTCTAATAGTTATAACATTTAATTTTTTTTGCGCTTGGTTTAACGATTTAAAAAATAAAACCTTTACTTTATAGAAAAAACTACCTTAGAATTTCGTTTGCCGAAGCTGCATATATATAGAACACAAATTATATAAATTTTGTTGCCTGGAAACAGAAAAAAAAAATAATAATAACAAGTTTTCTAAAGAATGTATTTAAAAAATTAAAATTGGAATTACTTTTTTCTTGGTAGAAAACATTAATGACACTGAAAAAGTTTTAAACAATGCAATACTATAAGAGGCAATTTTATTTGCACAAATATAGAATTTATAAACATTTTTCTAGGCTATCGTATAATAAATTAAGCAATCAAATTTTATCCAGTAAACTGCCATGTCTCAATACTATGTCTTTGAAATGATGTACACTAACTTACAATGGCATATATTGCTTTGTGAAAATGTTTGCTGTTCTGCTATTGGAATTAAAATATCTTGTATACTGAAATTTAAGAAAACCACATATATTAAATATATATAACACTTACATCAACATATACATAAATTTATCAAAAGGTGCATTCATTACTTACATAAAATACTCATGCATTATAATCATTATACACTATAAAATCTGTATACATCACTAGGAAAAATGTATAGGAAAAGTATTAAGAAATAATCAATAAAAGTTTCAATTAAGATATTGAGGATTTACTCATATTAAATTGGACGTACATAAAACATCCTAGACATAATATATAAGTATGTTATGTATGTGGCTTTATATAATGCAATAAAAATAAGTTATCTGATAAGGAGATAAAACCTGTTTCTTTCTTTTAAACGGTTGACTTTATATTCTAAAAAGGAACACATGTTTTTATGATTTTTCTTGCTTATAATAATGTTTATAAAATATTGTGACGATATTACCCAAAACAGCCTAAAGTACTGCAAAGACTAATGAAATTAGTTTCTAGTAAATTACAATCTTTCTTCAGAAATACGAGGGTAGGCTGAAAAGTAATACAAACACGCTTGTGGAGCGCGAACTACCAGGTGTATGCATACGTTTTTTCCGAATTAACTAAGAAATGGCGTCGGTGAAAAGTACGCGATTAATTGCAGGAGTTATTGGATGATGACCTGTGGGTAATTTGTTGTATTGTGCCAAGACACGGGCAGTCGGTTCACTAACTTGCCCAACACTCAAAGTCAATTCACCGACACACCACGAATAGAAATGTTTCTCCTTCTCTGCTACGATGGTGCAAAATTAAAACACTGGAGGTGTTTTAGTTTCTTAGCTTTTTTATTTAACTTCAGGGGTTATTAACATCTCCACTTTGTGATACTGTAGCGAGCTTAGGGTTCGCTGGATTAATTATTTTGAATAAATAAGAGCCGTAAATCGATTTTGAATTAATATAACACTTTATTAGTCCGTTAATAACAACCGTTACTTTTACCGCACACTTAACGATTTCTTGACTTATCACTCCGTACTTATCGCGTCTTTGACTGCTTACTTTTTACTTCTTACTTATCGCTTGCTTCACTTTCTTACTTATAACTTGTCTCCATGAGCTGTGTGGGACGTATTTATACCGTTTCCTTACATTCTGATTCGGTGTTTCGTTTCCGTCCGTTCCATAGTCTTGAATGTTCTATTGTCCATAGTCTTCAGTTTTCCAGTACTTTATAGAATATTCTAGTACTTTGTTTCGGACTTTCTCGAATAATCTAGTACTGATTGTCATATGCGTCACAATACATTTTGTTCTAGTTTTCTAAGAAAAACGGCTGTAGGGTTATATTTTATTAAATAGTTTTTTCTTTTGCTGTTCTTACCTCCTTGGTGAGTCCAAAATGAAAACCCGATTTAATTTTATTTAATTTTATTAAATTATTTAATTTATTTATTTCAATTTAATTTTGGCCGTCGCCTCGGCCTCTGGATCCCAACTGATCTCGAATCCAAAATGCACTCCCCTTTTATACTCTGTGGCAACAGAGATTTGTTAAAAATATTACTTAAAAATTCCAAGAAGCCCAAACAAAATTGTGTGTGCTTCAATTGGAATAGGATTCCCGGAAGTGTACACGAACTCTATTTGAACTAATTCCCGGAAGGAGAAATCATGAAATGCATTTAGTATTACGCATTTCATAATTTCAATAGTTATAGGGAATTGAATCAATGCACGACAAATGGACTTTCGTTTAATTTTGTCGTGCATATGATTCAATTGGATTGGGATATAAGTTACTTGGAAATTGAATCAATGCGCAACAAATTAACTTGTGGTTTAAATCTATCGCGCGATTCAATTGGATTGGAATTATAGGTAAGTGGGTGAGAGTAGTGATTTAGGATCACTACATTCCTCCCCCCTTTAGAAAAGAAAATTAGTCTGGAAGAGGTTAATTTTCTAGAATGAGTGAAAAGCAAGGGGCGGTGGCATTTTGAATTAGCGATAGTTTACATTTTTTGTTTTAGTTTAACATTTAATGCATTAATTCGTTATGTTTAATATGTGTGCTACATGTCGTATTTTCTCTTTTGCGGTCCTGCTTCTTAAGTTTGTTTGTATAAAGAATGGTATGGTATTTATCTAATAATTGTGGCTGGTGTCATGTTTACATTTATCATTTAAGTATATTAATGAAAGTGAATTTTAAAAATAGACATATGTATTATAAGACTAAGTAAATAAATTTTGAATTAATAAATGTTCTTATTTTACTTCGTGTTTTATAATGCTATTTTTCTAATCTATACTTAAGCCATTAATATTTATTTTTTGTTGTTCATTTAATGCTAGATTAATAGAGATAGATGTGTATTTATTTTTAAAGAGCGCCTTACACTAGTAATACATGTTGCCTATGCGTAAATATAGGTATATCTTGTAATAATGTTTAGCATTCTTTATAGCTTCATTCGCTTTCTTTTTTTGTTTGTTTCTAACTTTTAATGTTTTAGGGTTTGGAAATCGTTAAATCTTAATTAGGATTTACATACTTTTTTTTTTTTTAAATAGTTATTTACAATTTAGTATTTATAAATTGTCTTCCTCATTGGGGGTCAATATTTGTTTTGTTTTATTTGTATGTGATTTCTTTTTTGTATTTCAGTCCATATGACATTTATTATTACCACTTTTTTGTCATCTTTGTCAATATTGTGTATCCATTGGTATTTTTAAGTGATAAAGTATTGAACTACAATACACCCTGGGGATAGTATATGTCTGGGGTTGAGAGTGGAAAGGAATGTGAAACTGGGGTGAAGATCAGAACTAATCAACCTAGGAATATTGTTTTAATCTCCTATTGTTTACCTTTATTGATTTTTGACCAATTTTGATGGTCGTATTGTTTGGCTCAGTTATTCCTGTAATGAGGAAAGGGCCCTTCCAGATGCGTGTTTATTTATTCTTGGGGTTTTTGTGTCTTACCAACACCATGTTTCCCTCATGAAACGTTTCTGACTGTGGTTCCTTACCGGAGCAGGTGGTTACCTTTAACGAACGGCATTCATTACACTGCTTTCTATATTTCCGAATGTCGGAGAGCATAGACGGCCACCAGTATCTTTGTCGTATCTTATTATACGATTTGGTGATGCTTTGATGTCCATCGGAAGGGGAATTGTGATAAACCCTGAGTATCGTCGCGATCTCATCGAGGTTTATTATTTTTTCGGGTGTTGTGGGCTTTTGGAAAAAGTTTGTATTTTGAGAGGAGCTGGGGCACGAGGTTTTTGGATTAGCTGACGAAGTGTCAGTTATTTGATTAATACCTTTGATATTACCACTTAACTCCTTAGGGCTCCTTTTCTTATGGTTAAGATTTAACCTGAAGATTTTGCGCTTACCTTGTGCTTGCTCCTGTTTCCCTTTAGCGTATTTATTTTCAGGTGCCTTTTTCTCGACGTGTGAGAACTTTATTGGCACACTAAATACTTTGGGGTTTATTTCCGTGCGAGTAAAAGCGACGCGTTGTTTGGGGCCTTCCACATTGCAATATTTTGACAAAAAATCATTTCCAAGCAGACCGTCTTCTGGTAGACCGGGCATACTGCTCACTACTTGGAACTTGCATGGGAGTTTAGACCTACCTTTTAACTGGAAGTTGACCTTGCAGCTTCCCAATGTCCTAATGCTTCCGAACGGCGTCTCTAAGGTGCAAGCCTCTTGCTGATTTATTTTGGCGTCTGATTTTCTAAGGCAATTTTTGTTAATCAGGCTTACTTCCGCACCGGTGTCCACTACTAGTGTTGTGTTTTTGTTAACACCTACATCTATTGGTAGTTGGACGGTGGGGATGCTGGTTATCGGGGCGCCTGGGGTCCTTACATGGTAGGTCCTTTTTGCCACCGAGGGTTTTGACCTTCTTCGTTTTGGGCTCGAAATGGGGGAATTCTTTGCAGGTTGGCATTGAACTCGCGACTCCCATTTCAGCTTTTGCTGACAGAATCCCAGATTGTGACCTTGTTGGCCACAGAAGTCGCAAGTCTGCCTTATGTGCAGAACTCTTTTTACCTCCCTTAATCGCCGGCAATCACGGATATCGTGATTTAATTGCTGGCAGTGTGTGCAAAAAGGTGTGTTTTTCCTTTTGACACAATTCTCATAGACATGCCCCCTTTTGTTGCAGTAACTGCAGGTTATTCTGCTGAGGGAGGCTTCGTGTGTCAGAGATATGTTGGTAGGGTCTGATTCCATTACCCCTTCGGTTCCTCTGTATGGTTGGTCGGCTGGCGATATTTGCGCCTGTAGTTGCGGAGTTCCCTGTGTAGTGGGTTGGATGTATGGCAACCCTTCTATATTTGATATATTGGGCATTATTTTAGTTAGAGCTTGTCCCAGCTGGGTACCTAAAGTCGGTTTATAGGCGTCTGAAGGTGCTGTTGGTGTATAAGGCGAAGGAGAGTTAAATGAAACCTGCGAAGAGATTAATGGCTGCTGAGGTTGTTGGATTTGTTCCAATTCTAATGTTTTTTCCATTAAGGAATCTATTGGTACATCGCCCATCAGTAATAAAAATTGTCGATGGTACGGATTTACCAACCCCTTTTTGTAGATGCTTTTTGCAAAGTCAGCTAATTGTATCTTTACGGCCTCAGACAATATGGGACCGTATTTTAGTTCCGCGGCTTTCTTACATTCCCTTAACGACTTCTTTAGTCGTAATTGGAATAAGATGATAGCTTCTGCCGGATTTTGCCGAGTAGCTAATAGCTTATTTACCAGGTCCTGATAGTTTTCTACTGGTAAATAAACCTTCCTTAGCACATCCTCGGCTTCCTGAAAAGATGCGAACGGAGTGGACGCGAATAAGGCAGAAGCTTCACCCCGTAGCCTAGTAGGGAATATTTGTAAGAAAGCCCCGTGTTCTTCAGTCCTGAGGCAGTTTAAAACCCTCTTGCAGCAATCCAAAAAGGTTTCCAATTCTGCACCTATATGCGGATTTGGTTCCCCGGAGAAGATGGGGATTAGCTGTGCTGACAGCTTCGCAACCTTTGTGTAATCAATGGCCATTGTTTCAAAGGTTGCGAGATCCGTTTGGTGCTGAGGAGCTGAAATTTCTGATAGGTTTGGACTGGGGTCGCGAGTTTTGACCGGAGGGGTTACTTCGATTATTGTTCCGCTGCGAAGTTTTTTCGGTGAAGGGGGTACTTGGTCGTGGGATGTTCTAGAGCTTGAGGTGGTTTCTTGTTCCATGGACGGATGGTGGAATGGTTAGGTTTTTATATGATGCTGATAGGGAGGAAGAAATGGTAGTAATGATAGCTAGGGGGGAGTCTGTTAATATTTAAGACATTTGCTATCCCGTAAGTGTTTTCGCGTTAATTTCATTATTTTCGTTATTTATTTATTTAGGAGTGGAAATTCTTCCCTAGGTTTAATGGTTACACAATACAGAAAAATAGGCAATTTTGTCAAGGGTGGTTGGTAATATGGACGGAGATGGAGACGACCGAGTCTTAAAAATTATTTTTTTAGACAAATTATAGATTATGTTAAAAAAAAAATGTCTTCATGAAGATATTAATAAAAGGAAATAAAATGCTTACTTAGATCTATGCGCTAACTGCTGCCCCTGTTGGTCTGCTGCTGTTTGGTTGATGTTGTTATGAGGTGGTTGGTACTCTGCCTTCGTTGTTGTTTCTGTTGTTGTTGGGGCTGTTGCTGCCCGTGAGCCTTGATGTTGTTTTTTGTGCTTTCTTTCTGTGTGTTGAGTTGTTTGTTTCGAGGTGGTACTCTGCCTTCGTTGTTATTTCTTTTTTTGGTTTTGACACTGGTGTTTAAGCCCCAGGTACGCTTTGAATTATTTTTTTTTTTTTATTATTATTTTTTTTTATAGTACTTCCTGGTGTTTAAGCCCCAGGCACGCTTTTTCTATTGGTTTGATTATTATTTTTTTTTTTGGTTTATGATTTTAATTACCAAGTCGTACCTCCGAAGCCAGACTCAGCTCCGGACGCAGGGCTGAAGGTGTCTTGTGCCCAGTACGCTTGGATATATATTATTGTAGTGATCAAGGGTTTTCAAGCACTTACAAGTGTTTAACTTTGGCTTCCTTGATCCTACCGGCTGCGCCAATTATGTAGGGTTATATTTTATTAAATAGTTTTTTCTTTTGCTTTTCTTACCTCCTTGGTGAGTCCAAAATGAAAACCCGATTTAATTTTATTAAATTATTTAATTTATTTATTTCAATTTAATTTTGGCCGTCGCCTCGGCCTCTGGATCCCAACTGATCTCGAATCCAAAATGCACTCCCCTTTTATACTCTGTGGCAACAGAGATTTGTTAAAAATATTACTTAAAAATTCCAAGAAGCCCAAACAAAATTGTGTGTGCTTCAATTGGAATAGGATTCCCGGAAGTGTACACGAACTCTATTTGAACTAATTCCCGGAAGGAGAAATCATGAAATGCATTTAGTATTACGCATTTCATAATTTCAATAGTTATAGGGAATTGAATCAATGCACGACAAATGGACTTTCGTTTAATTTTGTCGTGCATATGATTCAATTGGATTGGGATATAAGTTACTTGGAAATTGAATCAATGCGCAACAAATTAACTTGTGGTTTAAATCTATCGCGCGATTCAATTGGATTGGAATTATAGGTAAGTGGGTGAGAGTAGTGATTTAGGATCACTACATTCCTCCCCCCTTTAGAAAAGAAAATTAGTCTGGAAGAGGTTAATTTTCTAGAATGAGTGAAAAGCAAGGGGCGGTGGCATTTTGAATTAGCGATAGTTTACATTTTTTGTTTTAGTTTAACATTTAATGCATTAATTCGTTATGTTTAATATGTGTGCTACATGTCGTATTTTCTCTTTTGCGGTCCTGCTTCTTAAGTTTGTTTGTATAAAGAATGGTATGGTATTTATCTAATAATTGTGGCTGGTGTCATGTTTACATTTATCATTTAAGTATATTAATGAAAGTGAATTTTAAAAATAGACATATGTATTATAAGACTAAGTAAATAAATTTTGAATTAATAAATGTTCTTATTTTACTTCGTGTTTTATAATGCTATTTTTCTAATCTATACTTAAGCCATTAATATTTATTTTTTGTTGTTCATTTAATGCTAGATTAATAGAGATAGATGTGTATTTATTTTTAAAGAGCGCCTTACACTAGTAATACATGTTGCCTATGCGTAAATATAGGTATATCTTGTAATAATGTTTAGCATTCTTTATAGCTTCATTCGCTTTCTTTTTTTGTTTGTTTCTAACTTTTAATGTTTTAGGGTTTGGAAATCGTTAAATCTTAATTAGGATTTACATACTTTTTTTTTTTTTAAATAGTTATTTACAATTTAGTATTTATAAATTGTCTTCCTCATTGGGGGTCAATATTTGTTTTGTTTTATTTGTATGTGATTTCTTTTTTGTATTTCAGTCCATATGACATTTATTATTACCACTTTTTTGTCATCTTTGTCAATATTGTGTATCCATTGGTATTTTTAAGTGATAAAGTATTGAACTACAATACACCCTGGGGATAGTATATGTCTGGGGTTGAGAGTGGAAAGGAATGTGAAACTGGGGTGAAGATCAGAACTAATCAACCTAGGAATATTGTTTTAATCTCCTATTGTTTACCTTTATTGATTTTTGACCAATTTTGATGGTCGTATTGTTTGGCTCAGTTATTCCTGTAATGAGGAAAGGGCCCTTCCAGATGCGTGTTTATTTATTCTTGGGGTTTTTGTGTCTTACCAACACCATGTTTCCCTCATGAAACGTTTCTGACTGTGGTTCCTTACCGGAGCAGGTGGTTACCTTTAACGAACGGCATTCATTACACTGCTTTCTATATTTCCGAATGTCGGAGAGCATAGACGGCCACCAGTATCTTTGTCGTATCTTATTATACGATTTGGTGATGCTTTGATGTCCATCGGAAGGGGAATTGTGATAAACCCTGAGTATCGTCGCGATCTCATCGAGGTTTATTATTTTTTCGGGTGTTGTGGGCTTTTGGAAAAAGTTTGTATTTTGAGAGGAGCTGGGGCACGAGGTTTTTGGATTAGCTGACGAAGTGTCAGTTATTTGATTAATACCTTTGATATTACCACTTAACTCCTTAGGGCTCCTTTTCTTATGGTTAAGATTTAACCTGAAGATTTTGCGCTTACCTTGTGCTTGCTCCTGTTTCCCTTTAGCGTATTTATTTTCAGGTGCCTTTTTCTCGACGTGTGAGAACTTTATTGGCACACTAAATACTTTGGGGTTTATTTCCGTGCGAGTAAAAGCGACGCGTTGTTTGGGGCCTTCCACATTGCAATATTTTGACAAAAAATCATTTCCAAGCAGACCGTCTTCTGGTAGACCGGGCATACTGCTCACTACTTGGAACTTGCATGGGAGTTTAGACCTACCTTTTAACTGGAAGTTGACCTTGCAGCTTCCCAATGTCCTAATGCTTCCGAACGGCGTCTCTAAGGTGCAAGCCTCTTGCTGATTTATTTTGGCGTCTGATTTTCTAAGGCAATTTTTGTTAATCAGGCTTACTTCCGCACCGGTGTCCACTACTAGTGTTGTGTTTTTGTTAACACCTACATCTATTGGTAGTTGGACGGTGGGGATGCTGGTTATCGGGGCGCCTGGGGTCCTTACATGGTAGGTCCTTTTTGCCACCGAGGGTTTTGACCTTCTTCGTTTTGGGCTCGAAATGGGGGAATTCTTTGCAGGTTGGCATTGAACTCGCGACTCCCATTTCAGCTTTTGCTGACAGAATCCCAGATTGTGACCTTGTTGGCCACAGAAGTCGCAAGTCTGCCTTATGTGCAGAACTCTTTTTACCTCCCTTAATCGCCGGCAATCACGGATATCGTGATTTAATTGCTGGCAGTGTGTGCAAAAAGGTGTGTTTTTCCTTTTGACACAATTCTCATAGACATGCCCCCTTTTGTTGCAGTAACTGCAGGTTATTCTGCTGAGGGAGGCTTCGTGTGTCAGAGATATGTTGGTAGGGTCTGATTCCATTACCCCTTCGGTTCCTCTGTATGGTTGGTCGGCTGGCGATATTTGCGCCTGTAGTTGCGGAGTTCCCTGTGTAGTGGGTTGGATGTATGGCAACCCTTCTATATTTGATATATTGGGCATTATTTTAGTTAGAGCTTGTCCCAGCTGGGTACCTAAAGTCGGTTTATAGGCGTCTGAAGGTGCTGTTGGTGTATAAGGCGAAGGAGAGTTAAATGAAACCTGCGAAGAGATTAATGGCTGCTGAGGTTGTTGGATTTGTTCCAATTCTAATGTTTTTTCCATTAAGGAATCTATTGGTACATCGCCCATCAGTAATAAAAATTGTCGATGGTACGGATTTACCAACCCCTTTTTGTAGATGCTTTTTGCAAAGTCAGCTAATTGTATCTTTACGGCCTCAGACAATATGGGACCGTATTTTAGCTCCGCGGCTTTCTTACATTCCCTTAACGACTTCTTTAGTCGTAATTGGAATAAGATGATAGCTTCTGCCGGATTTTGCCGAGTAGCTAATAGCTTATTTACCAGGTCCTGATAGTTTTCTACTGGTAAATAAACCTTCCTTAGCACATCCTCGGCTTCCTGAAAAGATGCGAACGGAGTGGACGCGAATAAGGCAGAAGCTTCACCCCGTAGCCTAGTAGGGAATATTTGTAAGAAAGCCCCGTGTTCTTCAGTCCTGAGGCAGTTTAAAACCCTCTTGCAGCAATCCAAAAAGGTTTCCAATTCTGCACCTATATGCGGATTTGGTTCCCCGGAGAAGATGGGGATTAGCTGTGCTGACAGCTTCGCAACCTTTGTGTAATCAATGGCCATTGTTTCAAAGGTTGCGAGATCCGTTTGGTGCTGAGGAGCTGAAATTTCTGATAGGTTTGGACTGGGGTCGCGAGTTTTGACCGGAGGGGTTACTTCGATTATTGTTCCGCTGCGAAGTTTTTTCGGTGAAGGGGGTACTTGGTCGTGGGATGTTCTAGAGCTTGAGGTGGTTTCTTGTTCCATGGACGGATGGTGGAATGGTTAGGTTTTTATATGATGCTGATAGGGAGGAAGAAATGGTAGTAATGATAGCTAGGGGGGAGTCTGTTAATATTTAAGACATTTGCTATCCCGTAAGTGTTTTCGCGTTAATTTCATTATTTTCGTTATTTATTTATTTAGGAGTGGAAATTCTTCCCTAGGTTTAATGGTTACACAATACAGAAAAATAGGCAATTTTGTCAAGGGTGGTTGGTAATATGGACGGAGATGGAGACGACCGAGTCTTAAAAATTATTTTTTTAGACAAATTATAGATTATGTTAAAAAAAAAATGTCTTCATGAAGATATTAATAAAAGGAAATAAAATGCTTACTTAGATCTATGCGCTAACTGCTGCCCCTGTTGGTCTGCTGCTGTTTGGTTGATGTTGTTATGAGGTGGTTGGTACTCTGCCTTCGTTGTTGTTTCTGTTGTTGTTGGGGCTGTTGCTGCCCGTGAGCCTTGATGTTGTTTTTTGTGCTTTCTTTCTGTGTGTTGAGTTGTTTGTTTCGAGGTGGTACTCTGCCTTCGTTGTTATTTCTTTTTTTGGTTTTGACACTGGTGTTTAAGCCCCAGGTACGCTTTGAATTATTTTTTTTTTTTTATTATTATTTTTTTTTATAGTACTTCCTGGTGTTTAAGCCCCAGGCACGCTTTTTCTATTGGTTTGATTATTATTTTTTTTTTTGGTTTATGATTTTAATTACCAAGTCGTACATCCGAAGCCAGACTCAGCTCCGGACGCAGGGCTGAAGGTGTCTTGTGCCCAGTACGCTTGGATATATATTATTGTAGTGATCAAGGGTTTTCAAGCACTTACAAGTGTTTAACTTTGGCTTCCTTGATCCTACCGGCTGCGCCAATTATGTAGGGTTATATTTTATTAAATAGTTTTTTCTTTTGCTTTTCTTACCTCCTTGGTGAGTCCAAAATGAAAACCCGATTTAATTTTATTAAATTATTTAATTTATTTATTTCAATTTAATTTTGGCCGTCGCCTCGGCCTCTGGATCCCAACTGATCTCGAATCCAAAATGCACTCCCCTTTTATACTCTGTGGCAACAGAGATTTGTTAAAAATATTACTTAAAAATTCCAAGAAGCCCAAACAAAATTGAGTGTGCTTCAATTGGAATAGGATTCCCGGAAGTGTACACGAACTCTATTTGAACTAATTCCCGGAAGGAGAAATCATGAAATGCATTTAGTATTACGCATTTCATAATTTCAATAGTTATAGGGAATTGAATCAATGCACGACAAATGGACTTTCGTTTAATTTTGTCGTGCATATGATTCAATTGGATTGGGATATAAGTTACTTGGAAATTGAATCAATGCGCAACAAATGAACTTGTGGTTTAAATCTATCGCGCATATGATTCAATTGGATTGGAATTATAGGTAAGTGGGTGAGAGTAGTGATTTAGGATCACTACACGGCCAGCAAATCGGTTTTCTTTTACACAATTCCAACTCGACACTTTAATTAGAAACACACACGAACTCTTCGACCAATGTTAAAGACGCGACAGTACTTCAGATTGGCATTCGCCTGGGAACGAACTCGACTCCTTGAGATGTTAAATTTTACTCTGCTAGTGTCTGCTGCCGCCAACATCGACTAGCTGTGATCGTGATGGATTTCCCGATCTAAGGATAGCCAATCAGATCTTCTGCTGGGTGATAGTCAATGGGCGATCGAATCGGGATTTAATGGGAGGATTTTCCGTATAACCGTACGGTCAAGTGTAATGCCCTTTCGCTCGAAATACCGACAACGAACGATCCTGCACTTCTTCAAACAAGGAACAAGCATAAGGGCTGCAGGCATCGTCGTTGTAAATCATCGCAATGGTCGCCTGAGAACGAAATAGGTTTCTGCGTCCTAAGTAATCAGAAACGCTAGTTCGAGGGACGTACATTAGATGCACTTTGTTTGGTTTAGCCGTATTGTTCTGGTGCACGATGGAGGATAGTTATTTTGTTGACATTAAGTCAACAGAAACCTCGCCGGCGATGGCAAAGGACCAGGCTGGGTGGCTGAACGTTTAGTTTGGGCAATCATCGTAGGGCATGGCCATTACTATGATTATTTACTTAGGAAACGATACTTGAGACATGACCACGGTATGATTGTTTAAGTAGCAATCATGTTCATATTTAGTTCTACGAATGGTTGGTAGCCGATAATGGTAAATTGGCTGCAGCTATTGCGAACCTAAGGATATGGGAGCAATATTTAATTACTGAATGGTGGGGAAAATATCGGTTGCAGCTGTGTCAACAAGTACGCTGGCCGGCGTGTCTTCTGGACAAACGGATTGTTGTTTGGACTATCGACCGATGGTCCAGCAGATAAGGCGAGGATTAACATGTCATGCACGTGTGCGAGAAAGTGCTTCTCAGCAATGCGCATTGACATGTTCGGGAATTAATGTCGGTTACATGAAGAGGTAACCGAATTCGATTTCAGAAACATGATGCGTTGGATGCAAGCATGCCCCGGGGTGAAAGTTTGATGCTCATGTTTTCAGGTGGAAAGTGATGCATAGTAGCTTACGCTGCTCATTTGCAGGTAAGTAGAATGGCTTGCCTGGTAAGTGGGAGAAAGGTTAATTTAAAGGGAATGGGTGGTTCTTTGGGAATGCCTTAAAGAACCCCCACAGACCTACTCGAACTCAACCTCAATTAGCAAAACCATTACATGTGTGACAAGAAACAATCAGCAAATGTTTACGAGCAATGGGGAAGATCAATAAACTCGGTAAATGAGTCCCACGCGATTTGAATGAACGTCTAATGGAAAGTCGCAGTAACTTGTGAAATGCTGCTTCAACCCCACGAAAGGAAATCATTTTTGCATCGAATTGTTACGGGTGACGAAAAATAGATTTGTTTTAAAAACCCGAAGCGGAAAAAATCTTGGCTTTCCTGGGGAAGTCAGTCCTTCAACACCAAGGCCAAATCGCTTCGGCAAGAAGACCATGCTCTGTGTCTGGTGGGACCAGAGCGGTATTGTGTATTAGGAACTCTTGATGCCCGGCGAAACCGTTAATACACAATGCTATCGCCATCAAATGATTAATTTAAACCACACATTAATCGAAAAACGACAGAGAGGGGCCAGACTTGGCGCCATCTGACTATCACCTCTTCGCATCAATGGGGCACGCGCTCGCAGAGCAGACTTTTGCGATCTCGAGGAAGTTGGAAAATGGCTCCATGAATGGTTTGCCGCGGAAGACAAGCAGTTTTTTTGGCATGCTACTCATAAATTACGATGGGCGAAATGTGTAGAAGCCGATGGCCAATATTTTGAATAAAAAAATGTATTTCCCTAGAAAATTACGTATTTTTTTTTACCAAAAAAAACGGAAAAAACGTATGCATACACCTGGTAAAACAAAATAGCAAGATCGGGCAAGAAATATATTAAAGTTTATTAATACTTGCCACTAATGACATCGATAAGGTCATTAAGAATTTCAGCTTGTCCCTATACTCTGATGATACCAAGTCATACAAGATCATCGAGTCACCACTTGATTCTGCACTGCTGCAATCTGACCTTGACAGCTTTTCGACTTGGTGACAAAAATTGCTTTGTACTTAACATTGCCAAATGCCAATCTATAACCTTTTCCCGTAAGCGAATTCACTCATCCTCACATTCCAATGTGTGGGGGTTCTTCTAACCTACCCAAAGAACCACCCATCTATCTTAATCAATTCCCCATCCCTCAGCTAGAGATTATTAGCTTACCTACAATCGGAAGCATTAAGCTACCTTTCAATCACCACCCATTTCCTGAGAAAGACGAAACAACCCATGGCAAGACCATAATCTTGCCATAGCATTAACATTGGCACACCTCACCAGCGTAATCGGTTCCTTCGGTCGGCACCCATGACCACTACGATTCATTAGAAAATCTACCGGGCCCTATTGCCGACATCCATGCTTATCATTACACAGCAATTCCACCATGTTTGCTCTTCTCCGGCAACCGTTGGTCTCACGATCAAGCCATAGCAAGTCGCTTGCGTGTATAGCTACATGACTGATTGCATGATCCGTCGCCTTATCGAGGAACGATCATCGCATCGTTCATGTCTAACGATTTGCTGTCTAAACAACGAACAGCCACGATCCACACGCTGGCTATCAAACAGAACGCTTCTGTATCATTATCATCATCGGCACTACAACCGGGAACCGGTCTTGGCCTTATTTAGCAAGTCCTGGGGCTTATTAAATTTTCCATAATGATTTGTTTTTTCCGGGCAAAGTCATTAGTCTTGTGCCAGAGGCTCCCCGACGGGGAATCGAACCCCGGTCTCCCGCGTGACTGGCGGGTATACTAACCACTGTACTATCGAGGGGGCCGAGCGCTTCTGTATACACGACGTATAAACAGAAGAAGCTATTTTGGCCTGTACGGCAACATTCCCTAGCATAAACGAATCGCTAGTATAAACATGGCAACCTTTTTCGGTCGCTATTAAGCTACCATTCGTTTGCACAGCTGACCTGGTTGAACTCCCTTCTTCGCATCCAATCTCTGATGCAATTCCGTTGGTCCAAAGACAAGCTGGGTAAGTGTACGCTTGCACATCTACAAGCCAAATTCCTCATGATCGGTCGCCCAACCAATAAACGATCATCGGATAGGACACGACCCATGGTTGTTTATCCAAATAATCATATCAATGGTCATGCCCTGCGATTCGTTTCCCAAACCAAACATGTACCCACCCATCCTAGCCTTTGCCATCGTAAGCGAAGTTATGTTGACTTAACATCAACAGAAAATCTATCCTCTATTGTTTATGATCGCAATGCAGGCAGCCTCCGTACACGATCATCTATTTGACCAGCTGCAGGTTTGGATTCCCTTCTGAGCACCCTCCGCGTTTTCATTTGTCCGCACTTCCAGTGTATGGACATCCAACCAGTTCTGCACGTTAACAATGGAAGTCCTTCCAATCAAATCGAACTGGTTTCTCATTGGTCGCCACACGAAGGGGATAGCTGATTCGCTACCCAACACAGCGGTGGAAATCGCCCTCAGTGGCGACCGGTGTTACGATAGACTCAATGTCTCGAGAGTCCGATTTGAATCGCGCAATCGAACACACGTTTCGAGGATGTTGCTGGTAGGGTCGAAAATCATCCCTCGTCGTGTACACACACGAACAAGAGTCAGGTTTCACCTTCTGAAGTGTACACGCGCGCCATCGAGTCGAAGTGGAGTTCTTAATCGAACGGCGGTAAAGATACAATCTGGAACATCAGAGGAGTACGGTCGCGTTATAGAACCCAATCGTGTACCCCGTATCGAATAAATAATTAATCAGTGTAAACGACTTGAATTGTGTGATAGTGGCGCGCTGAAAACAACAACAGAGAAAACGCCGTGGAGTCTTATAAGATATACAAGTTATGTTAAATTTATGCCGGCGAGCGATCATCTATCCAAGCCGTTTAACTCAGTTAACTAACATTTATGAATAGTCAACCGTGAAAACCATTTCATGAGATACATGTACTAAAGTGAAATACAAGACAACCATTCGAACAAATAAAGAAATGATACACGAATAAAGGAGCGTTGTGTTTTATTGTACGAACAGTTTTCAGTGACAGTCAGTTGGTGTATTCTGAATCCGCGCCCGCGCAGATGCACAAGTTAAACCTGCCCCACAAATGTATTCGAGATCTTGGGATCCTTTGCGACAGAGATCTTAACTTCCTCTCTCACATGGATGAGACAATCCGGAAAGCCAATTCTGCCTTCGGAATCGTGAAATGATGGTCTAAGGAAGTCTCCGACCCTTACATTACTCGATCCATTTACGTTACCCTCGTCCGGTGGTAGCCCCATTAAACTACTGTGTTAATGGCTATAGCGCACACAACAAATAGTGCTTTGCCAGTTGATTTATTTTTTCCTGCAGATCAGAGTAGTCTGTTCAAATGGCTCTTAAACCACTATCATTAGGAAAATGGTTGTAATACAACACGAACCGCATTCAAACGTTAATTTTCGAAACGACATATCCTAATGAAAGACCACCGTAGGTCTGTGCGGGTTCTCTATATCACACGGAGAACCAACCCACAATCCTAACCAACCTTGACCGCTAACAGCGCGTCACCTTAACCCAACTCCCCATGCAAAATCCGCAATAGCATACATTCCTAACTTTGCAATAAACACACTCCAAAACTCCCAACAGAATACAATTCAACAGAATATATTCTAAATCATCCCCGCATACATTTTCCCAAAATTGCTTCCGTCAATTCTTTATCTAAACCATATTCGTTCCTGGCGACCAAGCAATCTTAATTTCCCCGAAATTCATATGCTGTAATAAAACGCATATTCAAACCTACAACGAACATTAATCATCACCACCAACTACACCGAGCCGCATACATTTCCCCGAAATTACTTCGGTTACATCTTATCTAAACGATATTCTTTGCTTGCACCCAAGCAATTCCAATTTCCCCCGAAAACCACTTCAGTTCATTTCTATTAAATTAAAGATTTTAAAGAAATTTCCTCGTATAAATTAAAGCGCAACCGTACAAAAGAATCCTATTAAACAACATCATAAACGGCATACTTCGTCGTTAGGGCATACGAGTACACATCACCTTACACGTTTATAATAAGAAAAACTAGCGCAGTAATCAGAGACATATCCGGGACCCAAGCAATTTCCTTCATCTTCTCCCATAAATTAAAAAAAAAACGACTTAATCTTACGCATATACATTTTGACCGCCTTCAATAATCGCATTATAAAACATCGTAAGCCCCTTCCGGGTACAAGCCACACACGCACCTTATTTACAGCTCTCGCGACACCACTCAGCTCCATTCAACGCGGCTCGACTCCTCGCGTCCACTAGCGACCCCTCTGACGACACCGACTCAATCGACACTCCAGTGGCTCCCCTCGACTCTCCGCGTCCGCTTTATGCCTCTTGGCCTCATCCACAGACACACATCGCCTCTTCTCAATCCCTCAATCCCGGCTACCCTTTAGGACTTCGGCACCACAATGCCCACCACACGAGCCGCTACTACCCAGCAGTTACAATCGCGATTCGACTCCCCCGCGTTCCAGGACGCTTCCAGCGTCGAACCCAGCCCCCACCCTCCCAATATCAAGCTCCCTCCCTTCGACGAAGAGGATGTAGAGCTATGGTTTGCCTTGGCAGGCCGCATTTTCCGGGCCGCCAACATGCACGACGAGGAACCCCGTGCAGTTGAGCTGACGCGAGTGCTTGACCGCACCCAACGAAAACATGTTGCCCACATCATTAGGTCAACCGACCCCAACCCCTACAGCAACATGCGGGACACGCTCCTCGATGCCCTGGACGAGCCCAGGAGTAGTCGACAACAACGCTTGGCAAGCAAAACCAACCTTTCGGGAATGAAACCGTCCCTTTTCCTGACCCATTTACACTCAATAGCGGGGACCATGATCTCGGACGATTCCATCAGGATTCATTTCCTGAGATGCCTCCCACAGCATGCCCGCGCGGCATTAATAGCCCAACCCAACCAGAGCTTGGACTATCTGTCCAAAATCGCCGACGCGATTATGGAAAAGTCCGGCCAACAGTACGAACCCTTCGCGTACCAAGTAGCAATTCCCACAGCGGACCCAAGACAGCAGGCCCAGCGAGTCTTCCACAGATCACTCCCCTGCACACGTCACACTATCTGACCTCCACGCGCTACAGGCCTCACTCCGCTACGAACTAAACCAAATTCGCGTAGAGGTAAGAAGCGCCTACCGAAACGCGTACACCCAACGGGTAGGTCGACCCTCGCCCCCTCCGAACACCACACCGGTGGATCAACCCACGAGGGATCAAGGCGCTCGTCAGTTGTACTCGGTGACTGCACGCATCACGTGCAGTTTTTGCCATAAAAAAGGCCACCTGTACGACGAGTGCCAAAAAAGGCGAAACACGCCTTTCTGCCGGGAGTGCTGACAGTACGCCCACGACATTGAAGAATGCCGTGCGTACCATACACCACTCCCACAGAATAGGACACCGCACCAGCAGAGGCAGTCCCAGAGAAAAGCACACCCGGCACCACACCAACCCTCTGCCGCCCAAAACCCAACCATATCAACTATCCGAGTGGCTAGCGGCCAAATCGGATGCGGCCGTACGGACCACACGTGGGACAAATGCGGAAAAAGGGTAAGGGTAATAAAAACCAGAAATTCCCTAGTAACCACCCACCCCAACACAACCTCGCAAGGCTACGACTGCACGTCAACGCCAACGCCAACGCCAACGCCAACGCCAACGCCAACGCCCACCAAACAGCACTCCCACCAAGTGCGGCAAACATCTCCATCCCAACTTTTTCGTCCATAGGTCAACACTATAACTACACTATTTTGAATTACCGAGTTTTGGGAACCAATTTAAGGTAAACATTTTCAATTTTTTAATTGTTTTATGAAATCACCATTTATCTACACTAAAAAAAGCTATTCGGATTGCTGCTGCTAAATTGGCATTATAAATATATATATATATAGTATTCCTATTACAATTGTGAATTAAATATTACACTAATTTAAATACCATGGCTTTAACATCTTAATTAACTAATTGTTTTATTATCTGTGCGAAAATTGAAAAGTTCACTTGAAGCAATATAAGTAAATAATAGATATTTAATATTTGTTATTAATACCTTTTTACCAAATGCCAATGTATTGTAACAAACTTTAAAAAAAGAAGGGATTTGTTACAACCAGTAACATAATTTATATTATTTACACACCGTATGAGTCGTTGATAAACGATAAAAATTCAATCGAAAGATGTTCACCATCTTTCCAACGACATGAGAGCCACCTATTGATATGATTATTTCAGGTAAATACTTCTGATGGCGCAAAAACATTCGATAAGTTTAAGCAAAGAAACGGAATATCCGGCTAATTGTTTCGCACCGTATCCGTTGGTGTGTGTTTTATTCAATTTATCTGTTAAAGTTAAAGTTTCCATCTATTTAATTCTGTCAGATTGTTTACGAGTAGCCATTCAAATATTTCAAATATAACTACAAAATGATCGATAGAAGTTTAATATCCATTAAAGATGGGGGCAAATACGCGCTGAGCTGGCTCGCTGGCACTAATCCGAAAGCTTTACGTTCAAATTTTAAGCGCGATATTCATAATGTCGACATACCTGAAGTATGGTAAGACTAAAAGAAAGAGACGTTACTATTATTTGTTGCCAGACATTATTACTTTATATTTATTTTTAGCGAGTGCATAATGAAGGATATAAAATCAAGCTCAAGAAGATTGAAGTTCCGAATTCTGTTCCGCCTATGCTTTGGCACAGTCCGCATATATCTAGAACAAGTTCAGGAGTTATATAGTAAGAAAAAATATAAATACTCTAATTATTATATTATTATACATTCTCGATCTAAAACCTCTAGATATAACTTTGGAACTTATATGTATTAACACGGCTTTCATGAAACACAATTCACTGGATTTCATCGGGTTTGTATTTCGTATTGTGTTTAGTTGCATGATTTTGTTTTACTTCGCCACAGGCCAAATTCAGATCTAATTGGCAATGAAAGGAACATCTTAAGCTCATTGAGAAATGTCAACATGTTGAGTTTGTTAAAGGAATCGGAAACGTTTACTAAATATTCAGAAGAGACATTTCGTTTTCCCAACCAAACTGTAATTTGTAAATAATTAAAATATCAATTGGATTGCATTGAAAGATTTATTATTGTGCTGTCGAAGGAAATGAGCATTGGAAGACTGCAGCATCGGCAAATTGGAGTAAATGTCGAACAAATAACCATTAGACAAGTTAATTGGACATCGCCCCAATGGGAAAAAGAAGATGATTTTGGAGAAGTTTCTGTCGATGACATTTCCACGTTTTTATCCGAATGTGAAAATGGTTGGTTTTCATTTTATTTTATTTTTAAATTTTTGTTTTAATAATTTTCATTAATTTGTTTCTATTTTTTTATTGTTAAGATGGATTAAGTAGCCTCGACAAGGGTATTACTAGTGGGAGGAAAAGACAAGTGGACGTAATTTTATTCAGAATTTAAGCTTTTATTCAAACGTTTATGTTTATATTATATATATAATTTATTTTAGTTAAACTCAGTCAAAAAGGATTACTCCACGACGAAGAAATTAAGAGGTATGAAGGTTAATTTATTTTTATTTTTATTTTTTATGAATATTTATTTGTCGCTTTTTTTTAAGAACTCCTCTTTATATTGAAATGAAATGCTCATGTTTGTAATATTTATATATATTGTATATATATATGTATATATTTTCCTTTGTTTATATCACTCCTACACTAACATTTGGTTGTCGTAGCATTTGTGTTAGCACTAAACGAATCATTTGGTTGATGAAGTGGTAGGGTAACCCTCCTAGTTTATTTATAAACTAATTATAAAAAGCTAAGCAGACCAAACACTCACATTTGGTGAATGCAATGGCTCCACACTATTACTATTACTATTTATTGGTCTGTAGGAACCCGAAAGTTCATGACCTCACCGATTCGACTCCGCCATTGTTCCCTGTCCCGTGCTCTCTCCTTCCACGTTCGACCATCCGATCCAATGTCTTCGAGGTCCAACCTAACATTGTCTTCCCATCTCCCTCGCGGCCGCCCTGTCGGTGTCTTTCCCGTTGGTCTACCGTCAAGAATTCTATACACAGTCATATCGTTGCCCATTCGCGCCACGTGTCCGGCCTATCTTAATATTCGCGACTTGATTACTCTCACTATTGTAGGTTTGCGGTATAGCTCTTCCAGTTCATGGTTGTGGAGTTTCCTCCATTGTCCTGCCTCCTCGTCATATTTGCCGCCAAAGATACCCCTTAGAACTTTATTCTCTTATACGCGGAATTTGTTTTCTTCCCGTTTTGTGAGCGCCCATGTTTCGCACACGTATAGAACAATCGGCATGATTATGGTTCTATAGACACGGAGCTTTATATTCCGTGATAGGAATTTGGATTTCAGCAGTTTACTGACTGCATGCCAACTAGCGTTCCCGGAGTGTAGTCTTTTGTTAATTTCCTTCGACATTTCGTTACTGGCCGTCAGTATTGTTCCCAGATATTTAAATTCTTTAACTTTTTCAAATATCTTGCCCCTGATGTTTATGTGTGTTCTCTGAGGTCCACCTGCTCTCGCCATAATCATGTATTTTGTTTTGTCTTCATTTATTTCTAGGCCCGCCTCTTCTGCCGCTTGCATGATGATTTCAATGTTTTTACTTACAGTTTCTAGATTATCGCCGAAAACGGCGATGTCATCCGCATATGCGAGCGCTTGTGTGACCCCGTTCAGGGTTGATCCGGCCATGTTGTTGTCTTGTACCTTTCTGATGACATACTCGAGGCCAAGGTTAAAGAGACATGGTGAGAGGCCGTCGCCCTGTTTTAGTCCGTCCCGGATTTCAAATGGTTCTGAGAGGTGGTTTTCTATTCAGAGTCGCTCTTTGTTTTCGTTCATGCAGATTTAAATGAGGGCGCTCAACTACAATATGGTAAAGTCTTTGCCTTGCGATTGAGTCGTAGGCTTTTTTGAAGTCAACGAACAGTTGGTGAACCGTCTCTCTGTGTTCCCACTTCTTTTCCAGTAGCTGCCTTATTGTGAACATTTCGTCGCTCGCTGACCGGTTCCTACGGAATCCGCATTGGTAGTCTCCCAATATTTCTACTGCGTACAGTATGATTCTCGCCAGTATGACATTTGTTAGTCTTTTGTATGTGGTTGAGAGCAATGATATTCCTCTGTAACTTTCGCAGTCAGATCTGTCGCCTTTTTTGAAAATGGGGACGACTATTGAGGTTTTGCATTCTCTCGGAATGACTTTCTTATCCCATATTGTTTTAATCATTTGGAGGATCTTTCGAGCAGTTGTCTCCCCTCCATGCTTCACAAGGTCTGCCGGTATGCAGTCGACCCCGGGAGACTTGTTGTTTTTCAATCGGTTTATTGCGTCTACAACTTCGTCGAAAGAGGGCTCTGGGATCTGAGGCTCGGCTGTATGTATGTCTGGCGCGTTTATTTGTGGTTGATTGGTGCGCACATTGAGCAGGTTTTCAAAGTACTGCTTCCATCTTGTCACGATAGTGTTTGTTTCTGTCACCAGACAGCCGTTTGTGTCTCGGATTATTTTGGCTCTCCCTCGGTAGCCATTTATGCCGGCATACGTACTTCTGATATTCTTTGCTCTGGCATTTTGTAGGATTTTTTCGATCCTAGTCTTCTCCTACTCGCGTTTTTTGCGTTTGAAAAGTTTCGTTGTCTCTTTCCGAATTGTCGCCTACCTTTCTGCGTTGACTTCATCATATCTTTCTAAGTGGATAACTCTGAGGCGTTTACATTGTTGGATCTTCGCCCTGCACTCATCGTCAAACCAAGGTTTGGTCTTCATTGTTTTCTTAAATCCCAATACCTTTTGGGCTTTTTTTTTTATTGTGTCTCTGATCGATGCCCATTTAGTGCCCAGATTATGGGTTTCCTCTTCCTCACTACCCCTCATTCTCTAGGATGCTTTTGCGTAGGTCTTTTAGTTTATCAATGTCGAACTTTTTGTTTGTCTCCCGTGATTGCCCATGTGGGTTTGCCGCGAGCCGACTTCTAATTTTGCCCATCACTAGAAGGTGATCTGAGTCGCAATCTGCTCCTCTATATAATCTTACGTCAAGGATATTCGAGTCGTGTCTTTTGTCTATGCGGAAGTGGTCTATTTTGTTACGCGTTACGCCGTCGGGTGATATCCATGTGGCTTTACGGATTTGCTTGTGCTTGAACATCGTGCTTTTCACTACCAGATCTTTGGACGCTGCGAACGTGATAACTCGAATTCCATTATCATTTGAAACGTCGTGTAGGCTTTCTTTACTTATAGTTCGTTGGAAGATATCTTCCTTTCCAATTTTTGCATTGAGCTCCCCGAGGAGGATTTTAACATCAAATGATGAGATCCCATCGAATACTTCCTCTAGGGTCTCGTAGAATGTGTCCTTCGTTTCTTCGTCCGCAGCACCGAAATTCGGTCATTAATAAATTGCACATCTTTTACATGGGACGTAATCTTCTTGCTTATTGCGAGTCGGTCCCGAGGTTGGGTGTATCGATACCTCCACACGCCAGTGTAAATCCGTTGGTTTCGATTACTTGATGTGGGAGTCGGACTTCCTGAAGCGCGACGATGTCCATTTTATATTGTCTCGCGTTTTCTACGACCGTCTGTATCGCGCCTGGTTTATATAACGTTCGAACATTCCACGTCCCGACGCGTATATCCCACTTTTTCCGTTTTTCCCTACGTCTCCTTTTTGCCGAGTCGGTGTTTTCTTGATGATTTGTTCCCTTATGGTAGTGTCGGCTCATCACACCTACGCCTACCGGGTTTTTCGTGAGATTGTTTTTTGTATGTTGATTATTCATTATTGTTCCCACGAGTCTTGGGGTTTCAAATAGCCCGCCACATCAGAGCCCCTCTTTGATATGTTAAGGTCTACTTACTGCACTGATTCGACCCGGTGTCAGAGAGAAGCCGTTATAATACAGCCGGTATACCCCTGGCTGCAAACCATCCAATGGGCACGGTGATGCGTAACACCCTGGATTAGGGGTGGTAGATCTTTGTGTGTTACTCCTCGCTAGCCAGTCTGACATGGGTGGCCCTACTGTAAGCGTATGCTTCCGTCAGCATAGCCCGATGTGATTCATTGTAGTTTAAGCCCCCGCACCACGTCAAGGTTTCTACCAAGCGGGGGGCAATGGCTCCACAATCATCATAATTTTTGTTGCTGAAAAGAAAAGTAAGAAAAAAGGAAAAAACCGAAATCGCGGACGGCGCTCCTCCAGCGACGCCCCTTTAGCGGATTGTATGTCCGGCACTAGCCGGCCAACGATGATTTTTAAATCTGTAGGATTGTACCCCCAGAGCCGGACTCTGCTCTGGACGAACGGGCGTTGGTTGCCTACCCCTGTTCGTTATATTAACGAGTGTCTCTTACCAGAGGGTGTTTTGGCTTGAGCTTTTTTTTTCTCTGTTGATGTGTTCTTGCAACATCTTCCCGCGCCAGCGACGATGCAGCAGTAGGCGTCTCCACCGTCCTGTTGTCAATGTGAGGCATATCCGTGCAGTAGTGTTGTGTTGGAACAGCTGTTAATCTATGCCATAGTTATCTTCGCTTTTATTGGAAAAAGGATAGTTATGGCTGAAGCCCAATGGAACTCAATGATTGTGTCGCCCATTGCCGGGGACACTGTGTAAAAGGTTAGGTGGAAATAATTAATTATATTGATTATATCTGATTCGATTAATTGGAGTTCAGTTATGGAAAATAATTAGTTATTTTGCAGTGATATAATTGTTATCAGTATGTGTCAGTGTGTGTGTGTGTGTTTTTGTGTGTTTGTGTTTATTGTTCTGTCATGGGAAGAAGGCAGATGTAGTGTTTTTTATATTTTTTTCTTTAAACCACTCACCGTTTAAATAAAACACTGTTTTATTTTTATTTAAACTACGCTACCTTTATTATTATATGGTATGTCACCCTCTCTGGCGCAAGACTAATGACCTTGTCCGGAAAAAAACAAGTCTCGGGACTTGCTAAATAAGGCCAAGACCGGCTCCCGGTTGTAGTGCCGATGATGATGATGATGTCACCCTTATTATTACACATATTATTTAGTCAGTTGCACCGCCATGTAAACGACACACTTTAGATAGGGATTATTTAAAAAAGTACACTTCTTTATGTTTTGTATTTTCAAATCAATTTACTTCACCATTGTTGGCACAAACTATTATGTTAGATATAGCAATAATAACCACACACCGGATCGCTCCTGAAGTTGTTTAAACACGAAGTCATACTCTTAATCAAAAAAACTGAACATATCACAACTAGAAACTAAGTCGACATCTTAAATCACCCGACACACGATTCGTCAACCTCATCGCGTTACTCGCTTCTTACCATCCCTAAACCAAGAACTCTTGTGTCCGTTCTCGACTAGTCTCAAAACCCAACTCTCGTGTCCGTTCTGGGCTTGTCTCCTTGTCTCGGCCCAAAATCTGTAGTCCCAACCATCGTTAGTGGTTTTCTGATTTTTTCTTTTCTTTAGGATCGAAATCTGGTTTCCTCCGGCAGATAAAAGGATACCTCCTTTTTTGGGTAAAGAAAAATCAATAGTGCATTTATTGTGCCTGTTGTTTTCCTTAACCGAATGGGCAAGGATTTTTTCCGTGGAAAACCAATAGCAAGAAAGATCAATAGCGCCTAGGCGAACGTGCATTTTGTTCTATTGCCTGTTGTTTGTTTTAACTTGGTTTGGTTATAACGGAAACTGGCGCTGGTTGTTTTAGTGGTTTTAGGTAACCATTTTTCTAAGGGGTCATAAAATTGCTGGCGCGCATTTTTATGATTCTCAGCGATTTCGTTTGAAAGACGGCATCTGGCCTGCACATTTGGCTCTTAGGGGGTTTTTGTGGTGAACCTTTGGTTCGATGGTTATGTCTAAGTTTTTTATGTGAGCAAAATGAACGTTTAGTTCGATTTGCTTGCTATCCATTTATGTGGGACCATTTGGTATATGGGGTAATGTTTTTGGTTTAGGTAATGTCACATCCTTTAAGTGGATGTTTTTGGCGTGTGTCGCCGTTAGTGGTGGAGACTGGCTCCAAAGGGGTAAGTTTTATGGGATGGGTGGTTGTGGCCGTAACACAGAGTTGTAGTTGAGGTAACGCCGTCGTTGTTGGTGTTGAGGCATCCCCTTGATAAAATTGTTGATTCAGCTACAGGAGGGGAAGTCGTTTTCTTCTTCCTTCTACGCGGTTTAGGATTCCGCAATCGAATCTCGTGTATGGACTTCTCATGCATCTTTGCTTGCGATTGTGGAACCCATTCACCAATTAGTTATTGCCGGTGTGTTATGAGCTTGACGTCACATTTTCCATATTAAATGGCGTAGTAATGCTAACCGGTTCAGGGGTTACTAACTGAACCGTTTTCGGTTGAAGGAAGAGTGCTGATGAAGCCGTGCCAGACAATCGGATGTTCTGGGCTGGCGTAACTGGTGCAGTTGTTGATGTTTGCAAATCTCCGACATCTTGTGGAGGAGGTGCCTGAAAGGCGATACTTGCCGCACCAGTCGCGGCAACGATGTGGTGAGTATTTGGGTTATTCAATTGATTGAGATTAATATTCTGGTTCCATTGATTAACTCCTGTTAAGCTCCGTTGTAACTGTTTTGGCAGTTGTGAAACAATCGGAGCGTTGAAACCATTTGGCATGTGTAATTGAGCGATGTGGTCGTCAGTATGTTTAAGTGGGAATTGTGCAGGCACACCTTGGTTTGGAATGTCGCCGTTTAGAAATTGCTGAGATCGAGGTGCATTAGATAAAACCGATGATTCAACATGAAATCCACTTCGTTGTGTTAAAGTCGGCTGTGCAACGTTGAAATTGTTAGTTTGTAAGTTGGAGTCCTGCCCAGCACAAATCCCTAATCGACTAAAAGCGAACACACGACCAAGGAAAGGAGATATTCAAAAAACGCGTTACAAAAATTCGCTTTGATCCTATTTATTATTTCTTATGATTATTATTCAATCTGTATCTCTTTACCTGGTCTCGACAAGACCTTTTGGTGAGGAGCTCCTGTGACGACTCCTGCTGTTCCATTTTTATTTTTATTTACTGCATTTATTTGACCAAAAATTAAGAGTTACAATAAGTAATACAGTTAACTTATAATAGATTGGTTATATAATAAGTGTTTACATGTTATTTGTTAACATTTTTCAAACATTTCTTTTTTACATGCGCTTAGGATATAATGGGATTTAGATACATTGGTAATTTTGTTCTTCCAATGTATATTGCGTGTTAATATGTGCATATTTGTGATACATGTGTACATATTTGGAGAAGAAAGAGCATTGGAAATTAATAGGGTGACTATTTGAGTATGAAAGGGAACCATTCGTTGGGGCAGCTAGTTTGTTGGTCTATTTCTGATTGAAAAATTCGTCCTTGATAAATACAAACATTATGGAGAATGTTGTGGTAGATAGGACAACTAGTTAATTAATAATAAAAGAAGGAAACTTGTAAGTGATAGATATAAGAAAAAATATAAAGTGCTTAATTAATGCTTGCGACTTATTGGCAGATAATGGAAGATCAGGGAAATGCAATAACGCATTGTGATAAATAGTGTAACTAAGTGGTTAATAATGAAAGTAGGAAGTTTTTAAGACTCCGGTGTTCCCGTTGGATAGTAAACGAAGTTGAGGGAAGGTTAGTGACTGAACCGTTTTTTTTTTTTCAAAATCAAATATGTTTCTTTTGTTCTTAAACAAATTTCATTTTACAATTACATATGCTTACAGCTTAAGTACTACACAATAAGCATTTTATCTTATTAAATTTTATTTTATTTAAATTAATTCTACAACTTAAGGTAAATTACAACTTACAGTTTTTCTTCAACATACATTTACAAAGTCTTATTTTGCACGCACACAACGAAAAGTTTTAAGTTAGCTATTGATTAGTTATAACTTATATGCCTTTTCTTTAACTCACACAGCGTAAAGTCGTAAGTTAACTATTGATTATTTATAATTTATTTTCCTTAACTGATCTCAAGGGGGGGAGACGAATCGATCGTTCGTATTCGGGTACTACTTTTCTTCTGGTTTCTATCAAAACTTTTCTTTGCCTTTACACCTGCTTCGACATATTAAATCGTTCCTATTCGGGTACTACTTTTCTTGTGGTTCCTATCAAAACTTTTCTTTGCCTTTACACTTGCTTCGACATATTAAATTTTCTATGCTCGCTGACGCTGCGTCTTGCTACCTTTCATCACAGGTATTAGCCATCATCGTCATCATCGGCACTACAACTGGGATCCGGTCTTGGCCTTATTTAGCAATTCTATCCACCGGTCCCGATCTCGAGCCGATGTCATCCAGTTTGGCACTCCCAGGCTCTGGGCGTCTTGGTCTACGCCATACCTCTATCGAAGACAAGGTCTGCCACGCTGTCTCCTTCCATACATTCTGCCACAAAGGACTTTCCGGGCAGACTCTTCTTCGCTCATTCGAGCTAGGTATCCCGCCCACCAGAGTCTACCGAACTTGATTTTTCTTACAACATTAGCTTCAAGGTAGATCGCGTACAACTCATGGTTGTAGCGTCTCCGGAATCGTCCTCCCTCACATACGCGGCCAACAATTCTCCTTAAGACCTTCCTCTCGAACGCGGCTAAGAGTTCAGAGTGCCTTTTATTGAGCACCCAGGTCTCGGATCCATACATGAGTACTGGTAAGACCATGGTCTTATACAGTAGCAGGTTGGATATTCTGGATAAATTCTGGGATTTAAAGAGCCTTGATAGACCATACTAGGGTTTGTTGAATTTGATCAGCCGTTCGCGTATTTCTTCTTCCATATTCTTATCGACTGAGACTATAGATCCAAGGAAGTTAAAGGAATGCACTACTTCAAATTCGTGCTCCACTACCCTGATAGTTTGACCAACGTTAGGTCTTCTCTTCGCAGAAGTGGCCACCATGTACTTAGTTTTCCCCTGATTAATGTGCAGTCCCAGTTTTGGTGCCGCCTGCTCGATCTGGATCAAGGAATCCTGTAGAGCCGAATCGGATCTACCGATGATGTCCATGTCATCTGCGTGGGCAAGTATCTGGCTGGATTTGGTGACAATAGTCCCTCAAGTTGTAACGCCAGGGTCACGGATTGCTTTTTCCAACGCCAGATTGAAGAGGAGACAGGCCAGACCATCCCCTTATCGGAGTTCATTAAAGATATTTATTGGTTTGGACAGCAATCCCGCTATTTTTACTTGACTAGTTACGTTGGTCATGGTCAACCCACAAAGACGTATCAGTTTGTCTGGAATGTCGAACTCTCTCATGGCATTATACAGTTCTACCCTGGTTATGCTGTCATAGGCGGCCTTAAAGCCTATGAATAGATGATATTATATAATAATAAATGATATAATAAAGTCCCCTTGTCGGAGTCCATTAAAAATGTTTATTGGTTTGGACATCAATCCCGCTTTTTTTACTTGACTAGTTACGTTGGTCATGGTCACAAGTCGTACCAATTTGTTTGAAATGCCGAAATCTCCCATGGCATTATATAATTCTATCCTGGCTATGCTGTCGTAGGCGGCCTTAAAGTCTATAATAAGATGATAACTATAATGGAATCTTAAATTCCAGAAATTTTTCCATCCCCTGCCTAAGGGTGAATATCTGATCAATCGCTGATTTGGCTGGGATAAAGCCACACTGATATTCACCAATGATGACTTTAGCGTATGGGGCTATCGGATCTTGTAGGATAGATGAGAGTATCTTATAGGTGGTACTCAGCAATGTTATACCTCTATAGTTGCTGCACACTGTGATATCTTATTTCTTATGTATGGGCGAAATTATTTCACGACGCCAATCTTCCGGCATCTCCTCTGGCTCCCATACGTGCACCACGGTCTCATGAATTGTGTGATGTAACGTTGTCCCACCTTGTTTGATCAGCTCAGCTGGTATGCCCTCAGCTTCGGGAGCTTTATTTGATTTGAGCTGTATGGCTTTTAATGTTTCCTCAATGCTTGGAGACGGTAACATTTGGTCTTGATTTTGCATTGGTGGAGCCTCCAATTCTCATCAGTCATCATCAAACCAGTCGCCCCGGTCTCTACGACTACTGCCTAAGATGCAGTTGGCAGTACTAATGACAGTATTCTTAAGGCCTGTCCATTTCTCTTCTACGTCCGGTATTTTGGCCCCAGGACTTACTTTTCCTCCATCGAGCTCTTCGAGGGTGACTTTTAACGCATGACCAAAGGTGCTGCTGGTGTTCTCATTGAGTAGGGCAGCCGTGTTGATTCGAACCTGTTCCGCGGATGCAATACGTCTCCGTAAGGCAATCCACGCTCGGAAATCTATACCAACAAGCTAGTAATCAGAGTCGACGTTGGCACCTCGGTACGTTCGTACCGTCATCAGGTTCGAGGAGTGGCGGCGATCTATCAAGACGTGGTCAATTTAGTTGCGAGTGGCTCCATCAGGTGATACCCATGTGGCTTTGTGGATATCTTTACGCGGAAACCTGGTACTTACACCCACCGAGTTCTTTGATGCTGACAGTTCAATGACTCGTAGTCCATTGTCATTAGTGTTCTCATGCAAACTATGGGAACCTGTGTAGTGCCTAAAAACTGGCTCCCCACCTATTTTTGCATTCAAATCGCCAAGAACGATTTCCACATCGTATCTTGGGCAGGTATTGAGGGTCCGTTCGACGTTGTAGTAGTATACTTCTTTTTTGTCATCAGGGGACTCCGCTGTAGGTCCGTAAACGTTTATAAGACTTGTGGGTAGATTTTTTCCATTGCGCCAGCACGGACGCGGGTTCTGTAAAAGCACCACAGATTGTTCACTGACAGCTCACTGTATAATGCTGCAGACTGTTCCCCAAAGGGAAAATAAAACACACCGATATTCTTTTGACTAGGTAGAACATTTTTTTTTTTTGTAGAGTTAACTTTTTATAGTACTTAATCTCTAGGTTCACATAACTAACAATCTGGAACACTAACGCACGTTATTAATTCATTGGTACAACGTAAAACATATAGTCACGAATGTGTACTCGATAGTTTGTAATTAGTCGTCTCTGCCACTATAGCACTCTGTTTAGGTATAATTTAGTGGTATTTATTTAGATACACAATGCCGCATTTTACTTTATATCTTATTTGAAGAAAAAACATTAAAACGGAAAAAAACTTCAAAGAGATGCAATGCAATGACATTTATAGTTCGCGTGTAACATTTAATTACGTATCGCCAGATTACCGCACTCACTGATCGTATTCCACCGTACGACTCCAGCAACGTGTGTGTACCCGATAGGGGATGAAATCTGACTCATACTGGTGGTGCACCAATCATACCGCCAGTCGCAAACTGGGGTGGATTTTCATGCTATGGTGAAAAACGATTTTCGTCCTCTATCTACTCGGCAGCCAATGAAAACGCGATTTGAGTTTCACTGGAACGGTTTCAATGGGTATCGTACAGATAGGTTGGCTGTCCGTACCTTGGAAGTGCGGACAACGAAAAATGCATTGAATAAGGAGAAGAGAAACGAACAAACAAATGTTCATGCGCAGAGGCTGAAGGCCTTGTTATTGTAAACAATAGAGGAAAATGCCGGAGGCAGAAATAGATTTCCCTATTGGTGTATTGTATATACAGCAATACAATTTCAAAGGCGAGCGCTGAGATGGGTAATTGTTTGGTTTAGCGAACGAAACATAGGACGTGACCGTTGCTACGATTGTTTGAGGTAAACAAATTATGGTCACGTCCAATTCTATGTTCGTTTATCGCTTATGCAACCGACCAGGGATAATTAGGCTGCAGCTGTATAAGCAAGCGATTTGTCATGGTTTGATCGTGGGACCAACAGTTGCTTGAGAAAAGTAAACACAGTGGGATTGCTGTGTATATGATAGGCATGGACGCCGGCAAGAAGACCCGGGTAGATTCTCTAATGGTTCGTAATGGTCATGGGTGCCAACCAGAAGAACTGAATACGCTTTGGGGAATACAGCAATGTTACTTGATGCTGTGACAAGATGATGATCTTTTGTTGTTGTGGTTGTTTTTCAGGTAAATAGAATGATTGAAAGGTAGCTTAACGCTGCCTGATTGCAGGTAAGCTAAAAGGTCTTTATCGGGAGAAGGATGGGGAGTTGAATTAAGGAAACTGGGTGGTTCTTTGGATATGCTTAAAGAACCCCCAACAGACTAATGTTCTTAAACTTGCCTCGCACGCGAAGAGTACATAGCCTTTCGTTTATTGCATTAAAGCTGATGGTGGTAGGCTTCAGTTTTTGGCTGACTAGAAAGCCTACCCCGAGCACATGGTGTTTTGCATGATAGCTATAATAAATGACATAGTCGTTTCTTTGAATAACACCACTCCCCGTCCATCTTATTTCTTGTAATGCTGTTATGTCAGCCTTATATTCGATCAGGGCATCGGGTAGCTGCTGTGCAGCTCGAGCTCTGTATAGTGAGCGGACGTTCCATGAGAAAATTCTTAAATCGTTTAGCCATTTTCGTTTCCGTGGTCGTCGTCGTGTATCCGGCTCATATCCGAGGCTTGTTAAATTTTCCATAATAATTTGTTTTTCCCGGCAAGGTTATTAGCCTTGCGCCAACCTTTCCAAAGTAGCTATCCAGGGGTGTCACGTGGAGACTACATGTTAACTTGGATTGAACAGGGCAAGGATCGTTCTGACCTTCGGCGGCTTGAAAGCAATCAGTGACCTTGCCCTGTATTTTTGTCCCCATTACTCCCGCACACAGGTATTAGTATGGCTTCGTAATTCAACTAACTTGCCGTCTGATATGACTTGGCGTATGGGAATTTTCATGTTCACGATTCTCATAGGCTTTGGGTTTACGCAGGCTTAAGCGATTTTCAACCGTCATGAATATTTTTGTTTTAGGCTTAGGTTTAAAATATTTTTGATGTTTAGGCTATTTTTATATAGATATTTTTTTCTCGTTGTGCTTACGTGTTTTTTATGCATTTTAATTTTGATGATTCAATAGATCTAAATGAGTTTTGTTATTTGCGAATATAATATTTATTGCAAATTTATATATACATATACATATATATATATATATATATATATATATATATATATATATATATATATATATATATATTGTAGCGAGCTTAGGGTTCGCTGGATTAATTATTTTAAAATAAATAAGAGCCGTTAAATCGATTTTGAATTACTGTAACACTTTATTAGTCCGTTAATAACAACCGTTACTTTTTTTACCGTACACTTAACGTTTTCTTTATTATCGCTTCCGTAATTATCGCGTATTTTACTTCTTACTTCTCACTCGAGACGTATCGCTTGCTTCACTGTCTTGCTTATCTCTAACTCATCAGCAATCGCTTGTTTCACTTCCTACTTCATACTCATGACTCATCACTATGCTCTGTGTGCGGCGTATTTATACTGTTTCAGCGTTTCGTTTCCTTCCGTTCCATTGCCTTGAATGTTCTACTGTTCCTAGTCTCCAGTTTTCCATTACTTTATAGAATATTCTAGTACTCTGTTTCGGACTCTCTAGAATATTCTAGTACTGATTGTCATATGCGTCACACTACCCTCCGCCTAGATTAGTTCGTCCCGAACTAAGTTCACTGGTCTCCCGGGCCAACAAAAGCCACCAGTCGATCGTGATGCACCACTTTCATCCTGGCGTTCGGCGGTGGAAGTTCTTGACCTTCTTCCAAATTTTCTACTGCTCTCCTTTTCGCGTCAGCTCTAGCCTGCCGCCATTTTTCCTTTTCCTGACGACGGAATTCCTCTTGCATTTTAGGGATTTCATGCGAATAGTATAAGAGATAATGCATGTGCACCCCCTTAAGCTCTTCTGGAGTTTGCACTTCACGTAAGTGGTCTAGATCTTCATCTTTACTTACAAGCGTATCATCTAGTATTGAAGCATCTGTCGATTTCATAACCGTATCCAACTGGTAGTTCCGCATCTTTTCAAATAACTGGGGCAGTTTGTTCTTTGGAGCTGACAGTAAACACCAGCGTGCGTCGTAGTAATAGACTTTCCATAGATCGTAGCACGTTAATTCTGGTTTCACGTGTTCTTCTCTATAGAACGCAATGAACTGCACTTCTAGCTGTTGATTACGCCTACAAGCTAGGGCTTGCTTGATCTTTCCCCCCGTATGTGGTGGCTTACAATAGCGGTCTCGACCTCCAACATCCGTTGATCTCTCTTGTTCGGAAACAGTTGATTTACAAAACGCATGTTTGTAAATCCATTCAGCTTCATCTTGTAGTTCATTGGGTCCCTCTGGAACAGGCGTAACCGGAACTTCGCGCAATTGCATTCGCTCAGGAATATCTGTTTTACGGATTTCATTGTCCAAATCAGTAAAGTGATCCCTTTCCAATTCATCATTGAAATGTTTTGCCGGCTCAGTTTCCCTGTGACTACGTTCAAAGCGGCGTTCAACATCATCTTCGTCGTCGAATAGCTGTTCGTCTATAGCCTCACGTGCAGAACCTTCATCGACGTGCGTTTCCTCTCCATCACTTTCCTTATCCTGTGTACGACGCAGACACTTGGAACGCTTTCTGCCTTCGACTTTCAAACCAAGATTCTCTTCAATAAGATCACAGTCGTCGTCTTCCTCTCCATCACTTTCTTCGCCCTGTGTACGACGCAGACGCTTGGAACGCTTTCTGCCTTCGACTTTCAAACCAAGATTTTCTTCAATAAGGTCACAGTCGTCGTCTTCCAGTCGGTCGTCCAACTCGTCATCATCATTGTAAATCCGTTTCAGGGAACGGCCTGAAGCATCAGTGTCTTCATCATCACTGCCGTCCTCTTCAATCGGGTTATCATCGATGAAATCCTTCAGTTCTTCACGTAACACATCATCGTCATTTTCCTCCTCTTTCTCACTGCTATCGGCCATAGCTTTGCTCTTCCTGAGTTTCTTCATTTCCTGTGGCTCCAATTCCTCCTCATCCTCAGCTTCTTCCGCTTCCGAGTCCCAGAATTCTTTCATACACTGCCTTTGGGCATCCAACTTTGCATTGACATCTGCAGCTTGCGCGTCCAATTTTGAATTTACGGCGTCGAATTTTGAATTTTGGGCGTCGAATTTTGAATTTTGGACATCAAACTTTGCCTTAACATCTGCAGCTTGTGCGTCGAATTTTGTCATCATCATCCGGAACATCTCCGAAATGTCTAACAGTGGCGAACTCTTCTCCGTTACATTGCAACCATCTTGAGTCGCTGTTTCTTCTCCAAACGGACAGTCTGGACCAATCGTAAAAACATATGTGTTGACATCAATACCCTCTTCCTCCATAGCTGCTTGCAGACGTTGTCGAAGAATTTGCTTCTGTCCTCTGCTATCCAGATTCCGGTCCTCAAGTTCCTTCTTCAACTCAGGAACGCGAAGATCCTCCAAATGTCGATCTGACATCGCCACAACACACTTTCACACACTTATTCACTTAAACAATAATTAATCCCACTTCTGACACCAATTGTAGCGAGCTTAGGGTTCGCTGGATTAATTATTTTAAAATAAATAAGAGCCGTTAAATCGATTTTGAATTACTGTAACACTTTATTAGTCCGTTAATAACAACCGTTACTTTTTTTACCGTACACTTAACGTTTTCTTTATTATCGCTTCCGTAATTATCGCGTATTTTACTTCTTACTTCTCACTCGAGACGTATCGCTTGCTTCACTGTCTTGCTTATCTCTAACTCATCAGCAATCGCTTGTTTCACTTCCTACTTCATACTCATGACTCATCACTATGCTCTGTGTGCGGCGTATTTATACTGTTTCAGCGTTTCGTTTCCTTCCGTTCCATTGCCTTGAATGTTCTACTGTTCCTAGTCTCCAGTTTTCCATTACTTTATAGAATATTCTAGTACTCTGTTTCGGACTCTCTAGAATATTCTAGTACTGATTGTCATATGCGTCACTATATATATATATATATATATATATATATATATATATATATATATATATATATATATATATATATATATATATATATATATATATATATATATATATATATATATATATATATATATATATATATATTTATATATATATATATATATATATATATATATGTAAGTTTATTATAAGGTTCGCATATAGGTAATTACCGATTCTTTCAGATAAATAAAACACATTTTTCTAAATACAAGGAATAAACTTTAATCAATGATATATTTTCCATTTTGTTCGATGGACTTTTGCAATCTTTCTGCCAACTTCATAATTCCAGGTTCGTAGAACTTCTGACCTTTGTCGGCAAAATACTGAATCAAGTGCGATATCACTGCGTCATCGTCATTGACAATTTTACCATACGAAGATCGAATTAAATGCTAATCTGATGGAACAAGGTCGGGTATATATGGTAACATCAATTCCCAATAAAGCTCCAATAAATGTTGGCGAGTGACCAAATATGTGTGGCCTGGCGTTGTTCCGGTGAAAAATGACACCCTTTGATGAACCAACTCTGGCCGTTTTTAGTGGATCCCTGTATTTAATCTGTACAGTTATTGACAGTACACATCCGAATTGATCTATTGATTCTTTGGAAGCAGCTCAAAATGCACCGCACTTTTCCAATCTCACCAAATTGGGGACAAAATCTTCTTTTGGTGGATATCAGCTTTCAAGGTGGATTGTGCTGGCTTATCAACCCTGGACCAAGATCATTTTCGATTGACATTACTGTAATCAACCCATTTTTCATCGCCAGTGGTGATTCGTTTCAAAAAAGGGTCGTATTCATTGCGTCTAACAGCAAATCGCAAGCGTTGCTGCGGTTCGTTAAATGAATTTCTTTCAAATCATGTGGACCCCAAAGATCAAGCATTTTAACGAGTTTCGTGCCTTTTAAATGGTTCTCAATCGCTGTATGTGACACATTTAATTTTTTTCTATCTATCGTGCAGTTACATGGCGATCCGACCCGATTATCACTTTAATTTGATCATCATCAAGCTCGCCTGGTCGACTTGATCGTTGTTCATCTTTCGGTGAAAAATCTCCAGACCGAAATTTGTAAAACCAATTCCGGCACTGTCTTTCTTTTAAGACTTCTTCACCATACACATCACGTAACTGTTTAGCAGCTTGAGCTGCGTTCTTTCATTTACGGAAATAAAAAAGTAATATACTGACAGCTAACAAATGTCAAAAGGAAAAAAATATGTTATTGACAGAAGCCATTAAAAATATGGCCAAAAACATCAATGTGTGAAATCGGAAATTACTGGGTTCCCAACCTGATAGCTTAATATTTGTAAGGGTGTGGGGGTTGAAGTTTGGTGCCGACGTACGGCACGGGTTCACTCTCGCCCACCGACAGAAATCCCGGGAACGGAAAATAGTTGCGGGTAATAGCACCGGTAATGGTGAGCTCGTTCGCACTTTGTGTCTTTCTCTATTTTCCTTTTCTCATTCGGAACTCACAGCCAAGGAACAGTCACCACTGAGTCAGTCTAGATCGTTTGCATCTATTTTAAAGGTCCGATTAATTGGGTCACACTTTGTAGTTATTCACCGCTAGTCGCCCACTAGAAGATCGCACTTCGGGCACGTTGCGAGCACTTGAAAATCTGATGCGAAACTGTCATCCGCGGGGAGGAGAGACCACAAGGTAAAAGATGAATGAAAAGCGCTGAATGATGTCCACGTTAATGTTCTTTATTTCTTCAATATTTTATACAGTACGAAATATTGCGCCATTACTGCAATTTACAAGTCAGTGGCACTTAGGCACATAGGGCACGAAGAGCAGTTTTATGATCTCCGCTAATTTCCGACTTTACTTTATCCACTGAGTTACGAGGCTGCGGGGACGTATTATATTGTTCATTAAGTTTTCCGTGGTCGCGATAATTTACTTTATAACTACTGCTCGCTTGTACACTACCGAGGTTGAATTCGTTCTTTTTATTCCCTTCCCGGATTTCCTGGGCGTGCTCCGCAGCGTATCAAACTCGACTGACTCGTTAAAGGCAAGAAAAAGTTCATCGGGTCGTGGCAGTGGAGTCACAGCTAAATAATCTCACTGCCACTTACTAGGAACTTGAAAGGGGTTGCTATGCATACGGAATTCAGTTCCAGCGCATTACTGCGGTATAGGCTGAGTTAGATTCCTCTGTCGCTATGTGTACTGAGAAATCGATTTTGGAAACACGACCAAGTATGGGCATGAGTTGTCGGTTAGACAAAGGAATTTGGGTCTTGGCCGTTGAGATGGTTGTTTCGCGGAAATGCAACGCATCCTGCTGGTGACTTACCAGTAAGGAGAATTGGTATTTGGTAGGACGGGAGCCGAAATGATTTTCGGGGAAACTAAATGTTACTTGGTTACAAGCGAGGAAATAGTTTAAGCAGGAAGTGAGCCGGAATGATTTTCGGGGGAAATTAGAATTGCTTGGTTGCAAGCAAGGAATATAATTTAGATAAGAAATTAATCGAAGCGGTTTTTGGAAAAATGTATGCGGCTCGATGTAGTTGATGGAGATGATTGGTATTCCGTTGTAAATTTGAATATGCATTTATTACAGCTTGGGAAATGGGTTCTTGGTAAGTTGGGGGATGTATGCAATTGCAGATTTGGGAACGGATGCTGTTGCATATTGGGATGTGTTCTTTGCGTGTTTGCGAATGGATTACGGATTTGGGTTATGATGACGCGCTGTTAGCGGTCAAGTTACGTAGGAATTGTGGGTTGGTTCTCCATGTGATATAGAGAACCCCCACAAGGGCTTGGAAATGTTGATTTTTACATTAAAAGTATTCGGTCGTACTGAACAAGACATCCTACCCTTCGTCCAGACTTGACTCTAGATTCGGAGGTACGATATTAGAACAAATCATAAAAATAATAGCAAAGACTAAAAACAAAGGAAAAAAACAAGCAGAAGCGTGAGCAATAGTACCACCAGCAGAGACACTGCATCAGCATTACCACAACACAACAGATGAGTCATGGAAAGCACTGAACATTTCTTTCATTTTTAACCCTCAATTGAAAATAAACGTGTATACTTAGAAAGAATCATAGAAATTTTTAAAGAAAAATAAGAACATTTTCGGTGAAGCGAATATCTTGTAAACATCTTTGGAGGCGTACTGTATTTGGTTCAAGAGACGCCAAAAACGGGTTGGCTTAATATATCTGTACATTAAATTTCGGGATGGGGAATCAACAACTGTTCCTGTAAAGGACTTTTGAATAATTATCTGAATATGAAAAGTAAAAAGAGGAGAAGGGTTTTGGTTTGTAACAATATTAATACACAGTGGACTAAAGGATAGCTTCTCAATTTACGTTAAGTGGAATTATTAACTGTAATTGCCAGTTTTGTATTACGGATATATTTACAACAATATTTATAGAATTTAATATCAACCATAAGATCTGTTTCAGATGATTAAAATCTCATTCTTTTTAAATATATTCTTCTAAAGGCGATCTTAACGAACTTGATGAAACTCCCATTGAAAACACGATATTTCGCAGATCTCCATCTTTGGATGATAATACGTAAGTTTTTTTTAAGTATTGATGTTAAAAAGAGACATCAAGTTGAGAATTAAAAACAGTTTTTGAAAATAGATCTTGAATTTAAAGGCGAAATAAGGTTATTTTACCACGAATTATTTTATCATGAATTTTCGATCCCTTATGAAAGCTTAATCGTAATTTGTCAAAAATGGCTACCTACATTTTCATTTCACGTATGACAAGAATTGCTAAAAGTAATTTCTCACAACTACTACATATAAATGACGGATATTAAACCTACTAATATAATTTATGGTACAGAAATTCTATACACGAAGTCCAAACGGATGCAGTAAATATCACCGCCACCACAGAAAATGTAAAAAAAAAAAAATTTAATTATAGCCTAATATGCTATATAAATAATAAATGCTATGTTCTAGCTTTTAAATAATTCGTCAGGGAACCGACCTATTTATAATACCTGCAATTCGCAACAAAGTGTGTCAATGAGATTTAGTAAAATTACTTTGGATAAGGAGGCTCCTAAGTCTCGAAAACGTTCACGAGGAAACGCTCTGATATTTGATACAGCAACAATACTGCCCTCAACCCTGTTGGATACCTCACTTAAAAACCCCTGGATACACTGTTTTCGACGAGTATTTTAAAATTATCTTTCATTATAGTGCGTATATTCAGCAAATATTTTTGTAGGATGAAAATGAACATGTGATGCCAGTCAGTTCAAGGAAAACACCTTTTTCTATATCCAACCCGAACTTGAGGTACCGAATAATTTTTCCTATACTTATGTAGAGATTAACTAAACACTAAATTTATTTATTATTTAATTAAGTAGTACATTACTATATTTATTTACTAATAGATTGAGAACTAAATTTTTTTATGTTTCAATTTCAATTGCCTCTTTAAGATTTCAAAGCAACAAACTACTCTACATGTTTAAAAGACTGAGTTTGAAACAAGATCATGATAAAAATAAAATAAGCATTTTAAGAGCTGCACTTGGAGATGATTTTCATAAATACCAGAACGCACGAATAGCCCAAAACCCAGCACATCTAAGTGGAGATATTGATTTGGATGACGCCCTACCAGAACCTACTCGCGATAATTTCTGCTATGTACGCACTTCGACACCTGAGCGAATTGATGATTCATTGCACTACTTGAAAAATAACTACATGTACACCGGGCAAGAAACGCAAGACGCTGAGATAGAGACTGGCTCATTACAAGCGCAGTGTAAATTGGATCAGGTACGTTTATTTTATTTTATTGTTTTGCTTCATAATTTTCTTGATTAAGTCCCGCATATATTTTAATTCAAAATCAAATTATTAATTTTACTTAATGTAGAACTAAATGCGTCCTATTTTACAAATATAGTTCTAATGTTAACTTACTGGGTCTTTGCAAGCACTCTAAATTTTACAATACTTATCGGCGTACAATGATTTTAATAACTTTGTTTCCAGTGTAATCAGTATACCAGGTGTATCGGTATGAAGTGAGCGTTTTTTTTTTTTTTTTTAAATAAAACTAATTTTAAATGGAAAAGTAAAAAGCATTTTATTCGAAGTATTGGCCATTGCTTTCTACACATTCCGACCACCTTTCTGACAATTTGTGGATACCACGCCAATAAAACCGGTCGTCTTTTGAGGCAAACCATTCGGAGACCCAATTTTCGACTTCTTCGTAGGAATTGAAATCATCGATGAAAACAAATGGTAGCCGGAAGGAGCCAAGTCTCTTGAATACGGCGGGTGGGGTAACACTTCCCAGCCGAGAGCTTTTATTGTTTCTTTGACGGGTTTTGCTGTATGACTCGGAGCATTATCATGCAACAAAATTACCTTTCCATGCCTTGTGGCCCATTCTGGTCGTTTTTCGATCAATACATGGTTCAAATTGATCATTTGTTGTCGGTAGCGTTGCGCATCAACAGTTTCGCCAGGTTTTAGAAGTTAATGATACACCACCCCCTTCTGGTCCACCAAACACAGAGCATTGTATTTTTTTCTGAACCGATCAAGCTTTGCAGTCGATGTTGACGCTTCTCCTGGATGTACCAATGATTTTTTGCGTTTAGGATTTATAAAATGAATCCATTTTTCATCACCAGTCACATTTCGATGCAATACTGACTTCCTTTCGTGTCGTAGAAGCAACGTTTTACATGTGGTGTTTCGCTTTTCCATCTGCCTGTCATTCAATTCATGTGGCACCCAGTTTCCACACTTTCGGATCTTTCCCAAAGTTTTTTAACGGTCAAAAATTGTTTGTTGTGCAACATTTAACATTTGTGCCATTTGTTTTTGACTTAAAGTGTCATCTTGATCCAATATTGCTTGCAATTCGGCGTCTTCAAACTTTTTTGGGGTCTTCCACGTTCATCATTTCGCACATCAAAATCATCATCTCTGAACCGCTTAAACCATCTTTTGCATGTTCCTTCCGATAGAGCATGATCACCATAAGCCTCGACAAGCATTCGATGCGACTCCGCAGCACTTTTCTTCAAATGAAAACAAAAAATTAATGCTTTCCGCAAATCATCATTTTCTGGTACAAAACTCGACATTTTTAACAGGATTAAAAAAAATTATGTTGTTTGTACAATGACTTGACGCATACTAAATATGTTTGACAGATGTCATAGCAACTAAATAAAAAAAATATATGGGCTCGTTCACAACAAACGATTCCTATCGATACATTTGTATCTTGACGCTCACTTCACACCGGTACACCTGGTATAAGTCCTCTTTAACAATTTTGTTAACGCGATGTTCGGACTCAAGACCCACCAGTCTTGTATGACTTCTTTCCCACCATCCCTCCATCCAAGTAGTTAGAGAAGATTTGAACTACCCCTGTCCACAGACATCTTGAGATCAAGCCCAACATCTTCACGGATGTGGGTGAATCTCGTTATCGCAAGATGATGTGTATATATTTTTTTTTTTCGTACCAAGCAAACATATAAAAACAAAACGATTAAAACTAAAATAAGTAGATTAATCTAACTATGCTAAATATGAAGGAATTTATTTTATAATTTTTACGTGCGACTGCAATTTTTCGTTCCAACTTGGAACATGCAGTACCATTAGCATTAGGAAGTTCGGGAGTTCTTTAGCACTGCTAGCTTTATAATGTGCGACTTAATTGGAAGTTCGAAATACCGAGAACTGTTGTACAGCAACCTGAATAAAGCACTACGTACGTTATCAGTAAGAGTATAGAAAAACAGGAATATTAAATTACTTTGATCCACAAAATTTTATATTTGTAATTTTGAAACACCTTTCTACCCTCATTAATATTTCGTTGCTGAGATAATGGTGGGAGAACTGGGCCGACTAACAGAGCCATAACTGCCGCGGAAATATTGGTTGTCGGTTTCTTCGGTACTTCTCTAAAACTATTTAATAATGGATCCCAAGTAATAAGCAACATGGTCAATGTTGAATGAAGTAGGCACTCAAATGTGCTTATCCAAGATTTCGGCTTCTGAATGAGAAGAAATTATTTCTTGGATGCGACGTTTCACAGAAAATACACTAAAAGCCACCAGCACCACGTGCCGTGGATGGGACATCGTTATCCATTTCCGAAGAATATTCCTCAGTCTTGTACAAATAGAAATGATCTTCTAATCATAAGCTATTGGTTTCCAAAAGGTGATCTAGCCGCCTACCAACACATTCCACTTTACCTTCATCGTTGAAGAAAGTCTGGAAATATTTCTATGTAATTGATTTTTTCTGGATTCTGTGCTCTCTATATGTAATATTGAATATATTTTTTCGAGTATCTTATCGACGACATTAGTGTTTGGTACCCCTTTTCAGATATTAAAAAAGTTTCCCTTCGTAATGCTACAAAAAAAGCATTACTTGTTTTGCGCACTCTGATTTTTCCACAGCTTGTCATTTAGAAGTCAAGATTTGTATCAAAATAAAAATTCACCCGGAACAAGGTGGGCCTCATATTTAAAAGTCTATGCAAAAAAATAATGAAAAAATAAAAAACTTACATCCTATAATTAAAAAAAGTCTTAAAAAACAATTAAACAAATTGATCAGCAATTGTGCACTTGATCATTGATCACTAATTGTGCAGTTGACCTGTGATGTACACACTCCACTTTGACTTGCTCTATAATCATTTCCACGCTCTTAAATAAAGAGAAAATGTTGTTTACTTACCTTTTAGTAATCTGTTATCAGAATTGTATTAGCAAGTACTCTTAATTTTGTCATCAATTTTTTGAATTTTGTCCACTTATTGGTGTGACATGGAACACAGTGCGACGAAAAACAAATTCGTTCTCGACGTGCGATTCAATTTCAAGAGTAAGGAAAATGTTAGAAGGTAAAAAACTATTATTCGCGAATGGAGATTGTGCCGACTCTATGAATACCGTGAACTCGAGGATATGTGTGTGAGCATCATTCCATGATTAAGAACACAGGGATGAATTTTGCTTGGAAGTAGGAAGAAGAAAAATTAGGTAGTTGGTGTCGAAATTTAAATGTGCAAGTGTCCGCCTGGTGAAGTTTTTCGGAGTGGGAATTCTAACTTTGACAAGTAAAGACAACAAATAAAAATTTGAAAAATATAGATTTGTGTAAGCGAGTCGAGTTGTGGACAGCACGTGCTTTTCTGCCTCGTAATCCGTACCATCGGATTAGTTGTGTGATTCTTTTTGGGAATTTGAAATAAACACAAGATACCCAATTGCACTATCGGTTCGCGCGACAAGTCTTACTGTCGGATCCTAAGCAAACAAACGGATCTCCACACACGCGTCCGACTGAAGTGCAAAGTTATCTATCTGTGCGATCTCAAGCAAAAACAGGGGATCTTCACACACGCGTCTTAATGCTGTGGGCAGTGCGAAGATATTCATTGAAGTGATGTGCAGTGCGGGAAAACTCTCTACCCTTTCCATTCCTTGTGTCTGTTTTCCCCTTTTTTCGCACCTCTGTTTCCGTCCCTCGGGCATCGATGTTTTCGATTGATTTATAACCTTTGGGGAGTTTTTGGTGTCTGAGTGGCAATGTTCGTCATGGAAGGGATGGGACCTGGATTCCGGCACGGATCTAGTGGGGCACCCACTTTAAGGGCATAACACCTATAATGGTTGCTTTCGCTTATCTATTGCTGGTCCCGACTTGCATCCTTTCTTGAGGCGGTATTGGTTTTCTACGTCAGGCCATTTCAATGGAACTGGAACTTCGAGTTGATTTGTGTAACCTTCGCGGCTTGAGATGCAATTTCTCTTCTGTGTCGGCCCACGTTTCTAACCAGAAACCAACTATCCTTGCACTTAGCAAAACCTAAGTAATTACTAATACAGATATTTCCGATTTTAATCTACCTGGATATAACTCAGTGCCTTTGTTCTTTCCACATCGTGGTCTAGCTACATACATACGAAGTGATATTACTTATCAGCTTCTGCCACAATATGGACTCTGCTCCAATCCAGAATTTAATTTCTCGTGGCTAAAACTTCTGACTGCGAAAACTACAGAGGAATATCATTGCTCCCAACCACATACAAAATATATTGAATTTAATTTGTAAACGCACCCTTTCACTAATCATCGAACTGTCCCTGTCAATTTATTCAGTAAATTCAACATTTTCATCATGGTTAAGTACACGAACGAACAACGTCTCCAAATTATAAAAATTTATTACCGAAAACAAGTTGTCAAGTCCCTATTGGAAAACCCTTTACTAACAAATGAAGAAATATTGGGAGACTAACAATGCGGATTCCGTAGGAACCGGTCAACAAGCGACCAAATGTTCACAATAAGGCAACTACTGGAAAAGAAGTGGGAATACGGAGAGACGGTTCACCAACTGTTCGTTGACTTCAAAAACGCGAACGACTCAGTCGCAAGGGAAAGACTCTATCATATTGTAGTTGAGCAGGGAATCCCGAAAAAATATGCCGCCCACATTCAAATCTGAATGAACGAAAACAAAGGGCAAATTAGAATAGAAAACCACCTCTCAGAACCATTTGAAATCCGAAACGGACTAAAACAGGGCGAAGGCCTCTCACCATGTCTCTTTAACCCTGTCCTCGAGTATGTCATCAGAAAGGTACAAGACGACAACATGGCCGGATCATCCCTGAACGGGGTCACACAAGTGCTCGCTTATGAGGACGACATCGTCGTTTTCGGCGATAATCTAGAAACTGTAAGTAAAAACAGTGAAATCATCATGCCAGCGGCAGAAGAGGCGGGCCTAGAAATAAATGAAGACAAAACAAAATACATGATTACGGCGAGAACAGGTGGACCACAGGGAACACACACAAACGTCAGGGGAACGATATTTGAAAAAGTTCAAGAATTTAAATATCTGGGAACGATACTGACGGCCAGTAATGAAATGTCGAAGGAAATTATCAAAAGACTACACTCCGGCAACGCTAGTTGGCATGCAGTCAGTAAACTGCTGAAATCCAAACTGCTATCGCGTAATATAAACCTCCGTGTCTATAGAACCATTATCATATCGATTGTTCTATACGGTTGCGAAACATGGGCTCTCACAAAACGGAAAGAAAACAAATTCTGTATATTCGTGAATAAAGTTCTAAGGGGTATCTTTGGCGGCAAACATGACGAGGAGGCAAGACAATGGACGAAACTCCACATCCACAAATTGGAAGAGCTATACCGCAAACCTACAATAGTGAGAGTAGTCAAGTCGCGAATATTAAGATGGGCCGGACACGTGGCGCGAATGGGCAACGATATGACCGTGCATAGAATTCTTGACGGTAAGCCAACGGGTAAGACACCGACAGGACGGCCGCGACGGAGATGGGCGGACAAAGTTAGGTTGGACCCTGAGGAGATCGGATCGGTTGGTCGAACGTGCAAGGAGAGCGCACAGGACAGGGAACAATGGCGCAGTCGAGTCGGTGAGGTCATGAACTTTCGGGTTCCTACAGGCCAATAAATAGAATGGAATAGAATAATGGCTAAAACTTCACGTTCGTAGGCATATCATACATTACTGCTTTCTTTACAGAAGCCCAAATTTGGATAGAAACGCATCCTTTAACGAATTTGATGCTCTGATTCTATCGATAAGATCTGGACCCCTATATCCCCACACCGGACATACAACCCCTGAGTGTCAGTTTGTTCAGCTCTTTGCTGTGTCAAATAATTTAATTCAACTCGTCAATGAGCCAACACGGGTACCAGATATAGATGGCCATTCCGCCAACACACTGGACCTATTTCTCACCTCGCACCCAAACAAATACATAATTGAAGTTTCTTCGCCCTTGGGAACTTCAGACCACTGTGTCGTGTCAGATAAATTTCCCCTAACCAACAGCAACGCTTACGAGAAAACTCCCAAAAGGACAGTATGGTTCTATGAGAAAACCAACTGGGAAGGTCTGAACGGCTTTTTTTAGGAAGTTAAATTGGTCGTTATTTTTCCTCAATAATGATGTTGACTCTATAGCGGACACATTGACAGACACGATTCTCAAACCCAAGAGAAATATGTGATTCGATTCCGGGTGCAGAGAAGCCATTAAGGCTAAAGAGTTGAGATTTCGGTTGTATAAATCAAACAATACTGAGGAAAACCAGAAAAGATTTAAGAGCTAGAAATGACTGCAATCCGTAGATTCAACGCCCTAAGTTCTTGCATGAACAGGTAGTAGAAACTTCTGGGCATTTGTGAAGAACATCCAAAACTCGGTCTGCTCATCCATTTCATCGCTAATAGTCGATAACAGACCAGTCACGAGTGCAATAGAGAAGGTGAATCTACTTGCTGCATATTTTCAAACCAACTCAACGCTGCCTGATACATCAGTTCTGGCTCAACTTGAGCATAAGCAGCACACCATGAGCCAGATTCGCTTCCGAACGCCTACTGTTGCCCGGGCACTCAAGGAGCTAAACGCAAACAAATCCGCTGGTGCGGATGGCATTCCCCCAATTCTCCTGAAGAAATGTTCCTCTTCACTCTCTAAACCGCTGCGGAAACTCTTCCATTTGTCTTATTCTACTGTCCGTTTCCCAAATAGATGGAGGTCAGCGAATATTCAGGCAATTCCCAAAAAGGGCGACAAATCATCCCTCTCGTCTTATCGACCCATAGCACTAATTTCTATTCTCTCGAAGGTAATGGAATCACTGATTAACCGTCAACTTTCGAAATATCTGGTATCAAATGACCTCCTCAATGGCTTTCGTAGCAACAGGTCCACATGAAATTTGATGGCGTACCTTACCGCAAAGTGTAGCCATTCCATCCACTACTTCGGGAAAAGCAAGGTTGTTGCACTGGACATCTCTAAAGCCTTCGACAGAGTTTGGCATCCAGCCCTTTTATCAAAATTACATTCATATTGAGTGGACCAGTCCCTGATCCAATGGATAAGGGACTATCTTTCTGGCCGTTCAATCCAAGTGGTTCTTGATGGTGTCACATCTGTCTCCCATCAAATTAATGAAGGTGTTCCCCAAGGTTCTGTACTCTCACCCACTCTCTTCCTCATCTTTATAAATAATCTCTTGTCGATTACCCACAAACCAATCCACTCGTTTGCCGATGATAGCGCATTGAGTTTCTCATACTCATACGAACATTCCCGCCCAAACTCTTCGAACGTCAATACCAATCAACAAGATATATCAGTGGGGATTATCTAACCGAGTAGAGTTCAATGCCTTAAAAACTCAATGCTGTCTCCTGTCGTCAAAGGTGAACCCCAAAGTAAATATACTGTCAATGAACGGCAGTTCCATCGACGAAGCCAAGGAACTATCAATCCTCGGCACTCGAATTAATTCGACTCTTAATTGGAGCGACCACATTTTTGAAGCTGCGAAAAGTTTGGCCAAATGTATGGGGTTCCTTAAGAGATGCAAGATTCTTCAGAAAGAATGACTTAGGAGGCAGGAATAAGACCTTTGTTTGCCGACTATCTTGCATCGACCACCAGAATCGCGCACATTAATGAGAATGTTAGGATCTGTCTTGGAATATGTGAAAGGTCGAATGATTATCTATATTGATCATTTTTACTGGTATAGTAATATCTAAGGAAAAAAGTCGTGGCCTTGAATGTGTTAAAAGACGCAGGTTACGTCTTCAGCGTTTGATACTGGGTTTTGTTTTCTGGGCTCTACATTCTAATAATAATAATAATAATAGTTAGAAACCAAAACATATCAATTTCACAATTCGTCATCGAACGTTTTGCACTTTCTGTTTTCTTTTCCGTCTATACAGATCGACCCATTTACGCTAAACTTCGGTTTCCAGGACGCGTCGCAAAGGTAATTGAAAATCAATTGAATTAAATTTTGTTAACTTGCAAGTATTCCATAGAGACATATCAGGAATGGAGTGTATGATGGTGAAGCTCCTGCTTAGTTGGGTAGTTGATGGGCCACAATGCCAGATGAAAAGTATTGTTGCTGATGGAAGTCGTATCGATGCAGCTTTGGCATTTGGAACGCTGCTAAGTAAATAAAATTAATCTAATAAAAGTTACCATGCAGTCATTTTTATATGCTTAGAATTATCCGCACAGAAGTATATAATATTGAAAAAGGATGACAGAAATTCCATAAAATCTATTGAAATGGGCCCAGCAATAGCAACAATAATAAATTCAGCTTACGGATAAACTTTGATAGTACTTTGTTGTAGTTCCGTCCACTATATTCATCACATAAATAAAAATATGAACACATTAAATCCCAATTTGTTGCGCCAAACCCGCATATGTATACAAGGATAGGAAACCAATGCCCAACGCCGTCAGTGCTTTACATCCAATTGTTGACCACGGTCCCAACGACAAAATATTCAGCAATCCATCTAGCCATACTCCTTTGTATATAGTTGTCACTAATAAAAATGGGACAATAGGTTTTAGGCTTTTGTTTAAATCGTGACGGGTGAACAGCCAAATCAAAGTCGCTGTTGATATGTGCTGCACCTGAAAAGAGTCATAACTGTATAAAACTTTTCCAAATGACGATGTTTCTTTTTTTGAATTACCAATAACACATTCGACTCCAAACATTTTTGTATGTACAGCCAACTAAATTCAGCTCCTCGTGCTCCAACCCAGAGCATTAATCCCCTTGATAATATCACTTCTGCTGTGGCCCATCCCAAGCCAGCCGTAATTAGCTTGCTATGACCTTTCCCTGGTATCCGGGATAGAATTACTGCAAAACCTAAAAGATCGGCAAAGTCCACACTGCAACGAAGGAGTTCCTGGATATGAAACGACACAGTGAGATGGAATGTGATCATAAAAAAAAACAGAAGCTTACCGAAAGTAGGTTAAACTCCTCTGTCGACGTTAGTGTTTCTGAATCAAAGAAAGTTGCTAAAATTAGCATTTTACATAGTTGTGTGAAGACGTATATTCCGCCAGCTTGGATACATTTCCAGAATGCTCCATACTCTGACCTGAAATATTTAAAACAACCTGTGCTTACTACAGTTGATTTATGACATGCGATTACGAACACATTGTGTAAACTGTTTTACATACAGGCCTGAGTATTTATATGTCATATAATATGGCACATATATGAGTGCTAGACAATTTCCGAAGTGATATAAAGTCATTTCAATTTGTTTTTAATTCAAATAATTTAGAAATTAAGCTTATCACAAAATTCTCTAACCCTCATTTGGCACTCATTTGATTTTGACATTCTAACTCATTAACTTCAAATTCTGAAATCACAAGCAGACAGTGATGCCAAATTGGTTATATTTGTTGGATCACCGCAGGTGTTTAGAAACCGCATGTGCTAAGTGAAAATATAATGTTCCTCGCCTCAGTGGGTAGATAAATTATTTTCCACAGAGCTCATGTATGAGATAAAGCAACTGTTTTCATACATCGTGTCCATGAAATCTGTTCAAAGAAGAGGAAACTTGACGAGATCTACAGCGCCTACGGCAGTTGGGGATGGTGCTGCGAAAGTCATTCCTAACCGGGAACCGAGTCTCAATACTGGCAGAACAGAGGTGCTTTCATAATTTTTTTAATTAAATATATATGTTGTGTATCTCGACATTGAACGAGGAATGTCGTCGGGGAATATGGAAAGCACGTTGATGATGAATTGACGCAATGGCATCCGACGCAACGATGCCTGAAACAAGGTTTAGATTAAAAAAAAGGAACAGCAATACATTTTGATAATCTTCCGTAAGCGAATAAACTTTGATTTGTCCGTATGGTGATGATCACAACTTTATTCATTAAAAGCAAAAAGCCACATGGTGGCGTGCAAAAACCAATTAAAAGTACAAATCCAATTTAAGAAAACAATTTACGATGGTTTCAGCTTGACAGTTGATCGTTGATGCCAAAGCAGTAAACAATGTATTGACAGTTGTTTGTGCACTGTCATCGAGTTGCCGGCAGGTGTGGTGAATATTTGTCGGGGAGGGTACTAGACGATGTACTAGATTCTCCCCGAGCATATAATTGTGAATCCGCAACAATATACATAATTTTCTTTTTGTTTTTTCTCTTTTTTTAACTACTACTTCAGTTTTAAGTTACTTTATGAGGATTATATTTTTTGTAACTCGCGTGTACGAGTCGCGTGAAAACCGCCAACGAGAGAGCTCGTGAGCTTCTGCCTCGTGATCCATACCATCGGATCAATTGTGCAATCTTAAATGTACACAAGATACCCAATTGCACTATCGAGGGCGAAGACTTACTGTGATATCCTAAACAAACAAACGGATCTTCACACACGCGTCCGAGTGCAGTGCAAAGTTTTCTGTGCGATCATATGCAAACAAACGGATCTCCCCGCACGCGTCTTAGTGCTGTGAAAAGTGCGAGAATATACACGCGAGTGATGTGCAGTGCGGGAAAACTCTCTACCCTTTCCATCCCTTGTGTCTGTTTTCCTTTTTTTCGCACCTCTGTCTGTGTCCCTCAGGCATCGATACTCTCGATTGATTAATAATCTTTGGAGAGTTTTTTGTGTCTGAGGGGCATAATGTTCATCATGGGAGGGAAGTGACCTGGATTTAGGCACGGATCTAGTGAGGCACCTACTCCAAGGGCATAACACCTGTAGTGGTTGCTTTCCCTTATCTATTGCTGGTCCCGACTTGCATCCTTTCCAGAGGCGGTATTGGTTTCCTGTGTAGGGCCATTTCAATGGAGCGGGAATTTCGCGTTGATTTGTGTAATATTCGCGGCTTGAGATGCAATTTCTCGCGAAACCCAGGTAATTACTAATACAGATATTTCCGATTTTAATCTATCTGGATACAGCTTAGTGTCACTGTTCTTTCCACATCGTGGTATAGCCACATACATACGAAATGATATTGCTTATCGGCTTCTGCCACAATATGGTCTCTGTTCCAATCCAGAATTTAATTTCTTGTGGCTAAAACTTCACGTTCGTAAGCATATCATACATTACTGCTTTCTTTACAGAAGCCCAAACTTGGATAGAAATACATCATTTAACGAATTTGATGCTCTGTATGATTCTATCGATAGGATCTTGACCCTATATCTGCACACTGAAATCGTTATTGCGGGTGATTTTAATGTGCATAGTTCTCGGTGGCTTCGTCACTCCGGAACAACAACACCCGAAGGTCAATATGTCCAGCTTTTTGCTGATTCAAATAGCTTAACTCACCTTGTCAATGAGCCAACACGGGTACCAGATAAATATGGTCTTTTCGCCAACATACTGTACCTGTTTCTCACATCCCACTCAAACAAATACACAATTGAAGTTTCTTCGCCCTTGGGAACTTCAGACCACTGTGTCGTGTCAGCTAAATTTCCTCTAACCAACAGTAACGTTGATGAGGGAAGTTCTGAACGACTTTTTTGGGAGGTTAAATTGGTAGTTATTTTTCCTCAATAATGATGTTGACTCTATAGCGGACACATTGACAGACACGATTCACAGAGCTGAACATACTGACCCTCAGGGGTTGTGTGTCCGGAGTGGCGAAGACACGGAGAGGAATGCTTATTAAAATCAGCGGGCAATAACGTCTTCAGTGTGGGGATATAGGGTCAAGATCCTATCGATAGAATCAGACAGAGCATCAAATTCGTTAAAGGATGCGTTTCTATCCAAGTTTGGGCTTCTGTAAAGAAAGCAGTAATGTATGATATGCTTACGAACGTGAAGTTTTAGCCCCGGTAAATTAAATTCTGGATTGGAGCAGAGCCTATATTATGGCAGAACCTGATAAGCAATGTCACTTCGCATGTATGTTGCTAAACCACGATGTGGAAATCACATAATATAAAGCTCGGTGTTTATAGGGCCATAATCATACCGATTGTTCTATACGGATGCGAAACATGGGCTCTCATAAAATGGGAAGAAAATAAATTCCGCGTATTCGAGGATAAAGTTTTAAGGAGTATTTTTGGCGGTAAATATGACGAGGAGGCAGTACAATGGAGGAAACTCCACAACCACAAATTGGAAGAGCTATACCGCGAAGACACAATAGTGAGAGTAAACAGGTCGCAAAGATTAAGATGGGCCGGACATGTGGCGCGAATGGGCAACGATATGACCGTGCGTAGAATTCTTGATGGTAGACCAACGCGAAAGAGATCGACAGAATGGACGCGACGGAGATGGGAGGACAAAGTTTGGTTTGACCTTCAAGAGATCGTGCACAGGACAGGGAACGATAGCAGAGTCGAGCCGGCGAGGTCACGAATTTCCAGGTTCCTACAGGCCAATAAATAATAAATACTAATAGTAAGTAACGATAAATGGGAAGAGCGCTCTACCGGATTATCGCCCGAGCCGTGACGTTGTATCTGACCGACGGGCTGGATTCTAGAGTATTCCGAATTTTATTTGGGATTTGGGACCAAGTGTACATCAACCTGATGCGCAAGGCTAATGACCTTTCCCGGAAAAACTAATTATTATGGACAATTTGACAACCTCCAGGACTTGCTAAATAAGGCCAAGACCGGATCCCAGCTGTGGTGCCGATGATGATGATGATACATAAATCTGAGACATTAAAGCATCATTTAAGCAACAACAAAAATCGATGTTTCGAAAAAGCCAGAGTGGCGCCATGTTATATTCTAAGCGAAATTATTCTACGTGGATGGTTTCTATGGGGTTGGGATGGCGGAGGTTCCTAAATACAAAGGCGGACTAAGAGAAGGTAATTTAAAAGTATGTCGGTCTATGTGTGGTAAAAAATATAGTACATCCTTGTACAAATAGACAGAGGTTGGCTACGCGCCTTCGATGTGATAGCGACTGTAGTCCCGACGTCAGTGCCGAGTCCCCGATCAGGCGGATCGCTCCTCTCTGTATGCTCTCAAGTAGGTCAAGGGCATGTTTAGGAGCCGAGCTCCAAACATGATTTACGATATTCGAGCGCGGGTCTAATTTGGGATTTATACAGGAGAAGAAGTTTGGTCGGAATAAAATATTTCTTGGCTCTAAAAAGATAGCTCAGTTTCCTGAGGCTGATCTGTCGATACTCCACGCGTGTTTATGCCATGATACCTTCCCACAGACCGTGACGCCGAGCTATTTCAAACTTTCGCCACCCTCGAAAGCCCGGCCATTCATCAGCTGTGGAACCGATGATCCACTTTTCTTTGTGAATGTTGTATATTGTGTCTTCGCTGCATTGAAGTCGACGAGATTGGTCCTTCCCCACTGCAGGACCCTAGCTAGGTCCTGATTCAGAGAGTCAATCTATCTACATCTCAGCTGATGCGACGCAGAAACACCAATCGACCGAACACTCGAAAAGGAGGAAACAAGCGTACTATCATCCGCAAAACTGAACACTTTGTTATTCGTTGTCTCCAACATATCATTTATGTGAAGCAAGAACAAGGTCGATCCATTCTCGGGGAAGCTCCTCGTCCAGTCGCAAAGCTGTTGGGAAAGTCCATATGAACGAAGTTTGCTCAGAAATGCAGCGTGCCAGACGCGGTCAAAAGCCTTGGTGATATCCAATGTGACCGCTCTTAACTCACCACCGTTCAATCGCAGATGTCCATATATCGGTTATAAGTGTCATAAGATCTTCCGTGGACCGCCTGACAAGGAATCCGTATTGACGATCATTCAGAAGTCCGTTGCACTCCAAATACTTAACTAACTCAGTATTGATGACTTTTTCCATCACCTTAGATAAAATATATAGTAATGCTATCGGACGGTAATTTTGTGGGAGACACTGTTTTCCCGTCTTTGGGATTGGCTGAACTCGAGCGATTTTTTTAGCAAGCAGAAAAGGTCCTCCGTGCATAAGATAAGCGGAAGAGTCTGCCAAGAACCGCCGATAGTTCTGGAGCACAGTTCTTAAGGACTATTGCTGGTATTCCGTCCGGGCCGGTTGCCTTCCTACAATCCAGGTGACGTAGAATGCGTTGAATAGTGCGCGGACGAAATCTCACATCCCGCTCGAAGACCGTACAAGCGAGATCACAGGTGGCTCCAAAAGGCCGCGATCGAGGTTTGAATTTGCGGAAAATAAATTCGCGAACACATTAGCTTTATCCTTTGAATTCGTGACTAACGTCCCGCTGTCTGTCACCAACGGAGGGAAAGATGAGGATGCGAAGTTACCGCTGATAGTTTTTGCCATTGACCAGAAGGAGCGCGAACCAGTCGGGCACCGAAGGAGCTTACTGATCATCCTGTCGTTGTGAGCCTTTTTCGCGGTATCAATCGCCTGGTTGCACGCGTTTCTGATTCTAACATAATTCGTTCTATTAACATCGGTGGAATTGGAGCGCCATTGCTTAAAAGCTCTATTTTTTGCCGCTGTGATTTGCTCGCATTTTTTATCAAACCAAGGTTTATCAGACGAACTTCGTTTGATGGAATGTGGAATGTACATATCCATCCCTAGAAGAATAATCTCTGATACCTACTCCGCGCAAGCGTTAACATCGGAGTTTCCGAAGCACACCTCGGAGCATGGAAAGGATGCGAAGGAATCTCGCAAATGGTCCCAGTTAGCAGCCCCATACTTCCATAAATGGCGAAGTTGCCTAGGCGTGTTATTCACTTGATATGCAAGTGCTTGTGCGACAGATACCAAGCAGTGATCTGAGTTCCCCAGAGGCGCGGAAACCTCTACAGTATAAATACTCGGTTCGGATGTCAAAAACAGATCCAGGGTGTTTGCATAATTACCTCGGGCATCCGGCACTCGCGTTGGCTCCCCCACGAGTTGAGTCAAGCTGTGGCTTACAGCAAACATCTCCGCCAGCCTCCCAGCCTCGTCGGTTCTGTTAGAATGTAACAATGTGTGCTAACTCAAACAAGTATTCATCAATGAGGAGAACGAAATCAGTGGGGTAATGGCGACCTTGAAGTCTCCTAAGGGAATTGATGCTTCTTAATATAAGGTTTCTCTTGAATACCCAGCGTCTTTCCAATTGAACATTGATGTTATAAACAATATGTTGGGAAGGCGTTCCATATTCCAGACCAAATTAACTGCTTGTAGCACAGACGTTGGCTTTTGTGTTCGTCTTATTATTTCAAGACAGTCTGTTGTTTAGTTACCTTGATTGTGCCATAACCTTTTGCGAGATGTGGGTAACACGTTTACGAATCTCTTTTTTGAAGTAAGACTTACCCCAAAATATTTTATTCTGTTGTCCTATAAGCTAATCGCATTCGTTTCCATTTATATTTGAATAATTTGTGAATATTGAAAAGCGTGTTGAGATACAGAATTACACCAATAGCTTTCGTTGGGTTAAGTCGGGTTTTCCACCGTGTGTATTAGTGCTATAGGTTGTCGAGGCGGTGGTGATGAACGAATCAACTTATATTAACCACCATAAATATTTAACTCCGTTAAAATAAATGAATTATAGCCAATAATATATACTTATGTTATATAATATAATTATATTTCCAATAAAATAGCATTTAGAATCAAAAATTTGTAGAACGAACAAAAATTTATATAAAAATTGGTATCCTTGGAGTCAGCTGTCAAACTATTAGATCAAGTTGCTTCGAAATTTATCCCCAACAGGCAAAAGCTCCATCTGTATTAATAAAAATAACATTTATGATATCATAACGTCAATTGCATGACAAGTACACGTATCATGTCTTGTCACATGAAACGGAATGTAAAAGTTATTTTTGTGTTATGAAATGCCAACTAGACGCCGTTTACAATCGGGAAGTTATACAGAACAAAATGAAAATTTAATCGGGTCAGTTATTACTATTCCTGTCGACACACCATCACCAGATTCGGATGACAATAACAAATATTCCAAAGGGTGGAATTTCCGCAATATATCTAATCGTATACAAATCACTTCGGGAAATGCTCTAAGAGCAATAATTCAATCACCATTAGCAGCAGCAGCTCTAGCAACTGAAACAAAACAAAATTTTAACATTGGTCTTGATAACAATAAACAATATTCCCAACAAACAAGAGAGCAACAGGAACCGAATTCAAAGGATTGGGATTCCGATAATATTGACGCCCTTAGTGATACATTCGAAAAAGAAGAAATCAGAGTTATGGCAGCCCGTGACAGAACGGGCGAATTCGCGAATGCGATTCGATCGTTGCAGAGTCGCAATATTGCAAAGGCGGTAAACATCAAGGACCCTCGAAAGGCACGACAAATACAAAGTCATTCTGAATTTATGATGGTTGCAAAGTATGTAGGAAAAAATATAGCAAGCACCTACGCAAAATTAGAGAAACTAACGCTCTGTAAGTAAATGCAATAAATATAAGTGGGCAGCATAGTGAATGACTTTTAAGCACATCATTAATTAAAAACTAACTTTTTTTCGACTTACAGTGGCGAAAAAGAAAAGTCTCTTCGATGATCGACCCCAAGAAATACAGGAATTGACCTACATCATAAAAGGCGACTTGAATGCCCTTAATCAACAAATTGCACGCCTTCAGGATATATCGAAAGACCAACGACGAACAGCCAGTGGCAAACATTTGGTATCACATTCCTCGAACATGGTACTCGCCTTACAATCCAAATTAGCTACTATGAGTACAGATTTTAAACAAATTCTCGAAGTACGTACGGAGAATTTAAAGCATCAGAAATCTCGAAGGGATCAGTTTAGTCAGGGCCCAGTGACCAGCAGATTACCATCGGCGGCAGCTAAACAAGGAAGCCTGTTATTGAGTGAAGAAAATCAAATAAGTATCGATATGTCTGATAGCGAGAATCGTCCACTTCTGGGAGCAGGTAGCACGCAACAACAGCAAATGGTTTTATATGACGAATCAGATAATTACGTCCAACAACGAGCCGAGACCATGCAGAATATCGAGAGCACGATTGTTGAACTGGGTGGGATCTTCCAGCAATTGGCACACATGGTTAAAGAACAAGAAGAAATTGTGGAACGCATTGATACAAACGTTCAGGATGCTGAACTGAACATCGAAGCGGCTCATGGAGAAATTCTCAAGTATTTCCAATCGGTATCTAAAAATCGCTGGTTAATGATTAAGATCTTTGGCGTTCTGATATTTTTCTTCATCATCTTTGTTGTATTTGTATCGTAATATTCACTGCTAATTGTATTCATATTGTAAATTGTTCTATTTTATTTTTCGGCCTTATAAAACAATAAATAATGTTTGGGTAAGAATGTAAAGAAAAGAACATTGCAGTTAATAAATAGAATGATTTTTCGAAGCAAATTTTGATGGCCGACGAAGCCCACTTCACACTCTCTGGCACCAACACCTCGTCTACTGTTAACAAGCAAAATTGCCGCATTTGGGGAACGGAGAATCCACACGAGATCCATGAAACACCATTGCGTGACCAAAAAGTAAGCGTTTGGGCCGGCGTAAGCGCAAAAACCATCAGTGGACCGTTTTTATTCGGAGAAAGCGAAACAATCGATAGGACTCGATATGGATGGATCATCATCATCGGCACTACAACCGGGAACCGGTCTTGACCTTATGTGGCAAGTTCTGAGGCTTGTTAAATTTTCCATAATGATTTGTTTTTTTTTCGGGCGAGGTCATTAGTATTGCGCCAGAGGCTCCCCGACGGGGAATCGAACCCCGGTCTCCCGCGTGACAGACGGGTATACTAACCACTATACTATCGAGGATATGGATGGATGCTGGCTCGTTATGTTTGCTCACAAATTATGAAAAAGCTCTAGACGGTTACTGGTTTCAACAAGACGGTGCGCCATGCCACACCACAAAAGAAACAATGCAATTTCTGCCACGAAAATTCCGTGGACGTGTGATGTCAAAAAACGGCGATATTGACTGACCACCCAGATCTCCAGATTTCACCTCTCCGGACTTTTTTTTTTGTGGGGTTATTTAAAAAGCAAAGTGCTCACCAGCAAGCCTCAGACCATTGTCGAGCCCAAGGCGAAATCATTGTTATACCGCCCGAGACGCTGGCAAAAGTGATGGAAAATGCAACAAAAGGGGCACATTTTGCTTTAGTCAATAGAAGCGGCCACTTGATTGGTTTTTTATTCAAAAACTAGTTCAAATAAGTTGTAATGGACCAAATTAAATAAAATAACCTCTGTTGAGGATGCGACCGCTGGGATGAGGTTGTGTCCACCGCGAATGAGAACGTCGCGTCCAGGGGAAAGATAGCGGTGCGCCCAGGCGAGTGACAGCGGTGCGTCCAGGGGAGAAGTAGCGGTGCACCCAGACGAACCACCGCCCTGGTCGAGCTCAAGATGGTTAACCACTGACAACCGTTGAGTAATTTTGAATTTTGACGCTTAAGTGGTGTCCTTTTTGTCACTGACGCGTAGTAATGTCTGGAATAGGTCCCTGATTGGTCTCTATTCCGGAGAATGTTGGCAGCTGTACTGGAGACAGTTTGTGCCAGTGTGCGCAAGGTGTATTGGTGGCGGTGTGGGCCTTTGATAGTGCCGGGACGTTTGCGGTGAGGGCGTGATGCGCATCGACGAACTTTGAAATGGTTGCCCAGGTAAGTTTCCTCGGCCGACTCGAAGAATTCCTCCGCGAAGTAGCGGGGGCTCTTAATTTCTGAGGTTGCCAACCGTATAATTTCCTTTAATATTATTATTATTTTTTTTTTATTACACTTCTCTCGGGAGAGGCGAACTTATAGCGCCGAGTGAGCGCCCTGAGATGCCACCAAATAACTGTCGCAGTTCTTCTTGAAGAGTTGCAGGTTGTAACGCTCCGGGAACACCCGTGTGAGAATGGAGTTCCACAGCTTCCCCGCTCTATAACGGAACGAGTTCTGATGCTGGGATGTTCGCGCCGTCGGGAGACGAACCGGAAACTCGTGCGATCCGTCGGATTGTCTTGTGGAGCGCGTAGAATCCGAATTGCGTGGAACAATATCACGAATCGCCGAAGAACAATACCTGTGATAATATTTGTAAAACAGACAGAGGTCGGCTACGATGTAATAGCGGCTGTAGACCCGATGTCAGCGCCATGTCTCCGATCAGGCGGATCGCTTGTCTCTATATGCTCTCAAGTAGGTCGAGTGTATGTTTAGGAGCAGAGCAATATTCGAGCGCGGGTCTAATTTGGGATTTATACAGGAGAAGAAGTTGACCCGGAGTAAAATAGTTCTTGGCTCTGAAAAGATAACTCAGTTTTCCTGAGGCTGACCTGGCGATATTCGACACGTGTTTATACCACGATACAGTCCCACAGACCGTGACGCCGAGCAATTTCATGCTTTCCCCAAATTCGAGGGTCTGACCATTCATCATCAGCTGTGGAACCGATGATCCACTTTTCTTTGTGAATGTTGCATATTGTGTCTTCGTTGCATTGAAGTCGACCAGATTGGCCTTTCCCCACTGTAGGATCTTACCCAGATACCGATTCAGAGAGTCAATCTGTCTACATTTCAGCTGATGCGAGTCAGATGCACCAATCGGCCGAACACTCGAAAAGGAGGAAACAAGCGTACTATCATCCGCAAAACTGAACACTTTGTTATCCGTTGTCTCCAACAAATCATTTATTGTGAAGCAAAAACAAGGTTGGAGCCAAAATAGAACATTAGGCCACCCCCATATTAACAGGATACAGATCCGAACACTCCCCGTCCATACCAACCCGGATCCATCGATTCTCAAGGAAGCTCTTCGTCCAGTCGCAAAGCTGTTGGGAAAGTCCATATGAACGGAGTTTACTAAGCAATGCAGCGTGCCAGACGCATTCAAAAGCCTTGGAGATATCCAACGCGACCGCCCTTAATTCACCATGCCGCTCAATCGCAGATGTCCATATATCGGTCAAAAGGTCTCCCGTGGACCACCTGCCACCGAATCCGTATTGACGATCATTCAGAAGTCCGTTGCACTCCAAATACTTAACTAACTCTGTATTGATGACTTTTTCCATCACCTTAGGTAACATAGACAGTAAAGCTATCGGACGGTAATATTGTGGGAGGCACTTTTTTCCCGTCTTTGGGATTGGCTGAATTCGAGCGATCTTCCCGCAGGCAGGAAAGGCCCTCCGTGCATAAAATAAGCGAAAGAGTCTGTCAAGAACCGGAGATAGTTCTGGAGCACAGTTCTTAAGGACTATTGTTGGTATTCCGTCCGGGTCGGTTGCCTTTCTACAGTCCGGTTCGCGTACAATGCGTTGAATAGTACGAGGGCGACATCTCACATCCCGCATGAAAGACCGTACCGGTGCGACCACAGGTGATTCCAAAAGACCGGGATCGAGGTTTGAATTTGCGAAAAATAAATTCGCGAACACATTAGCTTTATCCTTTGAATTTGTGACTAACGTCCCGTTGTCTGTCACCAACGGAGTGAAAAGGAGGAAGCGAAGTTACTGCCGACAGCTGTTGCCATTGATCAGAATAGAAGCGAACCAGTCGGGCACCGGTGGTGGCCTGTCGTTGTGAACTTCCCCGAGGTATCAACCGCCTGGTAGGGCGCATTTCTGATTCTAACAAAATTCGTTCTGTTAATATTGGTGGGATTAGAGTGCCATTGCTTAAAAGCTCTGTTTTTTGCTGTTCAAATTCCGAAAATAGTTCAAACCAAAACACCAGTTCAGACCGTTGCTTCTAGTTGCTTTTCGGCAGGTGCAGCAGCGGGGGTCATTGCTCTGAACCTGTTTTCGATTACTGCGCCGAAATAAGATCATTGGCTGGCAACGGTTTCAACTGAAGGTCATTCCACTGCTTTCCAGCCGCCTGAGAGCACACCACATTTTCTGAACTCAATCTTGCCAGTACCAACTTTCGTTGCCTACTCTCAGGCGATGTAATGCGAGTGCGCCTTAAATGAGTTAGCAAGCACTACATTCGCACACACTGGTAGAAGCTATAATTTACTTCCCCCATCATCCAAAATGTCGTTGCATTTATTGATTGGTTTGTTGCTTCTGCAACAGTAACAAATTCTGGAATCTGAATGCTAAACCAATCCATTCATTCACAGATTAAATTGAAGGGGGTCGGTGTAGAAGGGAAAAAATAACCGATTTTGTCGAATGTTTTTTTTTTTTTTTTTGAAATTTGAACATTTATTTTGCATACATCATCATCATCATCGGCACTACAACCGGGATCCGGTCTTGGCCTTATTTAGCAAGTCTCGAGGCCTGTTAAATTTTCCATAATAATTTATTTTTACGGGCAAGGTTATTAGCCTTGCGCCAGTATTTTGCATATATAGAAGTGTTTAAATTATTTTTTTCAATAATTTTATGCATAAACAAGCAAGTTATAAGTAAAAGACATCAGTACAAAAATTTTTTTTGTGGTGTGCAGTATAGAGCAGTGTAGTGATGTTTTTGTTTAGTTTTTGAGCGTAATCAATCGATGAGTATTTAAGGTATTAAAAAAACTTTTTTTTTAAATATATAATGTGATTGGAAAGGTCTTTTTTTTCAAACATTTTCAACTTATTTTTGTTTATAACAAAATTTTAACTTCTAAAACTACATTCATCAAGTGGCATATTAACTAACATTTCATTTAAAAAGAAATATCATATGAATTCATTTGTATAATTATGAGTTATCTTGCACACGCTTTTCAAAAACATGGTTTTGAGAAAAATGCATTTAAAGTTTCCGAAAACTGTATGGTGCGTATTTTTCGAGCACATTTTGACCCGCTGAAACACAAATTCATACTTGGGGCTTTGAGAGTATATTCTACAAAACGTATACTATCGATTGATTGTTGAAGCAGCTACACCAGGATACCCCATTAAGTTAAAAACAGATTTCTTTACCAAAGCCCAGCGGTAATTAGAAGCAGAAATTCCAATTAATTTAATGTAAAAATAAAATATAAGTTATGGCATCATAACACTAACACTCATTTATCAGATCAACTTACCTTACATGGGCAACAGTTCTGTCGTCCCAGAGATCCATCTAGTTAATCGGATCGACATACCTTCCACCTGCAGGAACAGTTTCGTCGAGTCTGCGACTCGCCAATTTAGTCGGATCGATACACCTTCCACGTACAACTGTAGCCTTTTTGACTTAGCGAGATACCGATACAATCGGATCAATTTACCTTCCAAGCACAGCACCAACTTTCATCGCTTAAGCGAATTCAACCACTCTTATAGCTTATTAATTGTTAGTCAAAATTCAAATTATGAACTCCGGGAAATAAACTGTTCTCGAACAATCAAATATAGTCTTTTTAGCATATTAACAAATAATATAACTTATATTCTAGTATTCAGTATTCATTCACAGTCGAACAGATCTAAAAAAAAAAGAAGCTTACCGTAGGTCTGATGAAACAGACCATTTCTTGTCAGCTGATTGATTCAACGTCTGAAAGTAGAGTTTATCTACGGAATTGTCCACTACTAATTTGAACTATATCTTATCAGCTAAAATATAAACCCACGAGGAAAGTAATAAATTTATCAACATGAATTACAATCACCCAGTGCAGAATTTGTATTCGGAGCAAGTATGCCCGAGGAGCGAAGAAATTTGTCCCGTTGATATGTTTCCCAACACTTTGGAAACTGCGTCCTTAGTTGTCCACATATTTTTAACAATCGTTCCAATTGTGTTCTCGGTCGCTTTAGCAGTGCTGGTGTCATGGAACTCCCACATTTCACGTGATACTTGCCGATTTTTAATCGAGTTCTTGATAATAGTTGTGCCGATAATTTTGAACGTTACAGTATTGAATGAGTTCGTTGAAGTACAAATACTTATATTTTTAATAATAGCCTTCTTAGTATATAAAGATGTAACCGCAAGCACGTTAATAGAGCCGGAAGAAACAGTTTGTCTAGGTCGGCAACCAGTTGTTCTCACTTTGGTTCGTTCCACCACCAACATCATCACAGCAGTATGTATTCTGGCAGTTGACTTTACAATATTTCCAGAGTCCTTTCGAAAGAGCTATTACTACCGTGTCGGCTTGATGGATACAGGAATTGGACTGTTCGTGTTCTGCATGGGGGTGGTTTCAAAATCGATAGCCACATGGAAAGATTTGAATAGTTTATTAAAGACATCTTTAGTGATCATTGTCCTGGGGTGTGGAAGAACTTTTGTAATACGATTAATTGATTATCACCAGGATGAAACTGAATATGGTACGCATATGAATTCTTTTTTTACACTCGGTCTATCAAGACTTTTTGGTGGAATAATAAGTACCTGTGCTTCGAAAGACTACCACCTGCTTGCATTTGGGATCGTAATATTGATCGTACACGAGGTTGTGCTCCTATATGGAATGGCAGACTTTGTATTGGATATATATGGAAAGCGAAATACTATATTCCGGGCTAATAGAGAAGGCATATGCTCGCTTCCTGGTTTTATTGCTACATACCTTATAAGTATGTACATTGGTCGTTTGATTTTCTCAAATGCAACACCTCGAAAAGAGGAATATTCAAGAAAAGTCAAGCAACTGGGATTCTTAACATTTGCGCTCTGGTTACTGTTATTCATTTGCATCCCAAGTGTTGGGATATCACGAAGAATATGCAATCTCGGATACGTGGTATGGATATTATCGATAGCATGTTCAATATTGTTGTTATACATAGTAATCTGTGACTACCTGTGCATCACTTCAGCAGCAGTTAAGAAGCCTGAAACACCACTAGTAATGCAAGCGACAAATTTAAATGGATTAGTGTTTTTTGTAGTAGCAAACCTCCTGACTGGAGCTGTCAACATTTGTATAGAAACCCCCGAGTACGGTAGGCTTGCGAGTATCACAGTTTTATGTGTCTACATGTTTTTATGTTCCACCATAGCATTTGTTTTATTAAAAATGAGAATAAGAATTGCTTAAATGTCCTGATAATTTTATCTTTTACTTGTAAAATGAATAAACTAAGGGTTTGCCTTCAAGCCTATTCATTTTATATGAAGGGAAAACCGAGGAGAACGGAAAGAAAGGCCCGAGGAAAATATGAAACAACCAAGGAGTGCTGTTACATTGTGCTCGATAGACTCATCCAAATATAAGTGACGGCTGTGAATGAGATGTTTTTTTTTTTTTTTTTTGGAACTTACTAGTGAACTTCATGTGTTGAGGAGCTATTGGCTGATTTTCGGCAAATGAAATTCGTTCTGACAATGGATTTAGCGTATAAGTTTTCTTTGGAACTAGATGAAAGTTTTGGATTTAAAAAAATTAATAATAATATGGTTGTAATAATATTAATAGTAACGGCAATAATAGTAGTAAAACAGTACATTCACTCATACTTGGGTGTTTATGAAAGTTAATTTACCGTTATCTGAATGTTTTTATTATTGTTTTTTTTTAATTTATTACTCAACCATAACGTGTTTTGCTACATTTTAAATTTATTATTTATTTATAGTTTTGCAGAAAGACGTTTAATCTGTGATATTAAATATTGCAAAATAGTATACGACCATTATTATTTAAATGAAAAACAAAATTGTTTCGAAGAAACGAATGTTAAAAATATCTTATATTGCGTTAGTAGAAGAATCAGTGCGATTTTAAATCGGAAACGATGTCGAATAGCTGATGTTCATAGGAATGTCAGAAAGGAAGGCACCCTATACAACAAACTGGGTCAGAACTTTCAGAAAAATGAGACCTAATTACTTCTTACCTTAAACTGGATATAATATGTTATGGTATATACATCAACAGGGAGAAAACAAGAGAAGAAAAAGCACATTTCGAAAATGTGTTAGGTGTTAGATTTTTCAAAAAGCAATATATTTTTATATGACATAGAATCATTTCACATGAACATAAAAAGAATACAATTCAACAAATTATGTTTTTAGCAAGTCTGGTGTTTGGTTCGACTGCTTGCTTCATTTAACGCTTTTGTTTCATCTTCAGCAACTTTATGTGATATCCTGACCATCTTCAATATCCAAGTTCCCTCAGTAAAATTTTGCAAACTAGTTGTTGTACTAGTGTTTTCTATTCTGTTACATGGTTGGTGTTGTGTGATTCGAGGGATCACTGTAAAATCGACGCACTCATGACCAGTGTAGTAAACACAACATCAAACCAAAATGCTTATTTTTTACATCCTCTTTATAGTTAACAAGTGTTGGTTTTAACTGACGACGCGTTAAGTTTAATATTGATCAAGAGGAAAATTTTTTAAAACCGTTTCAGACTTTATAAAGATCATTATGAAAAACTCAAGGAACTGTTGGTATCTACAGACACTCCGAGTATCCAATCCAATGTCTTCACCACCGAATTGATTTCATAATTGCACGTGAAAATGTTCTCAATATGCTTTCATAAAATGATGATGTACGTGTATCTTATTTGCATCAAAAATACTTGGTACATTGCAGGGTGCCGGTATCGTAATAATTGAAGTAAAGTCCGTTAGTTAAAAACTATCGAAATAATCCAATAGTAAGCACCGCATGTGAAATATTTCCATTAATAGAATATTAGTTAATCTTAAGTAGTACTTGTTGTAACACTATTTGATACTCTGTCCAAACGTGTGAAGTAGTTTGATAGCACCTGATTAAAGATAAGATTATTGATAAAGTCTATCTAACATTGGCGAACAGAATAGGGTAACAAATCACTAATATTGGCATTGAAATCAATATAAAGTGTTTAATGAGGAAAAAACAACTAACCCCAATATCCAAAGGTATTTTCTGACTAATTCAACGAATATGTGTTCTTTTCAATTATACTCAATGATAAAGGAAATATCCAGTTTTCTTTTTATTTGTAATACAATGTTTAACACTAAAATTAATGTCTTTTTCTCTTCAAAACATTTGCAGGTATTTGAGTCAGTTTCTTGTTACAACAGAGGTGTAATCTTATCTTAAGATGAAGTTTAACAAAATAATTCTACTTAAAAAAAAGGAAAACGGTATACGCCTTTCATATTGTAATGTGGTATCAATTCTACAGTTTGTAAATCACTCCAATTGATCATTAAAATACCGGGTTCTCCAATAGGGACTTGACAATTTTGAAATTAATTTGTGAACGCACCCTTTCACTAATCATCGAACTGTCACTGTCAATTTATTCAGTGAACTCAACATTTTCATCATGGTTAAGCACACGAACGAACAACGTCTGCAAATTATAAAAATTTACTACCGAAATTTGGAGTCGGTGACCGCAACTTTAAGAGCGTTAACTCCAATTTTCGATCGTAATTCTCGCCCTAGTAGACAGGCAATAACAAGTTTAGTGCAAACATTTGAGTCTACATATTCGTTGTGTGATGTTGCCGTGCCAGTGAGACAACGGGTTGGTGGAAGTGTCGAAAATACCGCTGCCGTTCAGGCGTCCGTAGCAAACGATCCAAATCAGTCAATTCCACGGCGTTCTCAAGAATTGGGCATCGCCCAGACCACTTTATGGCGAATTTTGCGTAAGGATCTTGATTTACACCCATACAAGATCAAGCTGACTCAAGAATTTAAGCCGATGGACCATTTGAAGCGACGTAGGTTCTCCGATTGGGCTCTGGAAAAGATGCGCCAAGATGATGAATTTCATCGCAAAATCATCTTCAGTGACGAAGCTCATTTTTGGCTCAATGGGTTCGTCAATAAGCAAAACATGATTGGTCGGGTGAAAATCCACATGTGCTCCATGAATCACCACTTCATCCACAAAAAATAACTGTTTGGTGCGGTTTGCATGCCGGCGGCGTCATTGGGTCATATTTTTTCGTCGACGATAACGATCGTCACGTTACCGTGAATGGCCATGATTACCGTTTATTTTTGGAATTGGAAGATGTGGACTTGGGCCACACAGCACACGATACAATCGATTTATTGAAGAGTAAGTTTGATGAGCGCGTTATCTCAAGAAATGGGCCAGTCGGTTGGCCGCCTCGTTCGTGCGATTTAATGCATCTAGACTATTTTCTTTGGGGCTACGTCAAGTCATTGGTCTATGCCAACAAGCCGACGACATTGGAAGAGCTCAGAGCCAACATTGAACGCGAAATAGCGGCCGTTTCGGCCGAAATGTGTGGCTGAGTCATCGAAAATTGGGTCCAACGAATCGACCGCTGCAAACGGGCCCGCGGTGGCCGTATGCACGAAGTCGAGTTCCATTCATAAATGTTTTGATTGTATTTCAAGTCGGTAATAAAGTTTTTGAAATATCTCAAATGGTTTGCGTTTTATTTAAAAAAAAAAAAATTCTGAAGTCCCTATTGGGAAACCCGATATATACTACACTATACGGCCCTCTGGACGGAAGAGTAAACCAGATATGCTATGCGGGTGACGAACTAGTGTGCACATCATCGAACAGCACTAAACTAAATGGCAAGCTTTTGAAATAAAATTCGAATTTTTCACAAAAAAAAAAAAGACAGGTGTTTGTTAATAACTTTTTTAATTTTTAATATTTAGCAAAACCCGTATGGATTTCTCCGTGGAGTTTAATTAGTAAGCTACAGTCAAAATTTAAACTCAATCGGATAAAAATTGAGAGTTAACTAGCACGCCAATTTGAAAAACATAGTTTTGAGATAATCGCGTTTAAAGTTTTAAGTTCTAATTTCTATGCTTTAAACTTAAAAATGTATATAAAATATTTTTTTTACCGTTAATCAACAAGGCCAGCACCATACAAATTGCCTTGTAAGTGTATATTTGCCCCATCTTCCAATTTTTGCAGCGATCTAGATGCCGAGCGTTTTGTGGCATCTGTCAACGACAACTCAGCTTGACAGATTCTCGTTTCATTGTTTTCTATATAATACTGCAACTGCAGGACCTCCAATATCTTCATATACCGAAAAATCCATCCATCCAATTCAGTTTTAAGTTCTGTTTAATTTCCTACGAGGGTGGGGTGAAAAGCTTCTCCAAAAATGAACTTTATCAAACATGTGATTCAGACAGATTCTTCAAAGGGCCTGTGGGTGGTATTAACCAAGGGCATCAGCATGGACGCGGGTTAAGCGAAATGCCCCACATCAATAAATGGCACACTAAATTGTTCCGCGAGGAAAAGGAGAAAAACCAAACACACTCACAAAAGCAGACCAAAGTAAGACACTGGAGTTATTGTTTTTTTAAAACTGTATTAACACTGATGTTCTTAGGCTATAAACTATGGGCTGGATCCGGTCTTATTTCTGTTCTTAATTATTTAGCACTCTCGAGTTTACATTTCATTTTAGGCAACTACACAAGCGTAAAAAGGACAATTTTCCCGACTCTGATAACGCAACGGACTCGACATCGTTCGATTAAGACTCGACCGTCTCTATGGCACGTGCGCTCACTAAGGCTGTTGAAATCTGACTCCCCGATGCAATTCACATGCATCAGATTCGATAGCCGCGAATTACATCGATAGGGGAGGATTCTATATGTGTCTGTATAGGACAAGTACGTTGCCCTTTGTTGGAGTTATAAATGACTCGGGCTCGTTGACCCTCAATAAATAACAGTCTAGAGTTAGCAGTGAATTGAAATGTTAATTTAATTTGCGAAATGAAAATTTGTCGATTGACATGGAATACACATGATAAAATTGGATCAAAAATTCGAGGCACGTTTTTCTATATCTTTTACTTGCTCTTGCGTTTGAATCAGACAGTTGATTCAACTTCAAGTCCAAGAACTGTGTGAAATTCGCACAGGCTGACGGTTGTGTTGAATAAGAGCAGCTGTCAATTTGATCAATTCTCAACACCCCTCGATGAAAACGATGATCGGCGGACACCTGATTAAACAGACGTACGATGATCGGAGGCTACGGCGATGCACCCACACATCGTTGATGATGCATGCGAGGGATCGAAATAGATTTTTGTTTCTAAGTAAACAAAAACTCTATTTTACAGATCAAATTGTGGCACACATGATGTAAATGATGTGCCTATGATACAAGTGGTCGTCGTGGTATTTGCCTAAGATTCCTTGGAAACGACCGCCCTCTGCAATATCCAATCTAGCCGTATGGCTCCGGTGCACAAGGAGGCAAATTATTTTGTTAACATAAGTCAGCAGAAACCTCGTCGATGACGGCAAAACGTCAGGCTGGATGGCTATATGTTTGATTAATATCATCATCATCGGCACTACAACCGGGAGCCGGTCTTGGGCTTATTTAGCAAGTCCTGGGGCTTGTTAAATTTTCCATAATGATTTATTTTTCCGGGCAAGGTCATTAGTCTTGCGCCAGAGGCTCCCCGGCGGGGAATCGAACCCCGGTCTCCCGCGTGACAGGCGGGTATACTAACCACTATATTATCGAGGAGCCGTTTGATTAATATGCGGGTAAGTAAAACGCACACAGTGAGATACCGTATGTTCAATTTAGGTTTTCAGGCGGGTCATCATAGGCATGGGTAAGGTTACCTAAACAATGTTCATATCCATGCCCAAATTCATGATCGATTGATACCCGATAACGGGGAATTATCGCAACTGTCGCGGACCTAAGGGTATAGGCGGGATATACAATTGCGTACTATGGAAAGAATATCGGCTACAGCTATGCCAACAATACGCTGGCCAGCGTTTGTTGATCGTAATTGAAGACAGGCTGAGCCGATAGGAGATGAACTGGTTCATGGAATATGAACCAGAGAAATTTAGAATGTGTGGATGCCGTCGGGTAGGTTTTCCTTTCAGGTATGATGTTGTAGGGCAGCTTACGCTGCCCCTAATTGCAGGTAAGTACTATGGGTTTGCATGCAAAGAGGAAGGTGGTTAATTTAAGAGGATGGGCGGTTCTGTGGGAATGTATTAAAGAACCGCCACCGGCCCTTGGTCGATCTAAGCAACTGCACAACATTTTGAAGTGGAGCAACAAAGTTGACCCCAAAGTAAAACCTCTATTATAGGCAACTAACTCGATCTGGAATATCGTACGTCTTTCCCATGTGGTTCTGTATATCGTCGGCGCAAGTGGAAAGATTTCGGGTTTTCGAAAGGAAACTCCTCAGAAGATGCATCAACCACTCTGGAAGACCTGACGGTCACCATTACCCCAACTCTCATCTATACGAAGGTGCCTCCATTACTCCTATCGACGAGTACTTACTACAATTTGTGTAGTGTTCCAGAAGCCCTACCATTTGCCTCCCTTATACATAGTACCCACTATGCGAATTCCCATCCCATATCATCCATTCATATCTCAAGATCAACGTTGAATTCAATGTCAAGCAAATTGAACCAAACGTTCAATTGTCGAACATTGAATTCAATTCCTTAAAATTCAAACATCACGATGCATATCTTCACATGCATCGTATGTACAAATAAACACGTATTAAACGGAGCAATTGTCCATTTGGTTGGCATACACAAAATTCCCAAAATCAAATCAACTCGCAAAATCCAAATTATAAAATAAATACGCGATAAACGACCCAAATGTTCGTTTATCATGCACACACAAAATTCCTAGAAACTAAACACCACAATGCATATCTGAATATGCATTCTATGTCCAAACAAACCCATTTCCATTTGATTCTCATGCACACAATTCCGGCAATCTAAATATCACAGTGCTATCTCCATATTCATTGTAGCCAGATGTTTTATGATATGCACAAATAGACCCAATTCCCACCCATATTCTCACCTATTTCCCATAGAGTTTGACCCCGTTTGATGTGCAATGTAAACTCTTGTTTACATTTTCCAGACTCTCCAATGGATAACGAAAAAAAACTCAAAAAGGATATATGATAAGGGGCGATGCGTTCAGACTTTGAAAGATAAGAAAAGATATATATGGCAGTCCATTAGCAGATGATACAGAAGTCAGTCAGTGAGTACAAGGAGAGGATCGTCCAAAATAAAGTGAACAATAAAATAAATCAGTTTTTGTTTTCGGCTGTGATGCGGAGTTTTTGTCGCTGCGTTTCCGAAATCTTCTAGTGTATTGGGATTTGGTCGTTCTCGGCGCCATCGATATTGTTTGAAAAACTTTCTTCATGTGTTTGCTTTGACACTTGTGCCCATAGTGGTTAAAGTTATTCTGAAAATTCATCTGTTCACGGACGCCGCATCCTTTAGACTATCTGGAAGCATCAAAGATAAGGTCCGAATATCTATACAAACTTGAAGTCGTACGCAACAGACTAATCCGCCAGCAGAGCATCCCAGTGGGACCTGTAAAACAAGGATTAGAAAGGTCATAGGTAGCTACTCTTCCTCATTATGAGAAGCACGGTAGCGATACGTGCAACATTAGCATACAAGTACCTCGAAAACATTCAGAAGAGCGAGAACCACTTGTACGGGAGTCGTGCATGGCCCTTCCATCCTTCGATCTTTTCGAATCCAACCGCCCCAATATCTTCTTCGTCGCAAAACTCAAAAAAGCACCCTTCCCTACAACATTCCCCTCTATAATAGGGGATTTCTGGACCCATCCCATGGAGTCTGCTGCCCACACACTACACACGCGCGGGTTATGTCAACCATACCTACCGCCCAAGTGTCCGCTAATTGAGGCACATGATAAGATCATCAAAAGCTTAACCGCAAAACAAGCAGAAAATAATAAGAAAATGGCAATCAGTACTAGAATATTCTAGAAAGCCCGAAACAAAGTACTAGAATATTCTAGAAAGTACTGGGAAACTGGAGACTATGAGCAGTAGAAAATTCGAGGCTATGGAATGGACGGAAACGAAACACCGGATCAGAATGAGGAAACGGTATAAATACGTGACACGCAGATCGAAGAAGTAAGCAGTCAAAGACGCGATAAGTAAAGAAGCGAAATATCAAGTAACGGTTGTTATTAACTGTTCTTCAGAGATTCGTGATATTGTTCCACGCAATTCGGCTTATATGGGCTCCAGAAGACAATCCGACAGATCGCACCCGTTTATGGTTCATCTCCCGATGGTGTGAGCATCCCTGCATCAGAACTCGTTCCGTTACAGAGCGGGGAGGCTGTGGAGCTCCCTTCCCACGCGAGTGTTCCCGGAGCGTTACAACCTGCAACTGTTCAAAAAAGAACTGCAACAGTTATTTGGTGGCATCTCGGGGCGCCCACTTGGCGCTATAGGTTCGCCTCTCCCGAGAGAAGTTTAATAATAAATAAATAAAAAAAATTGTCTTCAGCACAATTTCAGACTAATGTTATGTATTAGCTCGATTTCATTAAATTAGTAAATAAATTCCATCCTTTTATTTATGTATGTACTTTTCTCTTTTCATGCATTTGGTTAAATTTTTCAACCAATAATTTTTTATACATTTTTAATTATTTATTTATTTATTCATTTATTATTTATTACAATGTAAGTAAATTACATAGTAACTTAAATCTAGTAGCACTAGCAACTAAGGCTTTCGGCTAGAAATGTTTAATTAGTTTCGTGACACACACGATATCGTAAGTGCATCAACCTTACATCTTGAATCTCTTGTCACAATTTTCGAATTTCTAACTCAGCTGGTTGTTATTTCACTCGTTGAGTGCTCTTGAGTGGAATGTCAATTAAAAAATAAGTCCGCAGGTAAAATTTCACTGTTTCTTGGCTTTTAATTTAGTATCTATCCGGAGGTAGTTAGATTACTGTATTGTTAAACTTCGTGGTGATGTCGCAATCCAAAACAGCAAAGCAGAAATCTGAGCCTGGATTTCTCGCGAAATTTTATTTATTTGGTTACAATTCAATACAAGTAGCAGGATGGAGTTATATTTTGTACCAGCTAGTGGAGTATTATTTCATAAATAATTCGGAATTTCGAAAGAGCGTAACCTTGTGGGATTACACAAAACTTGCTGTGATTATATTTCAAAATGCTGCAATTTTAGAAGTTGTGAATGCTGTTTTGGGTTTGGTAAAGAGTAATCCTATGTTGACATTGTTTCAAGTTGCTAGCCGCGTAATAGTTGTTGTGGGAGTGGTTATGGCCACACCAGCTGGAAAAGCTTCTCCTGGTTTACCAATAGCACTTCTGGCGTGGTCAATCACAGAAATCATACGATACGGATATTATGCCTTGAATATTGTGCATCTAGTTCCTCACCTAGTTGTGTGGCTCCGTTATACCACATTCATAGCTCTTTATCCGATTGGTGTAACTGGTGAATTGCTTTGCTTCTGGTGGGCGCAGAATTACGCTCGAGAAACTAAAATCTGGTCTGTGGAAATGCCCAATAAGTTGAATATTACATTTTCATATGTGTTTATTTTATGGGCAATAATGGCATCATACATTCCCCTGTTTCCCCAATTGTATTTACATATGTTCTCTCAGCGAAGGAAGATTTTGGGCGGAAGCACTTCAAATAAGAATAAGTCCCAAAAAGTAAACTAATTATAATACTTTTTTATTCTAATTAAATATATAAGTTTGTAACCAAGCAGGGTTAAAGACGTGTTTCAAATATATGTAAATAAAGGTTTTATTATGGAAGGTGTACTTTTGTTTTGCTTTGCTATCGGACCAGTCTGTTCGCGGTGGATTAGCAGTCAACGAAATAAATCAATTGGATAAGAGATTATACACATTGAAAATTCAAAATTAACATTTATTCATAGTTAATCCATTTAAAAAGTGATGCAAAACTATGGTATAACAGCGGCCTTCTTCGTAATAGAAATTTATTAATGAGGTGCCTTATAAAGATATTAAATTATGTAACATCCTTGCGGTTGGCTTTTCTAATTTACATTTACTGTTGAATCGCTCCGATTAGAGAATAAATTTCAAAGTCAATTAATATCGAAGTTCAAAGAGTAAATGGTCGCACATGGTTGAGTGTGCGGTTTGATGGTCATATGATTCAATAGAGAGCTGTTTTCCAAATCGCATATACATATGCTCTCTCAGCGAAGGAGATTTTGGGCGGAAGCACTTCAGTTAAGAATAAGTCTCAAAAAGGACACTAATTACGATAAGTTTTTATTCTAATTCAAATATATTTAATTTTGCAACCAAACAGAGTTGCAGACGTGTTAAAAATATATGCAAATAAAGGTGATAATACACAACGTGTACTTTTGTTTGCTTTGCCTGTCCATTTGTTCGTGTTGGTTAGCAGTCAACTAAATAAATCAATTGGATAAACAGATTATACACAATGAGATTTCAACATTAGCATTTATTCATATCAATTCATTTAAAAAGTGCTGCAAGACTGTGGTTTAACAACGGCTTTATTCATAATAGAAATTTATTAATGCGATGCCTTATAAAGATATTTAATGATGTAACATCCTTGCGGTTGGTTTTTCTAATTTACATTCCCTGTTGAATCGTCCCGCTTTGAGAATTAATTACAAAAAAATTAACATCGAAGTCCAAAGATTAAATGCTCGCACCTGGTTGAATTCGATCTGAATAATCAGGACAGAGTTTAATTTTGTGGTGTGAAGGTCATATGCTTCCTTAGAGAGCATGCAGATTTTTATCTTTGTTCTAAATTTTTTTTTTTACAAAATTTAAGTACAATGGATGAGTTGGTAAGGAGGTTGTCTCTTGCGTTTGATTATGCAAACCTAGGTTCAACTGACAACTCTTGCCGTCGTGCAATTCGGCCCAATTACTGAGTGGTAGATAGGGTCCCAAAGCTCAGCCACCCAGTGAAATACCACCCCATTAAGCTAGAGGCTTCGTGAAATTGTTGGGAGAAATCCATGTGTATCTTTCGGAGCTTGGCTGATGGACCCGGCGGAGAGAAAAAATGACATGTCAGGGTGCTGACTTAGCGGTAAAGGTTCGCCTTTCCTGGGAGAAATAAAATATAACAAAAAACAATAGAAATTAAATCAATTGTCTTAATATGCTGTAATTGTAGCGAGCTTAGGGGTCGCTGGATTAATTATTTTGATAAATAAGAGCCGTTGAATCGATTTCCTTTGTAAACACCTTATTAATCTGTTAATAACAACCGTTACTTGATATTTCGCTAATAATTCGGTGACTCTTCCTTCACTAGAGACTTGTTCAATTCCTCTCGCTTCTTTTACTTATCGCTTCATTACTGCTTACTACTCTCCTTGGAAAAAACTAAATAAAATAAAATGGGGTGGCGAGAGGCCGACTTTAGGGAGACAAGGACAAATGTGTCCTTCATCTTGTCTCTGGCTTCTGGACATCTTGCGATAATCAGAATAACCCACATCCGTGAAGATGTTGGGCTCGGTCTCAAGATATCTGACAAGAAAGGGGAAGGACGTATCTAAGGGTAGTGTGGACAGGGTTAGTTCAATTGTTCTCTAACTACTTGGATGGGGGGATGGTGGGAAAAAAATCGTACAAGACTGGTAGGTCTTGAGTGCGGTAGTAAACGCAGATCACGTCTTTGGACTACTCTCTTTGATCTGCGTGCGACGTATGTATACCGTTTTTCCTCATTCTGATTCGGCGTTTCGTTTCCGCCCGTTCCATAGCCTTGAATGTTCTACTGTTCATAATCTCCAGTTTTCCAGTACTTTATAGAATATTCTAGTACTTTGTTTCGGACTTTCTAGAATATTCTAGTACTGATTGGCATATGCGTCTCACTACCCTCCGCCTAGATAAGTTCGTCCCGAACTAAGTTGACTGGTCTTCTGGGTTAACAAAAAGTCGCCAGTCGGTCACGATGTACCACTTTCATATTGGCGTTCGGTCTTCGCTGAATCCTATAGACAACGTCGTTAATTCTTGTGTAAATCTTTTACGGTCCTTCCCAATGTTGCTGCAACTTCGGAGACCTTCCCCTTTGCCGATGAGGGTTATAAAGCCACACGTTATCGCCTGCATTAAATCCGGATGCGTTGGCTCGAACGTAGTACCTTGTTTTCATCCTGTCACTAGATACCTTGATTTGATACCAAATGATGAATCTAATCAAGGCGATTTCTCCATTCGGCTACGTAGTCTTCAGTCTTATCTACGGCGTCTGGAGGTATTCCGAATCGCAGATCGGCTGGTAATCGTATCTCTCGTCCAAATATAATTCTTGCTGGAGAATGGCCTGTCGTATCGCGATTAGCCGATCTATAACTCAGGAGAAAGGTTTGTACATATTTGTCCCAATCTCGTTGGTGATCACTAGCGACCTTCGATAAATGCTCTTTTATTGTTCGGTTGAACCTTTCGACCATTCCGCCTGATTGGGGATGTAAAGGTGTGGTCCTGGTTTTCCTTACGCCCAGTGCCCCACAGATGCTTTGAAATATCTGTGATTCGAAGTTTCGGCCTCGATCGGAATGAAGCTCACAGGGAACTCCATATCTGCTGATCCAATTATTGATAAGCTGCTCAATGACGACAGTTGCTCCTTGGTTTGGAATTGGAAGGACTTCCACCCACTTACTAAAGTAGTCCATGATGACCAACATGCATTTTTTGTTGTTGTTGGTTTTTGGAAATGGTCCTGAAATGTCGATCGCAATTCGCTCGAAAGGGGCACCCACGTTGTACTGCTTCATAGCGCTCCTTGGTTTTGCTGTTGGTCCTTTGGTCGCAGTGCATGTTGTGCACTTCCTACACCAAGACTCGACGTCATCTCTCATGTGAAGCCAGTAGAAGCGAGATCGTAATTTTGAAAGTGTCTTATTAACTCCCAGATGTCCACCGGAGGCCCCGTCGTGCATTTCTGTTAGTACAACCTTCACTTTTGATGGTGGGACTAGAATCTGCATTCGAAGGGATTTTTCGTCCGCGGCTTCCCATTTACGCTTTAGGATTCCATCTTCCACCAGCAATGAATTCCATTGTGCCCAATATGCCTTAAATGTTCCACTGTTGTTGGAAATATCGTTTCAAGTTGGCCGCTCGTTCTTTTCTTTGTGTTCCAGGATTAGCGACATATCTTCATCCGGAAGTTGAGTTGCGCGTATAGCATCACTTGTCCACCCATCTAGTACTTCTACTTGTACATATCGAAGGTCGTACGCCTTTTGTTTTAAACGATAAATTTCTACTTCCTAATCTTAAGGGCGACGCTTTAGGATCAAAATTTCAGCTTGCCTCTCTGCTAGATCAATTGATAAGCGATTGTTCTCCTCAATAACCTTCTCTCGGCTGGTCTTAAGAGCAATTATCTGTTGATGCAAGGGTTTACATTCGGTCGTGGTGCTGTCTAAGTCTGAATCACGCTGAAGGCTTCTCTTGTGATTAGCGCATGAACAACAATTCTCACTTGATGTTTCATTCATTCGCCGACGTTTCCTATAGTCAACAGAGATGTGGCCGACTTCGCCGCATGTCCAACACTTCATATCAGGTCTCGGGGTTCTTGGCCGATTCTTTGGCCGGAACATTCCTCGACGGACGTTTCTCGGACTCTATATGTACTCCTGGTAGCCAGTTTAGCAGATTCATATGCCAATGCGAACGCCAGTATTTCATTAGTCGTCTTCTTTCCTGCCAAACGAACGGCCTGTTGCAAGTCCCGATCTTGGAGTGCATTTGTAAATGCATCCATTGCTACCTCGTTCAGAAATTCCTTAGTCATATTTGAATAAGACAAGTTTGCCAATCGCTCAATGTCTGCCTGCAACTGTTGAAGATTTTCTCCAGGTTTCTGCGTTCTGCTCCGCAGTTGCATGCGGTAGACCTGCTGCATGTGGTTGTCGCCATACCTAGCTTCAAGGCCGTCTCTTACCGCTTGGAAATCTGTTTGCTTCTCTGCTGGTATGGTTTGTAGCAATTCTGCTGCCGCCCCGCGGAGTGACACGATTAGTGATGTTGACTGTTGCTCATCCGACCACTCATTATAATTGGCCGCGGCGTCAAACTGACGTATGAATACGGAGAAGAGTACCGTTCCATCGAAGGTTGACGGCTGTATCCTTGTATCTTTGTAGTCATGTTAATTGCTAGGCGATTTCTTATTTCTCTCAACACACTCGTCTCTTTTCGATTCGCGTTATCATCGTTATTCATCGGTGACTTTTAGAACCAGCTTTTCTACTTCGCTTCAAATTTCTTCCTTAAAGTGTTGAAAATTACATTTCATCCACTGCGTTTGGGCATCCAATTTTGCATTCAGATCTGGAGCTTGTGCGTCGAATTTTGAATTTTGGGCATCCAACTTTGCATTAACATCTGCAGCTTGCGCGTCCAACTTTGCATTAACATCTGTAGCTTGCGCGTCCAGTTTTGTATTAATATCTGTAGTGTGTGCGTCCAACTTTGCATTAACATCTGCAGCTTGCGCGTCCAGTTTTGCATTAATATCTGTAGCTTGCGCGTCCAATTTTGCATTAACATCTGCAGCTTGCGCGTCCAACTTTGCACTAACATCTGTAGCTTGTGCGTCCAGTTTTGTATTAATATCTGTAGCTTGCGCGTCCAATTTTGCATTAACATTTGTAGCTTGCGCGTCCAATTTCGTCATCATCATCCTGAACATCTCCTAAATGTCCAACTGTGGCGAACTCTTCTCCGTTACATTGCCACCATCTTGACTCGCTGTTTCTTCTTCATCCGGACAGTCTGGCCCAATCGTAAAAACATATGTGTCGACATCGATACCTTCTTCCTCCAATTCTGCTTGCAGACGCTGTCGAAGAATTTGCTTCTGTCCTCTGCTATCCAGATTCCGGTCCTGAAGTTCCTTCTTCAACTCCGGAACGCGGAGATCCTCCAAATGTCGATCTGACATCGTTACAACACACTTTCACAGACTTATTTACTTCACCAATAATTAATCCCACTTTTGATACCAATTGTAGCGAGCTTAGGGTTCGCTGGATTAATTATTTTTAATAAATAAGAGCCGTTAAATCGATTTTGAATTAAAGTAACACTTGATTAGTCCGTTAATAATAACCGTTACTTTTACCGTACACTTAACGATTTCTTGACCTTTCGCTTCCCTACTTATCGCGTCTTTGACTGCTTACTCCACTCTCTCTGATCTGCGTGTGACGTATTTATACTGTTTCTTCATTCTGATTCGGTGTTTCGTTTCCGTCCGTTCCATAGCCTCGAATTTTCTACTGCTCATAGTCTCCAGTTTTCCAGTACTTTCTAGAATATTCTAGTAATTTGTTTTGGACTTTCTAGAATATTCTAGTACTGATTGTCATATCCGTCACAATATGTATATCTACCTCAACGGCGCTATGATGATATCTACCTCAAAGAATATAAACATTACTTAACAAGAGTTTTATGGTATTATCTAACACAGGAGCGGAGAGCAAAATTCTTGAAATGTTACGTTTTTTATTGTCCTAAGTTGTATTAAAGAAAAAACTTTAACTGAATAATAAGACTCTGTGAGAAACCATGTAGCGCTGTCTGAAAAAGTGTTTGGCCAGTCTATTTTAGTCATAGTTGTTGCGTGATGATATTGTAAACGTTTTTGGCTGAATCTATAACACACAATTCGTTTTGGGACGATGCACAATGTTATGCGTAGTACATATTCGGGTAAAAATATATTTTTTTTACTATTTCATGTTATTCTTATGAGTTAAGTATACTGTAATAAAAAAAAAAAAGATTTAAGTGCTTTACTTACGTTTTGTGACTACTTTATTGGGTAAAAAACGAAATGATTTTTTTTTATATTCCATCTTTTTTTTTTTTTTTTTATTAGACAGTTGCAGGTTGTAACGCTCCGGGAACACTCGCGTGGGAAGGGAGTTCCACAGCTTCCCCGCTCTGTAACGGAACGAGTTCTGATACAGGGATGTTCGCGCTGTCGGGAGATGAATCAATATTTCGTTGCTGAGATAATGGTGGGAGAAGTGGGCCGACTAACAGAGCCATAACTGCCGCGGAAATATTGGTTGTCGGTTTCTTCGGTACTTCTCTAAAACTATTTAATAATGGATCCCAAGTAATAAGCAACATGGTCAATGTTGAATAAAGTAGGCACTCAAATGTGCTTATCCAAGATTTCGGCTTCTGAATGAGAAGAAATTATTTCTTGGATGCGACGTTTTTTTTGTCTTCACAGAAAATACACTAAAAGCCACCAGCACCACATGAAGTGGATGGGACATCGTTTTCCATTTCCGACGAATATTCCTCAGCCTAGTACAAATAGAAATTAACTTCTAATTATAAGCTATTGGTTTTTTTTTTTTTTTTTTTTCATCGTTGAAGAAAGTCTGGAAATATTTTTATGTAATTGCTTTTTTCTCGGTTCTGTGCTCTCTATATTTAACACTGAATATATTTTTTCGAGTATCTTATCGACGACATTAGTTTTTGGTACCCCTTTTCAGATATTAAAAGACTCTCCCTTCGTAATGCTATAAAAACATTACTTGTTTTGCGCACTCTGATTTTTCCACAGCTTGTCATTTAGAAGTCAAGATTTGTATCAAAATAAAAATTCACCCGGAACAAGGTGGGCCTCACATTTAAAAGTCTATACAAAAAAAAAATGAAAAAATAAAAAACTTACATCCTATAATTAAAAAAAATCTTAAAAAACAATTAAACAAATTGATCAGCAATTGTGCACTTGATCATTGATCACTAATTGTGCAGTTGACCTGTGATGTACACACTCCACTTTGACTTGCTCTATAATCATTTCCAGGCTCTTAAATAAAGAGAAAATGTTGTTTACTTACTTTTTAGTTATCTGTTATCAGAATTGTATCGGGTTTTCTAATAGGGACTTGACAACTTTTTTTTTAAATAAAACGCAAACCATTTGAGATATTTCAAAAACTTTATTATCGGCTTGAAGTGCAATCAAAACATTTATGAATGGAACTCGACTTCGTTCATATGGCCGTCGCGGGCACGTTTGCAGCGGTCGATTCGTTGGACCCAATTTTCGATGACTCAGCCACCAGCCAAAACGGCCGCTATTTCGCGTTCAATGTTGGCTCTGAGCTCTTCCAATGTCGTCGGCTTGTTGGCATACACCAATGACTTGACCTACCCCCAAAGAAAATTGTCTAGAGGCGTTAAATCGCACGAACAAGGCGGCCAACCGACACGCTCATCAAACTTACTCTTCAATAAATCGATTGTATCGTGTGCCGTGTGGCTTGTGGCACCGTCCTGTTGAAACCACATGTCGCCCAAGTCCATAGCTTCCAATTCGGGCCAAAAATAATCGGTAATCATGACGCGATAACGATAGCCATTCACAGTAACGTGACGATCGTTATCGTCGACGAAAAAATATGGCCCAATGACGCCGCTGGCATGCAAACCGCACCAAACAGTTATTTTTTGTGGATGAAGTGGTGATTCATGAAGCACATGTGGATTTTCACCCGACCAATCATGTTTTGCTTATTGACGAACCCATTGAGCCAAAAATGAGCTTCGTCACTGAAGATGATTTTGCGATGAAATTCATCATCTTGGCGCATCTTTTCCAGAGCCCAATCGGAGAACCTACGTCGCTTCAAATGGTCCATCGGCTTCAATTCTTGAGTCAGCTTGATTTTGTATGGGTGTAAACACGATCCTTACGCAAAATTCGCCATAAAGTGGTCTGGGCGATGCCCAATTCTTGAGAACGCCGTGAAATTGACTGATTTGGATCGTTTGCTACGGATGCCTGAACGGGAGCGATATTTTCGACACTTTGACCAACCCGTTGTCTCACTGGCTCGGCAACAGCACACGACGAATATATAGACTCAAATGTTTGCACTAAACTTGTTATTGCCTATCTACTAGGGCGAGAATTACGGCCGAAAATTGGAGTTAACGCTCTTAAAAATGCGGTCACCGACTCCAAATTTCAGTAGTAAATTTTTATAATTTGCAGATGTTGTTCGTTCGTGTACTTAACCATGATAAAAATGTTGAGTTCACTGAATAAATTGACAGTGACAGTTCGATGATTAGTGAAAGGGTGCGTTCACAAATTAAATTCAAAGTTGTCAAGTCCCTATTGAAAAACCCGATATTAGCAAGTACTCTTAATTTTATCATGAATTTTTTGAATTTTGTCCACTTATTGGTGTGAAATGGAACACAGTGCGACGTAAAACAAATTCGTTCTCGACATACGATTCAATTTCAAGAGTAAGGAAAATGTTAGAAGGTAAAAAACTATTATTCGCGAATGGAGATTGTACCGATTCTATGAATACCGTGAACTCGAGGATGTGTGTGAGCATCATTCCATGATTAAGAACACAGGGATGAATTTTGCTTGGAAGTAGCAAGAAGAAAAATTAGGTAGTTGGTGTCGAAATTTCAATGTGCAAATGTTTTCCGCCTGGTGAAGTTTTTCGGAGTGGGAATTCTAACTTTGACAAGTAAAGACAGCAAATAAAAATTTGAAAAATATAGATTTGTGTAAGCGAGTCGAGTTGTGGACAGCACGTGCTCTTCTGCCTCGTAATCCGTACCATCGGATTAGTTGTGCGACTTTTTTTTTAGGAATTTGAAATAAACCCAAGATACCCAATTGCATTATATGATCGCGCGACAAGTCTTACTGTCGGATCCTAAGCAACCAAACGGATCTCCACACACGCGTTCGACTGAAGTGCAAAGTTATCTATCTGTGCGATCTCAAGCAAAAACAGGGGATCTTCACACACGCGTTCGACTGAAGTGCAAAGTTATCTATCTGTGCGATCTCAAGCAAAAACAGGGGATCTTCACACACGCGTCTTAATGCTGTGGGCAGTGCGAAGATATTCATGGAAGTGATGTGCAATGCGGGAAAACTCTCTACCCTTTCCATTCCTTGTGTCTGTTTTCCCCCTTTTCGCACCTCTGTTTCCGTCCCTCGGGCATCGACATTCTCGATTGATTTATAATTTTTGGAGAGTTTTTGGTGTCTGAGTGGCAATGTTCGTCATGGAAGGGATGGAACCTGGATTTCAACACGTATATAGTGGGGCACCCACTATAATGGTTGCTTTCGCTTATCTATCGCTGGTCCCGACTTGCATCCTTTCCTGTGGCGGTATTGGTTTTCTACGTCAGGCCATTTCAATGGAACGGACATTTCGAGTTGATTTGTGTAACCTTCGCGGCTTGAGATGCAATTTCTCTTCTGTGTCTGCCCACGTTTCTAACCAGAAACCAATTATCCTTGCACTTAGCGAAACCCAGGTAATAACTGATACAGATATTTCCGATTTTAATCTACCTGGATATAACTTAGTGCCTTTGTTCTTTCCACATCGCCACATACATACGGAATGGTATCGCTTACCAGCTTCTGCCACAATATGGGCTCTGTTCCAACCCAGCATTTAATTTCTCTTGGCTAAAACTTCACGTTCGTAAGCATTTCATACATCACTGCTTTCTTTATAAAAGTCCAAACTTGGATATAATAGCATCCTTTAACCAATTTGATGCAATATCTGATTCTATCGATAGGACATTGACCCTATATCCCCAAATTGAAATCGTTATTGCGGGTGATTTCAGGGTGCATAACATTCAGTGACTTCGCCACTCCGGATAAACAACACCTGAAGGTCAAAATGTCCGGCTATTTGTTGTTTCAAATAGTTTAACTAATCTCGCCAATGAGCCAACACGGGTACCAGACATAGATGATCATTCCGCCAACACACTGGACCTGTTTCTCATCTCCCACCCAGACAAATATACAATTGAAGTTTCTTCCCCCCTAAGCATTTCAGACTACTGTTGTTATAACTTACAGCAACGTTAACGAGTAAACTCCCCAAAGAGCAGCATGGTTCTAAGAGAAATTCAACTGGGAAGGTCTGTACGATTTGTTTGGGAGGTGAGATTGGTCGTACTTTTTTGGGAGGCGAAACTGGTCGTTCTTTTGATGTTGACTCTATAGTGGACATATTGACAGATACGATTCTACTTGGCATGTGAACCTTTATTCCGCACAGGGTAAAAAGTACCACACCCAAGAGAAATATATGGTTCGATTCCGGGTGCAGAGAAGCCATTAAGGCTAAAGAGTTGAGCTTGCGGTTGTATAAATCAAACAATACTGAGGAAAACCGGAAAAGATTCAGGGGAGCTAGCAATGACTGCAATGCGCAAAGTTCTTGCATGAGCAGATAGTAAGACAAAAACTACTACTCTCCCACACAGGTAGTGGAGGCTTCTGGCCATTCGTGAAGAATATCCAAAACTCGGTATTCTCATCCATCCCTTCGCTAATAGTCGATGATAGACCAGTCACTAGTGCAATAGAGAAGGCGAATCTACTTGCTACACATTTTGCCGCCAGCTGAACGCTGCCGGATACATCAGTTCCGCCTCAACTTGAGCATAAGCAGCACACCATTAGCCAGATTCGCTTCCGAACGCGTACTGTTGCTCGCGCACTCAAGGAGATAAATGCAAACAAATCCGCATGTCCTGATGGCATTCCCCCAATTCTCTTGGAGAGATGTTCCTCTTCACTCCCTAAGCCACTGCGGAAACTCTTCCATTTGTCTTATTTTACTGGTCATTTCCTAAATAGATGAAAGTCAGCGAACAATCAGCCAATTCCCAAAAAGGGCGACAAATCTTCCCTCTATTCTTACCGACCCATAGTACTAACTTCTATTTTCTCGAAGGTAATGGAATCACTTATAATCCGTCAGTGTTCGAAATATCTGGAATCAAATGACCTCCTTAATGACCGCCAATATCGCTTTTGTAGCAACAGGGCCACAGGAGATTTGATGACGTACCTTACCGAACGGTGGAGCCATTCCATGCACTACCTCGGCGAAAGGCAAGGTAGTTGCATTGGATATTTCAAAAGCCTTCGACAGAGTTTGGTATCAAGTCCGTTTATCAAAATTACATTCCTATGGAGTGGACAATTCCCCGATCAGATTGATAAGATACCTTCTTTCTGGCCCTTCAATACAAGTGGTCCTTGACGGCGTCAAATCTGTCTCCCATCAAATTAATGCAGGCGTTCACCAGGGTTCTGCACTCTCACCCACTCTCTTCCTGATATTTATAAATGATCTCTTGTCAATTACCCAAAAGCCAATTCACTCGGTTGCTCCTCATACTCATATGAACATGCCCGAGCAAACTCTCGATATGTCATTACCAATCAGCAGGCTATGCTTGAAACACTGAATTCCGACCTCAGGAACATATATCAGTGGGGATTATCTAACCGAGTAGAATTCAATGCCTTAAAGACTCAGTGCTCCCTCTTGTCGTCAAAGGAGAACCCCAAAGTAAATATCCTGTCAATGAACGGCACTTCCATCGACGAAGCCAAGGACCTATCAATCCTCGGCACTCGAATTGATTCGACTCTTAATTGAAATGACCACATATTTGAAGCTGCGAAAAGTACAGCCAAATGTATGGGGTTCCTTAACAGATGCAAATTATACCTCACTCCATCCAACGTGGCCACTATTTCATCATCATCATCATCATCGGCACTAAAACCGGGATCCGGTCTTGGCCTTATTTAGCAAGTCTCGTGGCTTGTTGAATTTTCCATAATAATTTATTTTTACGGGCGAGGTTATTACCCTTGCCACATATGGCCACTATTTACAGGGCGTACATTCGTCCCAAAATGGAGATGAACTCGCATATCTGGTCAGGCGCATTCAAAACTGTGCTTCATGTGCTCGATCGGATGCAAAAACGAGCAGTGAAACTTACGTTAGAACATAGGCGCAACTTATCATATCTATCTCTGTTCTATAGGTAATACCACGCTCGTTGCTGAATTCAACTTGCTGAGTGTGTTCCGCCCTTTCAGACATTTTCCCGCGATACCCGTCAATCTGTGAATGCGGATCAGTTCACGTTGAAAGTCAACTTCAGGCGCACAAATGAACATAGAGAGTCATTCTTTAGCCGAACCACACAAATGTGGAATGCTCTACCTGATCATGTTTCCTCGTCGAATATACATCGATACCTCCATTCCTTATCCACTTCCTCTTCATCCGCTCGCGTTGTGCTCTGACCTTTAAGGTTTCTTCGAAATCCCCTTTTGTGCGCGCGTTAGTGTAAAAAAACAGCAGAACCGAATGTGCTTCTTTGTAGGCAGTTGAACTGGTCTCGGTCTGATACCCATATTGCCTGATTAACACGTCGAGGTAGATTATATATCTCCGCGAAACGATGCATATGGCGTCCTTCAACTATCCAGGATTGTGAATCCACAGAGACATTTCCAAAAATTGTCCATATTACCATTTCCGGTGAATCCGGCATTCTAAACAGAAACGAATATATCAATGAATCCGTTCTACTCTGCATTACTATCCAATACCGGCTTTAAGCAAATATAAAGCAGTACTGAATTACAAGTTAATTTTACAAGTTAATTTTACAAGTTAATTTTACAAGTTAAAAAAGTTAAAAAAGACGTTTGATATCACTCCATATGTACAGTTAAAAAAAAAGTAGACGTTCAGTATCACTCTATATGTACAGTACATAATCGACTCCATATGTGCAGCATGTCAGGGGGAACATCATGCAGATATCATGATAAATAATGGAACTTTAAGAGGTTCGTCATCGCATAATCGGGCTCGCTCTCAAGGCTCTGCCCACGTTCGACTGGTGACGGCATTTTGTAACATCAGGGACATCGGTTTCACCAATACGAATGTAAACGCCGTCCACCAATATTTGCAAACAACGAAACCTGATATTCTTGCCCTAACTGAGACCCAGGTCGATTCGTAAACGATTCGACATATCTTCGTTGCTCAGGATACGACTTACCTTCGAGATTCCGTTTTAAGGGCAGAGTCTGCGTCTTCACGCGGTCCGATCTGGCTTGTCAGCGAATGGAGGCGTTGGAACCCAATAATATGGATATCATATGGTTGAGGGTCGTGCTGAGGAATTCCGTTAAATTTCTTTGTTGTCTTTACCGCTCCCCGACTGACGATCGACCGGCGACATTTTTCGAGCATCTTTCACATACCGTCCACTGAATACAGATCAAACACCCAGCTTCTGAAATTGTTGTCCTTGGCGATTTTAATGTGCACAGTTCCGGCTGGTTGTTACATTCTAACAGAACCGACGTATGGGGCTGCTAACTGGGACGTTTTGCGAGATTTCTTCGCATCCTTTCCTTGGTCGGAGGTGTGCTTCGGAGACTCCGATGTTAACCCTTGCGCGGAGTCGGTATCAGAGATTATTCTTCTGGGGATGGAGATGTATATTCCACATTCCATCAAACGAAGTTCGTCTGATAAACCTTGGTTTGATAAACAATGCGAGCAGCGTACAGCTTAATAATAGAGCTTTTAAGCAATGGCGCTCCAATCCCACCGGTGTTAACAGAACGAATTTTGTTAGAATCAGAAACGCGTGCAACCAGGCGATTGATACCGCGAAGAAAGCTCACGACAGGGTGATCGATAAGCTCCTTCCGTGCCCAACTGGCTCGCACTCCTTCTGGTCAATGGCAAAAGCTGTCAGCAGTAACTTCGCATCCTCCTCCTTCCCTCCGTTGGTGACAGAGAGCGGAACGTTAGTCACGAATTCAAACGATAAAGCTGATGTGTTCGCGAATTTATTTTCCACCAATTCAAACCTCGATCCCCGCCTTTTGGAGCCACCTGTAATCGCGCCGGAACGGTCTTCCATGCGCGATGTGAGATTTCGTCCTCGCACAGTATTTGGAGTACAACAACCTTGCTTTCTCCGAGCTAGTGGATGGAATGGCTCCACTTTTCGGTGAGGTACGCCATTGAATTTCCTGTGGACCTGTTGCTACGAAAGCTATATTGGCGGTCATTGAGGAGGTCATTTGCTTCCAGATATTTCGAAAGTTGACGGTAAGTAAGAAGTAAGTGCTAGGGGTCGATAAGAAGGGAGGGATGATTTGTCGCCCTTTTTGAGGATTGACTGAATGTTCGCTGACCTTCATCTATTTGAGGAACGGCCACTAGGATAAGACAAATGAAAGAGTTTCCGGAGGGGTTTAGAGAGTGAAGAGGAACATTTCTTCAAGAGAATTGGGGGAATGCCATCAGGACCAGCGGATTTGTTTGCGTTTAGCTCCTTGAGTGCGCGTGCAACAGTATGCGTTCCGAAGCGAACCTGGATGCTTATGCTCAAGTTGAGCCAGAACTGATGTGGTATCAGACAGCGTTGAGTTGGCTGCAAGCTGTGCCGCAAGTAGATTCGCTTTCTCTATTGCACTGGTGACTGGTCTGTCATCAGGTATTAGGAAAAGAGGGGATGAGGAGACCGAGTTTTGGATGTTCTCCACAAATGCCCAGAAGATTCTTCTACCTGTGGGAGAGTGTAGTATTTATTGTCTCACTCTCTGGTCATGCAAGATCTTTGCGCGTTGAATATACGCATTGCAGTCGTTTCTAGCTCTCTTAAATCTTTTTCGGTTTTCCTCAGTATTGTTTGATTTATACAACCGAAAACTCAACTCTTTAAAAAAAATAATAAAGATTCGCATGCCAAGCAGAATCGTGTCTGTCAATGTGTCCGCTATAGAGTCAACATCATTTTTGAGGAAAAATAACGACCAATTTAACTTCCCAAAAAAGTCGTTCAGACCTTCCCAGTTGACTTTTTCATAGAATCATACTGTTATTTTGGCTCCTCGATAGTATGGCGGTTAGTATACCCGCCTGTCACGCGGGAGACCGGGGTTCGATTCCCCGTCGGGGAGCCTGTAGCGGTACTTTAATACATTCCCAAAGAACCGTCCATCCTCTTAAATGAACCACCTTCCAAACCCACCATACCTACCTGCAATTTTGGGGCAGCGTAAGCTACCCTTCATTCTCTTTCACCTGAAAGTTAAATCTTAAGGCATACATCACATTGAATTTTTCCGTTTATGATCCGTACCATATCTCCATCGGCTCGGCGTGTCAGCAATTATAATAGATAAATACTAGCTGGCCAGCGTAATTGTTGACATAGCTGAAGCCAATGGTTTCTTGCTACGGTTCATATCCATTTATTGCCCCAGTCCCAAGGTTCGCAACACTTGCGACCAATTTCCTTTGTCGGTTATCTACCGATCATGGGATTTGGGCACTAATATGATTGACGTTAGACAATCATAACCCAAATTATGCTAACGATGCTCCGGCCTGTAAAACAAACAAAAGCTACCATAGCCTAGGTCATAGGCGAGCAAACCGTCGGTTTGCTTATCGCCACGAAAACTTTATAGCCTACAATGGCATTAGCATGAACGCCTAAGTAAACACGATGTGCATATCATCGTGACCCTTGAAATAGCGTTTTTGTGTATCTTGAAGCAAAAACCTATTTCGTTCTCAGGCGCAGGTCATCAAAGATTTATGGCCCTCGAAATAGCGTTTCTGTTTATTTAAGACACAGAAACCTATTTCTCCCTTCGGCGATTTTTCGCCATCGCATATCTCTATAATACCAATTCATTGCACCAGCCCATGTTTATTTAGGTGCATTTTCATCGTTGTCGATATACAGGGAAGGGCAACGTGCATGTCCCATACGGACACATATAGAATCCTCCCACACCAATGTAATCCACACCGTGAATCTGGCAGATATGGATGGTTTCTGAGAGTCAGATTTCTATCGCCACTGCGGACAGTCGCACCCGCTTGTAGTTTTCCACCGATATACGGAAGTGAGTCGGAGTTAAGTGACTTTTTGTCTCGTACGTGTACTAAACAATGTCGAGCGAGTGTCGTGTTACCCCCTATTTTGCGCGAGTCCTTTAATATAGCGGCATATTTGCCAGCGATTGAGAGAGACACAGTGTTAATGTAAATTCAACCTAACTGTAGTTCACTAGAATTAATTATTAATGTTAAAAGACACGGTGTAACGTGGAATTGAATTAAATGAATATTGTGTAACTAAAACAATCGACTAGTTTTATTAATTGACTTTCACAGGTGCTCAGTGTTAAACTCCGGCGTCTTACTGGTTTATTCCTCCTCGGCGAACAATTTAAATTGAATTACCGGGGCGCTTTTATTTCTTTAGTTTTAGTGAACAATCTGTGGTGTTTTTATGCAACCTGCATCCTTGCTGATGCCAACGTAAAAACTACCCACAAGCCTCTGGCGCAAGACTAAATGACCCTGCCCGGAAAAAACAAATCATTATGGAAAATTTAACAAGCCTCAGGACTTGCTAAGTAAGGCCAAGACCGGTTCCGGTTGTAGTGCCGGTGATGATGATGATGGAAAAAGTCATCAATACAGAGTTAGTTAAGTATTTGGAGTGCAATCCGGGTTGTTATGGACGGCGAGTGTTCGGATCTGTATCCTGTTGATTCGGGGGTGCCCCAAGGTTCTATTTTGGCTCCAAGCTTGTTTTTGCTTCACATAAATGATTTGTTGGAGACAACGGATAACAAAGTGTTCAGTTTTGCGGGTGATAGTACGCTTGTTTCCTCCTTTTCGAGTGTTCGGCCGATTGGTGCATCTGACTCGCATCATCTGAAATGTAGACAGATTGACTCTCTGAATCGGTATCTAGGTAAGATCCTGCAGTGGGGAGAGGCCAATCTCGTCGACTTGCATACAAGGAAGACAAAGTATACAACATTCACAAAGAAAAGTGGATCATCGGTTCCACACCTAATGATGAATAGCCAGGCCTTCAGATCTGGGGAAAGCTTGGAATTGCTCGACGTCACGGTCTGTGGGAATGTATCGTGGCATAAGCACATGTAGAACTTCGCCAGGTCTGCCTCAAAACTGAGCTATCTTTTTAGAGCCAAGAAATATTTTACTCCGGCCCAACTTCTTCTGTATAAATCCCAAATTAAACCTGCGCTCGAATATTGCTCTCATGTTTGGAGCTCGGCTCCTGAACATACCCTCGATCTACTTGAGAGCATACAGAGACGAGCGATCCGTCTGATCGGAGACTCGGCGCTGACGTCGGGACTACAGTCGCTATCACATCGAAGACGCGTAGCCGACCTGCCTGTTTTACAGATATTATCACGGGTACTGTTCTTCGGAGATTCGTGGTATTGTTCCACGCAATTCGGCTGGATCGCACCCGTTTGTGGTTCATCTCCCGACGGCGCGAACATCTCTGCATCAGAACTCGTTCCGTTACAGAGCGGGGAGGCTGTGGAACTCCCTTCCCACGCAAATGTTCTCGGAGCGTTACAACCTGCAACTGTTCGAAAAGAACTGCAACAGTTATTTGGTGGCATCTCGGGGCGTCCACTCGGTGCTAAAGGTTCGCCTCTCCCGAGAGGTCTAATTTTTTCTTTTCTTACTCCCTGAAGAAGATCGTGTGATTCGAACTGACGCTATGACAGGTCGAATCACGAAAAAAAATTTACCTAAGCGTTACACACCAGGCTACTGACCGTGTTTAGAATTTGATTTCCAAACTCGACTATATTCCACTGGTGTGAATTATTTTAATTTATCGCTTGGTATACGGTTCTGATGTATTTTTCTTATTCGATTTTTCGTTCGGTGTTCTTCACTATTTTTGCTTGTGAATTGTGTGTGGATCTGTTAGAATCGCTACAAGTCGTCCTCCAACTACCACAACGCGCGTATCGGTAGTCCCCTGTAATCGCCGCGGCCACGTGGGGGCACGCCGCCCCAGCGAGCCAAATAAAGTCCGTCCTAATGTTCCCCCCCAATTGCCACGGGTACAGCGTCGAAAATAAATAGAAAAAGAACACCCGGGCGCAGTTCGTGGACAAAAACTAAACGACTCATGAAAAATCCTAAAATAAAATAAAGAGACCCTTATGGCCAACTCCCAGTGTTTCATTTTTTCCTTGCGTCTATGGACACCTTCGCTGGTGAACAATTCCGTAGTGGGCCGATGGTGAACCGGTGCCATACGTTGGTACACCCCCATCGCACCCCCCACACTGGTGACCCCCTAAAAAACGCGCAACCCTCAAACCTTTGTGCGTAAAAACCCGACATATTAATGGTGACGCCCTTTTAGACAGTGAATACGCCTCCTTCCGAACCCCCTTTCGGCACTTAAAGCATAAAAACACAGACCTTCCGAACCACAGTGACGCGTAAATATGAAACATTTTTCCTAAGCGCGTGTGTAATCTCAGTAGCTGAAATGATGGCGAAACGGAGTTCACAAATGAAACATTTGACCTCATCGAAACATCGCAACTAGTACATGAATCAAGACAGGAGGACGTAAACAAATACCTTCTCAACCGGCGGCTGAGGATGAAAGTATCGCCACCCATAATAAGAGTTCAACTCAAAGAAACGAATCAGCCATTAAAAGCCACGTACAGATTTGGAATACTCAATTACAAATCCAGAGTTCGACTACAATAATGATATCGCAAAGCAAAGTGGCTACGATAACATAATACAACCGAGATTCAACATATCAGTCAGGAATCAGGCAACAGATACAACACCTTCGTGACTCATAAAAAAAAAAAAAACAAAAAAAAAAAAAAAAAATTGTTATCACTCCACATGTCCAGGGAGTCCAAAACACAATTTTCTTAACAAAATAGTGCATAGATATAATGAATCAAGATCTACATTTTGTAGTCCCCGAGCAACTACATTTATAAAATTTTGTTGTCTAAATATGGTCCGATATTTTGCTGCCCCTTTTCTAAACCTAATGCAAATTTCTTCGAACCGCCCTGTATACCTTTTACTTCAAATAGGACTAAAGGAAAGTGTTCATCAGGACCAAATCTTAGCTACATACATGTAACTTATGTAATATCGTCGGCATATCAATCTTCACGAATAACTGGTAAAAAAATGTCAGATTTGTGAGGTGCTACTCCATCCTGTTGGAACCATGCACTACGATTAACACCAACAATACTACGCAAAATTGGAGTGAAAGATTATCGCCACATACTGCTCAAGTAAAACCTCTGTTCTTTCACGAACGGAGAGATCGGCTCTTCATATCTTCCTCGTTTCTTGATGATGTAGGTATCCGATCCGTATTTATCCGTTGTTGAACCAATCTCTTCAAACTTCTGTACTCATATTTCACTAAGTTATATATTCAGGCAGAGAGCAAAAAAGTAGTAAACTATTATTGATACACTCTGCACCATCATGTGGAAAGAAACGGGGATCAAAGCTCCAGCATCGTGAAGTACAAATTATAAGAAAAAAAAAAAAAAATGTGGCGAGAAGACCGAATTTGGCGAGACAGGACATATGTGTCCTTCATCTTGTCTCTGACTTCTGGTCATCTTGCGATAACCAGAATCACCCACATCCGTGAGGATATTGGGCTCGGTCTCGCGGCATCTGAAAAGAGAAGAAAAAAGGGGGGGTATCCAAGGATAGTGTGGACAGTGTTAGTCCAAGTGTTCTCTAACTACTTTTATAGCGGGATGGTGGGAAAGAAATCTTACAAGACCGGTGGGTCTTGGGTGCGGTAGTAAACGCAGATCACGTCTTTGGCGTCTGATAATCTGCGCTTTGGTCGGTGTGTATGTTTGTATTTGTGCCGTCTTGTACTGTGCGTTCGTGTGTTGGTTTGTTAATTGTAGACCCTATGGGATGGGTCCAGAAATCCTCTATTATAGAGGGGAATGTTGTTGGGAAGGGTGTTTTCTTCAGTTTTATACTGAAGAAGAAATTGTGGGGGTTTGATCCGAAGAGATCGAGAGAGAGAGGGGTCAAGAACGCAAGAGTCCCGTACAAGTAGGTTCTCGCTGTTCTGAATGTTTTCGAGGTACTTATATGCTAATTGAAGCAAGTACTCGTCGATAGGGGTAATGGAGGCGCCTTCGTATAGGTGAGCGTTGGGGTAATGACGACCGTCAGGCCTTCTAGAGTGATTGGTGCATCTTCTGAGGAGTTTCCTTTCGAAAACCCGAAGTCTTTCCATTTGAGCCGAAGATATGCAGGACCATATGGGAAAGGCGTACGATATTCCAGATCGGATTAGCTGCTTATAGCAGAGAAGCTTAACTTTGGTGTCAACTTTGTTCCTCCACTTCAGGATGTTGTGCAGTTGCTTAGACCGACCAAGGCCCCTTTGGAGAATGTGGGTCACATGTTTGATGAAATTCATTTTTGGGGTATAAGTGACCCCAAGATATTTCATCTTGTCCTGTGGTCTAATCGTAGTATCTCCCATTTTGATTCGAATATTCTGTGAATATCGAGAAGTAGGTTGGGAGTGTTTACTACTCAGAATTATGGCTACTGCTTTGGATGGATTAAGTCGGATTTTCCATCGACTGTAATACTGATACAGTTCGTCCAAGTGACGGTTGAGTCGATTTGTTGCGAGGTTAGGGCCTTTGGTTGACGTGTACACCAGGACGTCATCCGCATAGCATATTTGGTTTACTCTCCCGTCCGCGGGGCGGGGAATATCGGAGGTGTAAATGTTGAATAAGATGGGGCCTAGAATGGAGCCCTGTGGTACGCCTGCAGCGGCGTGAAAAGTTCGGGAAAGCTTTCCATTCATTCTAACTTGGAAGGTTCTGTTTAGAACAAACTGGTAGATGATGCTACACAGCGTTCTACTGAGGCCAGTATTCAGTAGTTTAAAGGCGAGACCTTCGATCCAAGTCGTATCAAAAGCTTTTTCAATGTCTAGGCTTACCGCAACGGTGGGTTCCTTATTAAAGAGCCGCACGCAGACGTGGTTTTGAAATAGGTTAAGAGCCATAGTGGTGCTGTGCGCTCTTCGAAATCCGAATTGGAAATCAGGTATTAGGTGCCTGGCACTGACAAAGTTATTTAGCTTTTCGTATATGAATTTTTCATATATTTTGCTGATGCAAGTGAGAAGCGAGATAGGGCGAAAGCTTGAGGGGTGATACGTTGGTTTCCCAACTTTTGCTATTGGGCAAATAATAGCGTGCCTCCAAGCTTGGGGAAAGTACCCCATGTTGTAAGCATGGTTGAACAGAATGGAGAGCTTTATAAAGAATAAGGCAGAAAGCCTTCGCAACGAGTGGTATGACATGTTGTCGATACCAGGTGACTTCTTAGGGTGTCGAGATTTGACCAGACTCTGTAGGGTATTTGGTGTGATGAAACCGTGACCATTATCACGTGTGTCATCGAAGTATGCACTGTTAGTTGGGTTAAAGACAACAATTGGCTCGTTGAAGTCGTCCAACTTACTGTGGACCTCTGAACTAACGATTGCATTAGTTTCCGGGTCGCCATCTTGGAGAGTGAGTTTGTGATTGTTTTCGAAGGTCTCTCCGATGATATTTGCTTTATTGGTGTCGTTATTGACAACAACACCATTGTGCATAATTGGCCCAGTGATGCGGGAAATGCCACATATCTTTTTAACATTTTTATAAACGTTCTGGTCCATCTGAATACCCTTCAGCTTGTCTTCCAATTGTCGGGTACGATTGTTTTGGATTCTCTGTTTTATCAGTGTACCAATATTGTGAATAATGGATCGCAATAATGGCTCCCTTTGCGTAAAGCGGTGACGATATCTCATTCTGCAGAGCTTTTTACGCTCCCGGATGAGATGAAGAGTGATGTCGTCATGGGGAATCTGATAGGTCTTTTCAAGTTTATACTTCGGGACATGAGTCTCCGAAGTTTCAACTAGAATCTCGTGAAGTCGTTTTGCAGCGTTGTTTATTTCAACCGTCGTTAGGTTCCTGTCAGTGGGAAGAGAGAAGTGGTGGAGTTTATCGTTCAATGTAATATTGAAGTTGTCCCAATTTGTCCGCCCATAATCGGGTATGTATCTGATGTGAGCCCGGGATGCTCGATAGCCGCGAATGAATGTGGTCACAGCATTGTGGTCAGATACACCCGCTGAAACTTGAGGAGGAGTGATTTGTGGAAGTAAGTCTTTGGACACAATAAATATGTCCAGAATTGAGTTACCTCGAGTACCAACAGTAGGTGCGACTATTTCGCAGTTGAGGGCATACATATTTGCGGTGTACCATTGGTACAGTTTTGTGCCATTTGGGCAGGAGACAGAGTTGTTCCAGTGGGGATGTCTGGAGTTAAAATCGCCGCCTATGATGAAGGGTGTATGCCCCGAGGTCCTTATTAGTTTGCCGATATCTTCGGGGTTAATGGGGCCATTATTGGTTTTATGCGAGTGGTATACGGAGTATATATTCACTCTACCATTACTAGCCAGATGCAGTTCAACTCCAGATACCTCTATGGACTCTAGGTGTGGGAGGTCAATAGGTTCATGGCGAAGTCCGCTATTAACCAGTATACAAGTTCCACCTCCGTTGATGGTGGGACCGCCAGTGAGGGTTCGATCTCTTCGAATCATGGAGAAGTTTGGGAATACGGGACGGTGACATGGATGCAACCTAGTTTCGGTTACAAGTACCACGTCCGCCCGGCTTTCCTTTATGAAGTCAGAAACTATCATACGCTTGGAATGCGAAACAAGGGAGTTGACATTTAAGAGGATAACTTTAATTTTGGAATCCATTGTGGAGGGTATGTCTTGCATATGCAGTGAAAGGAGGGCCTCCCTCTCTGCCTCGGTTGATAGTTTCTCATATCGGGGTCGGATATCCTCAATTAAGCGGGAGAAACTAAGTAGTTTCTCGAGCATTGAAGATTGCCCCCTCGGAGGCTTTTGCACCACCGCTTGAATTTGAGGCGTCGTGTTGGCCTTTACCGGGGCTCGCTTAGGGACTTGGATATGTTTTTGAGGGGGAGGAGTTGAAAAGGTTTTTGTATTCCTTGCCTGCTGACCCCTAAGGATGTCGGCAAATGTGAATCCATTTTGGATGAGGTTTTGTGTGGCCTGTTTTCCGAAGTCTGACTTGGCTGTTTGCTTAGCTCGAGTCTCCTTGGATCTTAGTTTAATTTCCTTATATTTAGGACAATTTCTATAACTGGCCGGATGCCCTTTGTTGCCGCAGTTGCAGCAAGTTGGCAGTGTTTTTTCATCCTGCACATTTGTTGCCGGGTCGTATTTCGCTAGCGGAAGTTCGCACTTGCCAATATCGTGGGATTCTCCGCAACGAACGCAACGGCGAGTCATGTTGCAGTTTCGGGAGACATGTCCGAAACGTTGGCAACGTCTGCATTGAGGTATTTCTCTGTTATGAAATACCTCGAAGACAACTTGCTGATGCAAAGTTGGAAGCGACTTTGTCCGTATTATGGAATCTATGTCGGTTCCTGGGGCAAGGAGAAGCTGCCATATGTTCAGCTTGGTGTATCTTTGCGGTCTGATGTTCACAAACCGCTGTGGGGGAGAGAATTTTTTGATGTCAATGAATTTGACGTTAGGAAATGTTGCCTCAAGAGCAGTTACGATGTCGTCCTTTTCCCAAGAGGCAGCGACTCGTTTTAAGAGGATTGTCCTCGACTTTTCGTCGGCCGGAGTAAAGGTGTAATAATTCACCTCCTTGGCCTTGAGATTGTCGTTAACCGTGCGATAGGTTTCCCTATCGTAGGCTATGATTTTGTTTAGGGATGGGCTTAAGGTTTTTGCCTTAAAGTTAGAAATCCCTAGCCGGTTCATGTCACCGACGAAATTTTTTAAATTGAGGTCTCGTGCAAAGACCCCGGGTTGCTGTTTCTTCTTAGAAACAGGTGGGCGGTCCCCGACCTCTGGCTGAACGGTGTTGGTAACACCAGCAGCCTTTGGTTTTGGGTTAACTAATGGAGTTGGTCGTGGTGGGCAAGGCTGCTGCGGAGGTACGACCCTGACATGAGTTGGTATTATCGCGGGGTTCGACAACAGTTTGGGGTGCAGCGTTGGCGGGGAGCCGGTGGCCGCACGCTTATTGGAAGGTCCTCCTTCGCAGTTTATTATGGGAAGCGGTGTTTTCCGCTTAGGGGCTCTAGACGAGTTTGGGGTGGGGGTGCGCGAGTCACCGTCATCCATTGTTTCGTCGGAACTCTCAGCGAGACTCTCCAACTCGGGCTCGCGCTCCGATTCCGAATCAGAAGCCTCCGAACTGGCACTGGACGGGGATGCGGGTGGTGCTGCTTCCAATCGCGACAATTTATCTCTCAAGACAGTGTTCTCTGCCTTGAGAGCCTCGAGGTCCTCCCTTAATCTCTTTATGAGAGCCATCATGCCCTGATCGGGCTGATGGCCCACACCACGAGAAGAGTAGGTGTCCATCTATTTCGATGTTGCCACCATCGAGCACCAAAAAGAAAAGGAAACAAGGAACGCGTGGGGCGAGGGGAAAAGAAAAGAGGAACAACAAAAACCAAGAAGGGAAACAAACAGACCTAATCAACCTAAAACAAACAAAATAGTAAAGTATAAATTTAGAAAATATAAATTAAATTAAGAATAAAACAAATAATAAAGTATAAAAGAAGAAATATAAATGAAATTGAATTGAAAATGAAAATGAAATTGAAAATGTCCGAACCAAACGTCCTGTTTCTCGTTCACACTCACAAGTTTTTTTTTTTTTTTTTTTTTTTTTTTTTTTGTTAAACACAAAACTTTTTTAAAGTTCACTGTTAAATAAAAAACAATATTTAATTCAGATATACACTGTTTTCCTGAGAAAACAAACTGGCAAATTGATTAGGCAAAACGATTTGCGTCTTTTCGATTCTCATGATCAATAATGTATGAGAGGAAGTACAAATTATTGTACGAGGGTTGCCTTTTATATTTCGGGATTAGAGAACAAAAACAAATATTGATCATCGAAAATCACTTTATTGTTTTTCAAAATATTCCCCATGAAGATCTATACACTTTTGCATGCGTTTGAACCAATTGTCGAAGCACTTTTGCCACTCTGATTGAGGTATCTCCAACACATGCATTCTGAATGCAGCAACCGCTTCTTCAGATGTCGAAAAACGTTGACCTCTCAGTTTGTTTTTTACGTACGGGAATAAAAAGAAGTCATTCGGTGCCAAGTCAGGACGATACGGCGGATGACCCATCAAATCGATGTTTTGGGTGCTCAAAAATGCAGTTGTCGCAGCCGATGTGTGAGAGCTCGCATTGTCGTGGTGAAGAGTGATCCGTCTTCGGCGGTTGGTTTTCCTGATTTCTTGGAAGACAATTGGCAAACAAATGGTTGTGTACCACTCAGAATTGACTGTTCTGCGTTGTTCTAGTGGTACGGTTGCGACATGTCCAGTTTTTCCGAAAAAACAGGCGAACAACTTTTGTTGGATTTGGGTCATCTTGAAACACCCAGACAGTCGACTGCTGTTTACTTTCGGGCTCATACGGGTAAATCCACGATTCATCACCTGTCACGGTGTCATAGATGTGTTTCGAAGCACCGCGACCGTATTTTTTGAGCATTTCTTTCGACCAATTGACACGAGCCTTTTTTTGGGCGATTGACAAACTGTGTGGGATCCAACGCGAACAAATTTTTTTTACAGTCAAATGTTTATGCAATATTGAATGTATGCTGGTCCCACTAACGCCCAAGGTTGTCTCAATCTCACGATAGGTCATATGACGATCTTCCAATATCAGTTCGCGCACAGAATCAATAGTTTTCGGAACAACAACTGATTTTGGACGACCTTCACGAAATTCATCTTGGAGTGAACTACGACCACGATTGAATTCACCATACCATCGATAAACACTGGTCCTTGATGGAGCTTCATCGCCAAAAATTGAATTAAGTTCATCCATGCACTGTTGCTGAGTTAATCCACGCCGAAAGTTGTAAAAAATAATCGCACGAAAATGTTGACGATTTAATTCCATTTTTGGGCCGCGATGAATCTTTTAAGTTACTGTAAACAACACAAATAGCGCTCGTATGTCAAAACGTTCTGAGTACGTATAACCTCAAAAATGTCCAACTTTACGACAGAGCTGTCAATTGCCGGATTGCAACACTAGGGTTGCCAAATCCCGAAACATAAGAGGCAACCCTCGTATCAGCGATTACCTGGGTTTTGTCGAAGTAGATAAATTATACCCTAAGCGGCGATTGACGCGAAACTCTCGTGTCGCTGGTTGAAACTAATGTCATTGTATTAAATTGGGAAATGTATCGACCTAAAAAATTAACTTTCCGTTTGTCTTCATAATAAAACAGAAATTGAAATAAATTTTCAAAATTATTTTCTCTGTTTATTGTTTCGCATTGTTAAAGGAAACATAGATCTAGTCGGAAAATGCTCTTCTTCTAAATGTCTTACTGTGGCAAATTATGTATCGTAAAGGGTTAAATGTTATTCCTTAGATACAATTAATTCGATTTCTTTTTTTTTATATCATCATCACTACTGCTACTGCTACTTCCACAACTACTACTGCTGCTGCTGCTACTGCTAGACTTATCTTTTCCTTTATCGCCTGGTTTTCCAGTTTTATTTTCCCCTTTTTCACTCGGAATTTTGTGCGGGAATTCTTTACCTGAACCCTCTAAACCGGCCTTTAAACGTGACACAGCAGTACTATTGATGTTTTCAATTGAGCCAACCTTTTTTAGAGCTGCATTTAGTGTCTCCAATGCTTGATCATACTTGTTATTTGAACATTGCAGGTCTATTAAACAACTGTAGGCGTTCCCAATGCCTCCTTCTGAAATCTTCGCGTCTTTGATGAAATCAACTAATTTACTGGCTAATTTTTCATCGTTGTTGATTCGTGCAATTTGTAAAATACGTTGAAACATTAAGCGTGGCTGATCAACTAGATATTTATCCCAGATGGCTTTCGCAGCTGCTTCGTTTGAGGAAATGAAGTGATATATCCAAAGAATGTTTATTGCTCCGATGTGCTTTTTCTCTGCAAATGTTTCAGCTAATTTTTGAACTGAAAATAAATATTAACGTTATTTATTATAATTTTTTGCTTGTGTCAATATATTGTAAATGCTAACTCAATGGAATTATTATGATCGTGGCCATTGAATTTCATTTCATTTCAACTTGCTTAATTTTAAGGAGTGATGACTTTCATTTATTCTTCTTTCCCTTGCTTAAAGTTACACAACCTAGTGAACCCAATGCACTCTTCCATATTTAAGTGTTTCGCGCTTTTTAGATATGAAAATAATCTGAAAATTCAGCAATTTTCTGTAAGCCAACACAAATACTTTAGGTTTAGCGATAATTTTCGGTTTTTTGTCCAAGTGCACTTTTTTTTTATTACAATTCTCTCGGGAGAGCCGACCCTATAGCGCCGAGTGGGCGCCCGGAGATGCCACCAAATAACCACTGTGGTTAGTTGAGTTAAGTTTAGCTTTCCTCTAATTTGTATGATAGAATGTATCATACAGTTAAGATGTGTGAAGTGAAGTTACTTGTTATCAAATTTCTTTCTTCTTCTTATTGATTTTGGATTTTCTGTTAACACTAAACCTACCACGGACGGGTCAAATGACCCGTGTGGTGAAGGTACATAAGTTTTATACATTATTTATTTCCAAATTGAAGATTTTTATGTTTTTTTCAATTTAATAAATAAAGAAGATGGAATTGAAAATGTTTTATTCATACAGTAAATTGGACTAAGAGTTATTACATGCTATAAATAAAATTATATATTATTTTTAAAACACGGGTCATTTGATCCCTACTGGTAAAAATAGGTATATATGAAATGTCGGTAGCTTTAGTGTTAAATTCTTAAAACCGTCGGATATGAATTTTGTAAAGAGTTTTCCTTTAGAAGGAGATACGCATGTAATGACGGCGGCTTTCTTCCTTTTGAAGTAACGCAAATTTGTTGTTGCAATTCAGAATCTTTTTCGAGTTCTAGATTTGCATGGCTAATGGGGTTTTCGTTACTAAAGGTAAAAATTAATATAATTATTTAATTCTTTTTGTTTTCCACTCATAAGCTCAACGTCTATTAAGCTCAACGTTTGTATGTTGTAACAGATGAGTGTCCGGGTTTTTTCATCTGTTTTATTTTAATACTTTATTTATTTCCTCTGACTTACTAAATCTACATATTCTGACACCCCTGGATAGCTACTTTGACACCCGCCAAGTAGTGAACCAATGCATGCAGCGACATCCAGAGAAAGGTTGGCGCAAGGCTAATAACCATGTCCGTAAAAATGAAATATTATGGCAAATTTAACAAGCCTCGGATATGGACCGGATACACGACGACAACCACGGAAACGAAAATGGCTAAACGATTTAAGAATTTTCTCATGGAACGTCCGCTCACTATACAGAGCTCAAGCTGCACAGCAGCTAGCCGATGCCCGGACCGAATATAAGGCTAACATAACAGCATTACAAGAAATAAGAAGGACGGGGAGTGGTGTTATTCAAAGAAACGAGTTTGACATTTATTACAGCTGTCATGCAAAACACCATGTGCTCGGGGTAGGCTTTCTAGTCAGCCAAAAACTGAAACCTGCCATCATCGGCTTTAATGCAATAAGCGAAAGGTGTGGCGGTTCTTGTGAAGGCCACTACTTACCTGCTCATCTACCACCAGGTAACCATTTTCACAAGCGTCCTATTTCACCTTTCCTTTATTTGCGAAAACCTTCCTAAAATATCTAAATGCATCATTTTCGCTGATGTGAAATCCATCAGCACCAAACAGATATTTTCCTAAAGGCACGGTTCCCGGGCGCACCATTTACATAGGGCCAATTCAGTTGCAACACGAAGCAACTGACACGACCAGCACGGTGTACATACCACCCATTGAAATTGCAGCACACAAGCAAGAGATACTCTCGCTTGGCTTCAATGCTGCAATCACATCGGTCGCTAAATCGAGCCACATGAAATGGTAAGTCGCACCTGGCCGCAAAAAGGGATAGAGAACTCGTCAGTGTAAATACACACACGACGGTTCGACCCTGTTGACGCCAACAACAACATGCACACGATCAGCATCATGCTACTCGTAGTCACTGATCGTGTAAACATTTCAACCCCTTTTTGCGTTGAGATGCTCGCACCTGTTGCGAATTTGTGGAGGGATCTTTGCTGTGTCTGCATATTTGCGGATGTACGCGATGAACAGCAGAGCAGTCATCGTGTGTGAGTTTCAACCCCTTTTGTGTTGAACAAAACGCAAAAGGGTAAATTACCAAATATGGCCATCGATGCGATGATGGAATATGTGGTATTCTGTCGCTTCGATGAGCTTATTTAATCGCGTTTTGGATTCCGTGAGGGCAAGTTGTGCCCTCACGTTAAAATTCACATCTCTCGTGGGGCGTCCCAAAAGATTCGCATCGCGTTCAGATTCCGTGGAGGCAAGACTGGCCTCCACGTTAAGTAAAAGTGGTGTCGGTGTGCAGAATCTTTTTCTTATTATTATTTTTCTTAATTGAATATACAATATTTTGTTAAATTACAGTTTTTTTTTTTGCAACTGTTCAAACCTTTCTTTAACACCAGCTATTTGCTTAATTGTACTTCCGAAACCGCGTGCAACCTATAAATTGTGAACGGTTAAACAATATTAAATCAACGTGTTTTATTTAAGGAAATAAAAATGTGGTTTAATCTCTTTCGACTAAATCTGGAATGACCCCAATCGGGAAGTGTGTTGCCGCCATTGAAATTCCTTGACCAAGTGACCCGTTTTTATTAATTATGTGTCGTTTCTTTGCAATTACGAGAGACCCGTTAATAGTGCTATGAAGATGCCCATTAAAATCAAGTGTCATTATCGGCAGTTGCATCCCTCAAAGTGATCGTCGGCGCACGTAATTACTACGCCGAAACCGGAGCTCGTGACATTGATGACGACCCAATGGGATAACTTAATGGAGGGAGAGGTGAACCGGTGCAGTACGCCTGCACACGCATACCTTTTTCCCCCATAAAGGCTATGCACTCTTCGTGTGCGAGGCAAGTTTAAAAACATATGTCTCATAAACGTTCACGGACCTATAGAGGAGTCCCCTGTTGACGAAAAGGAAGAATACTACGAGAACGTCGAACGGGTCTTCAATGCCTGCCCAAGATACGATGTGAAAATCGTTCTTGGTGATTTGAATGCGAAAATAGGTCGGGAGCTGGTTTTCAGGCACTACGCAGGTTTCCATAGTTTGCATGAGAACACTAATGACAATGCACTACGAGTCATCGAACTGGCAGCATAAAAAAAATTGGTCGTTGCGAGTACTAGTAAGATATCCACAAAGCCTGGGTATCACCTGATGGAGCTGTGGGGTAGATCGTAGGGTGTGTCGGCATGGAAACTGATTCACTTCTAGCCCCATCGCGTTCATGGTCCACAACGCACAATGACACCTCAAGCAGCTCACAAGGACAAGGGAATAAAACACACAGAATTTCGCGGAATTCAATCTTTATTTTTATGTACGCTATTGTTATTGTAATTATAGTTTACTTTAATAACTGTGCACGATACTGTTTCTTTATATTTAATACCTTTATTTAATGTGTTCTATTTGTTAAACTCAATTTGTTAACACTGGGTTGTACATTTGTCGGCATTTCTAAACTTAATAATGATGGCACATTCACAGATCTGGAGAACACACGAATTGTATTTGAAATGTCTCGAATTTACCTTTGCCTGCCGTTTGCAAAACGATTTAGTTTATAAAAAAGGAACCCGAGTCTAACTCGACACAACACTTTGTTACAATACACTCGGGGGTAAGAGCACCCCCGCGCGAATGCTGGTATATTACCAACGCGAACGACTCCTTTTGTGGTTGGGTTACGACTCACTGAGGGTTGAATTCCGGCTTGCATTCGACCCCCAGTTCGAGGTGAGATTGAAAGAAGAGAGAGAAAATTTCTATCTATGGTGAATACCCAGTAAGAGAATCTTGCTGGCTAAATTCCGGTAATGTGTGTGTGTGTGATCGTGTAGACATTGTTTTACTCATGCACGAAGATCATGGGAAAACGAAGCTGAAAAAAAAGGAAAGATGGACAAAGGGCATTACTAATGGCGTAGATGCAAGGTGCAGCTGCGTAAATAGCTGCATTGCTATTAGGAATAGGTGCTAATGGATTTCGATACACAATGCAAATTGTATATCGGATCTTTGGTCGGTGGATGAAACGAATTCTTTGTCTGCATTTGTATATGCTGAAAAATTCGTTTGGTGGCTAAGCACGAAGTTAGTTATTGTTTGTCAGTTGAACAAACAGATCATGGGTCGAATCTATTGCAGCTGGGTAAATAACCGCATTGCAATTAGGCTAGTGATGCTAAAGCAATTTAGGTATACAATGGGTGATCGTGTACCGTATCTTGCTGAACGAGAAGGGATCGAATTTTGTATGCATGTTTATATGCGAACGAATTCGATTTATGACACTAGACGCTAAATGCGTGTATTTGCTTTTGTCCCTTGGACAAAAAGCTGCCGAGGCCGTAGAATTGCCAGGGACATGTGGTGTGCATGAATTGTACAGCCGAATTGCTTGGCATACAAGGGTGCTGAATAGTTTTTGGATTTATGATGCCCGTATGATATGAAGAATTCTTTTCAGGGAATTTAGGAAATGCATTGGACGCCTGAATCAAAGAATTCTTGTAGGGAATTTTATGTAATGCGTTAAGTGCATTACAGCCCTTGAAGAAGGAAATGTTGCAGGTATGCGAGGAAGATGGGAGTTGGGTTGCAAATATGGGGGGTTCTTCAGGTAAGCTTTAAAGAACCCCCACAGAGTCACTCGCAACCAAATTGACCACGTGTTGATAGATCGCCGCCACTCCTCGAGCCTGATAACGGTACGAACGTACGGAGGTGCCAACATCGGCTCGGATCACTATCTTGTTGGTATAGTTTTCCGAGCGCGGTTCGAATCAACGCGGCTGCCTTACGCAATGAGAATACCAGTAACACCTTTGTTCATGCGTTAAGACTCGCCCTCGAAGAGCTCGACGGAGGGAGAGTAAGTCCTGGGACCAGAATGCCGGGCGTAGAAGAGAAACGGGCACGCCTGAAGAGTACTGTCATTAGTACTGCCAACTCCATCTTAGGCAGTAGTCGTAGAGATCGGAGCGACTGGTTTGATGATGAGTGCAAACTAGCGACTGAACATGATAATGCTGTATACCCGGCAATGCAGCAGTCTCATAGGACGCGAGTACGCGAGGAGAAATACAAAGAGCTCAGAAGATCTGAAAAAAGACTTCACAGACAAAAGAAAAGTGCCTGCGAAAAAAAACTTGTCTGTGAAATCGAGAAAAGTAGAGAGCGGGGTCCGCACCAGGCGCGGAAGTTCTACCAAATAATCCGCAGTATGATGCGGTACACACCACGCTGCACTTTCTGAAAGGATAAAAAGGGTAATCTGATCACCGATCCTGACGGCATTCTGGAGCGATGGGAAGTGCGCTTCAATGAATTGTTAAATGGTCAATTCACAGAAGAATTGGAGGCTCCACCAATGCATAATCAAGAACAAATGCTGCCGTCACCAAACCACATATTTCTCTTGGGTGTGATACTCATTACTCTGTGTGGAATATAGGTTCGCATGCCAAACAGAATCGTCTCCGTCAATGTGTCCGCTATAGAGTCAACATCATTATTGAGAAAAATAACGACCAATTTAACTTCCCAAAAAAGTCGTTCAGACCTTTCCAGTTGGCTTTTTCATAGAACTATACTGTTCTTTTGGGAGTTTTCTCGTAAGCGTTGCTGTTGGTTTGAGGAAATTTAGCTGACACGACACAGCGGTCTGAAGTGCCCAAGGGCGAAGAAACTTCAATTACATATTTGTCTGGGTGGGAGGTGAGAAACAGGTCCAGTGTGTTGGTGGAACGACCATCTACCAATATCTGGAATCCGTGTTGGTTCATTGACGAGTTGAGTTGAAATTGATACCTTTGATAAACGTTTCAACGCTTTTATTTTCTGTTTGGAATAATTATTCGTGTTCTTTGTCTTCTTTATTCTACTATCTACCAATTCGACTGTGAAAAATAGCTTGAAACACCCTAAAGATTGTTCAATGTGAGCTGTAACTTGTGGACATGAGACCTTCGAAAAAGTATTGAATTGTATTCGAGGTGGAATGTCATCAGCAGTACCGTCTTCATCTTCTTCATTCTAAATATAACTTATATTTGGTAGTCGTCTTTTCTTTCCACCAACTACTTCGTTATCAGTACTATTGTCACTATCATTATAGTCTGAAGAGGTAATATTTCTCCGATTTTCATTTTTGTTAATACAAATACCAAATTCAAATCGGATATAGTCATTTAAATCATCGTTGTTATCGTGTATTATTCTTTCAGAGTTTCCGGGCATATTTAACCGTTTTATTAACAAAATAAAATATAATAAAATTGACGGAAACAAATTCACGGAAGTGAGCTGGCACAATGGTCGATTGTAATTGTGACAACAATAATAGTGATAAAAATAATAACACAATTTTTGACACTGTATAGGCGGCATTGGACTAAGGAGGTGAAAGTGCCATTCCGCTTGTGTGGGCGCATTGGTCCGTTAAGGGTCAATCAACAATAATATATTAAGATTCTTGCTCAACTCCGTAAAAACGATAAATCAAATTGTGAAGGAATCTCAATTGGCTATAAATAAAGAGATACTGCACGTTCATATAATTTCATTACTCCTTCAAGGTGAAAGTTGCATTAATTTCTATTTCTATTTATTGGCCTGTAGGAACCCGGAAGTTCATGTCCTCACCGACTCGACTCCGCCATTGTTCCCTGTCCTGTGCTCTGTTCTTCCAAGTTCGGCCATCCGACCCGATCTCCTCAAGGTCAAACCTAACATTGTCCTCCCATCTCCGTCGCGGCCGTCCTGTCGGTCTCTTTCCCGTTGGCTTACCGTTAAGAATTCTATGCACGGTCCTATCTTTGCCCATTCTCGCCACGTGCCCGGCCTATCTTAATCTTCGCGACTTGATTACTCTCACTATTGTAGGTTTGCGGTATAGCTCTTCCAATTCGTGGTTGTGGAGTTTCCTCTATTGTACTGCCTCTTCGTCATATTTGCCGCCAAAGATACCCCTTAGAACTTTATTCTCGAATATGCGGGATTTGTTTTCTTCCCATTTTGTGAAAGCCCATGTTTCGCATCCGTATAGAACAATCGGCATGATTATGGTTCTATAGACACGGAGGTTTATATTACGTGATAGCAGTTTGGATTTCAGCAGTTTACTGACTGCATGCCAACTAGCGTTGCCGGAATGTAGTCTTTTGTTAATTTCCTTCGACATTTCATTACTGGCCGTCAGTATTGTTCCCAGATATTCAAATATCTTGCCCCTGATGTTTATGTGTGTTCTCTGAGGTCCGCCTGCTCTCGCCGTAATCATGTATTTTGTTTTGTCTTCATTTATTTCTAGGCCCGCCTCTTCTGCCGCTTGCATGATGATTTCACTGTTTTTACTTACAGTTTCTGGATTATCGCCCAAAACGGCAATGTCATCGCATATGCGAGCACTTGTGTGACCCCGTTCAGGGATGATCCGGCCATGTTGTCGTCTTGTACTTTTCTGATGACATACTCGAGGACAAGGTTAAAAAGACATGATGAGAGACCATCCTCCTGTTTTAGTCCATCGCGGATCTCAAATGGTTCTGAGAGGTGGTTTTCTATTTTAACTCACTCTTTATTTCCGTCGATTCCGATTTGAATGAGGGCGTCATATTTTTTCGAGATTCCCAGCTCAACTACAATATGGTCGAGTCTTTGCCTTGCGACTGAGTCGTAGGCTTTTTTGAAGTCAACGGACCGTGTGAACCGTATTCCCATTTATTTTCCTGTAGTTGCCTTATTGTGAACATTTGGTCGATTGTTGACCGGTTCCTACGGAATCCGCATTGGTAGTCTCCCAGTATTTCTTCTGCGTACGGCGTGATTCTCAGCAGAATGACATTTGTTAACATATTGTATGTGGTTGGGAGCAATGATATTCCTCTGTAGTTTTCGCAGTCAGATATGTCACCTTTTTCGAAAATGGGAACGACTATTGAGGTTTTCCATTCTTCCGGAATGATTTCCTTATCCCATATTGTGTAAATCAGTTGGTGGATCTTTCGAGCGGTTGATTCTCCTGCATGCTTCACAAGCTCTGTCGGTATGCAGTCGACTCCGGGAGCCTTGTTGTTTTTCAATCGGTTTATTGCGTCTACAACTTCGTCGAAAGAGGGCTCTGGGATCTGAGGCTTGGCTGTATGTACGCCTGGTGCATTTATTTGTGGTTGAGGGATTCGCACATTGAATAGGTTTTCAAAGTACTGCTTCCATCTTGTCACGTTTTTTTTTTTCTGTGACCACACAGCCATTTGCGTCTTTATTTAATTTTATTGAAAACACGACACAAACGATTATTCTCCATTATCGCTTCCCTGTGCGCACCAGGGTAGCGATGGAGCCGCGACCCATTCGGGTCGAAGGATGAAATTTGACTCAGCGATCATCATCTCATGCAGAGATGATTTCGCTAAGGAGAAAAAGGAAGAGAGAGAAAAACTTTTCTCTTAAGGGTGTGACCACTAAGAAAATGCGATCTTTTTGGTGCAGTGGTATATGTGCGCGATCGAACAGATTCAATGTAATTGCGCGTGCTCGAAAGCAGGCAGGCGGCAAGGACAATAGGGAAAAATGACCAAATGCGTCGTCGGTAATGCGGGTCATTGTTTACACGATGCCTCGTCGCTATTTTCGACGTTAGGAGAAAAAGGTGCTAAAAGCAAATTGGATGTTTATGGCATCTCTGGCTGCAGTAGAAACCAGGTTCATATTTGCATTAGGAAATGCTGGAGAATTTGGTTTCGGCGTCTATTGCGCTAATTATATGCAGCTGCTTGGGTTGTTTATTGATAAGGCAAACAAAAAAGATTGCCAGGCAATGTGTATGAAAAGGTATATGGCGCGGCTGGGAAAATAGACGGCGCAATGTTTATGGTCCCTGTCATGACGGTTACAATGAATGCAATCCGAATTATTTTGTTTACAGGAATTTGTCTAAGGAAATTTGACTAGCGACGTAGATGCCGAAATTGATTGGAAATTCCTGGTAAGTTAATAAAGAAATCTTAAGGAGCAATGGTATGCGAAGAGAATGCATGAAGGTAAGTTTTCTTTACAGGGACTTAAAGATCATAGATTTGATCTCTTAAATGCGTGCAGCATTTTTAGGTACTAATACTGTTGCATTAGCAAACTAAAGGAAGTTGGGTAGTAGTTATGGGGGTTTTTCAGGTAAGTAGACCGTAGGGTTTGGCGGGACCGCTACATATATACCTCTGATATTCTTTGTTCTAGCATTTTTCGATCCTAGTTTTCCCCCATTCGCATTTTTTTTTTTTTTTGCGTTTGAAAAGTCTCGTTGCCCCTTTCCGAATTGTCGCGTATCTTTCAGCGTTGACTTCATCATATCCTTCTAAGTGGATGACTCTGAGGCGTTTACGTTGTTCGATCTTCGCCCTGCACTCATCGTCAAACCAAGGCTTGGACTTAATTGTTTTCTTAAATCCTAATACCTTTTAGGCTGTTTGTTTGATTGTGTCTCTGATCGATGTCCATTTAGTGCCCAGATTATTGGTTTCCTCTTCCTCACTACTCCCATTCTCTAGGATGCTAAAGCTATTCGTTAGTTCGTCTTGATATTCAGCCCTTTTGCGTAGGTCTTTTAGTTTATCAATGTCGAACTTTTTGCTCGTCTCCCGCGACTGCCCATGTGGGTTGGCTGCGACCCGACTTCTAATTTTGTCCATCACTAGAAGATGATCGGAGTCGCAATCTGCCCCTCTATATGATCTTACGTCAAGGATATTCGAGTGGTGTCTTTTATCTATGAGGAAGTGGTTTATTTGGTTACGCGTTACGCCGTCGGGTGATATCCATGTGGCTTTATGAATTTACTTGTGCTTTTCACTGCCAGATGTCAGAGTGGCGCCGTTATAATACAGCCGGTATACCCCTGGCTGCAAACCATCCAATGGGCACGGTGATGCGTAACACCCTGGATTAGGGGTGGTAGATCTTTGTGTGTTACTCTTTGCCAGCCTGTCTGACATGGGTGGCCCTACTGGAAGCGTATGCTTCCGTCAGCATTGTCTGAGTGTTGCATTAAAAGGAATAGAATTTCAGACCGATGAAACTGTGAAAGAAAAAGCGTCATGTGTCATGAAGTATCTGAGAAATGAAGACATCCAACATTGATTCGCACAATCGAAAATTGGATGCGGTTCTATTACCGAGACGGGTTTACGAGAAAAATTACATTACAACAATTTTATACCGATACGGCGAGTATTAATTTAGTTAAATAAATTAAGTTAAAATTTATGTTTTTTGGAGTGTTTCCTTTTATCGTTGCTTCTTTTCTTGTGTTTAATGTATTATCCTCTGTGGGGTCCCGCGCTATAAAAAATCTACACCTATCACATAGCTATTTCACAGATACACATTTATAGAAATAAGAATAATTATGAATACACATAAGAAAAACCCGGTAGTTGTAGGTGTGATGAGCTAACACTACCATCAGGGAAAAATTCATTATGAAACCACCAACTCGGCTAAAATACGACGTAGAGATAGACGGGTAAAACGGGATATACGCGTCGGCAACGGAATGCCCGAACGTTATATAAACCAGCCGCGACACAAGCGGTCATAGATAACGTAAAAGAAAGATATGATGAAGTCAACGCAGAAAGATACGCGATGATTCGGAGAGAGACGGTGAGACTCTTCAAACGCAAAAAACGCGAATGGGAGAAGACTCAGATCGAAATAATCCTAGAAAATTCTAGAGCAAAGAACATCAGAGGTATGTATGCCGGCATAAATTCAATTAGAAATGGCTACCGAGAGAGAGTCAAAATAATGCGAGACGCAAACGGCTGTTTGGTCACAGAAACAAACAATATCGTGACAAGATGGAAGCAGTACTTTCAAAACCTGCTCAATGTGCGCACCTATCAACCACAAATAAATATACCAGACGTATGTACAGCCGAGTCACAGATTCCTGAACCCTCCCTTTAACGAAGTTGTAGACGCAATAAATTGATTGAAAAACAACAAAGGCAGAGCTTTTGAAATATGGACGAGAAGCAACCGCTCGGATGGTCCACCAATTAATCAAAACAATACGGAGGAATGAAAAACCTCAATAGTCATCCCTATTTTCAAAAAGGGCGACAGATCTGACTGTCAGAGGAATATCATTGATCCCAACCACACACAAAGTATTAACAAATGTCATACTGTCGAGAATCACACCATATGCAGAAAAAATACTGGGACACAGTGTGAATTCTGTAGAACCCGGTCAGCAACCATCCAAATGTGCATAGTAAGGCAATTGTTGGAAGCGAAGTGGGAATACGTCAGTGGTAACACCATGCAAATATTATGATAAATAACCGAACTTTAAGAATTTCGTCATCGTATAACCGGGCTCATTCCAGAGGCTCTGTCGTCGTTCGTAACATCAGGTGCATCGGTTTCACCAATACGAATGTAAACGCCGTCTACCAATATTCTCAAACACCGAAACCTGATATCGTTGCCCTAACTGAGACCCAGTTCGATTCGTCAATTGATTCGACATATCTTCGTTACTACGACTTACATTCGAGATTCCGTTTTAGGGAAGGAGTCTGAGTCTTGCTACCCAAAGGATGGAGGCGTTGGAACCCAATATCATGGACATCATGTGGTTGGTGTCGTGCTGAGGAATTCTGTTAAATTTCTTTGTTGTCTTTACCACTCCCCGAATGACGATCGACCAGCGAGATTTTTCGAACATCTTTCACGTACCATCGACTGGATGCATATTAACTACCCAGCTTCTGAAATTGTCGTTCTTGGCGATTTTAATGTTCACAATTCCGGTTGATTGATGCATTCTAACAGAACCGGTGAGGTTAGGAGGCTGGCGGATATGTTCGCTATTAGACACAATTTGACTCAAATTGTGGAGGAACCTACGCGAGTGCCGGATGTCCGAGGTGATTATGCGAACACCCTGGATATGTTTTCGACATCCGAGCCGAGCATCCGTGGAAGTAGCTGCGCTACTGGGAAACTCAGATCACTGCTTGGTATCTGTCGCGTCCTGCTGATGTTTTTTGTTTCTCAAATTTCCCTCCATAATTACCTGCATCATGTGTTTGGTCTTTTACTACGTTTTTATAGTTTATTTTGCATTTCCTAATAATACTCGTCTAGACCTTTTCATTCTTGTTCGTTACTGTTAAGTACATCATTAAAATTCCATTACTTTTGTACAGACGGTTTTCCTCATGCTTCAAACGCATGCAAAACCACGTGGATGCAATTGCTCCTCCCATTTTCTCTCCATATACAAATGTTTCATTACCATTAAATTCCACCGATATTGTACCAATGCATGTAAAGGAGGACCTCCCTCTTGTAGCTATATAAAAGCAGTTTGTTTGCTATTTTTTGTTATTATAATAATTGTAATTATCATACTATACAGTCCACATATTTCGTTGTCTGTAGAAAATAAAATATCTATCGTGTATCTTTTAGTTACATTTTGGTTTTCGTGTCGTTATTTCAATATATAAGTGTAATAAACTCATCGTGCACTAATTTCGTTTGTCGTTTCGTGAGTTTAATAGCTAATCATTATAAAGGCATCGTATCGTCCTTGTGGTTGGCGTTTCGTTAATAATCAACATCAGCGCGATAAAAGCATCGCGTGTCAGTATCGGTAGCGCAACCACTTACATTTCAAGAGAATAACCGACCTAAGCAGCTACGCCATGTATGAAGGGACTGTCAACGGGGACGATTTGAGAGATTTCTTCACTCCGTGGTCGGAGGTGTGCTTTGGATACTCCGATGTGAACGCATGCGCGGAGTCAGTCATAGAGACTTACATTCCACATTCCATCAAATGAAATTCATCCTAAAAACCTTGGTTTGATAAAAAATGCAAGCCGATTACAGCGGCAAAAAAAAAGAAGAGCTTTTAAGCAATGGCGCTCCAATCCCACCAAAGTTAACAAAACGAATTTTGTCCGAATCAGAAACACATGCAACCAGGCGATTGATACCGCAAAGAAGGCCTACAACAACAGAGTGACCAATAAACTCCTTGAGTGCTCAACTGGTTCGCGTCCATTGTGGTCAATGGCAAGGGCTGTTAACGATAACTTCGATTCCACCTCTTTTCTCCTGTTAGTGACGGGCAGCGGGACGTTAGTCACAAATTCAAAAGATAAAGCTAATGTGTTCGCGAATTTATTTTCCACGAATTCAAACCTCAATGCCGGTCTTTTGGAACCACCTGTGATCGTGCCGGTACGGTCTTCGATGCGGGATGTGAGGTTCCGCCCGCGTACTATTCACCGCATTCAACTTTAACTGGACTGTAAGAAGGCAACCGACCCGGACGGAATACCCGCAATTGTCCTTAAGAAGTGTGCTCCAGAACTATCGCCGGTTCTTGGCAGACTTTTTCGCTTATCTTATGCACGGAGGACCTTTCCTACCTGCTGGAAAATCGCTCGAGTTCAGGCAATCCCAAAGAGGGGAAAAAAGTGTCTCCTACAAAATTACCGGTCGATAGCATTACTGTCTATGTTGGCTAAGGTGATGGAAAAGCTCATCAATGCCAAGTTAATTAAGTATTTGTAGTGCTGACTTCTGAATGATCGTCAATACGGATTCCATGTGCAGGCAGTCCACGGGAGACCTTTTGACCCTTATAACCAATATACGGACATCTGCGATGGAAGGGCATCGTGAGTCAAGGGCGGTCGCAATGGATATCTCCAGCTTCGTTCATACCGACTTTCCCAGCAGCTTTGCGACTGGAAAAAGAGCTTCTTCTGTCTGTTGTACAGATATTGTGGCGGTTCTACGAACTACACAATCCACTGTAGGTTGAGATATCGTCGTTCCACCAAGGTACATACTTACCTATATCCAGATTACACGTGCCCACAGACACGTGTCCTCAAAAGTCCCTTTTTCCGTCTGAAACAAAAGGTAACATTCCATGCACCCAACGTTGAATTCAATGGTCAAAACCAATCGAACTAAACGTTCAAAATTTCCTAATATTGAATTCAAGGCAATTCCCCTATTTACTCAATCCATCCAATTAAACGCATTTTTCTAAAAGCAAGCAGAATAATACATATCTCCTCATATAGCTAATAGCAATTAGCACTCTAAATTCCTGGCATTATTTCAAAACCAAGAAGAGCACGTGTGCAAACAAAGGCATAGCGATTCCCCGCCGACACACAATCCGTGCAATCATAAACATCTTACCGCAAATCTCACGCTAGATGTTTATGACTTGGAATTGCGATCTAGGAACTGACATTCAAATCCCACGGTTCCTTTGTTACCCATCTGAAGGCACGAAAACTCTTGTTGTCTTAAGCCAGATGGGTAACGCAAACAAATCCCATGAAAGGATCAAGAAATAAGTGACGGTACGCTCGATCCTTCGAACAAAGAAACAAGATTCCGATAAGAAATCGAAATAGAAATTATTTTCTTACAGATAAGAGAAAGGAGAATGATGATCATGATGGAAATTGTTTTGACAGAAAGTGACAGAGAACCCAATAAGGAGGTCGGGTCCGCGCCGCGCAAAGTATTAAAAATAAATCGATAAATTCGCACTAAAGTTAAACTATCGCGAATACGACACAATATTAATAACTAGAAATTGACAATACTTTTCGTGTCGGACGAAAGTGCACGCGTGCCGGATACCGAATATATTCGATTTCTTATTCTTGAACTGCGAAAGAAAAGGTAGTGACACATCGCATCATTTCCAAATCGAAGAATCGCGAACTCAGTTCACCTAGAAACGGGGATAATTTATCAGAACATATAAAATCAGTGTGTGAGTATTCTTCGCCAGTACTACTCTTGTAAATTAGTTCTAAGGGCTGTTCAGCAAAAAATTAGAGGATATCAATAAAGAAAAATCTACAGAAACAATTTTTCCGTGTTTTGTTGTGTTCGCTCCGCTGGTGTATTTTTCCGCCACGGTAAGCAGTGTTCGGCGGAACACTCCAACATCAATCGGCAGTGACTTTACGAGAAAACCCGCCAAAATATCATTACGTGTACTGTTCTTCAGAGATTCGTGGTATTGTGTCACGGAATTCGGTTTATATGCGCTCCACAAGACAATCCGATGGATCACACAAATTTGCGGTTCATCTTTCGACGGCGCGAACATCTGTGCATCAGAACTCATTCCGCTACAGAGCGGGAAAGCTGGACGAGTTCCCGGAACGTTGCAACGTGCAGCTGTTCAAGAAGAACTGCAATGGTGGCAAGAAGAACCGCAATGGTGGCATCTCGGGGCGCCGTGTCGGCGCTATAGGTTCGCCTCTCCCGAGGGAAGTATTTATAAAAAAATATATATATATAGATATATATATACATATCTATATGAGGGTGGCCTGAAAAGTTTCTGTGAAGATAGCAGCATTCGTCAATAAAAGCTAGTGAATGTAGTTGTGCATCTTTTGACAGTTCTTCGCCTAAATTTCGATGTGAGTATTTTTGTGAAAATGGACAAAATTGAGTATCGAGCTGTCATTAAATTTTCGTTTTTAAAAGGCAATACGCCTACGCAAATCAAAGATGAGTTGGACTCTGCTCCATCATTTACCACAGTAAAATTTTGGGCAGCTCAACTTAAACGTGGCCGTGAGAGCTTGGGAGACGATGGACGTTCGGGACGTCCAAAAACTGAAACTTCACCAAATGGTGCTAGACGACCGCCGAATTAAAGTGAGAGAGATAGCAGAGGCTATGAAAATTTCCAAAGAACGTGTTTGTCACATATTAAATCAACATTTAGGTAGGGAAATATGTCCGCGCGTTAGGTGCCGCGTTTGCTCACGTTAGATCAAAAACCTGTTCGAATGAACATTTCCAACGCTCTGTTAGCGCAGTTTAGGCGCAATAAAACCGAGTTTTGGCGCCGATTAATTACTGTCGATGAAACTTGGGTACACCATTATACGCCCGAAACAAAAATGTAGTCAAAACAGTGGACTGCCAATGGGGAATCTGCTCCAAAAGAAGCAAAAACTGTTTTTTCGGTTGGGAAAGTGATGGCAACTGTTTTTTGGAATAGTCATGGAATTATCTTAATCGATTATCTTCAAAAAGGAAAAACTATTACAGGAGAATACTACGCATCATTACTTGACTAACTGAAGGCAGACATTGCGAAAAAACGAGCACATTTGCAGAAAAAGAAAATCCTGTTTCACCAAGACAACGCGCCGTCTCACACCTCAGCGGTTGCCATGGCGAAAATCCGCGAATCACGGTTTGAACTGTTTGACCAACCGTCTTACTCACCAGATCTAGCCCCAAGCGACTTATTTTTGTTTCTTAAACTAAAAATTGCGCTCGAAGGACAGAGATTTTCGTCAAATGAGGAGGCAATGACCTTCGTGAACAGTTATTTTGCCGAGAAAAACGCCGAGTACTATTGGGACGGGTTAGAGAGAACGGAGCATCGCTGGGAGAAGTGTGTAGAATTACAAGGAGACTATGTAGAAAAATATCAATTGAAATTGAAATTGTTATACAGCGTGTAGATATATTTATGCGTATCTTATTAGGCACTTAAATGCCAAATTGAATAAAAAAGGCTGAGTGATTGCTAATTTTATTGTCATCATTTACTGTATTTTCTCCCATTTAGCTAGTGGCCTAAATAAATAACACACCATTAATTAAAACTGAAGTTTCACACTAACTACAATTTAATGACGTCATTTAAAAATTATGAAGACCGGCTTCGTTAGCGCAAAATCGTTCAAATACCTGCTTTAAAAGAATTTATATCTTATAAGTCAGACTGTCATCAGTGATCGATTCACTGGACGATTCACTTGGCGTCCAAGGCACATCGTCACTATCACCTGTTGTCGTCGTGGCGTCTGTATTTAAAACTGAATGAATGTGTTTTCTCGGGAACTTCTTTTCCCTAGTATCAAAAATACTTAAGAATTTTTCTTTAAGCTCTTCTATGGAAATTAAATTTAGCGCATTGATGTAAGTCTCTATCATTGCGTTGAAATTTTTATTTTGAAATTGTATTGCAAAGAGATGCCCGTAGATAGTGCCCAAAGTATGCTTGCAGAATTTAGATCTTTGAAGTAGCTGACCAAGAAGCGTGTGCAACATTTCTTCATTTTTCAACATAATGGCATATTGAATAATTATTCGTATCATTAAACGGGATTCGTTCTTAAGGAAGTTCTTCCAAATCGATCTGGCTGCAAGATCGTCTCCTGTGAGCCAACAGAATATCCAAAGGAAGTTAAAGGGCATTAATATGTTTCTCTCGGCAAATTTTCTTGCAATTTTTTCAACTTAAAAAATAAAAAGAAAATGTTTCGGTATTAGTGTGAAAAAACAACGAGTGGTAAAGAACACTCAGAAAATATCCAAAAAAAGCTAAATTATGCCAAGAGATCACAGTCAATTTCGTTCTTAGCTATTTGCCACATTTGTTAACATAAAACTGATTATAATTACACCATCTGCTTTGTATGAACAAAGTCCCAAAGTTATGGGCCCTTTTCTGAGAAAGATATAAATGAAAAAAGACAGCAATGGGAAAGCAACGCGTAACGTCCAGGAGCACGAAAATATTGTAGCTTTCGTGGGGAAGTGCGATCATGAATTTCTATTCAAATAAGTCTTCGTCGTTTTTAATCAAAAATTGAGCGTTTATTTCGAAAGCACGGTACCTAATGTTTTATACAAGTATTGTCCATCGCTAGCCACTACTTTTTCTCGTTTTTCTGTCAGCATACGAATACCGCGACGGGAGATGGGAGCGAACATACAGAGCAAAGTCTCTGATTGCTTTCAACCCGGCGAAGGCCCGGACGATCCTTGTCCCTGTTCAATCCAAGTTGACAGGCAGTCTCTACGTGGCACCCCTGGATAGCTACTTTGGCACCCGCCAAGTAGTGAACCAATGCATGCAGGGACATCCTGGGAAAGATTGGCGCAGGGCTAATAACCTTGCCCGTAAAAACGAATTATTATAGCAGATTTAACGAGCCTCGGATATGGACCGGTTACACGACGACGACCACGGAAACGAAAATGGCTAAACGATTTAAGAATGCTCTCATGGAACGTCTGCTCTCTATACAGAGCTCGAGCTGTACAGCAGCTAGCCGATGCCCAGTCCGAATATAAGGCTGACATAACAGCATTGCAAGAAATAAGATGAACGAGAAGTGGTGTTATTCAAAGAAACGAGTATGTCATTTATTATAGCTGTCATGCAAAACGTGCTCGGGGTAGGCTTTTTTGCCAGCCAAAAACTGAAGCATGCTATTATCGGCTTTAATGCAATAAACGAAAGGCTATGCACTCTTCGCCTCCGAGGCAAGTTTAAGAACATAAGCTTCATAAACGTTCACGGACCTACAGAGGAGTCCCCTGACGATGAAAGAGAAGAATACTACGAGAACGTCGAACGGGCCCTCAATGCCTGCCCAAGATACGATGTGAAAATCGTTCTTGATGATTTGAATGCGAAAATAGGTTGGGAGGCCGTGTTCGGGCACTACGCAGGTTCCGATAGTGTGCATGAGAACACTAATGACAATGGACTACGAGTCATCCAACTGGCAGCATCGCAAAACTTGGTCGTTACAAGTACCAGGTTTCCGCGTAAAGATATCCACAAAGCCACCTGGGTATCACTTGATGGAGCCACTCGCAACCGAATTGACCACGTGTTGGTAGATCGCCGCCACTCCTCGAGCCTGATGACGGTACGAACGTACCGAGGTGCCAACGTCGACTCGGATCACTATCTTGTTGGCATAGTTTTGCGAGCGCGGATTGCTTTACGGAGACGTATTGCATCCGCGGATCAGGTTCGGATCAATACGGCTGCTTTACGCAATGAGAATACCAGTAATACCTTTGGCCATGCGCTAAGACTCGCCCTCGAAGAGCTCGATGGAGGGAGAGCAAGTCCTGGGGCCAGAATGCCAAGCGTAGAAGAGAAATGGACACACCTTAAGAGTACTGTCATTAGTATTGCCAGCTCCGTCTTAGGCAGTAGTCGTAGACATCGGAGGGACTGGTTTGATGTTGAGTGCAAACTAGCGACTGAAGGTAAGAATACTGCATACCGGACAATGCAGCAGTCTCATAGGACGCGGGTACGCGAGAAGAAATACAAAGAGTTCAAAAGATCTGAAAAAAGACTTCACAAACAAAAGAAAAGTGCCTGAGAAAAATACCTTGTTTGTGAAATAGAGAAAAGTAGAGAGTAAGTTCCGCACCAGGCGCGGAAGTTCTACTAAATAATGCACAGTATGACGCGGCACACACCACGCTGCACTTACTGCAAGGATAAAGAGGTTAATCTGATCACCGGGAAGTGTGCTTCAATGAATTGCTAAATGGTCATGTTACGTCCAAATCCACCCACCCATAAATATATACCTCTTTGGAGCCAGTCTCCACCAATGAATTGCGCTACACGCAAAATCATCCACTAAAAGGATGAAACACTCCCCAAGCCCTAGCATTGCCCCATACACTAAACGGGCCAATACCAAAATTGATATCAAACAAATTGAACTAAACGTTCAATTTGCCCATATCAAATTCAATATCAAAGAAATTGAACTAAATGTTCAATTTGTCCATATTGAATACAATATAAATCCAAAACGTGATATTCGAACCAGATGTTCAACACGTAAATTCCCCTGGTTCCAAATCTGCGGACCAGATGACCAACTCTCAAGTAAAGTTGGTAAAAAGCATAAAATGCACGGCGACACCGTCCCCTTAAATCCTATTCAAGGCAACATTTCCTATATGAAACAAAGGACGGCGATCGTAAAAACAATCGCTGAACAACAATACCCATAAGATACAAAATATCTTTGGCTCCGATGTTCACTGAAAAAGAAATTGCCAAGTCTGGGCACTGTGAGAAATCCCAGGTAATACTTACGGGATTCCAGACGGTTGCCGATCCAAGGTAAAATATCTTGGGATCAGATAAAGGATGCGCGGGCTCTCAAAGGAGATCCTGAAACAAAGGATATTGAGTGCGATCATCGCACAAGGAACCTAACACGTTGGCTTGTGTTAGCAAAAAAGAGAAAAAAAGGTTTTCCTGCGATCAAACGATCGGATAAGGAAAGAGTTGGTTTTCAATACTGAACGGAGACGGTCGTGTGGTTGAGTGGTAAAAGTATAGTTTGTGAAAATACTCCTAAGGTGGTACCGAAAAAGGTCAAGTGGTAAACTTAAAATAATACTTCCTTCGCCCCAGCACGAGCGATGACCAGGACAACCGCGATAGAAGGACAGGCCGTAAGTCATTAATATATTTATTTAATAATACAACAAAAACCGTCGGCCCACGACGGAGAATATATACAATATATAAATTATATAACAGTCAGCTCACAGAAGAATTGGAGGCTCCACCAATGCAAAATCAAGACCAAATGTTGCCGTCACCAAGTATTGAGGAAACATTAAAAGCCACAAGACAGCTCAAATCAAATAAATCCCCCGAAGCTGATAGCATACCAGCTGAGCTGATCAAACAAGGAGACCGCATGGAAATAAACTGGGAACCAAGAGTTTAGTTAAATACCTGGGCATCTGGCTAGATCAATATCTGTATATCAACAGACATGTAGAGCCTGCTTTGGTCAAAGCTATAAAAGCTTTTGCTATGGCAAGGAGGCTATTTCACAGTAGGGTAAAAGTCATGTGCTACATGACGCTAATCAGGCCAATGCTCATATATGGTTGTCCAGTATGGTTTAACATAGGTCCAAATTTGATGGAAAAGATTTGGATGATCGAAAGGAAGTGTCTCAGAACTTGTCTCAGATTTTATCGAACACCGAAATCGGACTACAAAAAGTACTACTCAAATGTGACTTTATATAATGAAGCCTGCATAAATAGGGTGGATAATTTTACGATCAAGTTAATCAGGGGACATATTGCGAGAGCAATAAGCTCCTCCAATGACCTAATTTTCGGGGCTTATTATCCAAATACCCTGTACTATGAGAACGTGCGTTGCAACAGTTTTGTTCCACCAGAGGCGTTCCTTGATTTGGACATGAAAGGGCTTATACAGGATAGATCGGGAATTCGGCTGATCTATTATGTAAGTAGACGGGCGATTGTGCTACGACGGGGAAGTAACGCGCACCACAGAGCTCTTGCGCTTCAGTAGGGCTATCTCCCACAGAGACCGGGACGATAGTATTGGACAGCGTCAACAGTTCTGTTGGTTGAATGGCATATAAAGACCTGGATACCAATGTCGGTATAGAATAACAGTATCATCAGCCAGCGTACAAAGACTTAGCTTTTCTAGAATTAGGGTAGTATAAGATTTAAGTTAAGTTAAGTTCGTTTAAATGAAATTTTAAAAAAAAATCGACAAAGTTTTCCAAATTTTTCTTTGTCATTCAATTAATCATACGTACAGCCACAAACAAAATTCTGTCGCCGAAAGGCAAATTATACAATAGTTACGTGATATTTCGTTTAGAGCGTCTGCGAAGGACCAGTAGGTTATAATATAAGATAATTAAGCTAGAATTTAATCATTTTTTGTCTAGCATGTAATTTAAAAACTAAGAAGACGGCCAATAACGAAATGTCGAAGGAAATTAACAAAAGACTGCATTCCGGCAAAGGTAGTTGGCACGCAGTCAGTAAACTGCTGAAATCCAGACTGCTATCACGTAACATAAAGCTCCGTGTCTATAGAACCATAATCATGCCGATTGTTCTATATGGATGCGAAACATGGGCTCTCACAAAACGGGAAGAAAACAAATTCCGCGTATTCGAGAATAAAGTTTTGAGGGGTATCTTTGGAGGTAAATATGACGAGGAGGCAGGACAATGGAGGAAACTCCATAACCACGAATTGGAAGAGCTATATCACAAACCTACAATAGTGAGAGTAATCAAGTCGCGAAGATTAAGATGGGCCGGACACGTGGCGCGAATGGACAACGATAGGACCGTGCGTAGAATTCTTGACGGTAGACCAACGGGAAAGAGACCGGCCGGACGCCCGCGTCGGAGATGGGAGGACAATGTTAGGTTTGACCTTGAGGAGATCGGATCGAATGGTCAAGCGTGGAAGGAGAGTGCACAGGACAGGGAACGATGGCGTAGTCGAGTCGGTGGCTTCATCCCAGGCAAATCAGTGATTGATCAGATATTCATCCTTAGGCAGGCGATGGAAGAATCTTTCGAATTTAAGATTCCATTATATCATCTATTTATAGACTTTTAGGCCGCCTACGACAGCATAACCAGAGTAGAACTATATAATGCCATGAGAGAGTTCGGCATTCCAACAAATTGATACGACTTTGTATGTTGACCATGACCAACGTAAGGAGTCAAGTGAAAATAGTGGGATTGCTGTCCAAACCAATAAACATATTTAATGGACTATGACAAGGGGACGGTCTGGCCTGCCTCCCCTTCAACCTGGCGTTCGAGAGAGCAATCCGTGACTCTGGCGTCACAACTAGAGGGACTATTATCACCAAGTCCAGCCAGATACTTGCCTACCCAGATGACATCGACATCATCGGTAGAACCGAATCGGCTGTAATGGACTCCTTCACCCAGATCGAGCAGGCGACACAAAAACAGGCACTGCACATTATTCAAGGGAATACTAAGTACATGGTGGCAACTTCTGCGAAGAGAAGACCTAACGTTGGTCGAATTTGAAGTAGTGCAATCCTTTAACTACCTTGGGTCAATAGTATCAGCCGATAACAATATGGAAGAAGAAATACGCGAACGGCTGATCACATCCAACAAAACCTACTATGGTCTATCTAGGCTCTATAAATCCCGAAATTTATCCAGAACATTCAAGCTGCTACTGTACAAGACCATGGTCTTACCAGTACTCATGTATATATCCGAGACCTAGCTCAATAGTGCTCAATAAAAGGCACTCTGAACTCTTAGTCGCGTTCGAGCGGGATGTCTTAAGGAGAATTGTTGGCCCCGTATGTGAGGGACGACGATTCCGGAGACGCTACAATGATGAGTTGTACGTGATCTAACTTGAAGCTAATGTTGTAAGAAAAATCAAGCTCGGTAGACTCCGGTGGGCGGACCACCTAGCTCGAATGAACGAAGAGGAGCCTGTCCGGAAATTCGTTTGCGGCAGGATGTATGGAAGGAGACAGCGCGGCAGACCTTGTCTGCGATGGAGAGATGGCGTAGACCAGGACGCCCAAAGCCTGGGTGTGTCAAACTGGATGACATCAGCTCGAAATCGGGACCGGTGGAGAGATTTGTTAAATAAGACCAAGACCCGATTGCGGTTGTAGTGCCGATGATGATGATGATGTTTGGGTTCTTAAATACCTACCTGAGGAACCCCCATATTATCGTTATCGTCATTCCATGCAGCAACGCATGAGTAAATTTCCCTAAAAACATTTTGGTTCACATATAATGTAAGCATAATAATCAGTAATTCTTATCGTTTCTTCTCGTCGGCTATTCCATTTGTGGGCGACCTTTTGTCCAACGACAAAAGCAACGGCGCGCAGATTGTTTATTCAGCCACAATGTACCCGACCCACGATCCCTTGTCCACCGACAAACAATCGCCAGTATCTCACGCTTAGCCGCCAAAAACCAAATTCTTCAGCATACACAACATGCAAACAAAAGAATTCGGTTCTTCTCACTATGCACAATTACCATTGTGTAAGTATCAAAAATTCCTTTTAGCACCTAATGCTTCTCTAATAAGAAGCAGTGTATTTACCCAGCTGCACTCTCATCGCCTAGGATGCCCGTGGTCGATTTTTCCTGTCCTTCGTCCCCGGTGCGATTTCGTTTATCCTTAGCCACAGTGCACGAGTAAACAACGTGATCTTCACGATCACCACACACACATACTACCAGGATCTATCCAGCGAGATCCTCTCCCTCGTTTCTCACCATAGAGAGAATTTTTCTCTCTCCACCACGAAACTCACCCCGGTAGTGAGTTGGCTCTGCACGAGCCAAGAGCGGAATAGCGGTCGAGCACAAATCAGAAGTCTTTAACCAATCGCCGCGGGGTCGAGTCGTTCCCCACTTTAAATAACAACAGAGTCGAGTTGGAACGTAGAGAGTGGTCGGGCGTTTCCTGGTACGGTGCATGTTTGTGTTCGCTGTAGAGATTTAAATAAAGAACCTTGTTGTGTCTCCAAAGGACACGAATAGTTTTGCAGTAATACCAGACAGTGTAATCAACCGTAAAAATTTAAATAAAGAACCTTGTTGTGTTTCCAAAGGACACGAATAGTTGTGGGGTAATACCAGACAGTTGGCTCCTCGATAATATAGTGGTTAGTATACCCGCCTGCCGCGCGGGAGACCGGAGTTCGACTCCCCGTTGGGGAGCCTCTGGCGCAAGACTAATAACCTTGCCCCAAAAAAAAAAAAATCATTATGGAAAATTTAACAAGCCTCAGGACTTGCTAAATAAGGCCAAGATCGGCTCCCGGTTGTAGTGCCGATGATGATGAATACCAGACAGTGTAATCAATCGTAAAGATTTAAATACAAAACCTTGTTAAGTGTTTCCCAAGGACACGAATATTTTTGTAGCAATACCGGACAGTGTAATCAACAGTAAAGAGTTAAATGAAGAACCTTGTTAAATAAAGAAACCGCTTAACGACGCTTAACTCGATTGTGTTGTGTTTTATTTGTTTCTTCTTTTTTTTTTTTTTGATATTCGGTGGAATACTTGTGAACTCGTTCCCGTGTAGGCACACAACAAATAACTCTACAATGACACGAATACCGCATCAAAAGAACGACTCATCTTCTACTTCTCCTACGAATCGACGTAATTTTTGGTATCTTCATATGATGTGAAGTGCTGCTCAGACAGGCCATGCGTCATCAACCAAAACAAGCGATAGTCAGAGGGAGCAATTACAATAGGTGGAGTAACATTTCTTAATTGAGTGTTTTCAGGCACATTTTGACTGGCGCCGATATATGTAGGCGAGAACTATCATGCAGGAGAATAATTTTGTTCTGTCTGGAGTAGTGGTGTTCCATTTTTTTTTTTGAGTGGTTGGTAGAAAGCCTTAGTCATGGTTTCATTGTGTTCGGCCAACTCAATGCAAACTGATCCCACCAAATTTACATAACTTTTTTTTTCATTAATATTCGGCTTGACTGTCGATGTCGAAGCATGGCCACGCGTTCCCATAATTTCTTCTTGCTTAGATCATCGTAGTGGATCCATTTTTCATCCTAGTGTCTTTACGATGCAAAATACCTTATTTTTTACGCCTGGTATTCCATATTCGCGAAATCAACGTTAATCGTCGTTTGTGAAATTTGTTCTCTCATAATGTAAGTGCAGATACTTCCTGGGCAAGAATCATCCTCCAACAACGCTTATAACTCCGTGTCTTCGCACACTTCGTCTTCTGCTACGTTTTCTGTCATTGACGTCAAGCTCGCAGTTCTTAAACTTTTACTTTATAAAAACCACTCACGATAACTTATCTAGATGCACCTCAGCTGCAGGATTTCTTCAGGTTAAGAAATAAATCAAAAGCTCCCACAACTGAAATGGTTTTTGATGCTTCTGACCAAATATGGAAATTGAATTCCAGCTGAGTCTTGTATAATGATAGTCTTAGTTGTTATTTGAAAAGAATGATTGTAGTAGAGAGTATCAATCTTATAAAGGTAAATTTAACGTTTGGCACACATAGTAAACTCTCTCAGTGAATTCGTAAATATGGAAAAATTGGTCGTTGTTATGTGGCACAATACTGTGACGAGCTGGCAAGACTCCAAAACAAAGTACTAGAATATTCTGGAGAGTATTGGAAAACTGGAGACTATGAGCAGAAAGAAGCGAGAGGAAAAATGATGTCTCCAGTGACAGAAGTGTCACTTTTGACAGTAGCAAGAAGTGAAAGGACGGTTGTCAAGAGCAGAAAAATAATGATTTAATAGAAAATTGATTTCACGGCTTATTTTGTGTGAATAATTAATCCAGCTAAGCTCGCTACAATTGGTGTCAGAAGTGGGATTAATTGAAGAAATAAGTCTGTGAAAGTGTGTGGCGACGATGTCAGATCGACATTTGGGGGACCGGAACCTGGATAGCAGAGGAGAGAAGCCAATTCTTCGACATCGTCTGCAAGCAGCAATAGGGGAAGAGGATATTGATGTCGGCACAGATGCTTTTACGAGTGGGCCAGACTGTCCGGATGGAGAAGAAATAACGAGTCAAGATGGTGCCAATGTAACGGAGAAGAATTCGCCACCGTTGGACATTTCGGAGATGTTCAGGATGATCATGGCGAAATTGGATGCGCGAGCTGTAGACATTAATGCAAATTGGACGCGCGAGCCGCAGAATTTAAGGTGAAATTGGATGCCCAAAGGCAGTGTATGAAAGAATTCTGGGACTTGGAAGCGGAAGCATCTGAGAATGAGGAGGAATTGGAGCCACATGCAAGGAAGAAACTCAGGAAGAGCAAAGCTATGGCCGACAGCAGTGAGGAAGAGGAGGAAGATGACGATGATATGTTACGTGAAGAACTGAAGGATCTCATCGATGATAACCCGATTGAACAGGAGGGCAGTGATGGTGAAGACACTGATGCTTCAGGCCGTTCCCCGAAACGGATTTACAATGATGATGACGAGTTGGACGACGAATTGGAAGACGACGACTGTGACTTTATTGAAGAGAATCTTGGTTTGAAAGTCGAACGCAGAAAGCATTCCAAGCGTCTGCGTCGTACACAGGACGAAGAAAGTGATGGAGAGGAACAGCACGTCGATGAAGGTTCAGCACGTGGGGCTATAGCCGAGCAGCTATTCGACGACGAAGACGATGGTGAACGCCGCTCTGAACGTAGTCACAGGGAAACTGAGGCGGCAAAACATTTCAATGATGATGAGGAATCGGAGTCGGATGCTGAGGATTTTATTGTAGACGACGAAGGAAGACCAAGTGCTGAGAAGAAGAAGAAAAGACGACTTCTAGTCACTGACGTGTCATTGCAGAAGGTCAGGACAGTTTCGGTGTAGATTTCGACAATGAGGATTTCACTAATTATGACGAGGACGGATATGAACCCGAATACGAACCTAGTGAATTGGAAAAGGGTCACTTTACGGATTTGGACAATGAAATCCGTAAAACGGATATTCCTGAGCGAATGCAATTGCGCGAAGTTCCGGTGACGACTGTTCCAGAGGGACCCAATGAACTACAAGATGAAGCTGAATGGATTTACAAACAAGAACAAGAGGGATCAACGGATGTTGGAGGTCGAGACCGCTATTGTAAGCCACCACATACGGAGGGAAAGATCAAGCTAGCCCTAGATTGTAGGCGTAATCAACAGCTAGAGGTGCCGTTCATTGCGTTCTATAGAGAAGAACACGTGAAACCAGAATTAACGTGCGACGATCTATTGACCTTGCCCGGAAAAAACAAATCATTATGGAAAATTTAACAAGCCTCAGGACTTGCTAAATAAGGCCAAGACCGGTTCCAGGTTGTAGTGCCGATGATGATGATGATGATGATCTATTGAAAGTTTATTACTATGACGCACCCTGGTGTTTACTGTCAGCTCCAAAGAACAAACCGCTCCAGTTATTTGAAAAGATGCGGAACTACCAGTTGGATACGCTTATGATCTCGACAGATGCTCCAATACCAGATGACATGCGTGTAATTAAAGATGAAGATCTAGATCGCTTACGTGATGTGCAAACTCCAGAAGAGCTTATGGGTGTGCACATGCATTTTCTCCGATATTATTCACATGAGATCCCTAAAATGCAAGAGGAATTCCGACGTCAGGAAAAGGAAGAATGGCGACAGGCTAGAGCTGACGCGAAAAGGAGAGCAGTAGAAAATTTGGAAGAAGGTCAAGAACTTCCACCGCCGAACGCGACGATGAAAGTGGTACATCGTGACCGACTGGCAACTTTGGTTAACCAAGAGGACCAGCGAACTTAGTTCGAGACGAACCTTATCTAGGCCGAGGGTAGTGTGACGAGCTGGCAAAACTCCAAAACAAAGTACTGGAATATTCTGGAAAGTACTGGAAAACTGGAGACTATGAGCAGAAAGAAGCGAGAGGAAAAACGATGTCTCCGGTGACAGAAGTGTTACTTTTGACAAAGGAGCAAGAAGTGAAAGAACGGTTGTCAAGAGCAGAAAAATAAAGATTTAATAGAAAATTGATTTCACGGCTTATTTTGTGTGAATAATTAATCCAGCGAACCCTAAGCTCGCTACAATACTTTCATTTCAGTCCAACCAATATCAAATTGTAGCCAGATTCTATCCTAGAGGCACTTACTCCTTCGTTTACAATGGTAAAATATTGGATGAAAGAGTCTAAATGGGCTGCCATAACGAACAATTCACTGGACGACATAGTGAGAAATAGGCAACAAGGAAAAGGCGACTACTGCCAACTTACTGCAATTGTAATACATTGAAATCTGTGAAAAATAGAAAGAATGAAATCCCTACAATACATTTTTCATGAGTAATAAAAAACATTTGCAAAATTTTCGTCAAAGTGACTGGGCTGTGGAATCCTTTACGAGAAGAAAGAAAAAAAAAGAAGAAAAAAAAAAAAAAAAAAAAATATATATATATATATATATATATATATATATATATATATATATATATATATATATATATAATAATAATTTTTCATTTCGTATTGGGAATAAAGTAGCACATCAAAAAAAAACTTGAACGTCTCAACAATTAATAATAATTGAACAAAAAATAATTCAAAATATGTAACTTACATTGTGGCACTAGCTCGGGACTAGATTCCAAAATGCCTAGCGCTCCACCACGGGGAAACTTACTAGCTTCAAGTGCAATTTCATCATCTGTCTTCGCAGCACTTATTTGATCATATAATTTTTTGAGATATTGTTCCGATTTTCCTGCTACAATATTGGCGTGACAATATCTGTTATCAAATGAAATCACCTTCTTTTGTTCGGGCGTCAGAAGCTCTCCAATGCGCTCCATTGTCTCTGTATCTCCAGTACTTGCGATTTTGTTTAAGTAAAATTTGAATACCCTTGGAATTGGTCGACGATTCTGATGTAACAACTCAAATATATGTCTGGTTGCTTCGACTAGTCGACCGGCCCTAGCCATATTTTCAATCAAATGCGAGAGATCCATCAGGCTAAGCTGTTGACCCACAGGAAGTGCTCGCATCATGGCGAGAACACTGTCTATTTCGCCTTCTTTTAAAGCCTGCCGCAGTTTACTTAGATGAAGTTGCTCTTGATTTGTGGCATGAGTTTGTTGATTGTCAACGCGTTGCACCTTGGTATCCGATTTTAAACTAGGTTCGACAAATGGAACATCCATATTTTTACTTTTTAGAAAACTTGCTAACGTTTCTAGGAAAGCATCGGTTGGTGGCAGGGATTCCTCCTGTAACCGCGTCCACAAACCCAACGCTTTCTCTGGATCGTCTTTTTTACAATAGCTCAACAATAGATTGTAGTAAAGTGGTGAGCGATCAATGTGATTTAAATCTTTGGTTGCTTCGATTAAACCTTCTAGCGGTTCGACCTTTCCTTCGTTTTTATAACGTTCACAAGCTAAGTCGATTCTCTTTGGTCGTGTTTGTAGTCCTGGTGTTTCAAGGATTTTGCGAGCTTGGCGGATGCGACCGCATTCGATGAAAGACAATACCAAGTCATATAAGCTGTTCACCTCGCCGTGTATATTTGTACTAATGTCGGTAAGTTTTTGCAAGTTTGTTGCATCCTCCTTCTGAATAAGTTGTCTTGCAAGTTCATTTTTAAATGGGGTGCACTTGTAGGTTTCAGCAATTTTTTCGAATGTTTCCATTGCTTTGGGGATGTCGTCTCTTAGTAACTGAACCTTTATATGGGGACCAAGTAGAACGTTAGATGGTAAAATGTAATTGTTATCTACCAGGGCATTGAACATTGTTTCCAGTTTATCAGCGTCCTTAGATTCGGCTAAACTATTTAACAATCTCCAACAGGATGTTGTATAATTGAATGACGATTCTCCATCGTCTTCCATTGATGGTTTTTTATTTCTTTCCAGAAATTTAATGGCATCATCGAACTTATTTGATTTTAACAACTGCTCAACCAGACTGATCGTTTTGTTGTTATCCAATAAGAAGTCGATTTCTTTAGATTTAATTTTTTCATACAATTCCATAGCTTTATCCAAATGGTTTTGCTGTGCATATAAATCGATCAATTGGGCCCATATTCCACTAGATATTTGAAAATTTTCCTTCTCAAGACGATCGATTACCTCAAGAGCTTTAGTGAGGTTTTTGGACTTGAAACAATTAGTGATTAGATGCCGTTTGAGATTTTTTGTATTTTCTCCCTTGGCCTCTTGATTACTTATGAATCTTTCCAGCTGATCGACGCTTAGAGTGTCCAAGGAACGTTTGCGCTTATTGTTTTGTATAACAGACGGCTCAAGTTCCCCCGAGGCCAATCTGCCTAGAAGTTCAGATATTGTTAAGGTCATACCCGATCCCAAGCGATCTTGGATCCTTGTTGCAGCAGTGTTAGTTATAGATAGTCCTTGAGCGACGAATAGATTGAGAATAGTCTCTATCGTTTCAGTTTCGTTACGGAAATGCACCGCAACGTCTTGGATGATTTGACCAATGAAATTCTGTCGGCGATTAGATGGAGTATCAATTTGTCTTTGCACAGAATCGGTTTCCGATTCCTCTACTCCCTCGCTTAAGGTTACCGCTTCTCCCGCCTGATTGTCTCCATTAAGGTTATCATGAATTTGACGAACGATTTTTATGAAAGAATCGAAATCACGCGTTGTTTCTAATGCTTGGACTAATGGAGGACGGAAAAGCAACGGCGAATAGTGAGCCCGATAACTTTCTGCTATGTCCACGGCTTCTTGAATTTTGTTTTTACTTAAAGCGTGAAATAGTGTTGCAGAAGCCGCCGTACCACTAGAGATTCCTGCATTTATCAAGGACATCAAGATATGTTCGCTGCGGTTATCATGAAATCTAGGTATCACATATTCCCGGATGGTTTCAGAATTAGGAATCACCTCGAATTCATTTCGCATTTGTTGTAGTATATCCAGAGCTTGGGGACCACTCGATTTGCAAAGAAAAGGCCAAAAGTAGTGTTGACGTATTGGAAAGCCAGAACTTTTCATTGCTTTGAAAAGTGGGAAGGCTACACTCTTGTTGGCATTAAGAAGACTAGCTTCAGCAGCAATCAACAACGCTTTAGGATTTAGGCCATCGTCGTGTAGGTTTTTACAAATATTAAGAATATGTTCGATGGGGCGGTTGACTTTAACCAAATGGCGAATGAAGAATATACCAGCATCAACTGGTTGTCCATCTACTCGGCTACCGCGTGGCATTTCCTTCAATATTTTTATAGCGACATCATCATGCCCCTTATTTACAAGACGAAGGATAACATTGACTGCTTCTCCATTGAATCCAGCAAATTTCCTGAGCTTAGCCAAAACAGGATCCACCTTGTCTTGATGACCGTTCACAGTAAGGGCATAAACAGCATCTAGAATATCTTTATCAAGCAAGAACGTTTCATTTTTTTCACATTCATCGATGGTCCGAAGAACGGATTCGATATCCCCATTGCGCGCATAACAACAGAGTAATGTTGCATAGGTATCGGCACTCGGTTCCAAACCGGCTTGTTTCATGACGGTAAGAATTGATTTAGCCGATTCAATGTCATTGGCCTACAGGAAAAAGTAAAACACAAGAAAAACATACTTTATCGATTTATCCGTGATAGAAAGCATAGTTTTTTACCTGTGAATGCCCCAAAATTAATGCATTGAACACTCCTTCATTGACCGGTAGTCCTTTCTCCTTCATGACTTCCAAGATTTTAGTGGCTCCATCGATATCACCTTGTTGGCAATATCGTAAAATTAATCGCTGATGGGTAACACGATTTGGTTCAATTGCCTTTGATTCCAACTCGGCTAATATCTCGTCTGGTGAAAATGCGTATTCATTCTCCAGATAAACCCGTAATAATGCATTATAGTGGGATATATCCATCGGAATATTAAGAGCATTCAATGTTTTCCATATTTCCTGAACCAAAGCTGTTCGCACCTCTGGCAGTTCTTCGGGTACTAAATTCCCACAACAACGTATGACCAGCAATGATTGTGAGCTCGTTGCCGACCTGTGAAGACGTATCTCATCGAGAACTTCTTCAATGTCTCGTCGGGAAATCCTACCAATTCTACGAACATCCTGATCTAAACGTTTTATATGTCTATCTAAGTTGACTTCTGCTTTTGGTGCTGAAGTTGTAAATCCACTGCAATATTGAAATGAATTTAGGTTATGCATACTAAAAAGACACATTTTATTGAAATAATAAAAATCTTAAATTAAATTAAAGGACTTAGATGTTTTTAACAATAACAATTGTATAAATAGTCCACAATTCGAAAGAAAACCTCTTAAATTGCGTAAGACTTGGTGTGGTTGTTTTCTACTTAACCTCCGGTTGGATATATATTCACCTGGCAAAACAGGAACAATGCGGATGCTGAAGAAAATATGTGTCGCTTGCACGAGTTGGTTGAAATATTACACTCCGCGTTAAATTCGTGAAGTATCGCAATATTTTTCCAGATCGCAAAATCGATGCCATTGCCGTTGTTAGGAATCCCAAAATGAGGAATTTTCATGCAATAACGACATTCTACGAATTTTGACGTTTCAAGGGAGAAATTGACAGCCGGGTTACGTATGCCTATTGGGGGGAAATTTAGCTGTTATTTCCATTTCGTTGGTGAAAAGTGAAATTTTTTAAAAGTCCATGATATTTAAGATGATTTTAATTACTAAGCATTTTGGCGAGAAAGAAAAATGTATGTAACGAAATATTAGTGGACTGTAGTTGTACAAAATAAAAGGCGATAAAATTAGAATTTCAATTAACAAACCTCTCCACCGCTCCCGATTTCGAGCCGATGCCATCCAGTTTGGCACTCCTTGGCTTTAGGGGTCCTGGTATACGCCATCCATCCATCGCAGACATGGTCTGCCGCGCTGTCTCCTTCCACACATCCTGCCAAAAAGGGCTTCCGGGGTAGGCTCCTTTTCGCTCGTTTGAGTCAGGTGTCCCGTCCGCTGGAGTCTGATTTTACTTATAGCGTTAGCTTCAAGATAGATCGCGAACAACTCTGGAATCGTTCTCCCTCACATACGGGGCCAACAATTCTCCTTAAGACCTTCCTCTCGAACGCGGCTAAGAGTTCAGAGTGCCTTTTATTGAGCACCCAGGTCCCGGATCCATAGATGAGTACTGGTAGCTTGGATGTTCTGGAGAAATTTCCGGATTTAAAGAGCCTTGATAGACCATAGTAGGCTTTGTTTGTTTTGATCAGCCGTTCGCGTATTTCTGCTACCATATTGTTATCGGCTGATACTATTGACCCAAGGTAGTTAAAGGATTGCAATACTTCAAATTCGTGCTCCACTACCCTGATAGTTTGACCAACGTTATGTCTTCTCTTCGCAGAAGTTGCCACCATGTACTTAGTTTTTCCCTCAATAATGTGCAGTGCCTGTTTTTGTGCCGCCTGCTCGATCTGGGTGAAGGAGTCCTGTAGAGCCGATTCGGTTCTACCGATGACGTTGATGTCATCTGCGTAGCCAAGTATCTGCCTGGACTTGGTGACAATAGTACCTCTAGTTGTGACGCCAGAATCACGGATTGCTTTCTCCAACGCCAGGTAGAAGAGGAGGCAGCTAGACCGTTCCTTGTAGGACTCCATTAAAGATGTTTATTAGTTTGGACAGCAATCCGGCTATTTTCACCTGACTAGTTACGTTGGTCATGGTCAACCTACAAAGTCGTATCAATTTGTTTGCAATGTCGAACTCTCTCATGACATTATATAGTTCTACCCTGTGTATGCTGTTATAGGCGGCCTTAAAGTGTATAAATAGATAATATAATAGAATCTTAAATTCCATCGCCTGCTGAATTACAATGGGTTGTTAAATTTTAGACATTTTTCCATCGCCTGCCTAAAGGTAAATATCTGACCAATCGCTGATTTGCCTGGGATGAAGCCACACTGATATTGACCAATGACGACTTTAGCGTATGGGGTTATCCGATCTTGTAGGATGGTGGAGAGTATCTTCTAGGCGGTACTCAGCAATGTTATACCTCTATAGTTGCTGCACAGTGTGATATCTCCTCTCTCTTATGTATGAGGCAAATTACACCACGACGCCAATCTTCCGAAATCTCCTCTTGCTCCCTTGCGTGCACCACGATCTCATGAATTGTGTGATGTAACGCTGTCCCTCTTTGTTTGATCAGCTTAGCTGGTACGCCACCATCTCCGGGGGCTTTATTTGATTTCAGCTTATGCCTTTTACTATTTCCTCAATGCTTGGTGGCGGCAGCATTTGGTTTTGATTTTGCATTGGTGGAGTCGCCAGTTCTTTTGTGAGCTGACTATTTAGCAATTCATTGAAGTGCACTCCCCATCGTTCCAGAATGCCTTCATGATCGGTGATCAGATTACCCTCTTTATCCTTGCAGTAAGTGCAGCGAGGTGTGTACCGCGTCATACTGCGAATTATTTGATAGAACTTCCGCGCCCGGTACGGGCCTCGCTCTCTACTTTTCTCTATTTCACAGACTAAATTTTTTTCCCAGGCACTTTACTTTTGTCTGTGAAATCTTTTTCCGATCTTCTGAGTTCTTTGTATTTCTCCTCACGCACCCGCGTCCTATGAGACTGCTGCATTGCCCGGTATGCAGTATTCTTACCTTCAGTCGCTAGTTTGCACTCATCATCAAACCAGTCGCTCCGATCTCTACGACTACTGCCTAAGACGGAGCTGGCAGTACTAATGACAGTATTCTTAAGGCGTGTCCATTTCTCTTCTACGTCCGGCATTCTGGCCCCAGGACTTACTCTCCCTCCGTCGAGCTGTTCGAGGGCGATTCTTAAAGCACGATCAACGGTGTTACTGGTATTCTCATTACGCAAGGCAGCCGTGTTGATTCGAACCTGATCCGCGGATGCAATACGTCTTCGCAAGGCAATCCGCGCTCGGAAAACTCTACGAACGAGATAGTGATCCGAGTCGACATTGGCACCTCGGTACGTTCGTACCGTCATCAGATTCGAGGAGTGGCGGCGATCTATCAACACGTGGTCAATTTGGTTGTAAGTGGCTCCATCAAGTGATACCCAGGTGGCTCTGTGGATATCTTACTAGTACTCGCAATGAGCAAGTTTTTTATGCTGCCAGTTCGGTGACTCGTAGTCCATTGTCGCTTGGATCTCTACGACTAAGATGGAGTTTGCAGTACTAATGACAGTATTCTTAAGGCGTGTCCATTTCTCTTCTACGCCCGGCAATCTGGCCTCAGAACTTACTCTCCCTCCCACGTGGTCAATTTGGTTGCGAGTGGCTCCATCAGGCGATACCCAGGTGGCCTTGTGGATACCTTTACGTGGAAACCTAGTACTTGCAACGACCAAGTTCTTTGATGCTGCCAATTCGATGAATCGTAGTCCATTGTCATTAGTATTCTCATGCAAACTATGGAAACCTGCGTAGTGCCTGAAAACCGGCTTCCAACCTATTTTCGCATTCAAATCACCAAGAACGATTTTCACATCGTATCTTGGACAGGTATTGAGGGCCCGTTCGACGTTCTCGTAGTATTCTTCCTTTTCGTCGTCGGGGGACTCCTCTGTAGGTGCGTGAACGTGTATGAGGCGCATGTTCTTAAACTTGCCTCGCACGCGAAGAGTGAATAGCCTTTCGGTTAGTACATTAAAGCCGATGACGGCAGGCTTCAGTTTTTGGTTGACTAAAAAGCCTTCCCCGAGCACATGCTGTTTTGCATGATAGCTGTAATAAATATCATACTCGTTTCTTTGAATAACACCACTCCCCGTTCATCTTATTTTTTGCAATGCTGTTATGTCAGCCTTATATTCGGACAGGGCATTGGCTAGCGACTGTGCAGTTCCAGCTCTGTATAGTGAGCGGACGTTTCATGAGAAAATTCTTAAATCGTTTAGCCATTTTCGTTTCCGTGGTCATCGTCGTGTATCCGGTGTATGTCCGAGGCTTGTTAAATTTTCCATAATAATTTGTTTTTACGGGCAGGGTTATTAGCCCTACGCTAATCTTTCTCAGGATGTCCCTGCATGCATTGGTTCACTACTTGGCGGGCGCCAAAGTAGCTTTCCAGGGGTGTCACGTGGAGACTGCATGTCAACTTGGATTGAACAGGGACAAGGATCGTCCTGGCCTTCGCCGGGTTGAGTCTTTGCCCTGTATGTTCGCTCCCACCCCCCACTGATTTACATTCTGTCAAATGTCTACCCGGAATGTCTCATTTAAAAATCGCGCGTTAGCCTATTGTCAAATTTCTTTTGGCCACTAGACTGGCACCACTTCGAGACATACTGACGTCAAGTTTGAGCACTATCTGTTTATTAGTTTGTTTGCAGATTTTATTGGTTCATCTGAAGTACGTCTTTTGATTTTATAATGGATAATTCGGCTGAGTAAAGAGCTTTCATTAAGTTTTATGTTTCCAACAGAATTTCTTGAGCGGAATCGTTGAAAATGTTGGTTTTGACTTATGACGACTCAATTCTCTCGAAAATACAAGTGCCTGTATTTGAATGTCACACTCAAAAGTGGACGTCAAGACATTTATTTTATTTATTTATTTATTTCGGCTTAATTCAAGCTTAGTTACAATAACTATAATCCTTATAAACTTGCTTAAAACTAAAGTAGTAATTAAACAAAGAGAAAAAAAAAACAAAAAGAAAATTATATATTATTGTAAAAAACTGGTTATACATTTATGATTCAAAGTATTACGAATCCATTTCTTCATATTAGGTGTACCACTTTGCTTCCGCCGCTTTGCAATAGATGGCTGTAGCGGTAAGTGGTAGTTGAACTAAATAGATCATAGATGTCATACAATAAGCTTAGGTATTTGTAAACATAACGCCATCGAAATATTAGTCGATTTGTGTCTGCGTCAGAAAGTTATTCTCGATTAAACATGCCAGCTTACGAGCCAAATTCTCGTCATTTGCGGGAGGTTTTAATTTTCTGCTTTAATATAAAGAAATGGATTCGTATGCAGCCCGAAAGATGGGAGAAAGTAGTGGCCAGCGATGGACAATACTTTGAATCATAAATGTATAACCAGTTTTTTACAATAAAGCCTCGAATTTCGGGAAAAAACGGCGGAAGCAAAGCTGTACACCTAATATATATATAATTAAAGAAAAAAACATTGACAACAAAACAAGGAAGGAGAAAAGGACTTCGGGGTAGGGGGGGTAGGGTGCTTGAGAAGAGCGAGTGTATGTGGGGGTGGCAAATGTGGCATATGTGAAATAGCGGACAGTGAATGGCATATGTGTTGGAATGTGTACGGGTTATGAAGGGATAAACGGTGGGCGGGGCAAGGTCAGATGGGGAAAGAGAGGAGACGGCGTTTGAGTGCAGTAGATGTAAGGTGGAAATCGAAGGAAGTAGGGTAAGAGTAATGATTTGTTTGGCGGGAGCGTTCCAAGAACGGCTGTGACTGAGGAAAACATCGCGATAGTGAAGGAATTGGTCCTTGAAATCGTCGTTATAACTTAAGAGAGCTGGCAGCTAAACATCTGTCACGAATCAGTTCATAAGATTTTGTCGATATTTTGGAGATGCGACGCGTCGGAACAAGGTTTATTCCAATGGAGGCCATATGTTTCGTTTCACGTTAAAGACGGAAAGAAAAGACAAAAACGTAGATTAATTTAATGTAACCAAAATTTAATTCTTCTATTTGTAATATATGTTACCATTGTAATGACAATAAAAATACACTCCTTCATTGGTTTTATATACTTCAAACTAAAAATATCACCGCTGGTAACAGCACTCGCCCGTTGCCTCTGTTGGAACAGCTCGATGCACCAACTGAAGTTTTTTGAATTCACCGCCAACCAGTAACAGCCGTCCTCCAATACTCGTTATGTTACCTAATTGCCGTAGTAGGTCATCTTGCGTAACCGATATTTGCTATTCGCCAAACAGTTTGATTTGATTTCTCTTCAGCCTCCTAATAGCACACTTCATTTTATATGACTTTAGGAAAGTCGATTTTGACTTCATGTTTGCCAGAATATTAACGAGTGTCTTTTATCAAGGGGTGTTTGGCTTCAGTTGTTTCCTTTGCTGATGTGTTCTCGCAACAATATTCCACAACCACGAATTGGAAGAGCTATACCGCAAACCTACAATAGTGAGAGTAATCAGTTCGCGAAGATTAAGATGGGCCGGACATGTGGCGCGAATGGGCAACGATAGGACCGTGCGTAGAATTCTTGACGGTAGACCAACGGGAAAGAGACCGACAGGACGACCGCGACGGAGATAGGGGGACAATGTAAGGTTTGACCTTGAGCAGAGCGGATCCGATGGTCAAGCCTGTAACGAGAGTGCACAGGACAGGGAACGATGGCGGAGTCGAGTCGGTGAGGTCATGAACTTCCGGATTCCTAAATGCCAATAAATAGTAATAGTAATAGTATATAATGTGTTTAATTATGTGCCATTGTACATTGCTCTTATGGGTGTGTTTAATTTGTAGATAAATATTTAATTGTAAAGTGTAAATTAATGTTATAATACTAACGGGTTTTCCAATACGGACTTGACAACTTTGAATTTAATTTGTGAACGCACCCTTTCACTAATCATAGAACTGTTACTGTTAATTTATTCAGTAAACTCGACATTTTCATTATGGTTAAGTACACGCGCGAACTACGTCTGCAAATTATAAAAATTTACTACCAAAAAAAGTTGCTAAGTCCCTATAGGTAAACCCTATATAATTGTATTTAAACTTAAATTGTTTGCAATGTATGTGTCGCATCTCTCTTAATAAAACAGGATAGCCAACATTGACTGCCAACATCAATCGAAAGACGACGACCATCGAACATTGCATTAACACGCTCACTGTCATAAATCGTACGTCACATCATCGTCCAGTTCGTCCAGTTATCGTTCTGCAATTTCTATTATGCAGCAACGTGGCCATGATGGCCCCGCCTACTTCCGTTCATCAAAGGACTCATCGTTAAGTTGCAGATATAAAAGGAACTCACCAGCCTAGTCCACCTGTTTATTGCGCCTTAAAAAGCAGCTCCGCCGTAAACTTCATACAAGATACTGCCCCTTTATTAAAAGCCAAATCCAACTCCTATCCACTCTGATAAATGAGCAGTTGAAAAAGTTCGCAGATGAAAACTACATCTCCACACTTAAAAATATCAAACCAAATCGGGATCTTTTCAAAAACATCAACCAATTAACTGGTCGTAAATATAAACCCCGAATTGATCATCTCATTAACCCGATCAGCAATAATATTGCCCAGTCCGATTCGGACATAGCAAATTGCCTCGCAGAACACTTTGCAAAGATCCATGAGCAAAATAATTGTCTCTCAACTCCTGGCTTCGAGAACACAGTAAACGAATACATCTCAAACAGATTATTCCCATCTTTTACTCCTTTCATCGGTGAATTCAACAACACAAACATAGCTTCACACCCCTTAGACACTACAAATTTTCTAACTGCGGACGAATTATCCGAGATCGTAAGATCAGGAAATAACAAAAAGTCAACTGGATTAGATGGAATCCCACGTCTTCTATTTAAAAGGCTGCGCCCACCGAATCTACTTCCCATCCTCATTCTTCTTAATCATATAATTAATGCATCGCACTTCCCAGAGAACTGGAAAACTGCGGTAGTAATTCCTATTAAGAAGCCCGGTAGTAGTAATAGTCCTTGCAATTATCGTCCAATATCCCTATTAAGTACACTAAGTAAGATACTGGAACGCAAGATCTACCAAAATCTTCTCTCATTTGCCAATGAGAATGCCCTCATCCTTAACTGTCAGTTCGGATTTCGTAAGCGACAATCCACATGTCATGCTCTACTAAAACTCACACACGATGTTACAACTGGTCTCCAAAACCAAAGCCCTACTGTGTGTATATCTCTCGATTTTTCTAAGGCGTTTGATTGCGTCTGGATCTCAGGACTTCTGTACAAACTGCACTCCATATTTAATCTAAACTCTCACACAACAAAGCTCTTAGCCTCATATCTTTCTGCCAGAAAATTCGTTGTGAGAATAAATTCTTCTGTCTCAGAAACCCACACCATAACCGCGGGTGTTCCCCAAGGCTCCATTTTAGGGCCAATTTTATATCTGTTATATACCTCAGATATTCCTCAACCCGTATCTCCTAATGTTGTGATGCTGAATTATGCTGATGATACATTAATTTACTCTAGCAGCAAATTTGTTAAGGCTGCAAGAAACCGCATTAACAACTTCCTCCCTAACCTATCAACATACTTTAATGAGTGGAAAATTCACCTTAATCCAAATAAAACGCAGCTCATAGTGTTCAAGGGCAAAAACGAGCACTGTACAAACAACACTAGACGCTTCCACAACAAAATTAAGATTCAACTGAACAACACTCTGATAAAACCCTCCAAAACCCTAAAATATCTGGGAATCACTTTTTCTAATAACTGGTCTTTTTCCTCCCACATTAAAAATTCCCTTCAAAAAGCCACAATTCATCTCTGTAGAAGGGTAATGTGGAAACCTAATAGTCTCTCTCACAAAGTCAAACTGCTCATTTACAAACAAATTATCAGGCCCACACTCATGTACGCGTGCCCATTGTGGTACCATATCACTCCCTCCCAAATGGAGAAATTACGAGTATTCGAAAGAAAATGCTTTAGGTATGTCTCTGGGTTACATCGTCGTCCTAACTCCTATAAGTACTATAGTAACGTCGAACTCTACAATACCACTGGTATCGAGCGCCTCGATAGACGATTCCTCGAACTGTCTATCAAATTTATCGAAAACCTACAAAATAATCCCAATCCCATAATAACCTCGCTCTTAGAGAACCCTCTAGATATCAGAACTAACTATCCCAACTGTCTCCACACCAGAGCTATCTTCGCCTCAGGCAGACTGGTAAATGATTCAAATGAGATCATATACCACAACACCGAAGTTACCCCTAACCAGTTCAAATACTGTAACGTCCAACCATTTTCCAACATCCTACGCTTTTCCAACGAACAACCGGAGAGAAATACTCTACCTCTAACCCATAACTGACCTCATTCCACATCTTTTAATTCATAACATATATCCCATTAATTATAAAACTTTGTTTTATGGCTTTATGAAAATCATACTGTAATCAGGCTAAATTAGGTTAAGTTATTTATATAATTAGGATTAAGTTTAGACTAAGTAAAGTTGAAAAAAACAAATTCCTGGTTTTCTGACCTTTTCCAGGAAGATAATACCACTAAATTTATAAACACGAATCTATCTTATATCTCATAAAATATTGTTTGGAAAATGTATATATTATTATAATAATTACATGTAAGCAATTGTTACAAAATTAATTTTAAGTCACTGTATTACTTAAATGTACGAATTCTAATTATGGTTAATAAATACAGTTTTGAAAAAAAAAATAGTCCACCTCTCGCTCATTTTTCTCGCTCGTAATCTCGCGCATAGACTCGTACGCTCGATCTATCACCTCTTTATTATATCAAATAAAAATAATAGTTGTATAATTATCGTGTGTCGCTGTTTTGAATATAATTATCGTGTGTCGTTATTTTCTTGTCGCTGTTTTAGATATAAAATAAAAATACGTGCGATAAACTAATCGTACAAAACAATAGCCTTCTTTATGTTTTCGCCGGACGAAGGAGATGGGGGAATTACTACGTAACGGATGTCATTCTTCTTCATGACAACGCCAGGTCTCACGCGCCGTCCTCGGCAAGGGATATATTGGAAGCAATAGGCTGGGAAACCCCCGAACACCCTCCTTATAGTCCTTATAGTCTTTTTTGTTCGCAGCCTTGAACGAATCACTTGGGGGAAAAAAATCCGAAAGTAATGAAGAAGTCAAGGACCACGTGCGGAATTGGCTAACGACTCGCCCTAAATCTTTCTACGAACAAGGGATATTAGAGCTTTCAAATCAGTGGCAAAAGTCTTTAGAACACGCAGGAGACTATACTGATAAATGTTGATAATATAGTTAGTGTGTAACATTATTCAATAAATATATAAAAATAAATTACTGTTTATATTTGCTTCACCCTCGCATGTCTAGTCATAATAAAGTCAAATAAAAGAGAAAAAACTAGCCGGATGTTTTAGCGAGTCAACGTCAATGAAAACCTCTTCCTAATGTATAACAATTTCTCAAATTTGTATCGGCCACAACTTAGTTCAATTATATTTTCCCACCATTTTTGCAATTGCACTCAGTTGGTCGATTATGTTGAGCAAAACAAATCGTGAAGTGCAAAATTTTTTCTCCAATTTTCGTAACAGGTCTTAATAACCGGACTACATATTTAAATTATTAGTCCTTCCACTGTTAAAATTGGAATACTGAACTCTCATGGCATTATACAGTTCTACCCTGGCTATGCTGCCGTAGGCGTCCTTAAAGTCTATGAATAGTTGTAGGGCCGATGATGATGATACTTTTTTGTAATTGTAATGTAGTTTTCTACCTCCCCTCACAAAGATGGTTATTCTAGCTTTTTACAACTTGTTTGTTATGTTTACAATTTTATAATCGTGGAATAATTGTAATATGCGTATAAGGAATACTCACAGCTGAGGAATCCTCTTCTGTTGTTCCTGGTGATGGTGGTTGTGATGTTGTGGCGGTTCCCTTGAACGGCACTGCTCATCTTTCCACTCACCAGGTAAAAATTCCAACCTAGAGCATCCATAATGATATAAAACAAGTATTGTGGCAGTTTCATTGAACGCCACTACTTACCGTACAACCTATGATGGGGAAACAGTTCCTTAAACACATGAAACGCATGTACTTACCTTCCATAGTTGTACCAACAATTTTAGAAATACTTAGAATAAATAATTCTTGCTGACATAAAATTTCATCAGCAACAAATATTATTTACCTGAAAGCAATTCACCGGTTGTATGTTGCATCATCAAATTCCTGGTAAGAAATTATAAACGCAGCATACATCCGGGAAACCCATTCGGCGCTACCCACATTTACTTACCCTACTACGCACCTGCGCGAAGATCCATAGCATGCACCCCAATACACAGCAAGTTATCCAACCAACGAAGCTTGCTCTTTTATCTCGCGCCCAGACATCGGAAGCAAATTCTGCAGCATTTTTAACATGCACACGAGTATCCTGGGTAGGCCACCATCATCGGTGCGACGACACAATCATCGTGTGCGCTATTACTTAATGTAAACATGCGGGCTTTCAGGATGACTCGCCCAGCTGCCGATCATTGCTCATGGTGTTAGCCTTATGGATTTGATGATCCATGGTCCGCATACTGTGGACACACACATACACCATGAGCAACAGAAGCAAACATCGTTTATGTTTCGCGCCCTACGTGCCGATGCTAAGGAGAATCTTACCATATATGGTCATCAACGCGATGGATGGAATTTTGGTGTTTTGTCGTTTCGATGGCTGAAGTTAATCGCGATACGGATTCCGTGGAGGCAAGTCGTGCCCCCACGTTAAATAATTTCAGTCGAGACGAGTAATCAGCCAGTGTAAGTTTGATGAAAAGAGTCCTCCGGATCGTAAACGAAACGGATCGTATCGGATTCTCAAATGTTGTTGAATTAAATAAGTTAAACATACGCAATTTAGTTTCTATGTGAATATTTCTCAAATATTATTACATTAAATAAGTTAACATCCGCCATTTACTTTCTGTGCGAATATTTCTCAAACCTTATTAAATTAAATAAGTTAAACATACGCAATTTAGTTTCTGTGTGAATATTTCTCAAATAGTATTAAATTAAATAAGTTAATATTCGTCATTAGTTTCTGTTGTGAATAATTCTTAAATGTAAGCTGTAATTTGTGTTCATAACTAATATTAAATAAAAAAAGGAGTCACACGGAGTTTTATTTTTTCGAACGGAAAAGCAGCGACTGGATATAGCGGTGAACCTGTACCCCGGAGTCACCTTACCGCCGACCGAGGAGCCGGTCGCAATAAGAAAAGGAGAGTTAACCGATACTTAATATTATATTTTATTATAAGGAAAAATGGTGTAAAAGTATAAAAAAAAATTTTTTTGATCATTATATTATAACGAAAATATAGTAAAAATAATTTTTTATATATTTAGAAAATATTTTTATTTATATAATAAATGAAATATATATAAGAAATTTTTCCTTTATATATAATTCTGGTTGATCCTGCCAGTAGTTATATGCTTGTCTCAAAGATTAAGCCATGCATGTCTAAGTAGAAACTAAATTAAAAGTGAAACTGCAAAAATTGGCTCTGAAGATTGAGATAGTCGGGCTTGATTTGGAAGCAATAACATGGTTTATGTACTCGTTCTGGGTAAATAGAAATTATTAAATTTTGTTCCTCGGATAGTGGCTTACGTAGCCAATTGTGGAATTTTCGTGCTAAAAATCTTAAGATATTGTAGCGAGCTTAGGGTTCGCTGGATTAATTATTTTAAAATAAATAAGAGCCGTTAAATCGATTTTGAATTAGTATAACACTTTATTAGTCCGTAATAACAATCGTTACTTTTTACCGTACACTTAACGTTTTCTTTATTATCGCTTCCGTAATTATCGTGTATTTTACTGCTTACTTCTCACTCGAGACGTATCGCTTGCTTCACGTTCTACTTCTTACCCTTCAGCAATCGCTTGTTTCACTTCCTACTTCATACTCCTCACTATGCTCTGTGTGCGACGTATTTATACTGTTTCAGCGTTTCGTTTCCGTCCGTTCCATTGCCTTGAATGTTCTACTGTTCCTAGTCTCCAGTTTTCCATTACTTTATAGAATATTCTAGTACTCTGTTTCGGACTCTCTAGAATATTCTAGTACTGATTGTCATATGCGTCATAATATGTATCAATGATAAGCTCAATTCAGCAAGGGAAGGTGCATAATAACGCTGATACTCTATCAAGAAGACCATGTAAGCCAGATTGTAAACATTTTCATAGAGCGAAAGAGAAAGAAGAGGCGTACGATCTGCGAAATGTACAAGTAGAAGTACTAGATGGGTGGACGAGTGATGCTATAAGCGCAGCTCAACTTCAGGAAGATATATCGATAATCCTGGAACACAAAGAAAAGAACGCGCGGCCAACTTGGAACAATATTTCCGACAAGAGTGAAACATTTAAGGCATATTGGGCACAATGGAATTCCTTGCTGGTGGAAGATGGAATTCTTAAGCGTAAATGGGAAGCCGCGGACGGAAAACCCCATTGAATGCAGATTCTAGTCCCACCATCAAAAGTGAAAGATGTACTAACAGAAATGCACGACGGGGCCTCCGGTCGACATCTGGGAGTTAATAACACACTTTCAAAACTACGATCTCGATTCTACTGGCTTCACATGAGAGATGACGTCGAGTCTTGGTGTAGGAAGTGCCCAACTAGCACTGCGACCAAAGGACCAACAGCAAAACCAAGGAGCGCTATGAAGCAGTACAACGTGGGCGCCCCCTTCGAGCGAATTGCGATTGATATCTCAGGACCATTTCCAAAAACCAACGACAACAACAAATACATGTTGGTCATCATGGATTACTTCAGCAAGTGGGTGGAAGTCCTTCCAATTCCAAACCAAGAAGCAACAACCGTCATTGAGCAGCTTATCAATAACTGGATCAGCAGATATGGAGTTCCCTGTGAGCTGCATTCCGATCAAGGCCGAAACTTCGAATCACAGATATTTTAAGGCATCTGTGCGGCACTGGGCGTAAGGAAAACCAGGACCACACCCTTACATCCGCAGTCAGACGGAATGGTCGAAAGGTTCAACCGAACAATGAAAAAATATTTATCGAAGGTCGTTAGTGATCACCAACGAGATTGTGACAAATATGTACAAACCTTTCTCCTGAGTTATAGATCGGCTAATCACGATACGACAGGCCATTCTCCAGCAAGAATTATATTTGGACGACAGATACGATTACCAGCCGATCCGCGATTCGGGATGCCTCCACACGCCATAGATAAGACTGAAGAATACGTAGCCGAATGGAGAAATCGCCTCGATGAGATTCATCATTTGGTTCGAAAGCAAATCAAGGTATCCAGTGACAGGATGAAAACAAGGTACGACGTTCGAGCCAACGCATCCGGATTTAATGCAGGCGATAACGTGTGGCTTTATAACCCTCATCGGCAAAAGAGAAGGTCTCCGAAGTTGCAGCAATATTGGGAAGGACCGTATAAGATTCTCACAAGAATTAACGACGTTGTCTATAGGATTCAGCGAAGACCGAACGGCAAGATGAAAGTGGTACATCGTGACCGACTGGCGACTTTTGTTAACCCAGGAGACCAATGAACTTACTTCGGGACGAACTAATCTAGGTGGGGGGTAGTGTGACGCATATGACAATCAGTACTAGAATATTCGAGAAAGTCTGGAACAAAGTAGTAGAATTTTCTAGAAAGTACTGGAAAAATGGAGACTATAAACAGTAGAACATTCAAGGCTATGGAACGGACGGAAACGAAACACCAAATCAGAATGAGGGAATGGTATAAATACGTCGCACACAGATCATGGAGATAAGTAAAAAGTAAAAAGTAAGAAGTAAGCAGAAAGACGCGATAAGTACGGAAGCGATAAGTAAAGAAATCGTTAAGTGTACGGTAAAAGTAACGGTTATTATTAACGGACTAATAAAGTGTTAGATTAATTCAAAATCGATTTAACAGCTCTTATTTATTCCAAAAAATAATTAATCCAGCGAACCCTAAGCTCGCTACAGTATTTTTTGTTCGCATCCTTGAAGGAATCACTTGAAGGAAAATAATTCGAAAGTAATGAAGAAGTCGAGGAGCACGTGCGGAATTGGCTAAAAACTTGCCCTAAATCTTTCTACGAACAAGGGATATTAGAGCTTTCAAATCAGTGGTAAACGTATAGTGTTTGCGACGATAGTGAAGAGCGAGTGATTCGAACCGACGCTATCATGGTTAGGATCACTAAAAGATATAACCAAAGCTCTTACCCACCAGGCCACTGCCGCTTATGTGAATTTGATTTCTAAACTCAAATACATTTGACTAAGGTGGTAATGGTATATTATTGCTATGGTATACGGCTTTAATGGATGTGCTTTTGGTGGTGTTGTTCTTTACTAGCCGCGTGTGTATCTGCTAGAAACGCCACATCCACTCCCTTCCCAGTAACTTTCGTTACGATCAACTTTGGGACGACTGAGCGAAGAGCGAGCGAGAGAGCAATCGAGAGAATGTCAGAGCAGGCCAGTGGGCCGTTGCTCTGTGTAGAAGTCGTGTGATTGTAAGTAAAGTAAAGTTCTGTGTGTGGATGGGAGTGTGTGTTACGTTGTACAGATCACGTCGGGGTCACCAGTTATAGCGTTTGCGACGATAGTGAAGAGCGAGTGTTTCGAACCGACGCTATCATGGTTAGAATCACTAAAAGATAGAACCAAAGCTCTTACCCATCAGGCCACTGCCGCTTATGTGAATTTGATTTCTAAACTCAAATACATTCGACTAATGTGGTAATGGTATATTATTGCTATGGTATACGGCTTTAATGGATGTGCTTTTGGTGGTGTTGTTCTTTACTAGTCGTGTGTGTATCTGCTAGAAACGCCACAAACGTGTTTAGGTCACGCAGGAGACTATACTGATAAATGTTGATAGTATAGTTAGTGTGTAACATTATTCAATATATATATAAAAATAAATTACTGTTTATATTTGCTTCACCCTCGCATGTCTAGTCATAATAAAGTCAAATAAAAGAGAAAAAACTAGTCGGATATTTTAGCGAGTCAACGTCAATGAAAACCTCTTCCTAATGTATAACAATTTCTCAAATTTGTATCGGCCACAACTTAGTTCAATTACATTTTGCCACCTTTTTTGCAGTTGTACTCAGTTGGTCGATTATGTTGAGCAAAACATATCGTGAAGTGCAAAATTTGTTCTTCAATTTTCGCCTTAATAACCGTACTACATATTTAAATTATTACTCCTGCCACAGTTAAAATTGCCAAAGATCGAGCTTATCACATTGAATAATTAGTGGTGAAAATCGTTCGATATTTAAACTCCACACACAAACAACATATCTCATTCTAATTGGAACAGCATTTAGTAGCAAAGAGATTTGTTAAACTTAAATTTAAATTATCATTTTCCAGTTTGAATCTGTTACCACTGACAGCGCTAGATGTCGAAGCATGGTCTGGGTTCACTGGCGTTCTGTAGCTGCGCCACAAAATGTCAGTTTTCGTATGACTGACATCATCGTGTATCATTGCATGGGGACTGGGAAGCGTTTGATAAAATCGACTGTCGGCAGTTAGGTTGAACGCGTTGCCGGTAAAAGGTAAATTTGTTCGGATAGGTAATGTGATCTACCCGAAGCGTTGTTGTCCATTCCTTTGATACCGTTACTCAACGTTGTTGATTTGTATTTTAATCAAATTGTTTTGAGTGTTTTTAAGAAATTGTTTACAACAATTGCGGGTACAGTGTCACTTTCGTCTCGTTATGCGTTCATATGTTCGAAATTAGAAAAATATTTATTATCAGTGTGAGAAAATTTCCCCTCAACCCGGCGGTGAGCAAGTGTTCTAGGAGTGAAAACAAATAGAAAGACAATGTGAAGTGAATTGTTAGTTTTTGTGGAAAAACGAAAAAATAATACGAGTAAGGCAGTTTGAGGATTAACGGATAAGCCAGCCTAGCGTCTTATAGGCGAGATGACCGAAAGGAAGTTCACCCGAGGGCTCAATAAGCCCGGAATGGCAGCCCAGCTAAGGGAAACGGTTTCCCAAGTGGTTCGGGAGAGTGCTGTTCTGGTATGTAAATTTCTTGTATTTTGTTGTTTTGATGTGCACGCACTTTCTCGTTATTAATTTATTATAATGCATTATTGCACAAAACCGAGTCAACGATTAGGAATTCCAGACGCGGTCATTAATCCCTAGTCCATCGTGTAGATAAGGTTGTCCATGGAGTGTGTACAAACACTTGCATGCCATTGAAGCCTTTTATGGAGTAGCCTCAAGGGATACACGCCCTTTTTTATTTTCATTTTCATTTCTGGTTTTGTTTTTGGTTTTTGTTGTACATTGTCACCTTTCCAGCTGTGTAGGTGTAGTGTGTTCTAGGGACAGACTTTGAACACCTCTTCTATTTGCCTCCAATTATTTGTTTTGTTTGTTTGTCGCATATTTACAATTTTTTCTGCTTGTTTATTCAAAGGTATTGTTGAGCAACAGTATCATTGTAAATATACATTATAGTACATTGTAACCGGACTCAATTGTGAATGCTTCATGGAGGATAATTTGTGTCCTTTTGTTCGTCCTGAAAAATCTTTTTGTTTTGCGGTATCAATGCGCCGGGGTCAACACATCTCTAGTAAATTGACATTATTTGTGGGGTGATTTCTGGCCACCTGCTGCTTTTCTTATCCGGCAACCTCCCAGTGTCATATGATGAACACAATCGATATTCAGCATCGGTGTTTTCGAATACCGTGGAAAAGTCGACAACGGCAATGACACCTACGCATTTGTTTATCAATTTGCGTAGGCGCCGAAAACATCTTGAAAATTTCATTGAAGTTGTCTTTAAATTTGTTTTGCGAGTTTGCGTTTTTGTTTGTTTTTTTTTTTTTAGCTTTTTTCTTTTTTGTTTTTGGCGAATATGTCCGGAGAGTTTGCATTTCTAACAATCGAAATCCAAGGGCATATCTGATTTGTTTTGTTTGAGTAAAATTTGTGCGACCGCCGAGAAAAGGCAATTAACGTTGGTGAGTTTTAAGTCGTTCTAATTAGATACGTCGGTCTTGAGTAATATATGAAAATGAAGTAAAACGTGTCTTCAAATTTATACAATAAATATTCAATATTGGTTGGCTCGAATTTTGCTAATCGTTTCTTACTCGCTTCGTCTATTTACATATCAAATTTAAGGAATATACGCACTAGAAAAGAGTTTTAAAAAGCGGAGATTTATTTGTTTTTATTGCTACACCCAAATTAATAAATACATTAATTTTTTATATTATTTGTTATTGAATGTTCTTATCGCTCTGAATTGATGGCAATGAAAAATGTTTAAAATGTGGACTCGATTTGAATTAAGACGAATTTCTGAAAATTCTTTTTGTAATCGAGTGATTACGTCCCACTTGCTAATACTTTAACATTTGCTGGATATAATTCGCACCGGCACTACTTCTCACATTTAATAAGAAAATTGGGATGTTTTTCATTATATAAAAATAAGAACAATACTTCTACTCCTACTAGTTCTTCCACGAAAATTAAATTTCTGATCGTATGTTTACTCTTCGTTCTTTGATCGTTATAAACATCCTTTTCAAAATTACCGTTTTAGTCTGTGTATGCTGATCATCTGCAGATGGAAAGACGGCATCCTTTGGAATGTGTCATATGTGCGGTCTTTTTAAATTTACCTCTGATATCCGAGGAAATGCTTTTATTTGATTCCTGATTTGTTGCAAGTCAATGGGACTGGAGATACCTACTTATTGTTTCGAAATACATACATTATTATCATCATCAGCACTACAACCGGGATCGGGTCTGGGCCTTATTTAGCAAGTCTCTCCATCGGTCCCGATATCGAGTCGATGTCATCCAGTTTGTCACTCCCAGGCTCTGGAGGTCCTGGTCTACACCATCCCTCCATCGCAGAGAAGGTCTGCCGCGCTGTCTCCTTCCATACATCCTGTCACAAAGGACTTTCCGGGCAGGCTCCTCTTCACTCATTCGAGCCAGGTGTGCCGCCCGCCGGAGTCTGCCGAGCTTGATTTTTCTTATAACGTTAGCTTCAAGGTAGAAAGCGTATAACTCATGGTCGTAGCGACTCTGGAATCGTCCTCCTTCACATACGGAGCCCACAATTCTCATTAAGACCTTTTATTGAGCACTCACGTCTCGGATCCATTGTGAGTGCTGGTCTTATACAGTAGTAGCTTGGATGTTCTGGATAAATTTCGGAATTTAAAGAGCCTTGATAGACCGTAGTAGGCTTTGTTGGATTTGATCAGGCCTCCGCGTATTTGTTCTTCCACATTGTTATCGGCTGATACTATTGACCCAAGGTAGTTAAAGGATTGTACTACTTCAAATTTGTGCTCCGCTACCCTGATAGTTTTTCCAGCGCTAAGTCTTGTCGTCGCAGAAGTTACCACCATGTACTTAGTTTTTCCCTCATTATTGTGCAGTCCCAGTGTTTGTGTCTTTGCGCCTACTCGATCTGGCTAAAGAAGTCCTGTATAGCCGAATCGGATCTACCGATGATGTCGATGTCATCTGCGTAGCCAAGTATCTGGCTGGACTTGGTGACAATATTCCCTCTAGTTGTAACGCCAGAGTCACGGATTGCTTTCTCCAACGCCAGATTGGAGAGGATGCAGGCCAGACCGTGCCCTTGTCGGAGTCCATTAAAAATGTATATTGGTTTGGACAACAATCCCGCTATTTTTACTTGACTAGTTACGTTGGTCATGGTCAACCTACAAAGTCGTATCAATTTGTTTGGAATGCCGAACTCTTTCATGACATTATATAGTGCTACCCTGGCTATGATGTCGTACGCGGCCTTAAAGTCTATGAATGGATGATATAATGGAATCTTAAAACCCCGACATTTTTCCATCGCCTGCCTAAGGGTGAATATCTCATCAGTCGCTGATTTGCCTGGGATGAAGCCACACTGATATTTACCAACGATGACTTTAGCCTATGGGGCTATCCGATCTTGTAGGGTAGAGGAGAGTATCTTATAGACGGTACTCAGCAATGTTATACCGCTATAGTTGCTGTACACTGTGATATTTCCCTTCTTATGTATGGGGCAAACAATTCCGCCACGCCTATCTTCCGGCACATCCTCTTGCTCCCATGCTTGCTCTCATGAATTGCATGATGTAATGCTGTCCCACCTTGTTTGATCAGCTCCGGGAGCTTTATTTGATTTGAGATGTCTTATGGCTTCTACTGTTTCCTCTTATGCCTTATATTGTTTTCTCAATGGTTGGTGGCGGCAGCGTTTGATTTTGATATTGCATTGGTGGACCCACCAATTCTTTTGTGAGCTGACCATTTAGCAATTTATTGAAGTGCACTTTCCATCACTCCAGAATGCCTTCAGCATCGGATTCAGATTACCCCTTTTATCCTTGCAGTAACCGTAGCGTGGTGTGTACCGGGTGATATAGTGGTTTATTTGGTAGAACTTCCGCGCCTGGTGCGACCTCTTGCTCTACTTTTCTTCAAAGACAGAGTTTACTACGAGCTGCTCCCCTACAGCCAAACGCCTAATTCGGATTTTTACTGTCAAAAATTGGGCCGTCTGAACGAAGGAATCGTCCAGAAGCGGCTAGCTTTGGCCAAAAGGAAAGGAACTATGATCCATCAGAACAACGCCAGGATACACACATCGCCAGAAGCTCCGGGAGTTTGGTTGGGACGTTCTTATCCATCCACCTTATAGTCCGCAGCTTGCACCAAGTGATTACCACCTATCTCCGGCTATGACGAATGATTTTGCTGATGCAAAATTCTCCTCAAGACAAGCAACTGTGCCAGTTGTTTCAGAATAGGGACGAAGGTTTCTACGAGAGAGGCATAATAAATAATCTTCAAAATGACAAGTTCTCGAACACAACAATGCATTTTTGGCCTAAATCGGATAATTCTAACTATACTAAAGAAGGCCATCAGTTTCATACAAAAATATTGGATTTCTTTTTACTACAACTGATATATAGTCCAGATATTTATTTAGGGATTCGAAGTCATTCTATCTCATGTGGTGCGACGTTGATGCGTTATCAGGAGATCAGATTGCGCATCTTACCGAAAAGTTAAATTCAAGTCTATCTCCCACCAAATTGATTGCGATGTTTCCCAGGAATACGTACTTCCACACTGTTTACTCATAAACCGTGCACCAACGTCGCATCAGCTAAAACGTAGACAGATTGACTCAATGAATCAGGATCTGGATAAGGTCCTGCAGTGGGGAAAGGCCAATCTCTTCGACTTCAATGAAGCGAAGACATAATATACAACATTCACAAAGAAGAGTGGATCATCGGTTCCAGAGCTGATGAAGAATGGCCGTCCTCAAATCTGGGAAAAGCATAAACACATGCCGAGAATCGCCGGGTCATCCCCAGGAACACTGAGCTATCTTTTTAGAGCCAAGAAACATTTTACTCCGGCTCAACTTCTTCTCCTGTATAAATCCCAAAACTTCGGTGGCTTTATTTGATTTGAACTGTCTTATGGCTTTTACTGTTTCTTCAATGCTTGGTTGCGGCAGCATTTGGTCTTGATCTTGCATTGGTGGAGACCCCAATTCTTCTGTGAGTTGGTCATTTAGCAATTAATTATAGCGGACTTCCCATCGTTCCAGAATGCCTTCAGGATCGGGGATCAGATTACCCTCTTTATCCTTGCAGTAAGTACAACGTGATGTGTACCGCGTCATACTGCGGATTATTTGGTAGAACTTCCGCGCCCGGTACGGACCTCGCTCTCTACTTTTCTCTATTTCACAGACATGATTTTTTTCCCAGGCACTTTTTTTTTGTCTGTGAAGTTTTTTTTCAGATCTTCTGAGCTCTTTGTATTTCTCCTCGCGTGCCCGCGTCCTATAAGACTGTTGCATTGCCCGGTATGCAGCATTCTTACGTTCAGTCGCTAGTTTGCACTCATCATCAAACCAGTCGCTCCGATCTCTACGACTTCTGCCTAGGACGGAGCTGGCAGTACTAATGACAGTATTCTTAAGGCGTGTCTATTTCTCTTCTACGCCCGGCATTCTGGCCACAGGACTTAATCTCCCTCCGTCGAGCACTTTGAAGGCGAGTCTTAACGCGTTACCAAAGGTGTTACTGGTATTCTCATTGCGTAAGGCAGCCGTGTTGATTCGAACCTGATCCGCGGATGCAATACGTCTCCGTAAGGCAATCCGCGCTCGAAAAACTCTACGAACGAGATAGTGATCCGAGTCGACATTGGCACCTCGGTACGTTCGTACCGTCATCAGACTCGAGGAGTGGCGGCGATCTATCAGCACGTGGTCAATTTGGTTGCGACTGGCTTCATCAGGTGATACCCAGGTGGCCTTGTAGATATCTTTACGCGGAAACCTAGTATTTGCAACGACCAAGTTTTCGGATACTGCCAGTTCGATGACTCGTAGTCCATTGTCATTAGTGCTCTCATGCAAACTATGGGAACCTTCGTAGTGCCTGAAAACCGGCTTTCGACCTGTTTTCGCATTAAAACCACCAAGAACGATTTTTACATCGTATCTTGGGCAGGCATTGAGGGCCCGTTCGACGTTCTTGTGGTATTCTTCTTTTTCGTCGTCAGGGGACTACTCTGTAGGTCCGTGAACGTTTATGAGGCTTATGTTCTTAAACTTGCCTCGCACGCGAAGAGTGCATAGCCTTTCGTTTATTGCATTAAATCCGATGACGGCAGGCTTCAGTTTTTGGCTGACTAGAAAGTCTATCCCCCCGAGCACATAGTGTTTTGCATGACAGCTATAATAAATGTCATACTCGTTTCTTTGAATAACCCCACTCCTCGTTCATCTTATTTCTTGCAATGCTGTTATGTCAGCCTTATATTGGGACAGGGCATCGGCTAGCTGCTGTACTGCTCCAGCTCTGTATAGTGAGCGGACGTTCCATGAGAAAATTCTTAAATCCTTTAGCCATTTTCGTTTCCGTGGTCGTCGTCGTGTATCCGGTCCATGACCGTGGCTTGTTAAATTTGTCATAATAATTTGTTTTTACGGGCAAGGTTATTATCCCTGCGCCGATCTTTCTCAGGATGTCGCTGCATGCATTGGTTCACTACTTGGCGGGTGCCAAAGTAGCTTTCCAGGGGTGTCACGTGGAGACTGCATGTCAACTTGGATTGAACCGGGACAATGATCGTCCTGGCCTTCGCCCTCCGTCGAGCTCTTCGAGGGTGAGTCCTAACGCATGACCGAAGGTGTTGCTGGTATTCTCATTGCGTAAGGCAGCCGTGTTGAGCCGAACCTGACCGGTGGATGCAATACGTCTCCGTAAGGCAGTTCGCGCTCGGAAAACTATACCAACAAGATAGTGATCCGAGTCGACATTGGCACCTCGGTACGTTCGTACCGTCATCAGCCTCGAGGAGTGGCGGCAATCTATCAGCACGCGGTCAATTTGGTTGCGAGTGGCGACATCAGGTGATACCCTGGCGGCTTTGTGTCTTTACGCGGAAACATGGTACTCGCAAACACCAAGTTCTTTGATGCTGCCAGTTTGATGACTCGTAGTCCATAGCCATTAGTGTTCTCATGCAAACTATGGCAACATGCGTAGTGCCCGAAAACCGGCGTGAGGGGTGATAATTTGGTTTCCCAGCTTTGGTTATTGGGCAGACAACAGCATGCTTCCAAGTTTGGGGAAAGTACCCCCTGTTGTAGGCATGGTTGAGCAGAATGGAGAGCTTTATAAAGAATAAAGCAGAAAGCCTTCGTGACGAATGGGAGGACGTCTTGTCGACACCGGGTGACTTCTTGTGGTTTCGAGATTTAACTAGATTTTGTATGGTATTTGGTGTGACGAAACCGTGACCATTATCACGTGTGTCGTCGAAGTATGTACTGTTAGCTGAGTAAAAGACAACTATTGGCTCCTTAAAGTGGTCTAATTTATTGTGAACCTCTGAACTAATTATTGCATTAGTGTTCGGGTCGCCATTCTCGAGAGTGAGCTTGTAATTATTTTTAAACATCCCTCCAATGATGTTTGCTTTATTGGGATCATTATTGACAACTAGACCGTTGTGCATGATTGGCCCATCGACGAGGGTTACTGGATCGTGATCCTTTATACATGAGAAAAATTGAAACGTACGATGTACACAAAAAACAGAAACTTTATTTCATTTTACTACATAATAAGGGTTCCTTCTTGGGGAATAATAACAAAACCAAATGAACCAAAATGCCATGTCACATAACAAGCCAAAAACAACTAACAAAACATCGAAAAGTATTTCATAACAATGACGCCATCCAAAGGCATTATGAGCCCCACAAGCGACCTGGGTGTAAATCGGTCGCCTCATCGTGCATCGATGAGTTCCCCTGTGGCCGTACATTAAACATTTGCGAAATAGAAAAATTTGCTTAAATTATATGTGCTGCCCAAATTCGTATTGAAGGACAATTCTAAATTTTCAAAGAAAATGAGAGAGCCCATAGGGGTATGGAACACGCACAACGTGTGTCTCTGCCGATACAGCTTCTTCGTATTTGATTACCTAACTGCCAACAATGTGACGGCATATTATTCATCGAGTATGGAGGCTTCCTGCATATAGCACCCACATTATTCATCATACTCGTGCTTAGCCGTGTGTGTGGCAAATAATTTGACCTCATTTATTTATCATTATGACAAACATATTTTATGTAGATACCCCAACATGATTACAAGTTATTGGATGTTTAAATTGATTTAAGGCTTCAAATCAATTAATTAAATTATAATATATTCATTTGTCAGGTAAATCCCCAATCTTATTAAAACTAGCTGTTCCCCAAGGCTTCATGTTTGCTTGTAAGTCGCTACATTAAATAAATTAATCATTCATTTTCTTAAATTCTATAGTAAAATCAGTTAACGCTGACGTTAATAAAATTTAAATTTAATGCTTGTGTTGCTATTTTTACGATGTAACAGAATAAATATTTTGTGGGGACATCTTCGTAAATCATGTTATTACTGCTTCACTAAAAATAGAAAGTCGTGCGTCGAAAAAATAGTTGAATGTAGAATTGAGAATATCATATCTCTCTTTTATTGCAAACAACATTGGCACATATCAATTATAGCGGTGTATTAACGACAAGTATTACGTCTAACCCCTTGACGTACTTACGTCACAGTCTATAGATGTCAGTATTTTAGTAGAGAATTCAAAGAATCTAATATCTCCTCAAGTTTTCTAGAAGTTGAAAACATTTAAATAAGCATGGGATTAGTTTTTTTCTACTTCTACAACTTACACTCAAGTGGTGTATTTGACTTCTGTTGATTGTCGAAGTTCCTATGAGGAACAATATATTGTTTTCAGCAATCTCGCATGCTTTATGTAGGATCCTTTGATGTTTGCGCAATTGTTTTGTATTTACCTCCCTCAAAACAATTATAACGACATAAAACGACACAAAACTACTGGCTGGCAGTACTTACTATGAATTAAATATTTTCAAGTTACTCAAATTTGTTGCTAATAATTTGCTGATTTATGCAGTGAAACAGTCGTATCAGGGTCCTTAAGTCCTTAAGTTTCCTTCAACTATTCATTCTTTCATTATCAAGATATTTTCCAAATTCCTCTATTTTAAGCTACAAGGTCGCACTCTCTTGTTAGCAAGCACAACAGCCAAACTATCGACGGCTTCCGGTTTATGTATAAGTAAGCTTATCGATGGTATTGAGACTCATAAAGCAAGTCACGCTGATAGTAACAAGTTCTATTTTTTTTTGAAAAACAGGAAAGAAAACATACAACTTTGAGAAGACAAAAAACGATGTACGACCAATGTTCCGTCGTCTGAAATACTGAATCTGTACACCTAAAGCGGGTAGTCCAGTGTAAATCATAAACGAAATCCAAACAAGGCAAAGGCAAACTACCCGTGCCAAAGAAGTGTGTAAATCTAAAAATAATTTTTTTGAGTTGCTGTTACTGTTCGTGAGACGGAGCTAGATACTTTGGCCGACTTTGACCGTGGCCGTCGTTTAGTTCAGTTTACTGCAGTCTAAGTGTTTTATTAGCTTGAACTAAATGCACAAATTAGAGTTGCTGATAAAACAAGTGCAGACACAAAACATTTTCTGTTAAGACGCCATCGCTCTTGGAAGGGTGGTATAGCGGACTAAAGACGGTTAGTCAACTTTTGCACTTGAATTGAGGGAACACTCTACCTGACATGAACAAGCTATTTCGACAATAGGACTGTGAGAACTTTTATAAATGTCGCAAGAGAGGTGCGTAGCATTGTTTTACGCGATATTGTTGGTGATGTGTAATGTGTTGACAGCCTTTAACAAAGCACTTGATATGAAAATGTGGATTTTTTACGGTAACACGTTTGTCTACATATTTTCAGATTAACAGTTGAAAATGTAAAATTTGAAGATTGCGTATTATCTAAAATTTTCGTCACATACTCTGTCATTGGGCGTTTTGAGCGCACATCTGTTAAAATTCTATATTGACATGAAATATAATCTTTAGGAATCCTGGTTGTATTGTTTAGGGTAAAATTCTGTACACTTCTTAAAAAAAATAAAAAATAAAAAATAAAAAAAAAGGGGGGGGGGGGGGGGTGGGGGTGACGAGAGGCCGACTTTAGGAAGACAAGGACACATATCCGTAAGGATGTTGGGTTCGGTCTCAAGATATCTGAAAAGAAAGGGGGAAAAGGTATCTAAGGATAGTGTGGACAGAGTTAGTTCAGGTGTTCTCTAACTACTTGGATGGAGGGATTGTGGGGAAAACATCTTGCAAGACCGGTAAGTCTGTGGGGGGGAAGTATGTTGCACCGGCGTACGGCGCTGATTCTCTTCCACTCCCATCTTCACTAAGAGAATGTTCCGCCGAGCACCAAAAGAAAACTTCGCAACCCACGGACCAAGTCAAAGGACACACACTGTTTAATCGTTTACTATAAAATGTTCCTTTTATTCACAATAAATCTTAACGTATTTAATTAGATTACAGGACACCGGTGATGAACTGACGTATAAACATATTACAAGAAAAATTACTTTTTAAATTAAATTCGCGCTTACTGGACCCGACTTGAAATTACGACGTCCCAGTGCGCATCGGGGAGTGGGAGTGGCACGACCGGCTCGGTCGGTGAATGAAAAAGGAGTCAGCGATACTACTTCGCTGGCGAAGGAAATTCAGCCAGTGAAACTTGCTCTCTTACTTTAAGGGTGCATTTTCTATCCCAAGAGAAACGTGAAGTCTCTCTTTCGGGGTAGGGAACCAGATCTCCTAGCGAAGATCTATAATGGTACACATGTATGTGCGAACATTGGTTCTTTCATGGGGCAAAGCCATGGGAACGAATCTGAAAACAAAGAAAAGGGAATAATATGCATCAATGAGATGCGAGTTCGGCTAAGTAAACAGACCGAATCTCATTGGGTGCTAATTGGGGTTTCTGTTTGTTCATGCTGTAATACTCCGCGCCGTGCTTTCTCGTAACTCGAGAGAATAGCGCGAAGTGTTGTGATAGGTGAAAATGAAAGACAGTAAGGAGGTTTAGTTGAAACGATCCCGGTAAGCTTTATTTTATAATGTTTGAATTTAAAAGTGATTTTCGGATTGGTGATCGGCCAGCGGTTCGGGCTTCGAAGAGAGACTGATGCATTCGGCCAGCGGTTCGGCCTCTGGAATGCTACTGATCCCGAAATTGAAAAGCACTGCCCTTTTATAGTTTTTGCAGTTGACTTTTGTCAACTATTTTATTGTCGAAATTCCCAGAAGCACACATAATGACTTAGTGCGTTTCAATTTGAGTTGTGTTCTGGGAATTTGTTAGAGGCTTTAGTTGCATGGGTTCTAGGAAGGGAAATCATGAAATCCGTTGTGAATTTAGCATTTCATGATGTCAAGGTTTTTAGGAATTGACTCAATGTATGATGCATTAACTTTTGGTTAAATTCGTTGTACATGTGACTCAATATGGAATTTGAATATGAAGCAATGGAAAATTTGGGATTTGGGTTTATTATGTGGAATTGAATCAATGTGCGACAAATTGACTTTTGGTTTAATCTATCGCTCATTGATTCAATATGAAATTGGGATTTGCGTTATGGGATTGTTCGATGATATTGGGGATTTAGATAGGGGTAGCGATTTAGGATCGCTACAATGCCGATAGTCATGAGAAGCAGATCCAGAAATATGGGAAGGCAAAGAGATCGGGTAGATCATTGTCTAAGCTATGCATTGCAGCTGTAACGATAGCCGCAGTGCACCATGCACATGGTACTAATTGATTCTAGCTTATTTACAGGGAATTGGTGTTTATTGCATCGCTGCCTTACCCATACCTATTTGCATTTGCCTATGCTGTAGGATTTAATTTATGGTTTAAGACGCGAGATGCGTATATTTGCTTTTGTCCCTTGGGTATAAGTCGCCAGCCAAGGTATATGGTGAGGCTGGGAATAGGCGACGCAATGTTTATGATCCCTGTTATGATGGTTACATCATATGTAAACCAAATTATTTCGTTTTCAGAAATTACACTAGGGAAAATGCATATGTTAAATTGGGATTTGCCTGGCAACCGAAGGTGCCGTATGGGGCTTGGGATTTATGATGTCGGGAACAGAATTCTTAATCCGAATAATGAATGAAAGGTAAGAATTCTCTTTCAGAAGCTTTTAGCTAAATACGTTTGTTAAACTTAATGCGTGAAGCGTTTACAGGTGCTAATCCGATTGCATTAGCAGAAACTAATGAAAGGTGGGTTGTGGGGCTGGGGGTTCTTCGGGTAAGTAGACAGTAGGGTTTGGCGGAACCGCCACAAGTCTTGGGTGCGATAGTAAACACAGATCACGTTATAGCGTTAACGATGATAGTGAAAAAAGTGTGATTCGAACTGACGCTATGACAGTTAGAATCACTAAAAATTGAACCAATGCTCAACACATTAGGCCACCGCCGCGTGTACGAATTCGATTTCTAAACTCAAGTATACCCAACTGACGTGGAATTGCTATGTTATTTGCTTGGTATATGGCTGATGCATTTTTCTTATTCGATTTTCGTTCGGTGTTCTTCATTATTTGCTTGTGTATTGTTATTGTGTGTGTATCTGTTAGAAACGCCACAACGTCTTAGGCGTCAGATAACCTGCGCTTTGGTCGGTGTGTGTGTATGTTTGTGTCGTCTTGTACTGTGCGTGCGATTATGTGAGTGGTGTGTTAGCAATATACCCTATGCGATGGGTCCAGAAATCCTGTATTATAGAGGGGAATGTGTGGGGGTTCTTTCAAAATACGCGAAGAACCACCCACAATTCCAACCCCAACTCCCGTCACTAACCCGCAGTCAGCTGCAAACATTTCCTCCCCAAGGGCATTGTTTCATGCACATGCATCACACCAATTATCGTGAAAATAATTCGGTTAACATACAAAGTAACCGTCATAAATCAGGAAACCTTATCTGCGTCCCTGTCAGCCAGCGTATTTTCCGTTTTTGAAACCTTTTTTTTTATTTTCTTTTTATATTCTTAGTTTCTAAATTACATGCTATACAAAAAATGCTTAAATTCTAGCTTAATTATTTTATATTATAACTTACTGGTCCTACGCAGACGCTCTAAGCTAAACATTACATAACTATTGTATAATTTGCCTTTCGGCGACAGAACTTTGTTTGTGGCAATACTTATAATTGTTTAAATGACAAAGAAAAATTTTGAAAACTTTGTCGAATTTTTTTTTTTTTTTTTTTTTTTTATAAATATTTTATTTAAAAGAACTTAACTTAACTTAACTTAAATCTTATACTACCCTACTTCTAGAAAAGCTAAGTCTATGTAAGCTGGCTGATGATACTGTGATTCTATACCGACTTTCATATCCAGGTCTTTATATGCCATTCAACCACCAGAATTGTTGACGCTGTTCAATACCATCGTCCCGGTCTCTGTGGGAGGTAGCCCTACTGAAGCGCAAGAGCTCTTCTTCGGTGCGCATTACTTCCCGGTCGTAGCACAATCGCCCGTCTACGGATGATCTCCTTACATGATATATCAGCGGAATTCCGGATCTATCCTGTATAAGCCCTTTCATGTCCAAATCAAGGAACGCCTCTGGTGGAACAAAACTGTTGCAACGCACGTTCTCACAGTACAGGGTATTTGGATAATAAGCCCCGAAAATTAGGTCATTGGACGAGCTTATTGCTCTTGAAATATGTCCTCTGATTAATTTGATCATAAGATTATCCACCCTATTTATGCAGGCTTCATTATATAAAGTCTCATTTGAGTAGTACTTTTTGTATTCCGATTCCGGTGTTCGATATAATCTGGGATAGGTTCTCAGACACTTCCTTTCGAACACCCGAATCTTTTCCATCATATTTGGACCTATGTTAAACCATACTGGACAACCATATATGAGCATTGGCCTGATGAGCGTCATCTAGCATATGACTTTTACCCTACTGTCAAGTTGGCTACTGTGAAATAGCCTCCTTGTCATAGCAAACGTTTGTCTAGCTTTGACCAAAGCAGCCTCTACATGTCCGTTGAAATATAGATATTGATCTAGCCAGATGCCCAGGTATTTAACTAAACTCTTGGTTTCCAGTTTATCTCCATGCGGTCCCACGATAACTAGCTTTCGCTAGTTTTTCCTTATGTCAGCCAGCGTATCCTGCCACACACGTGTGCAGCAGATTTTCCCGGCTTATTCACACTCACGGCAGCTTTTTGCCCAACCGACAAAAGCAGTTTTCGCATCTCGCGTCTAGCCGCCAAAAACCGAATTCACCAGCATGTAAATATGCACACAAAAGAGTTCGATCTTTTCCGCCGGCATAGATACCGTGCACTATCACCACTGTGTACCTAAATTGCTATTAGCACCAGTTTTCCTAATGGCATGCAGCCTATTTACACAGCTGCATTCACGTCACCACACGATGCCCTTTGTCCCATTTCCTTTTCTCGGTTTCGTTTACCCATGACCTAGCCGCGTGTGTAAATAGTGTAATCTCGCCAGGACCTATTCGGAGAGATCCTCTCACCATGGTCGCCAAAAGAGAAACTTCGTTTCTCTCAAAGAGCAAAAACTCACTCCTAACCGAGGGTGGACTCTGAACGAGTCATACAGTCAAGTAATAGCTGCGAAGCGCACCACCACGAGTTTTTAACCTAAGCGAAGTGCGTACGGGGGTGCGCACGAAGCCAGAGTCGAGTGTCAATCGGAGTAGGACGCTGATGAATCAACGTAGTTCTTTGAAACGATGCAACTTAATTTAACGAATCTAGCGGTTGATATTTGAAATTGCGACCAGTGTTGTTTAAGAATGGTTATGCCAATAAGTGGCTCTGTGTGAAAGATTGTAAAGCGGCTTAATTAAATATAAATGAATGTGAATGTTGTGCTTAAGTTGAATACTATTATCATGTAAACAATAAACGCGTTGACACAAATGAATGGTTGGATGAACATTAATTGTATCGATTGAAAAGCAAAAGTAACAATGTTCGATAGTTTTTAGTGAAATGTTGATACTCTAACCAAAAATACATCAACTTAAAAATAAAAACATGCCTTTGGAACAATATTTAGTGTTACAAAAAATGATTGACCTCAATAAAAGAACTCATTGCAAGCATATCTGTGTGTTATATTTTTAATTTTGTATTGGTGAACCCATGGCCGTGTCGGCACACCAACTTATATTACTCACAAATGTTGTTGGGAAGGGTGCTTTCTTCAGTTTTGTACTGAAGACGAAATTGTGGTGGTCTGAACCGAAGAGATCGAGAAAGAGAAGGTTCAACAGCACAAGACTTCCGTACAAGTGGGTTCTCGAAGTCTTTCCATTAGGGCTGAAGGTATGCAGGACCATATGGGAAAGGTGTACGATATGCCAGATCGGATTAGCTTTTTGGTCTCAAAATTGTTGCTCCACTTCAAGATGTTGTGTAGTTGCTTAGACCGACCGAGGCTCCTTTGAAGAATGTGGGTCACATGTTTGATGAAATTCATTTTTGGGGTATAGATGACCCTGTCCTGTGGTCTAATCATAGTACCTCCTATTTGTATTCGAATATTTTGTGAATATCGAGAAGTGGGTTGGGAGTGTCTACTACTCAGAATTATAGCTACTGTTTTGAATGGGTTAAGTCGAATTTTTCATCGACTGTAATACTGATCCAGTTCTTCCAGATGACGGTTGAGTTGATTTGTTAAGGATTTAGGGCTTTTGGATGACGTGTACACTAGGACGTCAACCGCGTAGCATATTTGGTTTACTCTCGCGTCCACTGGGCGAGGGATATTTGAGGTGTAGATATTAAATAAGATGGGGCCTAGAATGGAGCCCTTGGGTACGCCTGCAGCGGCGCTGGAAGTTCGAGAAATCTTTCCATTCACTCGAACTTGGAAGGTTCTGTTTAGAACGAACTGGTAGATGATACTACACAGCGTTCTACTGAGGCCAGTATTCAGTAATTTAAAAACGAGACCTTCGATCCACGTCGAGTCAAAAACCTTTTCAATGTCCAGGCTCACCGCAATAGTAGGCTTGTGGCGTTTCTAATAGATACACACACAATACACAAGCAAATAGTGAAGAACACCGAAAGGAAATTTGATTAAGCAAAGCATCAGAGCCGTATACCATAGCGATCACATAACAATTCAATTCAATTCCATTTTTATTAAGTAGACAACTAGTATTTCAGAGTTTTAGGACAGCAATTCCTTTACAACTATAATCTTAACTCTACATAATGAAAAAATCTATATAATGAAAAAACATAACAATTCCACATCAGTTGAGTGTACTTGAGCTTAGAAATCGAATTCGTACACGCGGCAGTGGCCTGATGTGTGGAGTATTGGTTCAATGTTTACTGATTCTAAGCGTCACTGCGTCAGTTCGAATCACACGTTCTTGACTATCGTCGCAAAACTCGATAGGTTCCTTTTGGAAGAGGCGCACATAGTGGTTTTGCAATATGTTGAGACCCATAGTGGTGCTGTGCGGTCTTATAAATCCAAATTGGAAATCAGGTATTAGATTGCTGGCACTGATAAAGTTATTTAGCTTCTCGTATATGAATTGTTCACATATTTTGCTGATGCAAGTGAGGAGCGAAATAGGACGAAAACTTGACGGGTGATATGTTGGTTAGGGGCTAATAACCTTGCCCGTAAAAAGAAATTATTATGGACATTTAACAAGCCTCGAGACTTGCTAGATAAGGCCAAGACCGGATCCCGTTTGTGGTGCCGATGATGATGATGATGATGAATATGTGTTGGTTTCCCAAGTTTTTCTATTACACAAGCAATAGCATGATTCCAAGTTTTGGGAAAGTTCCCCATGTTGTAGGCATGGTTGAACAGAATGGAAAGCTTTATAAAGTATAAAGCAGAAAGCCTTCGCAACGAGTGGTACGATATGTTGTTGGAACCGGGTGACTTCTTAGGGTTTCGAGATTTAACTAGATGTTGTAGGGTAGTGCCACACATCTTTTTAATATGTTTATAAACGTTCTGATCCACCTGAATACCCTCCAGTTTGTCTTCCAATTGTCGGGTACGATTGTTTTGGATTCTTTGTTTTATCAGTGTCCAATATTGTGAAAGATGGTTCCCTTCGGGTAAAGCGGTGACGATATCTCTTTCTGCAGAGCTTTTTACGCTCCCAGATGAGGCGAAGAGTGAACGTCATGGGGAGTCTGATAAGTCTTTTTAAGTTTGTACTTCGGCACACGAGTCTCCGAAGTTTCAACTAGAATCTCGTGAAGTCGAGCTGCAGCGTTATTTATCTCAACCGTCGTTAGATTCTTGTCAGTAGGGTGTGTACACTTCTACTATACAACAAAACATGCTATGAATTCCTTTAATTCACTAATTCACAATCGAAGAGTTTTTCTTTGTTTTTAAAGTGAACAGCGGAGAAAGGAAAGTAGTATATTCACCAAAGATTTTCACATTGGAAATATTTACGCAGGATGGCGTTGACACATGAAGGATGAAATTAGCATCTGCTTTGAAATACCTCTCATTTGTTGTGCTTTGTTACACCGCTTACCTTAGTCCGTTGAGATTTGAAATAGCTGGCAAACAGTTGGGAGTTGGTGATGATTGAGATCGTATATCCTTGATTTCTCTTCTTCCTCAGTCCGTGAGAACTTCTGAATTGACACTTCTTTTCACCGCAACCATCTCTCTGCCAGTTCAACTAGCCTTTTCCGAGTCCACTGTGCTGTATGCTGGGATGAAGTGTCGATCTTAATGCGGTAGTGTTGTGTTTATCGTAGGGATCTTACAATTCTTGGGGTGAAAGGCTGGGGATGGGTGGACTATGTAGCAAATGGTCGCAGGGGTCTCTGGGTTACGAGAACATGAAACAGGTTGATGAGGACCGCAGCTGTTTGACAGCATCATGCATCATATCAAGTTGATGTAGTCATGTTGGACCACGATTGTTTATATGATCAGTGTTTTTATTTTCTTATGGACAGAGTTGATGGCATTCCGCCACTGCATACGTGCCTGGTTTTCAGATCCTTTAGCAGTAGCTGTGTTTATTCTACATAACTCCAGCATTTCTTTTCACCCTTCCTGGATATTCTGGAGTTCCGCTAAACATATACGTAGTCACCCTTAAGCCAACTGAATTTGAGACGAACGCCGTTTGATCATTGGTTACTTGTGGGATTGGTTATGAATTTGCCAAGGTGTGAGAGGGAGATCGTTTGTTGGTTTTATGTCGTTTGTTAGATTTACGTCGTTTATTGGTTTTACTGCAACAATCCTTGGGTGCGATGTTTATCTTTCCTAAGTGGAAGGGCTTTTGTGGGGGTGAAGTATTGTGTGCCGACGCACGACACTGGCTTCACTTGACTCCCCCAACAATTGTTCCACCAAAAGAAATGTTCACCAGAAGGAATAGAAAACACTGTTTTTATTTTGTTGCTTTATTTGTTCTTTGAATTTTTATTTTAAAACAAGGCGTTGATACAAGTCTAGTTTTTTGCTTACAGGAAACTTATTTTTGTAATGCACAATTTGAGTAAATAACTTTAACAACCACTAAATTACTATTGGCGAAATGTTGATTTTATATTATAAATTGATCTGTTATTTTCGCGCACAAATTCTTAATTACAATGATTAATGACTCTTAACAGACAAGGCGAGGAAAACGAACTGACTTCACGATACACTCGACGTGTGAGCGCGCTGGTGATTATAATCGAATCTTGGGAACGTTTCACGTAGCGGTGTACGCTGGAGTGGTTGGGTAATTACTCTGCACGTGGGTGCGGCTTGACAGATGATTATCGACTAACTCAATTAGGGATGAAGATTGGGAATTTTGCTTTTGCACGCTTAAATTCTCTACGCTCATCGAGGTGGATAAAATACTTGCGTATTCGTTCGACGTCGATGGGCATAGAAAGGATGAAGAAACCAAAAGGAAAGCACAACAACCCAGGGTTGATTTGGCTTTGGTGTGCGCGTATCAATGCAACTCTGAGGGTGGCACACTGACCTAGTACGGTGACTGTGGTGATCTCAGAGTGCATTGAACTATGAAAAGATAACATCATGAAGGAGAGGAAAATGTAGCTTATGCTATTCACCTGTAAGAAAAGATCATTGATCCCGAGCGAATGGAGTGTCTGGGGAAAGTGAATAGGACGTCGAATCGGCTAGGGAAATCTGATCGTGGGAACTAAATTAGATACTTTGATAATTTTCCCAGTGATTGCATGAATATGCAATCGCGTCGTTTGATCAGACTATGCCGTTGCTAACCGACATGAAATGCGATTTCCGGTGGAAATCTTATGGCTTAGCAAAATGGAATTGGCGTATGGCGAAAAGATTAACTAAACTCAATTATGCATTGTCTGCATAGAATAATGAGTTTAACTATGCATCCTTTTGGAAAATATGATTTTCAGGTGAATTAACTGAACGGTGGGATAGGGGTTGATATGGCGCGCTGAAAGCGGTTGGAATAAGGTTGAAATTTGGTTGAAATTGTGGGTTGCTTCTCTATGTACTATAGAGAACCCCCACACTTTCACATTTGCTTTCTTACGACAGTCAACAGATACCTTATCTCGATTTCTTTCTGTTTGGTAGTTAGTACATCACTATTACAATTGATGCCGATGAACTCACACCAACGATCAGAAATGCCATTGGCGACTCCTCTGCTGGATCTGATGCTTATTTTACATTTGCAGATAAACTCCATACCTGTGGTAAGTCAGTTATAAGCGTTGTTGAAGCAACCCATCCCTGGCATTTTAACATGCTTAATGAGGCTATATTATATACAGATGATGTATTGGATAAAATATTTACTTATTTATTTATTTATTATACCTTACGAACATTTTTGGGAAATACTTATTCACTGGTTGTTTGGTTTACCTTGGACTGTACTACATGGCTCGATCTGGGCCTCTTGCTATCAGTTCGGCAACTAAGTAATTGCCGATTTCACACATAGATGTCGTTGGCCATATTTTTTAATGGCTTCTGTCAATGATTTTTTTTTCTTTTGAAATTTGTTAGCTATCAGTTTTGCTTTGCTTTAGAAGCAAATTGCGCGTATTTTTGTGAAGAGGTATTAGTTTGGCATCAGTTTTAATATGGAGTGCAAAAACGAGCATTTACGTCATATTTTACTTTTTTATTTCCGTAAAGGCAAGATCGCAGCGCAAGCTCCTAAAAAGATACGTGATGTGTATGGAGAAGAAAGTCTTAAAAGAAAGACACTGCCGGATTCGGTTTGACAAATTTCGTTCCGAAGATTTTTCACTGAAAGATGAACAATGATCAGGTGGGCTAGGTGAGCTTGACGATGATCAAATTAAAGTCATAATCGAGTGGGATCACCATGTAACTGTACGAGAGACAGCAAAAAAGTTAAATGTGTCACATACAGTGATTGAGAACCATTTAACATATGAAACTCGTTAAAAAGCTTGATGTTTGGAGTCCACGTGATTTGAAACAAATTTATCTAATGAAGCGCATCAACGCTTGCGATTTACATGTTAGACGCAATGAATCCGACCCTTTTTTGAAATGAATCATCACTGCCGATGAAAAATGGAATGTTTACATTAACGTCAATCGAAAACGATCTCGGACCAGGCTTGATGAGCCAGCACAATCCTCCTCGAAAGCTGATATCCACCAAAAGAAGATTTTGCTCTCAATTTGGTGGGATTGGAAAGCTGTGGTGCATTTTGAGCTGCTTCCTAGGAATCAAATGATCAATTCGGATGTGTACTGTCAACAACTGGGCAGATTAAATACAGTGATTAACGAAAAACGGCCAGAGTTTGTATATCGAAAAGGTGTAATTTTTCACCAGGACAATGTTAGGCCACATACATATTTAGTCACTCGACAAACATTTATTGTTACAACCACCATATAGTTTTGACCTTGCTACATCAGATTACCATTTATTTTGATTTTTGCAAAACTCTTCGGATGGTAAAACTTTCAATGATGATGACGCTGTGAAATCGCACTTGATTCAGCAATTACTTTGTTGCCAATCTTTACTTGTTTCGAAGTAAAATTTTTCCCGTAATTTTTCCCCATTGTATTGCAAAAGTCTTTGATTGCCATTTTTTGTTATGTAATCTACATGAACTCTCACCTGCAAACCAATTTTTGTTTCACTACGTCAATGCCGTGTTAGTACTTGTAGATTTCAATGACATTGTGAAATCATATTATTTAGCGTCCTCAGAATATTAACTTCCACATATGGACCTGTGGGGGTACGAAGTCGTTGCGCCAGCATGGCCGCTGGGTTCTACCACGTCCCCACAAATTGTTCGCTGGTTGGTGCACTGCTGAGAAGAGGGCATAGAGCGCTGGCCACTGACATCGCCGAGGGGAGATCGAAACACTGGTCGCACAAGTAAAAATAAAACACTCGATTGTTGGTTGTTGATGTTTCTTTATTGTACTTCGTTATTTTGCCTGTATTGCAAATTCACAAAATTGCTGCGGAATTTTATTCGAGTGTTCCTGATCACCATGCAAAAGGAAACAAAACACGGAAGGTTTCACTGAATTTTATTAAGTTTATTGTTCATGTTCTGCGTTATTTTGAACTTAATAATAATTGTCAATTGACTGAACACATAATTATGCGACTTCACTGCAATGCAGGAAATACAAAATATATTGAGAAATGTCTCGTTTATAAAAGGACCCGATTCTATCTCGACACAAGGGTCCGTTAAGTTTCGTTATGCCCTCGGGATTGTGACTCTGGGATGTGTGCGTCCCCGTGAGGGCTACGGGGAGCGGGAGAAAAACCGACCGGCGCGGTCGGTGGATGGAATAAGACTCAATGATTCAACCCTCGTTTGGGGTGAGTTTGGTGGTGTGGGGAAAAGGAAATGAAATTTTCCTTTTGAGACCGACCAATCGGGGTAGATCTCCGGGACAAAAATCGTAACTAGGGTGTGTCTACACACGCGCGGATCACTTTGTTTGCTTGTGATGCGAGCTCATGGGTGGACGAGTCCCGCGGGAATGCAATTCGAATTGAAGGAGCATTTCTGTGAGGATTGCCTGCAGCTGAATCAATAGCTGCAAGTCATTAGGAAGCCATTGGGATGATTACACAATGACGGTTGTGTATACAACTACGCTGATTGTATATGGCATCCGTAGCGACTCAAGGGTCGAATTCCAGTGTGAATATTTACACTGACAGATAATTCGGCTCTTGGCAGCTAGGCCCGAGTTGCGCTTTGTTGGTTGGATAGAAGCCGCCGTGGGTACCGATAAATATGAAAATCTGCCGGCGCACGCGTGGGACAGAAAACGTAGGCAGACAGGGGTTCCGATGATTGTTTCCATAGTTTATTGCGGTTGCCTAGTACGGCAGTCGAAATGTTTTTCTTTTCAGAACAATGCTGAGATGCATTGATTTATGCGGTAATGGCGTACCGATTTTTTTCAGGGAAAATAGTATAACGCATTAAATGCGTGAATGCCCTAGATGGGAGAAATGCTTGAGGATTCTTTTGGGAAATTTTGCCGATGCGTTGATGCATGGAAAATGCCCTTGTGAAAGGAAATGCTTTTGATGCGGGGAGATTGAGGTGCAAATATGGGTTGCGAATATGGGGGGTTGTCAGGTGAGCTTTAAGAACACCCACAGGCCGTTGCCGGTTTTTAATCGATATGCTCCGCCGTACACTGTCCATGAATAAAATCACTTAATTTTGTCTGCTTGGTTTTATTTTTATTATATTGTTTTTTCATTTTGTGAAACGCTTGCGTCGACACACTCTTGACGTTTTCTCGTAATCGCAGATCCTTACGCTGCGAATGTCATCACTGACCTGACTAATTAAAACATTCCCGAAGGAAAAAAACCTCACCCGGTTGTTCGTTCTTTCTTTTTAAACTCACCTTTCTCTGGAATCCTCTCTGTTCCAGGGGAGTCTCTTTTCCAAGCGAACGCATCCTATCTTGCTCTACGCTTTCATTTGTAGAGATACTGTTTGGATGCACCCACACACAGACGCGAACATTATTTTCCGTGTGCCCAGAGATACGCCGAGGATCGTTAGGTTTTTCAGGCGTCTGCGGTATCCCTTTGTATAATTTACCCGCGTGTAGTTTATGGCCTTGGTGATTTCCTTGACTGAAATCATTATTTTCGGCTACGATATTTTTACAAGGTTGGTCTCTTCTGTAGGAACAGTGTCGGTTCGCGTATTGTTTACCTTCTGTTCCCGCAATAGCCCTTTCGATAAGGGAAAACCATATTGCGGTTGGCTCAAGAGAAGATCATAAATATTGTTTATTTCTTGACCATATTTTTAACGCATGGGATTTTTGATGGCTGTTGGCGTCTGGCGCTGTCGCGTCGGGCCACTTGTGTTTACCCAACTAATGGGTTGCCAATCAACTTCCTTTTTGGTGTAGTGCCCTTCAATAACCGTACAGGCATGAGGAGTCGTTAGAGGAATTGGACCACGTGTCTGTGGATACGTGGGGTTGAAGACACCAGTATGTATGACCCCTTTAGCTGGGCGAAATGGTATTTAACCCCACTGTGATTTGCAAGGTTCGCGGGACCGCCACAGACCTCCAAATTCTCTAAAAGATATTCCGCTCGAACATGGGTAAATTTTTTTCAATAAATTCAAATGATTTTTATCATTAGTAGGTTTATGATGTGATATTACGGAAAGGCTAAGACTTGTTTCTGCAGGTATTCAGTTAGGCAAATGCTATAAAGGCATGACCCTTTTTAGCTGTCTCTTTCACCTTCGCACATCTCATTCCGAGGCGATATTGGTCCTTTGTACCGGAATGTTGCAATGTAACACGAGAGTTTCGCGTCGATCAGTTACTGCTACCCACCTTTGCAGTGTCAGCAATTCTTGCACACAATATCCCATACTAATAATATCTTTCTTTGAAATAATATCCGATACCGACATTTCGGGTCTCAACCTGCCTGTTTGCATCTTAAAGCTGCTGTTCTTCCCACATCTTGGCAATATTGCTATGTCAACATGTAGGAAGTGATATTACCTATCAGATTCTGCCATAATGTAGTCTTTGTTCCACTCTAAAATTAAACTTTTCAAGGCTACGTTCGTAAGCATATCGTGTTTCCTGTATGGAAGTCAATCATACGCTGGTCTCAGTACTCTACCACGCTTAACACGCGCATAGCTTATAATAAATAAAACACACTCTGTTTATTTTAATTAGTTTTAGTAAAATAATTTTGTGGTTCGAAAAAATACGATTTTGGATCAGGTTAATTTTGTTCAAAATTAATTGTTTTACACTCAAACTTTCACACAAGGAACATTTTTAAAATAATGTGAATATGGTATAACTTTGAAATACAATTTATAAATTGTATACATTTTGTTCCCAAAATTCCGGGAATTGGTCATTTAAAAAGCCCAATTAAAGTTGTTAAAATTCTTTTTGTTGCCAAGTTGGCATAATTATCCTCTATCTATACGTAAGGGCTCGATTATGTCAGTTCATCTCAAATGTGTTTTCCGATTATACCTGAATTTCCTTCAAAAAGCCAATCGCGTAAAAGTTTGAAAACGAGTTTCTCGAATTGGAAATTTGAGTTTTGAAAAGAGGAAAAAGACAGCCGGAACCATATCAGGTCGAACAATAGCTGAATTTCTTAAGGTTATACTTACATTACTTTGAAAATGTTGCTTGTGTGAAAGTTTGAGGGTAAAAGAATTAATTTTCAACATAATTAATCTGATTCAAAATCGTACTTTTTCGATCCACCATATTATTTCATAAGGTTATATTTGTATTAATTAACTCTGTCCGTTAGCTGAAATGAATGAGTTTGGACTAAAATGTTTTTTCTTGAGGGGTGCATGACCATTGCAGTGGGTACGTGGCTTAATTTATATGCACGACACGGCTCTTGGTGTACGATCACTGAAGTGATTTTCAACTCTGACGCACAACTAGTGGAGTGGATACGCCACTCACTTTTTAACAACAGAACTTCTAGTCAATTGTATGCCGTTTGGTTCAGCTTGCTTGTCTCACTGCGTTTTGGTTGAGATCATGGAGCACCTTCACCTTCGACTTTATTTTTATAGGGTGAGTGTTATTAAGGTGTTACCTCTTTACCGGACGGAGCTCTAGTATCCAGCCCATCAGTATATGGATCTTGCGGTGGTAGTGCCTTCTGACATCTCTATGTGGCCCTTTCTGCTGTAGTCCTTTCAATTTCACCTTTTTTGAGTATCAGATGGCACGCTTGTTTGCTGTTGCTCAACATAACAATATATAAGCGCACACTTTCAAGATACCAACGAATAAGTCATTCCTAAGAAATTTACACTGTGCTGAATTTTAAGGATATTCTACCATGGGAACGGCTCATATCCTAGCATATTTAAAAAAAAAGGAAAAGCCGACCATAACATAACATAACATAACATAACAATATATAAAGGCATACGTTCAGGACACCAACGAATTAGTCCATCCTAAGGAATTTGCATTGTACTCAATTTTAAGGACATTCTACCATGCAAACGGCTCATATCGTAGCTGATTTGAAAAAAAAGGAAAAGCCCAGCTGTAAACACGTATCACCACCCCTTGGTAGAACATTGGCGCAACGTTTCGTATTTACTTGTTTTTTTTATTAGGTCCTACCATCTTTTCTCAACTTAACTTGGTAATATTTTCTCGCGTTTCCCATCATTCAGAAGATGCGTTTACGTTAAAAATTAACTTCATGCGTACAGAGAGAAACAGACAATAATTATTGGCCTCTCTGCACTTTAGACATTCAATGCGAATGTAATATATTCATAGATAGATCATTTCATTTGCACTTTATCTCTTTTTATGTCCACACTTCTATTCGACCCTTAAGGATGCCTCAAAATTTCAACAGATATGTAGTGCTCCAAGAAGCCCTACCATTTTCCTCCCACATATACACAAATCCTGCCTATAACATAATCCATTTCATATCCCCAACACAACATTGAATTCAATATCAAACCCAATCGAACTAAACGTTCAAATTTTCTAACATTGAATTCAATTCATTTTCATTTACTCAATTTCATCCAATTCAATTCAATTCCCTAAAATCAAACAGCCTAATACATATCTTCTTATGACATATAAGCAATTAACACCTCTAAATTTCCTACAAAATCCAAAACCCAAAAAGTGCACGTGTCCAAACAAATTCATATCTATTCGATCCGCCTACACACAGTTCTTGCAATCATAACATCCTAATGCATATCTTCACATGCCAGATGTTTTATGACTTCCAAATGCAGCAATTTAAAACCTAACACCCAATTTCCACGGATATTGTGTTACCCATCTGAAGTGCACACAAACTCTTGTCGTTATAAGCCAGATGGATAACACAAACAAAAACCCCAAGAAAGAATCAAGCGCTAAGTGGTGATGCATCGAAAGAAGATAAAGATATGAGGATTAGAATTTTGAAGTGAGAAGGTGAACACCTTAGAGGAGTCACTTGAGAACAGTCGAGGTTAAGAATTCAGTGGAGAAGGACGATTCAAACGAGCATTAAAAACATTATTCAGTGTGTAACAATTAATTACTTATGGAACCTGTGACAAAATTCAAAGTGAAATATAATAGAAACCAAGTTCTATGGAACATTAACTGCCTTTTTCTTTCAACGACTTAACTTGCCTTCGAGTAGCGACACTGGTCGCATTGGTCATCTGTCGTACCGTCTTCTCCGGGTGTATTCAGTGAACACGTTGGAGATAATAGTAAACCCATGCCCGTGCCGGCACATCAACTAAATCTACCCCCGCAGGACCAACAATCATCAGGAATCCATACAGGTTTCCATCGTTCGTTTCTCTTCCTCGGTAATACGAGAAGCATGGAAACGAACCGTTGTAGCACACAACAGATATACAAAATCAAACGATTAAGACATTCTGTTCTTTTTATCTTGTCTTCTTACTTTTTCTAGCCTTTTTTATTTTCACTGTCGCTTCGATACCTTCCTACTTGTCCTATATAATTTTATACAGTTTGGGTGCCTCTGGCGCAAGACTAATGACCTTGCCCGGAAAAAACAAATCATTATGGAAAATTTAACAAGCCTCAGGACTTGCTAAATAAGGACAAGGCCGGTTCTCGGTTGTAGTGCCGATGATGATGATGATAGTATCTTTATACGAAACATATTTTTCTAGGCGACGAAATACTTTTTTCTTTCTATTCGTAGATCGTTTAGTCATCTGTGATCCCAAATGGGATTCATCAAATATGAAGGTGATAAAGAATTCGCAGCAGAATATATCACATTTTGTATTAACTAACTGTGAATTATGAAATAAGTAACTCTGTTCACACTGTCGACAGATGACTATGGATCATTTGAATAATACTTCCGTGTAGAGTATTTTTTTCGTTTGTTATGTTCATATGAACACTGGTCTTTGTCTTGGATACCATTACTTATTGAAGACGAGAATCTTTACAGTAACTTGGGACGTCGTCATAATTTAAATCTGGCTATAATTAGTGGGAATTGTGGGTGACACATTACTGAGTGGAGCAACTAAATATTTTGGGGATGCGGTTTACGTTTATCATCATCATCATCGGCACTACAACCGGGATCCGGTCTTGGTCTTATTAAGCAAGTCTCTCCACCGGTCCTGATTACGATCCGATGTCATCCAATTTGGCATTCCCAAGCTCTGGGCGTTCTGGTCTACGCCATCCCTCCATCGCAGACAAGGTCTGCCGCACTGTCTCGTTCCATACATCCTGCCACAAAGGACTTGTCGGGCAGGCTCCTCTTCGTTCATTCGAGCTAGGTAGGTGTCTTGCCCACCAGAGTCTACCGAGCTTGATTTTTCTTACACCATCAGCTTCAAGGTAGAACGCGTACAACGCATGATTGTTGCGTCTCCGAAATCGTCCTCCCTCACATACGGGGCCCTCGGACATGGCTGAGTTTAGAGTGCCTTTTATTGAGCACCCAGGTCTCCGATCCATACATGAGTACTGGTAAGACTATGGCCTTGTACAGGAGTAGCTTGGATATCCTGCATAAATTTCGGGATTTAAAGAGCCTTGATAGACCATAGTAGGTTTTGTTGGATTTGATCAGCCGTTCGCGTATTTCTTCTTCAATATTGTTATCGGCTGCTACTAATGATCCAAGGTAGTTAAAGGATTGCACTACTTCAAATTCGTGCTCCACCACCCCAATAGTTTGACCAACGTTAGGTCTTTTCTTCGCAAAAGTTGCCACCATGTACTTAGTTTTTCCCCGATTAATGTGCATTCCCAGTTTCTGTGACGCCTGCTCGATCTGGGTGAAGGAGTCCTGTACAGCCGAATCGGATCTACCGATGATGTCGTTATCAGCTGCGAAGGCAAGTATCTGATGGATTCCGTGACAATAGTCCTTCTAGTTATAACGCCAAAGTCGCGGATTGCTTTCCTCAAAGCTAGGTTGAAGGAGAAGCGGGCCAGATCGCTAATTACGTTGGTCATGGTCAACCTACAAAGTCGTATCAATTTGTTTGGGATGCCAAACTCTCTCATGGCATTATATAGTGCTATCGTAGGCGGCCTTGAATTCTAAAAATGTATGATGCAATGGGATCTTAAATTCCAGACATTTTCCATCACCTGCCTAAGAGTGAATATCTGATCAATCGCGGATTTGCCTGGGATGAAGTCACATTGATATTGACCAATGATGGTATTAGTGTATGGCGCTATCCGATCTTGTAGGATAGAGGAGAGTATCTTACAGGCGGTACTCAGCAATGTTATACCTCTATAGTTGCTGCACAGTGTGGTATATCCCTTCTTATGTATGTTACATATTATTCCACAATGCCAATCTTCCATCATTCCCTCTGGCTCTCATACATGCACCACAATCTCATGAATTGTGTGATGAAACGTTGTTTGATCAGCTTAGCTGGTATGCCACCAGCTCCAGGGGCTTTATTTGATTTGAGCTGTCTTATGATTTTTAGTGTTTTCTCAATGCTTGATGACGACAGTATTTGGTCTTGATCTTGCATTGTTGGAGCCTCCAATTCTTATGTGAGCAGATTATTTAGCAATTCATTGAAGTGCACTTCCCATCACTCCCGAATGCCTTCAGAATCGGTGATCAGATTACCCTCTTTATCCTTGCAGTAGGTGCAGTGTGATCTGTACTTTGTTATACTATGGATTATTTGGTAGAACTTCCACGCCTGGTGCGGACCACGCTCTTTACATTTCTCTATTTCACAGACTAATTTTTTTTCCCAGACACTTCTTTTGTCTCTGAAGTCTTTTTTGAGATCTTCTGAGCTCTTCGTATTTCTCCTCGCGTAACCGCGTCCTATGAGACTACTGTATTGCCCGGTATGCAGCATTCTTACGTTCAGTCGCTAGTTTGCACTCATTATCAAACCAGTCGCTCCGATCTCTATGACTACTGCCTAAGATGGAGTTGGTTGTACTAATGACAGTATTCTTATGGCGTGTCCATTTCTCTTCTACGCCCGGCATTCTGGCCACAGGGCACTCTCCCTCCGTCGAGCTCTTCTAGGGCGAGTCGTAATGAATGAGCAAAGGTGTTGCTGGTGTTCTCATTGCGTAAGGCAGTCGTGTTGATTCGAACCTGATCCACGGATGCAATACGTCGCCGTAAGGCAATCAGCGTTCGAAAAATTATACCAACAATATAGTGATCCGAATCGACGTTGGCACCTCGGTACGTTTGTACCGTCATCAGGCGCGAGGAGTGGCGGTGATGAATCAACATGTGGTCAATTTGGTTGCGAGTGGCTCCATCAGGAGATACCCAGGGGGCTTTGTGGGCTTTGTGGATATCTGGATATCTTTACGCGGAAACTTGGTACTCGCAACGACCAAGTCCTTTGATGCTGCCAGTTCGATGACCCGAAGTCCGTTGTCATTAGTGTTCTCATGCAAACTATGGGAATCTGCGTAGTGCCTGAAAACCGACTCTCCACCTATTTTCACATTCAAATCACCAAGACCGATTTTCACATCGTATTGAGGGCCCGTTCGACGTTCTTATAGAATTGTTGTTTTTCGGCGTCAAGGGACCTCTCTGTAGGCCCGTGAACGTTTATGAGGCTTATGGTCTTAAATTTGTCTCGCACGCGAAGAGTACATAGCCTTTCATTTATTGCATTAAAGCCGATAACGGCAGGCTTCAGTTTTTGGCTGACTAGAAAACCTACCCCGAGCACATGTTTTGCATGACAATTGTAATAAATGACAAACTCGTTTCTTTGAATAACACCACTCCCCGTCCATCTTATTTCTTGTAATGCTGTTATGTCAGCGTTATATTCCGACAGGGCATCGGCTAGCTGCTATGCAGCTCCAGCTCTGTATAGTAAGCGGATGTTCCATGAGAAATTTCTCAAATCGTTTAGCCATTTTCGTTTCCGTGGTCGTCGTCGTGTATCCGGTCCATATCCGAGGCTTCCTAAATTTGTCATTATAGTTTGTTTTCCGGGCAAGGTTATTAGCCTTGTGCCAATCATTCCCAGGATGTCGCTGCATGCATTGGTTCACTACTGGGCGGGTGCCAAAGTAGCTTTCCATGGGTGTCACGTTGAGACTGCGTGTCAACTTGGATTCAACAGGGACAAGGATCGCCCGGGCCTTCACCAGGTTGAAAGCAATCAGAGACTTTGCCCTGTATGTTCGCTCCCACACCTCTGATTTTCGTTTATAGTTATTGAAATATTTCCATGTTTCTGCAGTTAAGGACTTAAGGTGTGGAGTTTAAAATTTAAAAGACAATTGTAGAATCAAAGGGTATTAAATTACGAAAGCACACAAGCAATCGATATTGATGTACTATGTAGGAACAATAAAGTAGAGAGCGTATTTTCTTTGCAACCTATATTAATTAATCAAGAGTCTTAGTTTAGAAAATATAATATCTGAATCAGGATTATGAAATTGGAATGACATTTTTGAGGAAAAGATAGAACAAGAACCTGTGGTGGACGTAGTGGTTACCAATAGTATTTATATTATCAGACATTGATTGCTAGGATCAAAGTTGCAAATTCTGATAAACGCCAATACCGATGGAACTGGTTACAAATAGTCAGTCTTATTGTGCAATTTGTCTTGCAACCCTTTGCATTCACAGTACTAGGTATTATCTACTAGACCATTTTCTTCAAAATAATTTTGCGGAAATTAAACTTTCTGTCCTGCACTTATAGAAAAATCGGAACCTCTGATTATATTATTGCTTTGAATGTCAGTTTTTGTCGTACCTTTGCTAGGAACTTTTTTTTCAAGTCTTGATTTGTCAATTCTGACCACAACCAGCAACATCCTGGCCCCTCATCTTACTCTAGTCTTACCTTCCATTATTTGGTAATTACACTTTGTTCAGAAACAATTATTCGCCGGGAAAACAATACTTTTTTCGAAAGTCTAACGTAACTTCGTGACATAAATTGGCCAGCTTAAATTACGAGTATGCTACATAAGAGAATGGAAATTTATTGTTTAACACAAAAACCTTTCTAATCGCCATTGTGCGAGAGTTACAATCTATCCTCTTCATTTCACTTTGTAAGTAACCACAAAAATGCTTAATTATTTATTCGTCGATTGAAAGTCAAGTCTTTTTGATCAGGGGCTCAAATAAAAAGACGGAAGTAGAAAATGTATGATTATGATTTATGAAATTTGAAATTGTTGATGAAAATAATAATGTTTTGCTCTCGTTGGTTCCTCTGCCAATGATTTGTATTCGTTTCTTCGCCGCTGTAAACAAGTGCTTTTGGGTCGATTAAAGAACGACAGGGGGAGGTTCCCATCGAGGCGTTTACTCTTTCTACATAAGTTAATTGTAAACCAATGAAATACGAGGTTTATATAACAACAGATGATGATTCAACTTGATATTCTAATTTTAACAAATCGGTTCTCTGAGTAGTAATATAAAGTGCGAGGGAGGAGTTTCGCTTAATTTCTGAAGTTAATCAGTGCGTTTCGAAACTCAGCTGTATTGAAGTTACATGATTTATAAGCCCTAATAATAATAATAATAAGGTAATTAAAGCTAAACAGTTTGGTGTAAATATTTGATTTATTTTTTGGATTATTTTAACTCTTCTTCTAATAATCTATAGTTCGTTCGAAATTCGACTTTATTCATCAACATATTCTTCATCTTGTTGCGCTCAGTCCAGTGCCGCTCTAACATTTCTATGAATTTTTTATAGAACAATTTGTTCAACCAATCGATGTGCTTTAGTTTCTCCTATCACCCTTTTTTTATTTGAAGTCCGCGTTTATTCTTTTTCAGAATGCATTTTACGACTATTGTTCTTATGTTAACTTACTGGCTCTTTGCAAGGCTACTAAATTATACAATATACAGTTTTTGCTTATGCCTTTCAGCGTACAATGACTACTATAATTTTGTTTACAGGGCAATCAATATAGAAGAGGCCTTCCTCTTTCACAATTGTGCTAACGCATATACATACAGGTTTTCCAATTTTTTTTCATTATATATATGTATATATATTTATATATATATATGTATATATATTTATATATATATATGTATATATATATTTTACTCCGGCCCAACTTCTTCTCCTGTATAAATCCCAAATAAGACCCGCGCTCGAATATTGATCTCATGTTTGGAGCTCGGCTCAATAAAAGGCACTCTGAACTCTTAACCCCGTTCGAGGGGAAGGTCTTAAGGAGAATTGTTGGCCCCGTATGTGAGGGAGGACGATTCCGGAGACGCTACAACCATGAGTTGTATGCAATCTACCTTGAAGCTAATGTTGTAATCAAAATCAAGCTTGGTAGGCTCCGGTGGGGGGACACCTAGCTCGAATGAGCGAAGAGGAGCCTGCCCGGAAAGTCATTTGTGGCAGGATGTCTGGAAGGAGACAGACCCCAGACCTTGTCTGCGATGGAGGAATGGCGTAGACTAGGACGCCCGGTGCCCGGGAGTGCCAAACTGGATGACATCGGCTCGAAATCGGGACCGGCGGAGAGACGTACTAAATAAGGCCAAGCCCGGTTGTAGTGCCGATGATGATGATGATAAACACGTGTCGAACAACGATACGTCCGCCTCTGGAAAACTGACATCTTGTTAGGGCTAAGAAATAATATACTCTACTCCGGCCTAACTTTTTCTCTTGACGGTAAACTAACGGGGAAGAGACCGACAGGACGGCCGCGACGGAGATGGGAGGACAATGTTAGATTGGACCTCGAGGAGATCGGATCGGATGATCGAACGTGGAAGGAGAGCGCACAGGACAGGGAACAATGGCGGAGCTGAGTCGGTGAGGTCATGAACTTCCGGGTTCCTACAGGCCAGTAAATAATAAAATAATAATAATAACTGTTTTGTTCACACAACGATTCTCTTAAACGACACGATTATATTTCCGTTCTATTGCAACTCACGACTCACGTTACTTGAATTTTCGTTTCTCGCATCGCCGATACCTCCTCGATGCGGTTCCCTAACGTCTCGTCTCTGGACGGATGCTCTAAGTAGACTAACTAATCAAATTCCAATCCCCCGTCCGAAAAGGGAAATTTCCCAACGTATTTCCGCACAGTATTTGTTAAGCAGAATTTCCCTTAGTATCTGTGAAGGGAGAATTTTTCATTATCATAATAATCATCATCATCACCATTGTGGTGGTGATCGAAATCCTGTCCTCCTTTGTCCGTTGATCGGATGCCGCCGCTTATTATCCGCTCACACGCTGGTTTGTTTATCCAACACATCTGGCATGAGGAACAGGTTCCCATGCAATTCGGGTGGGATAGGAACCATGGAATGTAACGCTTCTCCTGTACAAGTCTCATGTTTGGAGCTCGACTCCTAAGCATACCCTCGACCTACTTGAGAGTATACAGAGACGAGTGATCCGCCTGATCGGGAACACGGCGCTGACGTCGGGTCTACAGTCGCTATCACATCGACGGGGCGTACCTGACTTTTCTATGTTTTACAGATATTTTCACGGGTACTGTTTTTCGGAGATTTGTGGTATTGTTTCGCGAAATTCGGTTAATATGTGATCTACGAGACAATCCGATGACACTGTGGTTCATCTCACAACGGTGCGAACATTTTAGAATCAGAACTCGTTCCGTTACAGAGCGGGAAAGCTCTTCCCCGCGAGAGTGTTTCCGGAGCGTTACAATCTCTAACTGTTCAAAAAGAACTCCAACAGTTATTTGGTATCATCTCGGGGAGAAGTGTAAAAAAACTTCACTTTTACCGTCTGTTCCGATGACAGCCGACTGCAGCGGATCAATTGGTACTGAATATAATGCTACAATAATGTTGCTGTTCACGGCGGACACTTCTTCAAATATTATAGATGAATATTGGCATCCCCGACTTCAAAGCCACTCCAATGGAACATTGACGGAGCTTGCTTCAGATTCTGTGCTCAACTGAAGGCCGGTATAAACTAAATTGACATTCAAAATAAAATAAACCCCGTAGTAAAATGACCCCAACTATTTGGCCATGGTTATTGAAAAAATGGCACGTCGTGTGGATATTCTCTTATTTGCCTTTAGAAAGGGGTGTGTAGCGTTCTATGAACGCACAATTCCACCCAGGTAAGGTTCCTACCCTTCAAGGAACATACTTACCTCATTCATTACACGTGCCCACAGACACGTGCCCCAAAGCTCTTGATCATACCTATAACAAAGGTCATAGGAAGCTGCAACAATGTTGAACCCGATATAAAAAAAAACAAGGAACTTAACGTTCAAAAACTTTCAATATCGAGTCAACGCATCCATTCATCGTATGCAAAACCAATCCCAGAATACAGGTCATAAATCTCCCATCCTAAACATCTGCACGATGTTTCCAAGGAATTACATTGCCAGTAAATAAACCGAACAACGGATGCGTATTCTGGTTGCTATTGAATATCAACACCAACCCAGCGTATGACTGTAAGTCTAAGGCACACCTGTTCAAACAAAACTTATCGTTGCGCTGCTGATTAGCAGCCATAGAGCCATAAACTCTAAACACTATCCCAGATAGATGTTTATGAATGAAAGGTAAACAAAAGCGTTACATTCCATGGTTCCTATCCCACCCGAATTGCATGGGAACCTGTTCCTCATGCCAGATGTGTTGGATAAACAAACCAGCGTGTGAGCGGATAATAAGCGGCGGCATCCGATCAACGAACAAAGGAGGACAGGATTTCGATCACCACCACAATGGTGATGATGATGATTATTATGATAATGAAAAATTCTCCCTTCACAGATACTAAGGGAAATTCTGCTTAACAAATCATCATCATCATCATCGGCACTACAACCGGGATCCGGTCTTGGCCTTATTTAACAAATCTCTCCACCGCTTAACAAATACTGTGCGGAAATACGTTGGGAAATTTCCCTTTTCGGACGGGGGATTGGAATTTGATTAGTTAGACTACCTAGAGCATCCGTCCAGAGACGAGACGTTAGGGAACCCCATCGAGGAGGTATCGGCGATGCGAGAAACGAAAATTCGAGTAACGTGAGTCGTGAGTTGCAATAGAGCGGAAATATAATCGTGTCGTTTAAGAGAATCGTTGTGTGAACAAAACAGTTATTATTATTATTTTATTATTTACTGGCCTGTAGGAACCCGGAAGTTCATGACCTCACCGACTCAGCTCCGCCATTGTTCCCTGTCCTGTGCGCTCTCCTTCCACGTTCGATCATCCGATCCGATCTCCTCGAGGTCCAATCTAACATTGTTCTCCCATCTCCGTCCCGGCCGTCCTGTCGGTCTCTTCCCCGTTAGTTTACCGTCAAGAATTCTATGCACGATCCTATCATCGCCCATTCGCGCTACGTGTCCGGCCCATCTTAATCTTCGCGACTTGATCACTCTCACTATTGTAGTTTTGCGGTATAGCTCTTCCAATTCGTGGTTGTGGAGCTTCCTCCATTGTCCTGACTCCTCGTCATATTTACCGCCAAATATACCCCTTAAAACTTTATTCTCGAATACGCGGAATTTGTTCTCTTCCCGTTTTGTGAGAGCCCATGTTTCGCATCCGTATAGAGCAATCGGCATGATTATGGTCCTATAGACACGGAGCTTTATATTACGTGATAGCAGTTTGGATTTTAATAGTTTACTGGCTGCATGCCAACTAGCGTTCCCGGAATGTAGTCTTTTGTTAATTTCCTTTGACGATTCGTTTCTGGCGGTCAGTATCGTTCCCAGATATTTAAATTCTTTGACGTTTTCAAATATCTTGCCCCTGACGTTTATATGTGTTCTCTGAGGTCCACCTGCTCTCGTCGTAATTATGTATTTCGTTTTGTCTTCGTTTATTTCTAGGCCCACCTCTTCTGCTGCTTGCATGATGATTTCACAGTTTTTACTTATAGTTTCGAGATTATCGCCCAAAACGGCGATGTCATCCGCATACGCGAGCATTTGTGTGACCCCGTTCAGAGATGTTCCGGCCGTGTTGTCGTCTTGTACCTTTCTGATAACATACTCGAGGACAAGGTTAAAAAGGCATGGTGAGAGACCATCCCTCTGTTTTAGTCCGTCCCGGATTTCAAATGGTTCTGAGAGGTGGTTTTCTATTCTAACTCGCCCTTTGTTTTCGTTCATGCAAATTAGAATGAGGGCGGCATAATTTTTCGGGATCCCCAGCTCAACCACAATATGGAAGAGTCTTTTTTGAAGTCAACGAACAGTTGGTGAACCGTCTCTCCGTATTCCCACTTCTTTTGTAGCAGTTGCCTTATTGTGAACATCTGGTCGCTTGCTGACAGGTTCCGACGGAATCCGCATTGGTAGTCTCCCAATATTTCTTCTGCGTACGGTGTGATTCTTGCCAGTATGACATTTGTTAATTTTTTAAACAGTACAAATTGTAATATAAAAATCCGTAATCTTTATAAATAGTAAAATAAAACTCAAAATTAAAGCAAAACATTTCGCAGTGTTTCATTTGTGTGATCGTCTCCGTGTTCCGGTTGTTTTAATTCCTTTTACTGCGAACGTTGTTCGGCGGAACACCGCAGGCATCAATACCCGACCTAAGGACAATCTACAAACATCCGTACGAGCGTTGGTCGGCATTCCAAATTCTAATATGAATTTCCTTTCATCTCATTCTTGTTTATCGTTACCCCACAATTTTCAAAACATAACAGAACCAGTATTGTCTGCTGTTGCCCACACATAATGTAGGCTTATCATCATCATCATCATCATCATCTGCACTACAAACGGGATTCGGCCTTGGCCTTATTTAGCAAGTCTCTCCACCGCTATCCGGTCCTTATCCGAGACTTGTTAAATTGTCCATAATAATTTGTTTTTCCCGGCAAGGTTATTAGCCTTGCGCCAACCTTTCTCAGGATAATGTAGGATTACACGAATAAAAATCAGACAATCGTTCAATATGATTTACTGATAGATAGCATTATTCTACAATAACAATTGTTTTAACATTTTAAAATATTGATCAATCGACGGCCTCTTTCTGCCGTAAACTAATTATTAAGTAACCCAAAAAATATTTCCTTATTTACGATGTTACGTATGTCCTTATTACGATTTCGACAACTGTCTCTGCGGAGTGAATCAACAAGTATAGTTCTTGATTGCAGAGTGTTTTGATTGTAGCATTAAACAATTTCACTCGTCCGATTTGTAAATAAGCCTTCAATCATTTGACTTGATTGACGTCGAACTAGTAATTACTTATTCAGGTGACAAACCAGTCACTTGAGTACTTGCATTTCTATTTTACGTCCCCTTGTTTCTTCCACGACACTAAAAATAAAACCCACAGATAAACAAAGACTCAAACGAAAGGTAAACATAAAATTGACAATTTTGAAAAGTTGCCAACACCCCCTTCCTCTCTCCTTCCTCACTACAGCCTAAATACTGCACTGTGAAAGAACTGCAAATAATTCAGCTTTGCATTCTCTTCCGTTTTTTTAGTTTTGCCATAATTTTCCTATTCCCGTTTGACTTCTGTCTTTAGGGCATTATACAAATCCCAGACTATACCCCCAACATTGCATTCACAATAATAATCCCCGGTTTTGAAGCTGCAACTGGAGCATAGACACAACTCAACGATTCTCATACTTACACGGTGGTTGCCCTTCTCATCAAATACAATGATTGTAGGAGCCCCTTGCACTCGGTTTTCCACCCACAATGGGAAGCTTAACGAGGACTCGAGGATGAAGTAACGAAATATTTATATCTGCTCTGCGCCTACTTAAAAATGACCCCACCGATTAGAATTTTAAGTTTTGAAATCCAAAACAGCATTCTCAACGCCTTAGCCAGTCGGGAAGTGATACTGCACGCACGCACCACGTTCACATTGAGATAGCCTGAATCTGATGTGGCCTGATGTCTAGTGTCTATTTCTAATTGTTTATATATGCGAAACATTCTGTTTACACTCAAATAGTTGTGTAACAAAATTGATTTCAAGGAATTTTCGATTCCAAGAGGCCAAGTATATTTAACGATGTGGCAGGGAATATTTTTAACGTTTCAAAATTTCATTTTCAATTAACGATTTTGATGGAGTTCAAATGTGATTTGGAATTGAGATTGATTCATGGACCGAAATATGATTATACATTTGAACTTCTTTTGGAAATTGGGACGGGTCTCCTATGGGTTTGCTTTATACCAATTTCTTCCCGCAAATGGAAACGTAGGATTCCCCGCTTTTAACTACAGTTGTAAGATATTTTCCTGTTAGTTGCTCTTCTCTTTATTAATTATATCGCGCAACCATTGAATGTCAATATTGTGGTAGCGTTCGCACTTTTCGTAGTTATATTGCTTTTGGCGCCGTTTTCTTTGGTGTTTACGGGCCAACAAATTGTTGGACTTCCACCAGAAAGGAAAATTCTGGACATATGATATAATACATGCTGGATAAAGTAAGGTTGCCCGATACCCTTAAATCTCAACATATAGTTTGGATGAAAGACGACGGAAAGAATTGGGAAAAGCGATGTCGCTGTACTTTTAAGAACGGATAGGTTGTAACAGGGAGGAAGTACATGATCTGGTAGAACGTTCCATGATCGTTCAGTGTGGTTGAAGAACGATTCCCGAGTCTCTCCGTTTAAAATTGTACTTTACTGGGAACCGGGCTGCAACCACTGATTAATGGCTTTTACGGGCGAATATTTGGATAACAGGAATGTAATTTTTGAATTCACGCGAACAAGGCTCGTTGAAATATCTCTGTTCTGAAAAGAATGTTCTGGAATTTCTTTTAAAATAACTTTGCTGTCACCGTCATGCTTTCTTTTATAAAGGTAAGATTGGTGACTAGAGTTTAGATTAATAGTAAATGCAATACGTAGCCGTGGTTCCTTTTAACTTTATATTGATTCTTTGGTTGGACTACTTTCGCTTTTTTTTTTTTTTTTTACATTTCTGTATTTATTGACCATAAATGATTTGTTACAATAAGTAATACAGATAACTTATAATTAGCTTAGCTTTAATCGTTTACACATACTTGCTAGTACATTTTTCAAACATTATTATAAAGTTATATATTTCATGGGTGGACAAGATAGGAGTAGGTGGGGCTTCCTGGAAAAGGTCAGAAAACCAGGATATAATTATTTACTTAACCTATAACTAATTTGCTTAACTTAACTTAACTTAGCTTAGCCTAGCTTATCTAATTATTAAATCTATTATTATTACAATAAGTTAGAGTAGGGTGGGGCGGGAGGTATAGTGGTCGATGGGTGGGATTTGGGTTAGGGTGGGTACTATCAGTCGGGGATATGGGTTGGGGGAACACTTTCCGATTGGTGGTTGAAACGCAAGATATTAGAGAAGGGTTGTATATTACAATATTTAAACTGGTGAGGTGAGAGTTCAGTATTGTGGTATACAATCTCATTGGAGTCGTTGACCAACCTGCCAGAGGTGAAGAGGGTTCTGGTGTGGAGACAGTTGGGGTAGGCAGATCGGTTATCTGACGGAGTCGATGTGAGCGCATTTATTATCGGATTGGGATTATTGGGAAGATTTTCGATAAATTTGATGGACAGCTCGAGGAAGCGTCGATCTATACGTTCAATATTAGCGGCATAGTAGAGCGAACTACTGTTGTAATATTTGTGGGAGTTGGGAAGTCGGTTGAGGCCAGTGATAAGTCTGAAGCATTTCCTTTCGAAAATGCGTAGCTTCTCCATTTGGGCGGGTGTGATATGGTACCATATCGGGCATGCATATGTGAGAGTGGGTCTGATTATTTGTTTGTAGATAAGGAATTTGAATTTGGGAGAGAGACCATTCGGTTTGTACATGACTTTTCTGCAGAGGTTCAGTTGGGTTGCGGCTTTACGAATCCTATTTTTAATGTGGGCGGAGAATGACAGATTGTTGGTAAAGGTTATACCTAGATACTTTAAGGTTTTGGAGGGTTTAATTATATTGTTATTTATTTTAATTCTGATTTTATTATGGCAGCGAATAGTGTTGTTTGTACAACTCGCGTTTCTGCCTTTAAAAACAATGAGCTGAGTTTTGGTTGGATTTAGTTGAATTCTCCACTTGGTAAAGTAGGCTGACAGGATTGGGAGATATCTGTTAATACAGTTTCTTGCCTCCTTAACAAGCTTGTTGCTTGAATAAATTAAGGTGTCGTCGGCATAGTTGAGCATTGTTGTATTGGGTAACAGTGGCTGCGGTGCGTCTGATGTATAAAGAAGGTATAGTAGTGGGCCGAGGATGGATCCTTGAGGAACTCCTGCGGTTATGCTATAAGGTGTCGAGAGAGTTGAGTTTATTTTCACCATGAACTTTCTATCAGAGAGGTAGGAAGCGAGAAGTTTTGTGGAGTGGATGTTTAATCCATACATTGAATGAAGTTTGTATAACAGTCCTGCGATCCAGACACAGTCGAATGCTTTAGCTATGTCTAGGGAGACACATACCGTTGAGGATTGGTTTTGGAGGTGGGTCGTCACATCATGTGTCAGTTTTAAGAGAGCATGACAGGTGGAGTGTTGTGAGCGGAAGCCAAATTGACAGTTCGGAATGAGGGAGTTATCTCTGGCAAATGAGAGAAGATTTTTGTAGATTTTACATTCAAGAATCTTGCTAAGCGAGTTTAGCTGCGATATCGGAGGGAAGTTATCCGGGTATTTGGAGGGCCCAGATTTGCTAATAGGGACGATCACCGCTGTTTTCCAACTTTTAGGGAAATGTGAAGCGTTTATTATGTGGTTGAGGAAAACGAGAATCGGGAGCAAGTTGCCTGGGTGGAGTCTTTTGAATAGGAGGTTAGGGATTCCATCTAGGCCAGTCGATTTTTTATTGTTACGTGAAGTAATGACTTCGGATAGTTCTTCAAGGCTTAGGAATGTGTCGATTCCTACGGAGTGTGATGCTTTATTGGTTTCTGTGAATTCAGTAATAAATGGTGTGAGGGATGGCTCCAGTGAGCGTGGAATGTAATCGTTCACGGTATCGTGGAAATTTGTTACTGGGAGGGTATCGTTTTGCTTATGGACTTTGCAGAAATGTTCAGCGAGACAGTTTGCTATATCAGTGTCCGACTGGACGATGTTATTATTAGTTGGGTGAATAAGATAATCTGTTCGAGGCTTGAGTTTGCGACCCGTTAGTCTGTTTATGTTTTTAAATAGATCGCGATTTGGTTTGATACTGTTTAGGGTGGATGTGTAGGTCTGATTAGTGAAAACTTTTAGTTGTCCATTTATCAGGGAGTTCAATAGCTGGATCTGTTGTTTAATAAAAGGTGAGTAGCTAGTGTGCAATTTTCGTCGGAGTTGTTTTTTTATACGTAATAATTTTGTAAGTAGGTTGGGTAGGGGTTTTCCTAAGTGATTATGAGGAACGATAGTGGGAGTATGGCTGAAGAGAGCATTTCCCAGTATTTGCTCTATTTGGGCCGCTGCTTGGTCAATTTGTGTAGGGGGCAGGTTAAAAGATTCCGGTAGAGAAAATTTTGAAAAGCTAGCAGCAATATCCTTATTGACTTTTTTCCAGTTTGTTTTGGTGAAATTTGGAATAGGATTCAGAGTGTAGAGTGGTTCAAGCGAGGAGATTTGAACCGAGGTGTGGACAGAGCCATGATCCGAAGGGAATGTGAAGGACACTGTGGGAGGATTAGATGAATAGCTATCTGTAGACTTTAGGAAGAAATCGATTGTTGACTTGGTTGAGCTGCAAATTCGAGTAGGTTGCAACGGGCAGTCTGCGTAGACGTATGGATGAAGTCGGAGGAGCTCAAGGAGTTGGACTACTTTCGCAGGTGGAAGAAAATGTACCACATAAAAATTCATAAACTTTTTACAAACATTCGTACGTTCACGTCGTAGAGTGCCCATGTCGTTAATGTTGTTAAAACCAAACTCAACTTTAAACAGTATTCAAAACCAATAAATTGGTTGCAAAACATTCTCCTAAAAAAACAAAAGGTAGGAAAACAGACTTGCGACACAAGAGCAAATGTATCTGTTTTTTTTTTGTTGCCTTGTGACCACGACATACGCCCACATCCACTCTCGGTCGTTTGATATATGAAAAGGGAAATGTTATTTAAATAGGTAGTTTCTACTGGGTTAGTGTAGAGGGTGCCCTGGGGTTTGCAAAACGGTGAAGAACGTAATTCAAATCCATGTTATGAAAAGTAACGATGGGTCAGACCACGGCCGCGTATGAGTGACGAAATCTCAACTTGTTACTTAAGCTGTGAGTTATTGCTCTGGTATAAGGCTCTGACGATTTCTTGTCTGATTCTCTTTCGATGCTGTAATTGTCATTATATTTGCGTTGCGTGCGGATATCTGTGAGAATTATCAGGTTTCTAATAACAAAGACGGAGATATAATAAGAAAGAAATCATACAAGGCCCGTTGGTTTTGTGTGTGGTGATACATGCAGAGTATATCCTTGGCGCTTGTTATTCTATGATTTTAGCGGTGTGTATGCGTTTGTCACGGCATCGCGTACTGCGTAAGTGCATTAAGCCACCAATAGACCGTAGTCTACTTAGGCGCTTTCCCTTGGTTATCGTGACGAGTTTTTGCGCCGATACATAACTGTGGATGAAACATAATAAATTGCTACAATCTGGAGGCAAGGAACTATTTAAATAGTCGATTTTTGAAGACGATCGGGCTCGAAGACGTTGAAATTGGCTGGCAAGGAAAATCTAAAAAAAAAAACTAGTCAGTATTATTGTACTGATGATTGTCCGAAGAAATCAAGAAACACCGTCTTCAACTGAAAGTCTTTTCCTAAGAACGTATTGAAAATGGGTTCAAGTATCCCCTATTATAGAGGGAAATATTACTGAGAAAGATACTTCCTTCAGTTTTGTACTGAAGAGGGTATTGTGATAGTCGAATTCAAAGAAGAGGTCAAAAGGGCGAGGGGAAAGCAAACCCCAAAAAGCTGTTCTGTATGCTTTTGAGGTAAATGTATGCTATCCGCACTACATACTCATCGACAAAGGGGGATAGATGCATCCTCATAGAGTTGTGTGTTATGGTAATGCCAACTATGAGGGCTCCTAGCGTAGTTGATGGATCTTCTGAAGAGTCGTTTTCTGAATACTTAAAGTCTTTCCATTCGAACCGAAAATATGCAAGACTATGTTGGAAATGTGTACAATATTCTAAGAAATTTTAATACCAACTATGAGGCCTCCTGGCTCCTCGATAGTATAATGGTTAGTATACCCGCCTGTCACGCGGGAGACTGAGGTTCGATTCCCCGTCGGTGAGCTTCTGGCGCAAGACTAATGACCTTGCCCGGAAAAACAAATCATTATGGAAAATTTAACAAGCCTCAGGACTTGCTAAATAATGCCAAAACCGGTTCTCGGTTGTTGTGCCGGTGATGATGATGATGATGAGGCCTCCTAGTTTAGTTGATGCATCTTCTGAATACTCGACGTGTCTCCATTTGAACCGAAGATATGCACGACCATGTTGGAAACGTGTACGATATTCTAAGAAATTCTAATGCCAACTATGAGGGCTCCTAACGTAGTTGATGGATCTTTTGAGGAGTCGTTTTCCGAATACTCCAAGACTTTCCATTCGAACCAAAGATATGCCAGATTATGTTGGAAACGTGTACAATATTCTAAGAAAGGTTAATGCCAACTATGAGGCCTCCTAGCGTAGTTGATGTATCTTCTGAGGAGTCGTTTTTTGAATAGTCGAAGTCTTTCCATTTGAACCGTAGACCACGTTGGGAACGTGTACGATATTCCAAGAAACTTTAATTTTGCGCGATTGTTGTGGGATTAACTCTTGTTGGTGTCAGTGTGCATTTGTCAATATTATACAATTTTCTAAACATATGTAGTTCTTGTTGTCATTATGCAAGCGTATACGTTCAATAAGTCCTTAGAATGCGGAAAGTACGGCGTTCTTAGTATGGGAAATGGTTTATATTTAGTAAGCATCATTGTTTACTACACAGTTGTACCCAAAAATAAGTGTGAACGGAATCTCGGCAGAAGACTACCGAGTTTACTCTCGGTGAAGAATAAAATAATTGTGTGGTTGCCTCTGAATCAGTTTTGGTGCTTTCCCTTTGAAATCGTGACGAGTGTCTGCGTCGATACATAACTGCGGACGAAACATGTATAATTTACTACAATCTGGAGGCAAGTAACTATTTAAATAGTGGATTTTTGAAGGCGATTGGATTCCGAACTCCTCGGAGACGTTGAAATTGGCTGTGCAATGGAAATCTACTTCGGTTATTTATAAAAACCAACAAAAAACACTGATCAGTATTATTGTACCAATGATTGTCGGAAGAAATTAAGAAAAACTGTCTTCATCCGAAAATCTTTTCCTAAGAACTTATTGAAAATGGGTTCAAGTACCCCTATTATAGAGCGAAGTATTACTGAGAAGGGTGGTTTCTTCAGTTTTATACTGAAGAGGGTATTGTGATAGTTGAATTCGAAGAAGAGGTCGAAAGGGAGAGGGGTAAACCAAACCATAAAAAGCTGTTCTGTATGGTTTCGAGGTGAATGTATGCTATCCGCAGTAAATACTCATCGACAAAGGGGAATAGATGTTTTGCAAACGTATCCGTTCAATAGGTCCTTAGAATATGGAAAATATGGCGATCTTAGTATCGGAAATGGTTTATATATAGTAAGCATCATTGTTTACTACACAGTTGTATCAAAAAATAAGTGTGAACAGACTCCCGGCAAGAAGACTACCGTTTACTCTCGGTGGAGAATAAAGTAATTGTGTGGTTAACTTTGAGTTTGTTTTGGCGCTTTCATTTTGAAATCGTGACGAGTTTCTGCGTCGATACATAACTGCGGACGCAACATGGATAAATTGCTACAATCTGGAGGCAAGAAACTATTTAAATAGTGGATTTTTGAAGGCGATCGGGCTCTCAAGTCCTCGAAGGCGTTGAAATTGTCTGACAAGGGAAATCTACTTTGCTGATTCGGAAAAATGAAAAAAGAAATAACTAATGAGTATCATTGTACCGATGATTGTGCGAAGAAATCAAGAAGTACCGTCTTCATCTGAAAATCTTTTCCTAAGAACTTATTGAACGATCTTCATACCTATACGAGATATACTGTATGTTGCTCAATTTCCCACGTTTACTGAGGTTATGCCATTGTAGTGCCTCGAAAACGGACTACTTCTTTGGTATTTTTTTTTTGGATGGGAAAAAATGTATTATTAATAAAACGAAGTTTGCCACATGTTTATATACAGTGGTGGAAAAAATAATAGAAACAAAGGTTTAGATAACGATCAGCAATCAGTAACTGCGTACAATTTGGTTTTTCTTCGACACCAATTCTATACCCAAACCGTACCTAACAGTACTTTGGTATGGTGCATCGCTTCAGTTTGCTCTTATCAGCTTTTTGGTTTTTGCCTAGTAGCAAAAAATGCAAGCGAAGGGGATATTTTGCCTGGAAAAAATAATAGAAACAAACCATCACCACAGTCTTCAATCGTGAATATGAAGTAAACTACTGGTTCGTCTGAAATCTTCGTAAATTTGTTAGACTTGTGTTTAGTGTTTGTTAGAAAAAAAAACGATAAAAATAAAATTTTGTGAAAATTGGTTGTGGAGTACATTGCACTAGTTCCGATCGTGAATTGATAAAAAAATTAAGAAATGACGCGAAAACAATGGATGAAATAGCTAAGCTGATGAAGTGCTCTAAGAAAAAAATATTCACAACTCTTCATTCAGGTCCCAAAAAGGGAAACCAGAGGCAGAAAAAGAAAAACCACCTCACGATTCGACAAACTGCTAATCCGACTATCCAAGAATAAGCCATTTTTTTTCTTCAACGGAATTAAAAAATGACAAACGGACCTTGTACGAGTCGTACAATAAGAAACAGACTAATAGAAGCGGGTCTTCCTGGAAGAAGTCCCAGAAAAGAGCAAGAAAAATATATAGCAGAGGCTCGTTTTGGCCAAAAACACCTCCTGGAGCTTGGGATAAAATCTTAGGGTCGGATGAAACCAAGATTGATTTGTTTGGTTCCGATGGAAAAATGTACGCCAGACGACCAATGAACTCAGAATTTGATCCAAAGTATACGAAAAAGACAGTGAAACATGGTGGAGGTAATTTAATGACTTGGGGGTGGTATTCAGCATCTGGTGTTGGTCCAATTTTTCTTATAAAGGACAAAATGTGTACTAAAGATTATGTAGAAATCTTAAACACAGTAAAGCTACCATTTTCTGAAGAGGATATGCCTATCACATGGGAGTTTATGCAGGATGATGACCCCAAGCACACTTCAAAATTGGCTAAAGAATGGTTTTTTCAAAACAAAGTCGATGTTATGGAGTGGCCATCGCAGTCCCCTGATTGTAACTCAACAGAACACCTGTCGGCCACTCTTAAGCGCAAGATCGGAGACTGCAAAGCCAACAATAAAGAAGAACTTTGGTCCAAAATAAAAGATGAATGGTACTCTATACCACCCTCGACTTGTACCAAACTAGCCAATTCCATGGGACGAAGATGCGAAGCAGTCATTAGAAACAAAGGTGCAACAACTAAGTATTAAATTGATATGAAACACTTTTACTGTGAATTAATTCTTCACAAAACACAAACAAAATGCTAATTTGTTTCTATTATTTTTCCAGGCAAATCCAAGGAAAACCGGAATCAATATTTTTTTCACTATTTCTCGCTTTTTTTAATTAAAAATGTAGTATTTCTTTTATGTATTACAGTGCACCAAATCTATTAGTATATTTTTAATTCTTATTTTTCCCCAAATACATTTTTTCTTAACGATTAATATCGAAGAACAAGCTTGTTTCTTTTATTTTTGCCACCACTGTACGTATTAAGATGAATTTTTTTTTTTTCAAATATTACAAATTGGCGGCACACGGTTGTTGAAAAAAAACGTGTTTTTAAAAAGTTGCTCCGAGGCCGGAAAAATATCTTGAAGAGTTTGATCCTGCAAAATAAAAAAAAAAATTCGACATGAAAATGTCTAGAGAAATCCGTACGAATTTGTAAAATATGGGTTTTGAAAAAATGGGAAGATTTTGATTTGTTCGCGAAAAATGACAGTTTTTTGTTAATAACTTTTATAATTTTTAATATTTGGCAAAACCCATACGGATTTCTCTAATTAAGAAGCTACAATTAAAGTTTGAACTCAATGGGATAAAAATTGAAAGGGTTACCTATCACCCCAATTTGAAAAACATTGTTTTGTGATAATCGCATTTAAAGATTTAAGTTCTGATTTATATGCTTTAACTTGAAAATTTATTAAAAAAATGGATTTTTTTTAATGAAAAATGAAAGTGGCATAACCCCTTAATTATTTACTATTGTGGGTAATATTTTACTAGGCACCAAGCATGGGCGCGGGTTCAGTAAAATACCCTACAAATTGTTCACTGATAGCTCACTGTAAAATACTGCAGACCGTTCTCCAAAGGGCAAATAAAATACACCGATTTTCTTTGATTAGGTAGAACATTTATTTCTTTAGAGTTAACCTTTTATAGTACTTAATCTAAAGGTTCACATAACTAACAATGTGAAACACTAACGCTCTGGTTAATAGTTCATTGGCACAACATAAAACATATATTCACGAATGTTTACTCGATAGTTTGTAATTAGTCGTTTCTGCCACTATTGCACGCTGTTTAGGTAAAATTTAGTGGTATTTATTTAGATACACAATGCCGCACTTTACTTTATACGAGGGTTGCCTTTTATATTTCGGGATTAGAGAACAAAAACAAATATTGATCATCGAAAATCACTTTATTGTTTTTCAAAATATTCTCCATGAAGATCTATACACTTTTGGATGCGTTTGAACCAATTGTCGAAGCACTTTTGCCGGGGTTGTGTACATAAAAATCGCCAAGGACGACCATTTCAGAAGCCGGGTAGTTGATCTGTATCCAGCCGACGGTACATGAAAGATGTTCGAAAATGTCGCTGGTCGATCGTCATTCGGGGAGCTATAAAGACAATAAAGAAATTTAACAGAAGTCCCCAGCACGACGAATTTCTTAAACTTCGGTTATTTATCATAGTTCCCACCAGAGATCCGAACAGATCTAGTTTACCTCCGTAATTCTTTATCTCAAAAGATACTGTGGCGTTTCTATCAGATACACACACAATACATAAGCAAATAGTGAAGAACACCGAACGAAAATCGAATAACATCAGTCGTATACAAAAGTTTTTAGTGATTCTAACCGTCATAGCGTCAGTTCGAATCACACGTTCTTCACTATCGTCGCGATACGCTATAATTGGTGACCCCGACGTGATCTGTGTACAAATAGCACACGCATTCCCATAGTAAAACAGGACTTTGCTTCTACGGTCCCGACTTTTGCAGAGAGCACCGGCTCACTCGCCTACTCCGATGTTCTCTCGCTCGCCGTTTGCACACGAAGTTGACCGTAACAAAGTTACTGAAAAGGAAGCAGTGTGGCGTTTCTAACAGATACACACAAAATCCACAAGCAAATAGTGAAGAACACGGAACGAAAATCGATAAAAAATGCATCAGAGCCGTATACCATAGCTATAACATAACAAATCCACATCAGTTTCGTGATTCGAGCTGTCATAGCGTCAGTTCGAATCACACGATCTTCTCCACTATTATTTAAAACGCTATAATTGGTGACCCCGACGTGATCTGTACACACAGCATAGCATACACTTCCCATAGTAAAGCAGAACTTCACACACGGTCACGACTTCCGCATAGAGCACAGCCTCCGATGTTTTCTCGTTTCTCTCTCTCGTTCGTCCGTCGTCCGCATACGAATCTGATCGTAACGAAGTTACTGCGGTGGTAGTGGTGTAGCGATTCTAACAGATATACACGATTCACAAACGAAATAGTGAAGAACACGAACGAAAAATCGAATAAGCAAAATACATCAGAACCGTATACCAAGCGATAAATAACAAAAAATAATTCACACCCTTGGAATATAGTCGAGTTTGGAAATCAAATTCTAAACACGGTCAGTAGCCTGGTGTGTAACGCTTAGGTAAAATTTTTTTCGTGATTCGAGCTGTCATAGCGTCAGTTCGAATCACACGATCTTCTTCACTATTATTTAAAACGCCAATTCAATCAATTCAAACCACCAATTTTGCAATGGAATTACGCTCTTCATACCTGTTGGAAATTGTGTACCCGGAAGCAGATACTACCTGTGAATATGTACATATTTTCCCAAAATAAAATTAAAATTAAAGGGTAATTAAGAAACGACCATTGGAATTTCCAAAGATGAAATAATAAACTACTTAAAAAGGGTATAAAAAAGTGCGTCACTAGGATGCCATCAGCCACACATCCATACATTTAAACGTAATACAAATTTTCTTTTGCTATGCACATACACTGATGCGTTTTCCGCAGTTGAACTTCATACGAGGGTTGCCTTTTATATTTTAGGGATTAGAGAACAAAAACAAATATTGATCATCGAAAATCACTTTAATGTTTTTCAAAATATTCCCCATGAAGATCTATACACTTTTGCATGCGTTTGAACCAATTGTCGAAGCACTTTTGCCACTCTGATTGAGGTATCTCCAACACATGCATTCTGAATGCAGCAACCGCTTCTTCACGTGTCGAAAAACGTTGACTTCTCAGTTTGTTTTTTACGTACGGGAATAAAAAGAAGTCATTCGGTGCCAAGTCAGGACTATACGGCGGATGACCCATCAAATCGATGTTTTGGGTGCTCAAAAATGCAGTTGTCGCAGCCGATGTGTGAGAGGTCGCATTGTCGTGGTGAAGAGTGATCCGTCTTCGGCGGTTGGTTTTCCTGATTTCTTGGAAGACAACTGGCAAACAAATGGTTGTGTACCACTCAGAATTGACTGTTCTGCGTTGTTCTAGTGGTACGGTTGCGACATGTCCAGTTTTTCCGAAAAAACAGGCGACCATTTGCTTGGAAGTGCTTCGTGCGCGAACAACTTTTGTTGGATTTGGCTCATCTTGAAACACCCAGACAGTCGACTGCTGTTTACTTTCGGGCTCATACCCGTAAATCCACGATTCATCACCTGTCACGATGTCATAGACGTGTTTCGAAGCACCGCGACCGTATTTTTTGAGCATTTCTTTCGACTAATTGACACGAGCCTTTTTTTGGGCGATTGACAAATTGTGTGGGATCCAACGCGAACAAATTTTTTTGACAGTCAAATGTTTATGCAATATTGAATGTATGCTGGTCCCACTAGCGCCTAAGGTTGTCTCAATCTCACCATAGGTCACATGACGATCTTCCAATATCAGTTCGCGCACAGCATCAATGGTTTTCGGAACAACAACTGATTTTGGACGACCTTCACGAAATTCATCTTGGAGTGAACTACGACCACGATTGAATTCACCATACCATCGATAAACACTGGTCCTTGATGGAGCTTCATCGCCAAAAATTGAATAAAGTTCGTCCATGCACTGTTGCTGAGTTAATCCACGCCGAAAGTTGTAAAAAATAATCGCACGAAAATGTTGACGATTTAATTCCATTTTTGGTCCGAGGTGAATCTTTTAAGTTACTGTAAATAACACAAATAGCGCTCCTATGTCAAAACGTTATGAGTGCGTATAACCTCAAAAATGTCCAACTTTACGACAGAGCTGTCAATTGCCGGATTGCAACACTAGGGTTGCCAAACCCCGAAACATAAGAGGCAACCCTCGTATCTTATTTGAAGAAAAAAATAATTAAAACGGAGAAAAGAAAACTTCAAAGAGATGCAATACAATGACGCTTATAGTTCGCGTGTAACATTTAATTGGGTATCGCTAGATTTCCACACTCACTGATCGTATTCCACCGTACGACTCCCGGAATGTGTTTGTAACCGATGGGGGATGAAATCTGACTCACGCCACGTCCCCGGTACGTGTGCGCTGTTTCGTAGTTGCGATCTGACTCCCTGAGAGCTGCTCGATGCAGAACTACCCCGGTGGGTGAGGTGGATTTCCACTCGTGTGGTGACAAGGGAAATCGATCTTTCTGGTGACGCTGTGGCCAATGAGAAACCAATCCGCATCCCATTGGAAGGTTCCTCATAGATATCGTTCAAATTGGAGTGAGAGTCTTCACCTTGGAAGGAAAGACAAACGAAACGCGCGTTGGGCGAAGGAAAGGAAAAACAAACAAACGAATATGATGATCGGTGTACGGCTGGGTGTATTACCATCGTACGATAGAGAATATATTTTTTATTGACGTTAAGTCAACAGAGCTTTGCCCACGATGGCTAGGGATTAGAATAAATGTGAGCGTGTTTGTTTTAGAGGAAGATAACGAGGGACACGATCATGGGTATGATTGTATCCAATTCCATGGTCGGTTGGGGGCCGATCCTGGGAAATTTATTGCAGCTGCTGGAAACCTAATAGACATGGAAACATTGTATGTTTACTTATTGGCCACTGCGTACATAATCAATACGTTTGTACGGAGATTGCCAACGTCCCGTCGGTCGATGTGTCCGGTGTGTGTTTATGTTAAAACAACACTTGAAATCCCTGTAGACAGCCAGCAATGGGCTGTGCTGTTGATTGTTGTTTGAATGATCGACCGATGGCTCAGCAGATAATGCGAGGATGAACATGTTATGCACGTGCATGGGAAACTGCTGCTTAGCCTTGCGCATTGACATGTTCGGGGATTCATGTTGGTTACCTGACAAGGTACCCGAATAAGATTTCAGGGGCATGATGCGTTGGATGCAAGCATGCTCCGAGGTGAAAGTTTGATGCCACGGCAAGGTGGTAATCTTTGCCGTGGGCTTATGTTTTCAGGTGAGGTGAAGTTAAATATAATGACGCCTGGTAAGTGGGAGACGGTTAATTAAAAGGGAGTGGGTGGTTCTTTGAGAATGTTTTAAAGAATCGCCACACTATCATTTTAGTTCCTTACTATCATAGAGTTTCAGTTCATGTTTTACACATTTTTGTAAGCTTCTTTTGTTCCCTTCGTACATATTGTGACGCATATGACAATCAGCTGGACATCTGGCAGGTCTCCAAAACCAAGTACTGGAAAACTGGAGAGTATGAGCAGTAAAAACAAAACGATAAGTCGCCAGTGACAGAAGGGTCACCGGAATGATTAGTGAAAATGTGAATAACGTTTTGTCATTAAGAGACGAATAAAGTTTTTGAACAGAAAATCGATTTCACGGCTCTTATTTTATGAAAATAATTAATCCAACGAACCCTAAGCTCGCTACGATATCATGTTTATGTCTTTCTAATGTTCTTGCAATTACTTATTCCCAGGGCCCATATAAAGTAATTTATGCCACAGCAATTCGGTTGGGTCTTCTTCACAAATGATTATTTATTTATATAACTTCTGCCCATGCGACAACGTTTTGATGTTGTTATGAATATTAGAAAACATCGTCATTATCAACAAGAGAAAGCGCATGTATTATGCCCTGGAAATTTTTGTTCCCTTTCATATAAAGTCTAAAAGTAATATGGAAAATATTAATAGTTAGATGGATGCGATAATTAAAATTCCCTCTAACCGTTCCACATCCAAAGGTGTTTAAACAACGACCCACGACCTAATGCCCTGTGGTAGCTTGGTGATGTTCTGAGCACTCGCAGTGAATTAAAAATGTACAGTCGCACGCATTAGGAAAATGAGGAAAGTAATTCGACGTGTCTAAGCTGCTATTCCTTGGATCCGACATTTTCAGATTGAATTTGAATAAATTGTTTACCTTCCTCTCGAGTCGGATGCTGGCTTCATTCACTTTTGGGCTAGCTTCCGTTTTCTTTGAATTTGTACATCTTCATTAAGTGTTGAACACCATGCCCCCTGGGGACAGGTGTTTAATTGTTTTCTTTTAGTTTTTGTATTCAATTCGTATTGTTATTTATGGTTTCTTTGTTTTTTACGGATCGGTGTGGATCCGCAACGAAACTAAACAATTGTGGAAATTAATTATAGATGTGCGAATATTTAAAGCAAGTTATGTGTTTCTATTGGGCGTTGTTTTATTTTTATCTTTAGCGTGCACGTTTTCATAGAAATTAATTTTTTTTCAAACATATTTTATATACAATAAAACTAGATTGTTTTAAAATTCATAAATCCTCTCTAGATGTTGTGCGGAATGTGGTTATACAATATTACGAATTTCAATGTATCAATTATTTAGTGTTTAGGAATAAAACTACCTGGCTACAAAATATAATTTACATATTTTTGCATATTTCTCTGTTTTCTTGATTTCATTCTAGATGAAATGTGCATCGACTTCAGGCAATAGGGTAAATTGATTTAACCAAAAATGCGTGGTAAACTATCTACGTAAATTTCAGCTTAATTAAACAGCAGTTTCATTTATGCTAATATTCTTTTTAAGATTTCAATGAGATTTATATTTGTAATTAAGTCGCCAATCAAGAATCCCTAAATAGACCAATGTCAGGGATTTGCAAATTAAAACGACATCACTGGACAAGTTAACGTTTATCTATTTATTTTGTTTATAATGTTGATTCTGATAGCTTTCCATAACTGTTACTTTATCTATTGTACAACGTTATAAAAGCCACGGTCTCCAGCCATACCATTAAAGGAAATTTTCGAAGAGAATGATTACAGTGAATCGTAAAACATCATTACTCGCGCGATGTTATCAGATCCATCGAGGTAGAGGTATAGTTTTATGTCCAAAGGTCTGTACTGCCTTTCAGTTCCATAGGTCGACCATCGTTGTTTCGGTTTTGTTTGTCCGTCTAAATACCAAGATTCGATTCCAGATTACTTTTTCATGATGGAGCTTCCGGTAATATATATGCTTAGGATAAATATACTTCATTTGTAATTTCCCTGTTGGCGCTGTTCCCCATGGCGTCATACTAGTATAAACACTCTCGAGTGCACAAATCGGAAAAAGAAATAAGAATAGTTGACACAAATTTAATGAAAATCCGTTATCTCCATATATAACCTATTTTAATATCACATTTCACAGATAAATAGATCCGGTCTTTATGTTACTGCGGGGAAGGCCTTTGACAGGAATTTCCAGTCATCTAGAAATCGCCTTCTTGCAGAGAGGGTGGGTTACTAGTCAATCCTTCTGGTCGTTTGATTGAGATAGTTTTGTCAACCCTTCATACCATCAGTATGATTGTTCAAGTTGGTGAATAAATTCCACTTCTAAGCATTTTCCGATGGCTCCCGTTTATCAGAGACCTTGCACCGGTTTATGTTTAAAGTTAATTTTAGACACAAAGAATCGCTCTGCAGCCAAACACACTATGAGGAGCTTGGTATATATTCGTATTTTTGAGGGGATGTTCGTTTTCACTCACTAACCCACTGCGACACCACAATTCAGAAATTAATGTCACTGTATCATAAATGCATTACAATATATGCCAGTAGGATCGGTGTATTGTAAAAAGTGACTAAAGGCCCAGTGTTCATAACTTTAAGAATACCGAAGTCGGTAAACTTACCACATGGCTGTTTGGCTTGGCCACTGTCATTTTATTTGATATTTATGCATGGCACGCCTATTTTGACGCACTTGGAAGTGTAATGGCTGAGTCCTTACAATAAAATGACAAAAGCGGATTAGGGTGATTGTATAGTAGGTTGGCCAACTCATTTTGACTTACACTCACAACATATCCGGCAATTTGTGTTTCGAAAACTGTATGAACTTTGCGTCGCCAGTTTTGTTTTGTGGTGTTGGGCTAGACTTGTGGGTGGTTGTTCGTCTGGGTCAGAACTCCCCGACAACGACTGACAGATTTACTTTTCCTAACTTACTTGTCTACGCGATTCCCTTTATATTTTATTTCTGTCGTATATTGCGTAGTGCCATTCGATTGCCCACAAAAGGCAATCACGGAAACGACGAAACGTTTTCCGTCTAGCATTCATTTCAATTTGGAAAGTTGTGGACAGTGATTAAACTAAAGAATCCCTTCAATAACCGCCATTTAGGGGTACAGATTCACAGGAAATCGGATGTCCTTACCGAAATGTGGATTGACTTGATGTATTTACAACTTTAGTTAAAACAGGGTGTGCGATGTATCTCGATGCCGCACGAGGAATGTCGTCGGCCGAGATCGTTGCTGATGTTCCGCCGAACGAGGAATGTCGTTGGGGAATAGCGAACGATGGAGCACGTTGATGATGACGCAATGGTGTCCGCAACCAACGGTGCCTGAAACCAAAGGGTTTATATACTTAAAGGAACAGTGATACCTGTTTGGTCGAAATCCGGTCCAGGTTCTTCGATGCAACCTGGTTGAAGTTCCCGCGCTGAACGGATGTATAATTTGTGGGAATTTGTGTTTAAGCAGGAAAATTAAAACTTCATTAACTAAATTTGAAGTAAAGCCGATGCGACTGGCGAATGCCTTTAGACGAATATAGATAAAGTTCGACTGAGTTCTCGATGGAGACAACTTTATTTGTTAAACACTAAAAAGCCACATGGTGGCGTGCGACACATCAATTAAAGGTCTTATAAAATGTTCATAATATTAAAAAGCACCAAAACAGTATATATCTTAACAGTTGCAGAAAATCTCCACGATCATGCACCAAAAAACAGTCAACAAGCACGTTAGTATAGTTGAAAAAGCACCAAAAGCAGTAAACAATGTATTGACAGTTGTTTGTGCACTGTCATCGAGTTGTCGGCAGGTGTGGTGAATTTTTTTTCGGGGAGAGTACTAGACGATCTACTAGATTCTCCCCGAGGATATAATTGTGAATCTGCAACACAGGGAATAGATAGAATTTTTTGACGTGACAACGTCTTATAAATCGGTATACCTTGGGAGGCATTCGGAAAAAAGTTTGTAGCGTTACGATAACGATAACCGATAACGCACGAGCCGCAGTGAGCGAGAGGGCGACTAGCGAGAGAGAGGTTGACGTAGCAAAACGAATAAAATAAAGGAAGAGAGAGTATTGTGAACTGTCGAAGAAGCAAGAATATATCGTATCAATGGACGAAATGCCAATTACTGAGCCACCAACATTAATTGCTCCTAAGTCAAGTGCAGAGAGACTATAAACGAGAGATGGTTCTCTTGTACGTCCAGTTTCGCAACGAAGTGACAGAAATTATCGATCAGAATAAATTTCTGCAATTATTTGAGGAAAACGAAAACTTGATCATGGAACGCCGCAGTTTATTCGAGGCGAACCTGAACATTGAAAACGTCATGAAAGAATTGGAAGCAATGATGATTTCGCAGAACGAAGATGAGAGTAGAAATATGCAAGAAGCAGAATCAAGAACGGCATTTGTCGAACGCGTGCTCGGAGAGAATGGTGCTGAAAATGTTGACGATACTCACGAAATAGTTTCGCATCCGGGGCTATCTATTGTAAAGAAGCGCAGCAACGTGATGACGAAACAGCAGTATTGCGAGCTTATACGAACCACGAATCCGGAGCAACGAGAGATTGTTCTGGAGGTTATACATCGAATACACGGTTGTGGAGACGGTGTATCTGAACCCATACAAATTTTCTTTACAGGCCCCGCAGGTTGTGGAAAGACGTATACTTTGAAATGTCTTATAGAAACGTACAACCGCTACACTCAGCAGCATAATTCAATGAACAACGCATACATTGCCTGTGCGAGTACAGGTAAAGCCGCGGTACCTCTTGGCGGCACTACTGTTCATTCAGCGTTCCGTTTAACCACTTCGCGCATGACGAAACTCTTGTCGACAGAGAATTTACAGGCTTACAGAAATAAGTTTGTAGGCGTCAGAGTGGTGTTTGTAGACGAAATCAGTATGTTGAGTTCTGATATTCTTCAGAAAATAAATTATCGACTGCAACAGATCGCCGATATATACGACAAACCATTTGGAGGCTTCCACGTGATTTTATGCGGCGATTTCAGACAGCTGCCGCCGGTACGAGCAAGTCCGTGTTACAGTATACCGATCAATCAACTCGGAGGACCAATTCTGTGGCACAGCATTAGTTACTTTCCGCTGGTTCGTGTCGTGCGGCAGAGCGACGCAAGATTCTCTACCATATTGACGAAAATTGGCGACGGGCTGAAACTGAGTGACGATAAGATCGCACTTATCGAGTCCATGCACAAAACTGAATTTTGGTGCAAGGAAAACGCATAAAATGTCGTTCGGCTCTACTACAGTAATAACGAAGTTGATTCGTTCAACAGAAGCGCTATAATTAACGCGAACAATTGTCTAGCGCAAGACATCATCATCGGATACTCGAGTAAACAAGAGAACACGCAGTGTCGGGGTAAACTTCATAAAATGTCTGTGGCAGAAACCGACGGATTGCCATACTTGCTTCCATTGGCAAAGGGGTATCCGTACATGATTACTTGCAATATAGATGTTGCTGATGGACTTGTAAATGGTGCTATTGGTGTCTTGCAACATATCGAGCGTCAGTTATCAAATAAAGGCGATAATTCTGAAAATGTGGAAGCATCGCACAACAAAGATCGACCGGCACTTGAAGAAGAAATAATTGCCTTGTGGTTTGAGTTTCCCGAAGCGACTACAGGTACCAGTGCTAAAATCAAATGTCGACTTTACGTATAAAGCAAAGGAAATACAATTTCTAGAAAATGGGTGCCGATTTATAAAAAAGTTGTGAACATTACGCTAACATAAACCGTAAAGTGCAAACGAAAACAGTTTCCCTGTGTGCCCGCTTGTGCGATTACGATTCACAAATCGCAGGGTGGGACGTTTGAAAAGATCGTATGTAAATACTCTGCCAAGCAACCGCAGCAGTTAGTGTACGTAGCGATGAGTCGGGTAACGAATCTAGACGGCTTGTATGTCGTTACGGAGAACGATGAGCCATTTGTCTTCAAGCATCGGCGTGAAGGGAATGACTCACAGAATACACGCGATATCCGCAACGAGTATCTGCGACTCAACGGACACATACTTTCAACTATTACCAAGGAAGCAGTGGAATTCTGTAACGAAGCTGACAACGCTAAACAAACAATAGTAACAAATCTCAATGTGCAAAGTTTGTCGGCCCATTCAGAGGATATTCAAACGGATACCGTCATACCAAGATCAGATCACCTCGTATTAACCGAAACGTGGATGCGCGATGATTGTGATTCAGTGCCAATCAATGATTATGAGTGCGTTACGAAGCAGAACTATCGTTCGGATTCTGAAACAAACGCAGCTGGTGGAGCAGCGATTTATAGAAGATTATCATCGCCGTCCATGGCAAAGGAAATTCTTCGAGTTGAATTGTCCGATTCAGCTCGTCATATTAAAAACACGGGTGATGTGTGCTTGGCTGAAATTTCATGCTTCACTGTCGATAGGATGTACAAAGTATTACTCGGGGCAGTGTACATTCATCCCGGATCAACTATCCCGAACATTGGTTTGTTGTTGCACCAAGCATTACTCCCATATGTACACAATCAGAGTGTACCGACGATCTATGAAGTTGATGCGGACATACCAATTCTTCTTTGTGGCGACTTCAATATAAATGCCACAACTGATAGCGCATTTATTAACTTCATGAAGAGTACGTTCAATTTCGAATGCGCGTCGAATGTCAACAAGCCTACAACATTGGGAGGAACAACCCTCGACCTAAGCTTCTCAAGACACGTTACAGTTGAGATGTTGCCATTGATATCCTACTTCTCGTATCATCGTCCTATCGTCAACAGAGTAAAAGCAATCGAAAGAAATAATGCAACATAAAATAAAATATCGAACATAATTATAAAAATATATCACAAAATGTAAAATATTAAGAAATAAAAAAAAAATATATTACTTATATACGTAATTATCATTTAAGGAATAAAAGGAAAAAAACACTTTAATTTTGATTTAATAACTTGTATATTCAATGTTACATATTTAGGATACGTTGTCACGAATATAATGCCCGAGCGCCTTGCGCCCAGACAACCAGTTTTTTATTTTATATATATTTCTTTCAGGAGAGGCAGATTGTAATGCTCTGGAAGCACTCGCGCTGGGCGGGAGTTCCATAGCTTTCCCGTTTTGTAATGGAATGTGTTTTGGTACAGAGATGAAGAGTCGAATTGTCTCGTGGAGCGCAAATATAATATCACGAATCTCCGAGCAATAGTACCCGTGATTATTTTCGTAAAACAGACAAAAATCTATGCGCCTTCGATGTGGTAGCGACTGCAGTCCTGGTGACAAACGCTGGGTTTTCTATCAAGCAGATCGGCCGGTTTCTGTATGCTGTAAAATAGGTTGAGGGTATGTTTAGGAGCACAGCTCCGCACATGAGTTCGGGTCTAATTTAATATTTGTACAGGAGAAGAAGTTGGGCCGGAGTGAAACATTTTTTGGCTCTAAAAAGATAACTGCATTTTCTGGAGGCGGACCTGCCTCTATTTGATACGGGTTTAAGCCACGATACATTCCCACAGACGGTGACGCCGAGCAAATTTATACTTTCCGTACGTTCAAGGGCCTGGCCATTTACCATCAACTGTAAAAACGACGATACATTTTTCCTTGGGAGCATTGAATATTGCGTCTTCGTTCTATTGAAGTCGGTGAGATTAACATCTCCTCACTGTAGGATTTTATCCAGATCCCCATTCAGGAGTCAATCTGGCTACATCTCAGTTGGTGCGGTGTTGATGTATTAATCGGCCGATCATTCGAAAACGTGGAAATAAATGTGATATCGTCCGTAAAACTGAATATTTTGTTACATGTTGATTCTAATAAATCATTATGATGCAAAAATAAGGCTGGAGCCATAATGGAACCTTGAGGGAACCGGGAATTAATAGGATATAGATCCGAAGGCGCGCCGTCTACAACAACCCGTACTGATCGATTTTCATGGAAGCTTTTCGTCCAGTCGCAAAGTTATTGGGAAAGTCCGTATGAACGAAGCTTGTTTATCATCACTCCGTGCCAGACGCGGCCAAAGGCCTTGGAGGTATCCAATGCGACCTCCATTGATTCATTATGTTTTTCAATTGCAGATCCAGTTGTCAAAAACAATGTTAAAGCCCTCCCATGAACGTCCTGCTACGGAACTCGTATTGACGATCATTTGGAAGTCCGTTGCATTCCAACTATTTATGTTTTTGTATCCATGTTTTTCAATTGCAGATCCAGTTGTCAAATACAAGGTTAAAAGGCCTCCCATGAACGTCCTGCTACGGAACTCGTATTGACGATCATTTAGAAGTCCGTTGGATTCCAACTATTTAATCGACTCGGCATTGATAACCTTTTCCATCATCTAGGATAAAATATTCAGAAATGCACTCGGCGGGAAATTTTGCGGGAGAGACTTTTTCTCTTTCTTTGGGGTTGATTAAATTCAAGCGATTTCTAACAGGCAGAAAAGGTTCGCTGTTGAAGCCATAACGGCACCTTGAGGCACCCTGGAATTAATAGAATAGAGATCTGAAGACACGCCATGTACAGCAACCCATACCGATCGATTTTCAAGGAAGCTCTTCGTCCAGTCGTAAAGTTATTGGGAAAGTCCGTACGAACGAAGCTTGTTTATCATCGCTCCAGAGGCGGCCAACGGCCTTGGAGGTCTCCAATGCGACCCCCATTGATTCATCATGTTTTTCAACTGCAGATCCAGTTGTCAAATACAAGGTTGAAAAGCCTCCCATGAACGCCCTGCTACGGAACTCTTATTGATGATCATTTAGAAGTCCGTTGCATTCCATGTATTTAATCAACTGGGCATTGATGACCTTTTCCATCACCTAGGACAAGATATTCAGAAATTCAGTTGGCAGGAAAATTTGCGGGAGACACGTTTTCTCTTTCTTTGGGATTGATTCTATTCAAGCGATTTCTAGCAGATAGGAAGGGTCTGCTGTGCTTAGGATACGCGAAAAAGCTTTTTTAGAACCAGTTTTTAAGGACTATTGCTGGCATTCCATCTGGGCTGGTTGCTTTCCTACAGTCTAGTCCACGGATAATTCGTTAAATAGCTTGTGGCGGGAACTTCACATCCAGTATTGAAGATGGGATTGCAGGTGGCTCCAAACGACCGGCATAGAGAGCTAAATTCTCGGAGAATAAATTTTCGAAGACATTGGCTTTATCTTTTGAATTCGTGATTAGTGTCCCTGTTGAGGTCATATTATTATTTGATATGTTGCTCTCTTACCTCCGTACTTCCAGGGTGGGCGTCTGTTATTTCTGGAGGTGTGAGGGCGGCGTGATGGGTGTGCCCGTCGTCTCTGATTGGGAGCCTCCCCGATGAGCTGATCTTCAGTCTAGGCTCCTTCTGGTCGGTTGCTTCCGACCTTAGTTCCCGACAGGTGATGGGTCTCCGTCTAGTTGAGGCGTAGCGAAACCAACCACATAAATATGTGAACCTTAATAGAGAAACAACTGAAAACCGAAGGCTTTAAGTGTACTTTATATCTTCTATTTGATTTTCTCTTTGGCCGTAGTCGGCCTCCTGGATTTCGAATGATTGAATTTTATTATACGACTGGTCGGCGGTTCGTCCTTCAGAACTAGACTGATTTCGAAATTGGAATTTGTTGCCCTTTTATTCTATTTTACGTTGAGAATTGTCAACGATTTTAATGTAAAAATTCCAAGAAGCACACGCAAGATTTTGTGTGCTTCAATTGGAATTGTGTTCTAAGAATTGTTTAAGGATTTAATTGAATGGGTTCTTGGAAGGGGAATCATGAAATGCGTTATGAATTAAGCATTTCATGATGTCAGGATTTTGAGAATTGAGTCATTGCATGACAAATGGATTTTGGTTTAAGTTTATCGTGCATATGATTCAATTTGGATTGGGGTATGAATTAATGTGAAATTGAATCAATGTGCGACAAATTAACTTTTGGTTTAAAATATCGGTCATATGATTCAATATGCAATTGGGATTTGGGTTATGGGAGGTATTGGGGATTTGAATGGGATTTGGGTGGGAGTAGCGATTTAGGATCGCTACATCCCGCTGCCCATCATCAACGGAGGAAAAGAGGAGGAAGCGAAGTTATTGCTGATAGCCTTTGCTATTTTTTTTACACTAACACGCGCACAAAAATGAATTTTGAAGGACCCTTAAATATCAGAGCACAATTGAAGTGGTTGACCAGAAGGAACGCAAGCCAGTTGGCTACTCAAGCAGTCTATTGGTCACTTTGTTATTGTGGACCTTCTTCGCGGTATCAAATGCCTGGTTGCACGCGTGTCTGATTCTGACAAAATTCATTCTGTCAATCTCCATGGGATTGGGGCGCCAAATTGTTTATTGGGGTTGTTTAAATATTGTGACGCATATGACAATCCGTACTAGAATATTCTAGAGAGTCCGAAACAGAGTACTAGAATATTCTATAAAGTAATGGAAAACTGAAGACTAGGAACAGTAGAACATTCAAGGCAATGAAACGGACGGAAACGAAACGCTGAAACAGTATAAATACGCCGCACACAGAGCATAGTGATGAGTAAGAAGTAGAACGTGAAACAAGCGATGTCTCAAGCGAGAAGTAAGCAGTAATTACGGAAGCGATAATAAAGAAAACGTTAAAAAGTTACGATTGTTATTACGGACTAATAAAATGTCACATTAATTCAGAACCGATTTAACGGCTCTTATTTATTTACAAATAATTAATCCAGCGAACCCTAAGCTCGCTACAATACTTTCCTTATTGCCACTGTTTTATTAGATGAATTTCGTTTGATAGAATGTGGAATGTTAAGTTCCACACTCAGAAGAAAAATTTTCGAGACTGACTCCCCACAAGCCGTAACATTGGGGTTTCCAAAGCAGACCTCCATCATTCGAAAGGATGCAAATAAATCTCTGAAATCGTCCCAGTTAGCTACCCCGTACCTCCATACTTGATGAGGCTGCTTAGGTTGGTTATTCATTTGAAAAGTAAGTGATTTTGCAACTGATATCAAATGGTGATCTGTTCCCAATGGTGCAGTCCTTTTCACGGTATAATTGCTTGGCTCGGGTGACAGAAGTAGATCCAGGATCCCTCAGAATCACTTCGGTTATCCGGTACCCGTGTAGTTTCTGCCACCAGTTGGGTCAAATTGCTGTTAACTGCGAACGTCTCAGCTAGCCTTCCAGCCTTGTAAGTTCTATTATAATGTACTTACCAGTTGGTGTTGTGTAAGCTAAAGTCGCCAAGAACGATAGTCTTAGAAGTTGGGTTGTTAATTTGTATCCAGTCGACAGTACGTAACAGATGTTCGAAGTGTCGATCACCTTTCGATGAGCATTAGACACAACAAAGAAATTTCGCAGAACTTTTCACAACGATTTTCAAACAAATTATTTCTAAGTCAAATCGGAGCGAGTGAAGGCATATACTCCACCCATAAAATGAAATATCGAGGTAACTCGTACCCTGAGAAAAAATAGCAGCAATAGCGTGTACACAAGAGCTCTTATGGGGCACACTTTTTCGAATATGGGGTCATTTCATCCAGTGCTCCGGTACCACATGGGGTATCACAAAAGCCTTCCGACAGTGTCAGGGATGATTTCCATGGATAACAAACTATTTTTTTGGTCTCTCAAACTTTTAATAATATTCATTCACCAATGCCACACAAAAATGTACTAATATATTTTTGAATACCCTATAAATTATTAAATCTGTCTCATTTTGTGGAATTGCCTCTAGTGCTCGTGTTGTAGTTGTTCTAATAGTGGAAAAGTCATTTGAAAAAACTTCAATTTCAATTTTAGGAGCAGAGATAAGTCGTGCGGGGCTATATAAGATGAATACGGTGGAAGATTCAATACACAAACTTGATTTTGAGTCGAATACGATGAATTCTGGCCATCAGAGGTTTCATAATTTCGAAATAATATGGACCGGTAATTTTTTAGCCAGTTGCAACGAATTTCTTGTAGATAATTCCTTTGCAGTCGAAGAAGCATTGTTTTGATTTTTGAAGGAACTTACCGCGTTTTCGGCTAATAGGGAAATTTTTCGATGGTGTGCATTTTTGGACCATTCTGTGCTGCGTTTTTTTAACGTATTTCAAGCCACATGTTTCACCACCTGTAACAGTTGATTTCAAGAAATTTGGATCCTTAGATTTGGTGGCTGCAACAATTTTTTTGGGATGATTGACATGCACCAATTTTTGCTCATGCATTAAAATGTGTGGAACAAATTTGATACAGATCTTCGTTCTGCCGAACTCCTTGTAAGCAATGATTCGGGATTATTCTCTTTTTTTTCACCATTTTGGGTGTTTTTATTTATTTATTTTTTTTTGGTTGTAACTCCAAATTTATTTCCAACACAATTACAGATACCTTAGACGAAATGTTAAATTCTACTTTATACTGTTGACGTCCGCCGCCGTTCTTCCTCGGTTGAGGGAAGAGCGGGGACCTTTTATTTTGAATATTTATTAAAACGCAGGATTAATTTATCTTCTGTTTAATTTTCTGTTTATTCTTTCTTTTCTTCTAATAACTTCTTTTTATCTATTGTAATAACTGTAACAGTCAACTTCCTCTTTTTCTCAACTCAAAACACAACTAGAACTGATAACACAAACTTCTAACTAAAACTGATTTTTTCTATTCTGTTTTCTCTCTGTGACTTTTCACATAGAATCAAATTTTGGACGAAAATCAAAGTTACTATGTTTTGAATAAATAAAAAGGTGCAGGTTATTAAGTGTGCTGTAACTGGTAATATTGTGAATGTTTATGAGAATCAAATTTTGGACGAAAATCAAAGTTACTATGTTTTGAATAAATAAAAAGGTGCAGGTTATTAAGTGTGCTGTAACTGGTAATATTGTGAATGTTTATGAATGGTATGTATTAAGTGAGAATGTAATATATGTTAAGTGAAGTTTTTAAGGATGTGTTAGGAGATTCAGTGTTAAATTTAATAAGGGTAGTATTCTGGAATACAACATCCCACCCTTCTTCGAGAAAGAAAATTATCCTTGAAGAGAATAATTTTCTAGTAAGTATAGGTTAGATTAAGATTAATTAAAGGGTTGGATTTTCGTTCAATTACATTACAATGGTTTTCAAAATTAATCTTTCATCAAAGGTTACAATAATCAAAAAGTTCTTAATACTAGAAAATTAATCTATTTACATTATATATTAACTAAATTTTTCCAATAATCAAAAAGTTCTTAACACTAGAAAAATAGTCCAAAATAGTCTATTTACATTATATATTAACTAAATTTAAATATTTCTCCTTGGAACCTTTTCTTTTCTTATCCAAAAATCATTATTACTTATTATATTAAATATATAATATTAATATTATTGTTTCAAAATTCTCATTTCCGTATATATATTAATTCCAAAATTTCTAATATATATATTACCAATAAAATTTTCTTTCTTTCCTTTTCCGTTCGAATATATATTAATTCCAAAATTTCCAATACATATTACCTCTAAAAATTTTTTTCTTTCGTCCCCCTCATTAACTTTTTTTTTTTTTTTTTTTCATTTCCGTCATTTCCTACAATTGTTAGATTATTTCATATATATTGAATAATAAAACAAAGGCCATTTGTTATGTGTTTATCTTTTCCTTAAATTTATGGAAAATTTTCCAAAACCTTTTTGGGCCTATTACTATGATGATTGAACAAAGATGATTATTACCAAAAATCTTCTTGAAAAATGATCTTAAATAATTTAAATGGCGGTGTAACCTTTTATTTTTTTGTATTTTGCATTGGAATAAATTTTTATTGTTGTTAAAAAAAACTTGTAATGTATTTATATAGTTATTCTTTACAATACCTATTTTAGTTAAATTATTATTTTCATTTTTTATTATTTCGTGTTTGAGTAATTGTTTGTGTTTGTTTTCGTTGTTTAAAATATTTATTGTTTTCGGCTTAGTGTTGTCATTGTCCATAGCTTTAACTGCTGTCGGAACGTCTACCTTTTCAGTCTTACTCACTGCTGATGGATCGTTTAGTTTCTCAGTCTCATTTACTGATTCGTATAGTTCTTCAGACTTATTAGCTGTTAGAACATCTTGGTTCCCAGTCCTATTTGCTGTTTGAACTATTTCTTCAGTTATATCTGCTGTAGAAACATTCAATCCTTCAGTCTTTGCTGCAGAAAAGTTTTGTTCATCAGTATTAGCTGCTGAACTGACTTGGGTTTCGATTTTAATGGCAACTTTTAGATCTTCAGTCTTTAACACTGCTGAATGTTCAGTCTTTGTTGCTGAAGTGCCGGGGTTGTCTATTGGGATAGCCGAATTATAAGGGATTTTTGGTTGTATATTTTCTGAAATTTCCGAATTTTCAGTCTTTAATACTGCTGAGTTCTCAGTCTTCGTTGCTGAAGTGTCTGGGTAATCAATTGGGATAGCTGAAATATTAAGGATATCAGTCTTTAATACTGCTGAAAATTTCGAATTTCCAGTCTTAGTTGCTGAATTATTTTTCAGAATTGCAGTCTGAATCGGTGTCATTATATTAGGGTTTGGTTTAACTTCTTTTATATTTGTATTCATATGGTTAGGATAATCATAAGCTGGCTCAAGGTAAATTTGGGTAGAAGTTTCATTAAATTTGTCGTTATCTATTTCCAAAGATCTAATGCTGTATATAGAAAAATTTTGTTTGTCTTCCATAAATTTTGGCTGGCGTCAGGCCTCGTTTTCCGACTCTTGCACCCGAGAAAAGTGAACATTTTGCTTATCGTTTTGTCTATTGGTGGTCCTAGAATTTTCACCAAAACGATTTTCAGAGTTTGTAGGATTGTTTCGGAATGGGTTACGCGTTGTTGTACGTTGTTGGTAATTTGTTAAAGACGATCCATTCCTAGATATCTTGTATCTACACTCGTTCTCTGTGTGATTATTTCGTCCACAGAAATTGCATAAAATGTTATATTCCCTTTTTATGGGTTGTCTATTCGGAAAAGTGGACTGCATGTTTCGATAACATGTGTCCTGTGTATGCCCTGACTTACCACAGGTTTGGCAGACTATACGACTGAATGTAGGTTTTTCGTTATATTGATATGACCTGGGAGAGTTGTCCATGCGAGCCGCATGTGACACTACATGTGCAATCGACTGTTTTAAATTGTTTCCCCCATGGACTTTAGCTAGTATCTTTAGCTGTTCGTTGTTTAGTCCATCCTCAAATGTTTGTACGGCCAATTTTATGTTTTCTTCTATTAAATATTCCCTAACCACCGCGTCTGCTGTTATTTCACACGTGGCAGAGTTTAGAGTCCTTAGAGCATTCGCGACTCTATCGCCATATTCCCGGACGGCTTCTCTGTAGCGTTGTTTCAGAGAAATCAACTCATTGTGTGCCGTCGACCGAGATTGCTCCTCTTTATATTCCGATTCTAATTTTTCTTTTAAATCCTCCCACTTAGCGATTTGGCTATACCTGATCAGATCGTAAGCATGACCCTCTAGTCTATTTTTGACTAGCTCTAAAAATGTCTCGTATATATCCGGGTCTGCCTTCTTTATGGATCTAAATAAAACGTCTCCCCCGGAAATAAATTTACCTAAGTCGCAGGGTTTCCCGTCAAAGGTAGGGACGATTCTGAAAACATCAGAAATTCCGACAGAAAGAGCCATTTCAGGGGGTTTATTGTATATCGGTTGATAGTGGATTTGTTCTTCCCCCTGCCTAGCCGCCTGTCTCGTGTAATATGGACTTGTAATAGTGAAAACTTAAAATAAAAGGCGAAAATTCGTTATCACTTCTTAAAAATATGGTTAACTTAAAATATGGTTATGGAAAAATTGGCCTTTCTTTTTGTTATTCAATATATATATATATATATATAGGAAAGAAAAATAAATTGGTCCCAAAGCTGCAAAGAAAGAAACGACGAGAAAGAAAAAAAAGCGGAAATGTCGTCGAAATACTGAAATGAGAATTTTCAAAGAATATAGATAGAAATTTCTATCCAAAAAAAATTTTTTTTTTTTTTTGTGAAAAGGAGAGCTTCCAAGTAGAAAATATTCCTAAAAAAAATTAGAGAGAAAAGTCGCTAGTAAAAAAAATTCTTACTCTAGTAATTGTTGTCGTTGTACTGTCTTTGCCTTGAGTGTTGCTGTTTTTTTTTTTTTTTTTCAGTTTTCCTTAGTTGTTTCCTTTGTGTTTTTTTTTTTTTTAGATTTTTTTTTCCTTTTCCGCCAGGCAGACTTCACGTCCTAAAATTGATTTGCTTATCCTGGTCTTGGCTGCTTTCCTTTTTTTTCTCTTTTTTTTTTTGTTTTTTTTCTTTTCGTTGTTTTATGTTTACTTTGTTTTTCGTTGTTTTATGTTTACTTTTTTTTTCTTCTTCTTATTTGGTTATTTCTCTTGTGTTCTCTTTTCTTCTTATAAACATTTTTTTTTGTTGTTTTATGTTTACTTTGTTTTTCGTTGTTTTATGTTTACTTTTTTTTTCTTCTTCTTATTTGGTTATTTCTCTTGTGTTCTCTTTTCTTCTTATAAACATTTTTTTTTGTTGTTTTAAATTTTGTTTTCTGTTTAAAAAATTTTTTTTCTTGTTTTTTTTTCTTCTTATTTTCTTTCTATTTGGGATCCTTTGGTTGGATCATCCCACCGCTGTCACCAGTGTTGACGTCCGCCGCCGTGCTTCCTCGGTTGAGGGAAGAGCGGGGACCTTTTATTTTGAATATTTATTAAAACGCAGGATTAATTTATCTTCTGTTTATTCTTTCTTTTCTTCTAATAACTTCTTTTTATCTATTGTAATAACTGTAACAGTCAACTTCCTCTTTTTCTCAACTCAAAACACAACTAGAACTGATAACACAAACTTCTAACTAAAACTGATTTTTTCTATTTCATTTTCTCTCCGTGACTTTTCACACGAATCAAATTTGGACGAAAATCCAAGTTACTATGTTTTTGAATAAATAAAAAGGTGCAGGTTATTAAGTGTGCTGTAACTGGTAATATTGTGAATGTTTATGAATGGTATGTATTAAGTGAGAATGTAATATATGTTAAGTGAAGTTTTTAAGGATGTGTTAGGAGATTCAGTGTTAAATTTAATAAGGGTAGTATTCTGGAATACAACAATACATATAATTCTTACATTAACTTACTGACTTGGCAAGCACTCTAAATTATACAATATTTTTTGTTATGCCTTTCGGTGTACAAAACATTTTGGGTGTCCTTCCTCCACGATTATCCTTTTCATTTTTGCTACACAAAAACATTTACTCTACTCAGAAAAATGTCGTTCGCAGTGTCAAGACATCTGGTAGTAAAAAGCACGATGTTCAAGCACAAGAGAATTCATAAAGTCACTTGGATATCACCCGACGGCGTAACATGCAGGGCAAAGTCTTCAACCCGGCGAAGGCCAGGACGATCCTTGTCCCTGTTCATTCCAAGTTGATATGCGTCAAAATTTCATTACCTCCAAAATAGCCTACGACTCCACCGCAAGGTAAAGACTAGATCATACTGTAAATGAGCTGGGAATCCCCCCCCAAAAAAATACACCGTACTCATTCACATCTGCATGAATGAAAATAAAGGAAGAGTTAGAATACTTTGCTTCCGCCGTTTTGCAATAGATGGCTGTAGCGGTAAGTGGTAGTTGAAATAAATAGATCATAGATGTCATACAATAAGCTTAGGTATTTGTAAACATAACGCCATCGAAACATTAGTCGTGCCTGCGTCCGAAAGTTATTCTCGATTAAACATGTCAGCTTACGAGCCAAATTATCTCCATTTGCGGGAGGTTTTAATTTTCTGCTTTAATATGAAGAAATGGATCCGTATGCTGCCCGAAAGATGGGAGAAAGTAGTGGCCGGCGATGGACAATACTTTGAATCATAAATGTATAACCAGTTTTTTACAATAAAGCCCCGAATTTCGGAAAAAAACGGCGGGACCAAAGGTGTGCACCTAATAGAATAAACATCTCAGATTCATTTGGAATCTGTGGTGAATTAAAACAGGGGGATAACCTCTCACCATGTCTTTTTACGCCTTGTGCCCGAGTACGTCATCAGAAAGGTACAAGATGACAACATGGCAGGATTATCCCTGAACGGAGTCACACAAGTGCTCGCATATGCGGTTGACATCTCCATTTTGGGAGATAATCTAGAAACTGTAGCTAAAATCAGTGAAATAATCATGCAAGTGGCAGAGGTGGTGGGTCTAGAAATAAAAGAAGACAACACAAAATATATGCCTACTGCGAGGATAGCTGGGTCTCAGGGAACGCACATAAATGTCAGGGGAAAGATACAGTGCGCTGAAAAATTATAGACTCAAACGTAAATTTTCAGTTTTCTAGGAATTAGTAATAAATTTTTATGACTAGTTTTGTGACCAAATATTCTTCACCGACACCATCTCGGGGAAAACCCTTCAAAAACTTAATTTCTGCTTTTTTACCAAGAATGGTAATTAATTTTCTGAGAAAAACAAATTTCGCCAGTTGAACAAAATATAAACTCAGGCCTGTTTTTTTTATCTCAGGCTTAGTTGTAACGCATAGCTTGGTTTTAAAAAAGTTTTTAAAAAACAGTGCAGACATTTTGCAGTGATAATAAACATATTTTTGTTTCACGCAGTGAGTTTTTTTAAAGTTCTAAATATGTCACGTGGGAAACAATTAACGGACATTGAAAAACAAAGAATAGTCGATTTACAAAATGGTGGAATAACGCAAAGACAAATTGCCAATGAAGTAAATCGCTTTCACGGTGTAGTGAAGAATTTTTTCGAAGCCGGTGTTGAAAATTAGGGAAGAAATAAGTGACCTGGGAGACCAACAAAACGAGCCGTTCTATGTGAAATGTCCAAAACAGGAGTTTCTTCGTCCCAAATGGTTCGACGTTTTAAGTTAGCCAGCGATTTTAGCCTCATTAGAAAATGGGCAATAACCTCAGGCAACTTGAAGTATCGAAAGTGCTTGTGCAAGCCACCACTCAAACAGCGACATAAGGAAGCACGCGTTGAATTCTCTGAAACACAAATCCAACACAGTGAAATTTAATCTCACGTGAACTTCAGTGCTGAGAAAAAATGTAATCTGGATGGCCCCGACGTCATCATGTCATGCAGGCCTTTAGGAGGAGTAGGAGTTGCGGTGTGAGCAGTCTTAATTGGAAATCTGAAAACAGAAATTGTTTTTATCTCTGGAAGAATGGACGCCAAAAACTACCAGGAAGTGTTGGAAGAGCATCTTCTCTCTTTAATAACACTAACAGAGGACGAAAATGTCAAATTTCAACAGGACAACGCTACTATCCATACAGGACGAACAAAAACAGGATGGTTTCAAGCGCATGAAAGTTGTGGATAAATTTCAGGACTTAAAGAGCCTTGATAGACCATAGTAGGCTTTGTTGGATTTGATCGGCCATTCGCGTATTTCTTCTTCCATATTGCTATCGGCTGATATTATGGACCCAAGGTAGTTAAAGGATTGCTCTACTTCTCATTCGTGCTCCACTACCCTGATAGTTTGACCAACTTCTTCTCTTCGCAGAAGTTGCCACCATGTACTTAGTTTTTCCCTCATTAATGTGCAGTCCCAGTTTTTGTGCGGCCTGCTCGATCTGGGCGAAGGAGTCCTGTACGAATCGGATTTACCGATGATGTTGTGGGGAGGAAGTCGTGGCACCGGCATGGGTGCGAGTTCTACTTCCTCCTCCATCATGAATTGTTCGCCGCGCAAAACGTTCACCAGACAAGTAGGAATGACGGTGGGGCACGTGGCGGACACAACACAGGAATGTAAAACGAGCGAAAATCCACGACAGGAAAAGGAAATAAAACACGGAAGGTTTCACTAAATTGAATTAAGTTTATTGTTCATGTTCAGCGGTATTTTGCACTTATTAATAATTGTCAATTGACCGAACACGTAATTACGCGACTTTACTGCACTGTACAAAATGTATTGGGAAACGTCTCGTTTATAAAAGGCACAACACTATAACAACGACTCCGAGGAAACCCACCGTACCGGCGCCGGTACGGTGGATGGCGAGCAACCCGACCGCTTTGAAAATTGAATTGCGACTCACCGATATCCTCTCCAATAAGGATATCGTTTTTACCTACCACCAGAGAAACGTAAAGTCTCTCTTGGTGGTATAGAAAACCAGATCTTGTAATAAAGGTCATGGTGGTATGTGTGCGATCGTTCAGATCAATGCTATTCACACGTGCTTGACAGCAGTGGAACAACGAAACAGGCAGGCGGCAAAGACAAAGGCGATTCATGATCTATGTCTATGCTGTGTAACGTCGCTATGATAGACGTTGGTAAAAAGGTGTTGATGGGATACGATACTTTATACAATGGTAATTGTATATGGTATCTTGGGTTAATTGCTGAAACGTATCCCTTGCTTGCATTTAGGTATGCCAAGCAATTCGTGGTAGCGACGATAGAAATGTATGATTGTTTTTCTATTCGCTAGTGTTGCAGCTGTAAAAACAAGCTGACCGACACAGTATTTTAACTCAGACAAAGGGTGCCGAATGTTTGGTATGTATGGTGCATATGCACATTAAGGAACAATTTTAGGAATTTCAGATAATGCTTGAAAGCATTACACGTCATTGGAAAAGCAAATGTTTTCTGGTACAAATGCAAATGCATTGGCGGGAAACAATGGGAGTAATGGAATTCCTAAAAAGGTCATGGAGAATTCTTACAGAAAATTGTATGCGAAGGGGTGCATGAAGGTAAGTTTTCTTAACAGGGAATTTAAGATCATGGGTTTGATCTCTTACATGCGTGCAGCGTTTTTGTGTACCGAATGCGATTTCATTGGCGAAATTATATGGGAAGATGGGTGTTATGGGGGTTTTTAAGGAAAGCGTACCGTGGGGTTTGGCGGAAGCGCCACAATGTCGATGTCATCTGCGTAGGCAAGTATCTGGCTAGACTTGGTGACAATACTCCCTCTAGTTGTAATGCCAGAGTCACTGATTGCTTTCTCCCACGCCAGGTTGAAGAGCAGGCAGGCCAGACCATCCCTTTGTCGGAGTCCATTAAAGATGTTTATTGGTTTGGACAGCAATCCCGCTATTTTTACTTGACTAGTTACGTTGGTCATAGTCAACCTACAAAGTCGTATCAATTTGTTTGGAATGCCGAACTCTCTCATGGCATTATATAGTTCTACCCTGGCTTTGCTGTCGTAGGCGGCCTTAAAGTCTATGAATAGATGGTATAATGGAATCTTAAATTCCTGACATTTTTCCATCGCCTGCCTAAGAGTGAATATCTAATCAATTGCTGATTTGCCTGGGATGAAGCCACACTGATATTGACCAATGATGGCTTTAGCGTATGTGGCTATCCGGTCTTGTAGGATAGTGGAGATTATCTTATAGGCGGTACTCAGCAATGTTAAACCTCTGTAGTTGCTGCACAGTGTGATATCTCCCTTCTTATCTATGGGGCAAACTATTCCGCGACGCCAATCTTCCGGCATCTCCTCTTGCTCCCATACGTGCACCACGATCTCATGAATTGCGTGATGTAACGCTGTCGCTCCTTGTTTGATCAGCTCAACCGGTATCCCATCAGCTCCAGGGGCTTTATTTGACTTAAGCTGTATTATGGCTTTTACTGTCTCCTCCTATGCCTTTTATTGTTTCCTCAATGCTTGGTGGCGACAACATTTGGTCTTGATTTTTCATTGGTGGAGCCTCCAATTCTTCTGTGATCTGTACATTTAGTAATTCATTGAAGTGCACTTCCCATTGCTCCAGAATGCCTTTAGGATCAGTGATCAGATTACCCTCTTTACCCTTGCAGTAAGTGCAGCGCGGTGTGTACTGCGTCGTACTGCGGATTAATTGGTAGAACCTCCGCGCCTGGTGCGACCTCCTGCTCTACTTTCCTCTATTTCACAGATTAGATGTTTTCCCAGGCCCTTTTTTTTTTTGTCTGTTAAGGTTCTTTTCAGATCTTCTGAGCTCTTTGTATTTCTCCTCGCGTACCCGCGTCCTATGAGACTGCTGCATTGCCCGGTATGCAGCATTCTTACGTGCAGTCGCTAGTTTGCACTCATCATTAAACCAGTCGCTTGGATCTCTACGACTAAGATGGAGTTTGCAGTACTAATGACAGTATTCTTAAGGCGTGCCCATTTCTCTTCTACGCCCGGCAATCTGGCCTCAGGACTTACTCTCCCTCCATCGAGCTTTTCGACGGTGAGTCTTAACGCATGACCAACGGTGTTGCTGGTGTTCTCATTGCGCAAGGCAGTCGTGTTGATACGAACATGATCCGCGGATGCAATACGTCTCCGTAAGGCAATCCGCGCTCGGATAACTGTACCAACAGGCTAGTGATCCGAGTCGACGTTGGCGCCTCGGTACGTTCGTACCGTCATCAGGCTCGAGGAGTGGTGGCGATCTATCAACACGTGGTCAATTTGGTTGCGAGTGCCACCATCAGGTGGTACCCAGGTGGCTTTGTGGATATCTTTACGCGGAAACCTGGTACACGCAACGACCAAGTTCTTTGATGCTGCCAGTTCGATGAATCGTACGTAGTCCATTGTCATTAGTATTCTCATGCAAACTATGGGAATCTGCGTAGTGCCTGAAAGTCGGCTCCCGGCCTATTTTCACATTCAAATCACCAAGAACGATTTTCACATCATATCTTGGGCAGGCATTGAGGGCCTGTTCGACGTTCTCATAGAATTCTTCTTTTTCGTCGTCAAGGGACTCCTCTGTAGGTCCGTGAACGTTTATGAGGCTTATGGTCTTTAGTTTGCCTCGCACGCGAAGAGTACATAGCCTTTCGTTCATTGCATTAAATCCGATAATGGCAGGCTTCAGTTTTTGTCTGTCTAAAAAGCTATTTCGAGCACATGGTGTTTTGCATGACAGCCATAATAAATGTCATACGAGTACTCGTTTCTTTGAATAACATCTACTACGTATATATAGAACCATGATCATTCCGGATGCGAGACAGGCCGCTTTTAAAACGCGGAGAGAACAATTTGCGCGTATTGAAGAATAGAGTTTTAAGGGGTACCTTCGGAGGTAAATATGATGAAGAGACAGGACAGTGGAGGAAACTTGTTTGCTGGTTTAAAGGGGTGCACACAAAAATACCAGGGCATGTCAATAAGTCTTTAGAAAATGAGGACTTCTTTTATTATCTCTTTTAACTGACTAATAATAACATATAATACTGTCCAGTTGTCGTCTGTCCCTTCCCCATCTAGTCAATGAAGATAATGCTACGTGCATCCCCAAACACAGTAGCCATAACCTTTCCAGCTGATTTCACCGTCTTTGCCTTCTTTGGAGCCCGGTCGCCTTTAACAAGCCATTGTTTTGACTGGTTTTTCGCCTCGGGAGTGTAGTGGTGTATCCATGTTTTATCTACAGTTACTAATACTGCGCAGAAACTCATCTGAGTTGCGACGCATGCGCTCCAAAAGCGAGAGCAAATGCGGCACCCATCTCGCAAATACTTTTCGCATAACCAATTTATCATGCAAATTTGAAACATGAAACAAATTGAAAAATGACAGATACCTAGTGAGGAATTATGCTTACTAAAAACAGACCATTAACGATCCTACGGGCGTTATCGTAGGCATTTCTAAGGACTTGTTGATCTACCCTTGTATTATAATCAAATAAGAAATTTTCTCTACTCACGGTTTTGCCCGAGGGTTTGGCTCGACGGGGGTGTCGTTGTTGCTAAAAATTTAACGACGAACGAATATCTCAATTTTAATTTTTTTAACGTCTATTCAATCCCAATTTTTGTTTTATTTTTTTTCCATCGCGAGCATCTAGGTGAGGGGGCCCACGCTCATTCGCTTAATTAATTAGGGGGATTTAATTAAAATAATTATATAATAAATTCCACAACCGCGAAGTAGAATAGTTATACCCGAAACCTACAATAGGTTGCGAAGATTAATATGGGCCGGGAATGTAGCGAAAATGCACAGCGACAGAACCGTATGTAGAATTCTTGACGAGAGACCAACGGAAAGAGACCAATGGGAAGGCTTCGACAAAGATGAGAGGACAATGTAAGGCGCGACCTTGAGGAGACTAGAAGGCAAAGCGTGGAAAATGAGTGCACAAGACAGGGATCGATGGTGCAGCCGAGTCCATGAGGCCATGAATTTCCGGGTTCCTACAGGGTAATAAATAATAGAAAAAAAAAGCCATTTTGGAATAAAAAAGGTGCTATCAATTTGTACTAAGAAATTCTGAATTCTCTTTCTTCAAGCATTTTTTTAATAACAACTTATTACAGGACTCGCTTAGGCTTATATATTTTATTTTAGGGTTTTACTTTTTTATTGCTATAAGCCTATACTTATCAAACTTGAAATTTAATAATAATTTTCATTCTCTCTCTAAAACAATTTCCACGAGACAATTCTTCGTACTCCGTCATTTGATTAAATGAATAAACTTCAAATCGACACGTATCGCGTCTCCTTCTCTGTTGAGAATCGGGTTGCGCGTCCCAAAACAATTAACACAAGATTAATAGCAGTTTCCGGGAATACATTGAACTTGGATCGATGAAGCCCTATCGCACAACGTGCAAACAGTAAGGAAATTCGTATCAAACTATTGTACATGAACAAATCTCTCAGTTTTCACGTTAATTCCTGAACGCCTAGTGAATGTGTCGTATATCTATCTTGGTATCGTGTTAAGGGTGGCGTTGGTAGTAGCCAAGATGACGACTTTTCCTCACATGGGAGAGATTTTATCGAAGCTAAAACCAACTCGATACTCGATTTATTGGCTTAACCAGACATACCATTGGCGAAGTATTAAATGTCTAGCTATCAGGAAAACTGTAGGCGTTTCTTTTACTGTGTATTTTATGGATAGTAACGAATATAATACGACCCAATGCGGAAGATTATTGTAACATTGTTCATACACCTTTGGCATTGCATAAGTATTTCAATCAAAAATATATTGATTGCTTTTGATAGTCTCGCTAGACATTTATTCTCGCAGGGCTCTCATATTTGGGTAAATTGAGCACAAATGTGCTACATGTGTTGAGTTTGCTCCTTTTTGGGTTGACCTGGGAGGAACTATTCGTAACTGTGGCAGACGCTTGCTTTTGTGTTTGTGAGATATGAATTGGATCATAAAATTAGCCTAAATAGAATGAGTGCTCTCGTTTAGAAGTCTAAATTTTATCTCATTGAATGTAAGCATTTCTACCAAACTGGAAAACTGGACACGACAAAAAACTCAAATGATGCGTATGGGTTATAACAGATAAGATTTCTCGATGGGTTCTATATACTTTTAGATATCGATGCTTGCATTCAGGAGCACAATGAAAAATATAAGATGGGAATGAAGTAAACGGGTAAAGAGGTTTCTTAATTAAGAATTAATTTGAAGTACAGTTGAAGTGAGATAAAGCAAGAGAATCACAACTTTAAAACTCAAACATTAGTTAATGTATTCAATGATTTAGTATAACAAGTGGTTCCGGTTTTGCTTGACACTAGAGTTTGTATTGGTTTTTTTTTTTTTTTTTTTTAGGTTTATCTCTAGGATAAACAAACAGTAACAGTATGTGGGGGTTTCTCTAAACTACACGGAGAACCACCCACCATTCCCGGCCAATCCCATCCAATTTCGACCGCCTTACAGCGCGTCAAACCAACCCCGTTTCCCTCTACTTACCTGTTCACCGGCAAAGCATATTACCACCAACGACACATAGCTCTAAACTCATTGTTCCCCACAGACAATGCATAAATGAGTTTAGCTTCCCTTTCTAGCGTTACTTCGGCTTTTCTCCAGACACTTCATTCGCTGGGGATCAATGCTCTCCTTTTGCAGGTGAATAGCATCAGCTTAATTTTCCTCTCTTCTGTCTTCGTACTGCTCAATGTACTCTGAACTCACCATACTACCGAATTAGGTCAATGGGTTCCGCTCAGAACTACATTGATTCATGCACATACAACCAAATCCACCCGAAGTAATCATACAGCGTGTTTCTGTTCTCTCATTGTCCCGCTCTCTTCGATCATCAGTTTACCGATGTAACCTACCACACATCGAAGAACGTGGCATGAGAGAGCAGAAGTATGTTCTCTTTTGGTTGTCAAGTGCGAAAAATTAATCATCCAATTTCTTCCCTTTTCGGCAGTCGATTAAGAAGCTTAACAGGAGGGAGTCGGGACGCTAACCACCGCCGCGTGTGCATGCTTATGCACACGCTCGTCCGCGAAGATTCCCTAATATAACTAAATTAACAGTCGGAAATCGGAGACTTTCTAACGAAACAGAAGAAGTGTAAAGTTATACTGCGCTAAATTGTATTTATATTGCGATAAAAATGTATCTTTAGCTGTTTTTCGTGTAACAGGCTAACGCACCTCAAGTGTCCAAGAACGTTCTACTTATCAAAATGTTAATTAAAAACTCAGCCGCGATGGCGCAACAAAATCAAATAAAACAAAAACATTTATACAATCAATCAACAGCAGTGTGTTTGCTATTGTTCCTGTCTTTCTGGGTGGACTATCCTCATCGGAGCAACGTCGTTGGGAATATAAGGAAACCGTGTCGTACCAGGCACACCAACTTATACCCCCACAAGTATATTTTCTTAAATTTAACTAAAGATATGTATGTATGTTTTTCCTTAAATTTAACTAAAGACTACTATCTATCTATTTATTGGCCTGTAGGAACCCGGAAATTCATGACCTCACCGACTCGACTCCGCCATTGTTCCCTGTCCTGTGGGCTCTCCCTCCACGTTCGACCATCTGATCCAATCTCCTCGAGGTCCAACCTAACATTGTCCTCCCATTTCCGTCACGGCCGTCCTCTCGGTCGCTTTCCCTTTGGTTTACCGTCAAGAATTCTATGCACTACCGTTGCCGGAGTGTAGTCTTTTGTTAATTTCCTTCGACATTTCGTTACTGGCCGTCAGTATCGTTCCGAGATATTTAAATACTTTAACTTTTTCAAATATTTTGCCTCTGACGTTTATATGTGCTCCCTGGAATCCAACTGCTCGCGCAGTAATCGTGTATTTTGTTTTGTCTTCATTTATTTCTAGTCCCACTTCTTCTGCCGCTTGCATGATGATTTCACTGTTTTGACTTATAGTATCTAGATTATCGCCCAAAACGGCGATGTCATCGGCATATGCGAGCACTTGTGTGACCCCGTTCAGAGATGTTATCGTCTTGTACATTTCTGATGACATACTCGAGGACAAGGTTAAAAAGACACGGTGATAGACCATCTCCCTGTTTTAGTCCGTCCCGGATTTCTAATGGTTCTGAGAGGTGGTTTTCCGTTCTAACTCGCCCTTTGTTTTCGTTCATACAAATTTGTATGAGGGCGGATTCCCAGCTCAACTACAATATGGTAGAGTCTTTGCCTTGCGACTGAGTTGTAGGCTTTTTTGAAGTCAACGAACAGTTGGTGAACCGTCTCGCCGTATTCGCACATCTTTTCCATTTGGAACATTTGGTCGCTTGTTGATCGGTTCCTACGGAATCAGCATAGGTAGTCTCCCAGCATTTCTTCAGTGTACGGTGTGATTCTCGCCAGTATAACATTTGTTAGTATTTTGTATGTGGTTGGGGGTATCAATATTCCTCTGTAATATTCGCAGTCAGGTCTGTCACTTTTTTTGAAAATGGGGGCGACTATTGAGGTTTTCCATTCTTCCCGAGTGACTTCCGCTTGTCTCGTTAAAACAAATTAGTGTAGCCGAAAAATATTAATGAAATCTACTAAGTTAGCGTCAAAATTTGAATTGAGAACATTCCCTACGTTTTAAGAAGTTTTAAATAAAAAGACATTAATTACAATAGCAATACCGTGTGTTTCATTTCTTGTTGTGCAGATCGTTTAGTGTTGAACAATAAATCTGGTGATCGTTTTGCTGTGGTATCCTGTGTGTTTTATTTCCTTTTCTTTGTGAGCTGTTTATGGCGTCACTGGCGGAGTTGTGGACAGTGAAGACGCTGGGGGGATACAGTGAATCCGTGCCCGTGCCGGCACACCTAGTTGAACCCCCCACAGACTGTTTTCAGATCTCTTAAAGGAGAGGTGTTCCTTGGCTCTGACGTGTACTCTATCATGACTGTTTGCTTCCTCACCCGCCTTTTCCAAATGTGGCCTATTGGCTGCTATGTTGCCCTCTCTTCTTCCGTATGAACTCTTGATGTTTAACCTCACGTTATTGGATTGTAATACCGTTCGTGCTTCGATGACTCGCCAGGTAGATAGACATCTACACCATTTCTGTGCGTCTTACAGGCAAGGAGTTGAACTGTTCCATGTTTGCAACCGACGCCGAAGTAATACACATTATCGTCTCCACTGAATTCTACTTCATCTGGTTTTAGAGGAGTGTTTTGTCTCTCACCGTCTCGTTGTCACATTATATTCCGCCGAGTTTCTGAGATACTTAGCCGTATATAAACGAATCCTCAGTTTCTTTATAGTAATACTTTTTTTGGAATCCGTCTTTGTCCCAAGTATATCTATTTCATTAATGTCAACGTACTTATCCTCACCACTCCGCTTGCCTGAGATATCCGTGTCGGGACTGTCTTTAACTCGTCCGTCTCTTCGACTTCCCCGCATTCGTCAACAATATCCTAGTGTGAAATGGGATCATATACACACCTCCGGTCGCTTTTTTTTTTCGTTTCCCTTGGCGTTACTTTTCATCGTATGTTTATTTATTTATTAATTTTTATTTATTAATTGTTGTTTATTAATTTTTATTTATTTTATTTTACTTCAGCCGGGAAAGGCAATAGCGATATCGCTAAGATGCTATTTTTGTCTCTATCGGGTCCATCAGCTATGCTCCGAAAGATGCTCAAGGATTTTTGCCAAGCTTTTCACGAAGCCTATATCTTAATGGGGTGGTATTTCACCGGGAAAAAAAAATCGTTATGGAAAATTTAACAAGCCTCAGGACTTGCTAAATAAGGCCAAGACCGGTTCCCGGATGTAGTGTCGTTGATGATGATTTCACCGGGCGGGTGGACTTTGGGACCCTACCTACCACTAAGTAATTGTGCCGAACTGCACAATAGCAAGAGTCGTCAGTTGAGCCTAGGTTTGCACAATCAAACGCAAGACATAACCTCCTTATCAACTCAGCTATTAAAGCGGCAAATCCAAACCTATAACCGAGGATTCTCTTCGCCTTCATATTTTCTGCATTTCTTACAAGCATCTAATCCTTTTTGTATCCTTCCCGAACGTTCCTTTACGTCTGTAATTGTCAGTGTGCTTCCCAATAAGGTTACATATGGTACAACTCCATGGAAACTGGCGTTGTTCGCGTTACGTTAGCCTTAGCGGCGATCGACTTTACACGTCCTTTCCCTTAGACTTCACTATGTTCCCGTAAACTGATGCTGTGAAGGCTTCTTCACCGGCGTCGGTCATGGTAGGCAGTTCACCTTATTTTTCGTTAGATAACGGGCGTCGGTTGTCTTTAATTCTTTGAGAGGCATATTTTTTCAGATACTTGGTCAAGGCTACCTTCTGCTCTTATTGGATGTTTTCATTCCCTCCGATTATCGTGCACCATATTCCTTGTGTTAGCTTCTTACCTTGCATGAGTACTGGAGTTGCGAATGCTAGTTGGTCGAAAGTAGACATTACCACACGGGTGATTTCCCAGTAGGGGTTTTCTTCCTGATGAGAATGACTGGAGAAGATCTCCGAAATGCTGGTGGCTCGTGCGCCTTCAGCTATCAGCCATCTGAATTCAATCATCTTTTATTCTTTTCTCAATTCCAACAACCGAAATCTGGGCTTAGAATGGCTTCTTTGGACCGCTTTCGCCACGTCTCTGACTTCTCCCACTGTTGAAAAACCTTGCAAGTTGTTGGTGGTATTCTCATGGTCTTCACGTATGGCTTGATCTGCTCCTCTGCGTTTTCGTTCATCGTATAAATCGCTGTTGCTGGTCATGATGTGGCTCTAAATATTGTACGATATTCTTTCGGTGTGGCGGCACTTCAATGGCTTTGACTTCGAGATGAAATCGAATGAGCGCTTTCCTTTCGTCTTCTTTCAGTTTACAGTAATTGACGAACTTCGTTAATATGCTGTCGGTGGCATCGCACCGATTTGTCGATCTTTCTTCAATGGACCTGTTGTCCATTCTGAAGGTTCCATTGAACCTCACTTGGACCCTCTTTGAGTTACCCTTCCTAATGCTTCGTTCGCAAGCTGTCTCCAGGATGAGTGCTTCACGCCAATTTTCCTGGCGATTGATGAGTCCAGTCGGTAGATGGTAGACATTTTGTCAAGGAGACCCAACACTCGGGTTGATTCTCTGCGTCCACAGAGGTTCATTGGCACAATTTTTAAATATGCCTTCGAGTTGCTGATGGTGTTGTGGGGGTTCGAAGTATTGATGCCTGACACGGGCATGGATTCACTTCACCTGCCAACACTTCTGTCGTCGAAAATTGTTCACGGAGGAAAGAGGATTAATGTTCACCAGGAGGAAAATCGAATTAATGAAACGCACTGGTTGTTCTTTTATAGTTAATGTTTTTACTTGGTTTTAACCGGAATATCCTTTTAATAATATTTGGTGGGGTCTATTTCTGTTACAAGAAAACTTATTTCTGTAATACACTACTTATTAGATAACTTCAGTAATCACGACATTATTTTAACGCGAAAATAACCAACACAACTAATTCTTAACAGCGAGTTGACTCGGAACGTGCGCACACTCTAATGATTGAATTACGACTCATGACACTTGTGCACCGTATGGTGGATGATTAGTGACTGTTTATTCGGCGAAGTATTAAATTAAAATTTCGTGCGGCGGCGTGACTTAATCGCGGTGATAAACGACAAGCGACTGATCCCAATTAGGTATGAAATTGTAATTTTGCATTCGCACGGCTATTAGCCAATCATCATCGCACCCTCTCATGAATCTTTTCAGTTGCACGTCTCAGTGAGGTGAATAATACTTGCACATCATTCGACAGTCGCTGGACATGCGAAGGATGAAAAGAGCAAAAGAGAGAGCGCAATAACTCTGGGGTTGGCTTAGCTTGTGCGCTTGTATCAAATGCAGTCTCTAAGGATGACCTACTGCTCTAGTGCGATGGCTGTGGTGATCTCAGAGGGCATTGAACTGTAGGGAAACAGAATTGTGGAGGAGAACTATTCACCTGCGAAAGGAGATCATTGATCCCCAGCGAATGTAGTGTGTGGGGAAAGTGAGTAGGACGCCGACTTGGCTAGGAAACCTAATCATGGGAACTAAATTAAATACTTTAATAATTTCCCCAGGGATTGCATGATTATGCAACCGCGTCGTTTGATCAGACTATGCCGTTGCTAACCGCCATGATGCGATTACCGGTGGAAATCTCATGGGTTAACGAAATGGAGTTGCCGTATGGCGAAAATATAGCTAAACTCAATTATGCATTATATGCATAGGATAATGAGTTTAGCTATGCGTCCTTTTGGGAAACATATTTTGCAGTTGAATTACCGAACGGTGAGATAGGGGTTGATATGATGCACTGAAAGCGGTCGAAATAAGGCGGAAATTGTGGTTGAAATTGTGGGTTGGTTCTCCATGTAGTAAGAAGAACCCCAACAGTGTGTATTGAAGTAACAGTTTATTTGGTTCGTCATCAAGTTCACTTCTTGATTCGTATGCCTGTCGGTGTTGCCTTCTTTCTTTTCCCTGTGCCCTCATTCATGGAGGGTCACCGGAATGGAGTACGGCGTGTGGGCTACTTGCACACTTCTTACAAGCAGGCGACTTGCAGCCTGCTTTTCTGTATTGGTAGCGAAGGCATCTAAAGCATAGCCAGCACCTATTTTTCAGTGACATCGGTCTTTTTAAATCTGGCATATTTGAAGTGCTCATGGCACACCGGACATTCCATATTATCTTCCTTCTGAGGAGGTTCAGTTTGTTGGACGGCATGAATCTCCCTTTTTATTGAATCGTGTTTCCCCTTTGGGGGAACATGTTGCCGGTAGACCCTCCCCGACTCCTGGGATATATGACGGGGCAAAGTCTCCACACATGTCTGCTTCTATCTCCATGAGGTCGTTGATAACCATAAATTCGGGTTGTTTTTTCCATTCATGTCTGCGGTAGTGTGTTGTGTCTCATGGCCGATGGCATCTTGCTGATCATTTCCTTCACTGGTTCGGGTGAGTTCAAGTATCACGGCTTTCATAGCGCTCTGATGTGGCGAACGAGCTCCTCACGTGACTAGCGAAAGTACAAATCTCAACTGGATCTGAGTCGAAGCACATTGTTGAGTTTTGTTAATTCTGCCAATGCCAATGTTCCCGGTCTTCCAGAGCGAGACTCTAGTTATTTTATCACCTCTTTTGAAAACCCTGCTATGAATAGCAAACTTCTCACGGCTTCTCTTGCTCTCCCCTGGAGAGCTCTTCGCAAATGCGTCATGTTGTGTGCTTTGGTGAAGTCTGAAGTCATGTTGCCATTTGGGAAGTCACAGTGTGCTCTTTGTGAACTGATCAAAGTGCTTGACAATTGTTCGTTCTAGTCCTTGGATTGTCGTATCTATCATACATAGTGAATGGTGTGAAGACGGAGCCATACGTGGCAACTTGTGGTATGAGTACGCGTCACTGCTTTTTCTGTCGCCGCGTAAACATTTCTGGATGTCTGTACATTTATGAGTAAATAGTTGTTTCTAGTATTTTCCCTAGGTTATATAAGCGTGAAATCGGTCGGAGATTAGGAATTTCAAAGCTTATTTTCCTTTTGGATATAAAGATTATTTTTGCATGTTTCCAAGTCATTGGAAAGACGGGGTTAAATGTAAGGGGTTTGTAAACGATACGAGGTATGTAAATTGTCAGTTTGTCTGCGCACTTCTTAGTTTGTTTGCGCATTATCGTTATTGAACATCATTATGTGATCAGTTTTTCGTCAAACTGTCCAACTTAAAGTTAAAAATCTTCGCTTCAACTAGGTGTCTAAGTATATCGGAATACGGGGATTGAAATTTATAAACGGCTTCAAAGTGTTGATTTAGCGCTGTCGGATTATCGTTGAGGGTCACTCATTATAGAATGTGTGTCTTGAAGTTTAATTATGGGGTCTCTTCTCCGTATTCCAAGTAATTTAACTATCTCTTCAGATGCATAACGGCAAGTTTTAATGAGAGAAAGCCGCTTTTGTAGGCACTATACAGTCTCTGTTATAAATATTAATAAGTAAGAAGAATTACCACGAACAACTTTATTATTTTTTTATCAAATCATCCAACGTTTCTTTAACGTAAGCATTAAGCAAATAAAAACCTACACACCGTAAACACTCTTATAAACGGATGAAAAAGTACTAACTTATAGGAGATGTCCGCCAGGGATTCACTCTACATGATAGCAATCGATGAAGTTCGAATGATTTACTATATACGACTAATACACTACTGATTATCCTGTTTTGAAGCATTGCGTAATCCACGACGTGTTTTGCTGTTCAAGAATAACTGGATGTAAAACAAGTGCACAAACATTAGTATATCCTGCCACACAGCCTGAGACACTCAAATCAAAAACAGTCTTCATTTCTAGAAATATAATATTCCGGGTCGTCTTGAAATGCAGACTTTTAAAAGTCAAGTTTTTGCTGGCGACATTTAATGGCAAACAAACAGACACCAATTCGTTCTAAAGCCATTAACCAGGTTATCTACTTTCCCAATGCCGTTTGCCAAAAACCCGTTCAAAAGAGTGGTGACTCTGCCTTGACCATCTTTATTTAAATATCAACGGAATTATTACTTCTCCATTCCTTCCACGCATTCACTTCATTTGAACACAAACATCGATCGTGCGTGAATTGAAATTGGATGTAGGTATTTATTTCGGATGCCGACCAACGGGTCCCTTACTTTCACTTACATCGGCGCTCCACTTAGGGGAAGTCGGATACGTTTATTGAAGCGATGTTATATCACATTAGGGAATGACTAATTTTAGGTTTCACAAGAACGAATAATACCGACAAACTGTGAGCGATTATTGCGAATTTCAGGCGCTACAATCCAGTATCTGGAACATTAACAAAAGAAAACCAGAATTGACACACAATAGACTGTTTAATATTGGAATAAAGAATGTCATGTCAGAAAACACTGGGGCATAAATTACTTAGAGAGATGAACTGATGTACAACATGAAAAAGATATTCAAAACATAATAGTCTATTCATGAAAGACTCCACTGATAAGGCTACTACACAACAGAACAACGGATGTTGTCAATAAATTACAAGCAAAACTGTGTTTTCTTTTATAATTTGAGCACCAAATGAGTTTTTTAAATCCAAAAAAAAAGTAAAAATGTTAATGAACAGTAAGGTCGGTAGACGAGGGAAACGTTGGGGAAAGAAAATGTTGGATATTGTCGTTGAAGATTGAAATCACATGTGTAATTCGACTGAAGAACGATTTACTATAGATATAAGTTCGACCTTGTATGTGATCCTCTGTGCATCCTCTCACGGGCAAATACTAAAGCAGATGGAACACAATCCGCAAGTTTGCAGTAACATTTGTGGAAAACAGACTGACAGGCTATGCACGCCAGTGTTTCCTTTGAGTTACACTGGTCATTGTTGCATCCTTTCAAACATGTGATTTGGACGAAAGTACGTCTTTGAAACTGGGACAGTGTGGCGTTTCTAACAGATACACACACAATACACAAGCAAATAGTGAAGAACACCGAACGAAAATCGAATAAGAAAATGCATCAGAGCCGTATACCATAGCGATAACATAACAATTCCACATCAGTTGAGTGTACTTGAGTTTAGAAATCGAATTCGTACACGCGGCCAGTAGCCTGATGTTTTAAGCATTGGTTCAATTTTTGGTGATTCCCACTGTCATAGCGTCAGTTCGAATCACACGTTCTTCACTATCATCGCAAACGGTATAACAGTATCTAATGACCTTACAACTCAATACTAAAAATATAACACAGACAATTTTAGAATTAATGCCTCCCCGGTATCGACGTGGTCCCAAAACCCACACTAGAAGTAACATTGTATGTATATATATAAGTTGTTAATTACAAGTTGTAAAGCTCTTCTATTGATTCATCAAACTTATAGTATGGGGTTTCGTGTGGAATACCATATTGGGTAAGCAGATTCCACGGTTTTGTTGGCACATACGCTCGTTTTTGTTTTTGAACTCTCATCCATTCTAGTCCTCATTTCTACAAAAGGATCCCTCGTCCATTAGTCTCCTTCCAATTCTCTCGTTTGTCGATGTCAGCACCCCGAATTTCTAATTCTTTTTCGAACATTTTCCACGGTCAGTTGAGCAACGAACGTGGAAATACCTATAGAAATGATAATCGAGAAGTAGAGAGCATTCACCAAGCTTAGTTGAGAAACGACCACGATAATATCCATAGAGGAGAGGTAGCCTGGACGCGTTTTGTCTCCCTTCTAATTATAGGAATGAAAGACTTGCGGCCAATAAGTTTCATCGTTCTTTAAATAGTTGTGCTTTGGAGGTACTTGATCAAATTTGGGAATTGAATTACCATCGAGGAGTTTATATTTATTTATTGTTGACTGAGTGGATTGCGTCATGTGGCGTCTGTTTTCCCTTTATGAATTGTGGACTCCCTAACAATTCGAACACTGGCGTTGTGGCGGTTCTTTCGAACGCCACTACTTACCTGCTCATTTACCACCAGGTAACCATTTCCACGCGCGTCCTACTTCATAAAAAGCGTGTACTTACCTGCCTTAGTCATACCATAACCACAGAAAAACCTGTGAAACATAATGCCTGCTCATATGAAATTTCATCAGCAAAAACGGACATTTACCACAAGGGCATAGTCGTACGAGACGCACCATGTTATTTAAAGGCAATCCGGTTGCACATACAGCAATCAACATTGCCCAAACCATGCCCAAGAAATACCTCCTAATGTGTCTGCCACATACCACCGGAGATATTTCCTATTTTGTGTTCTGTTCTTAATGCCCACATCGGTCGGTCACACGAACGACATGTACATGGTGGCATACGGCGATCATCACCCCACGAAGGCGAGCTTCTTGAAATGGAAATTTACCAGCAAGAATTCGTGCTGGGGGTTACCGCCAATAAGCACATGATCAGCAAAAAAACCAGTACGCTGTCGCTGATCATGTAAACTTTAAGTGTGATGCGACGATGTGTGCGTACCAGCCGCAACCATGCTAACAACACACACACGGTCAGCAACAAGGTTATGTATAGCCGCTGATCGTGTGAGCACATTTAACCCTTTTCAGGATGACTTGCCCCAGCTGCGAATGTGTTTATTTTTATTTAATTTCAAGTCTATGGTTCGCATGCTGGGCGACACACGCGATGAGCAGCAAAAAGGATCATCGTGTGTGTGTTTCAACCCTTCTTTGGTAGGACAAATTCGAAAAGGGGAATGACCACATTTGGTCATCGAAGCGATGATTGAGTACGTGGTATTCTATCGCTTCGATGAACTTAGTTAATCGCGATTTGGATTCCGTGAGGGCAGGTTGTGCCCTCACGTTAATTACATCCCTCGTGGGTCATCCCAAGGGATTTATTCCGTTTCAGTCATCATCGAGTTGCGTGCGCGAGCGAAGCCCAATAACTTCAAGAACCTTTGTAACAAGTTGATTAACCGTCTTAAGTTTATTTATCCAGTGTAAATTAACTTCAAGAAGTATCAGAACCTTTGTACATTGCGAACCTTTGTAACAAGTGGATTAATCGTTTTAAGTTTATTTATCAGAACCTTTGTACATTTGCGAATCTTTGTAACAAGTTGATTAACAGTCTTAAGTTTATTTATCCAGTGGGAATTAATTTCAAGAGGTGTCAGAACCTTTGTACATTGCGAACCTTTGTAACAAGTGGATTAACAGTTTTAAGTTTGTTGCGGATTCGCAGTTGAAATAACCGGCGAATTCGCAATATTTAAATTTGTGGCATCATTTAAATTTGTGGCATCACTTAACAATATGTGGCATCACCAATGAACAATGTCAGCAATCAGCTGACATTTATGAATTCTGTTGGTTGTCACTTAACAACCAATTCTTTTATCTTTCCTTTCAATTCGTGGTTTCGTTAGCTTTGGATGATTTCAGTTTTGTTAATCTTTATTAATCTTGAAAATCAATCGAAATAAAGTTCATGTTTTATTGCTAAATTGTACCCACCAGTCTTCACTTCTTTAAAAGGCTAATATTTGGGAGTAACAACCAAAGGTAATAATTTCACTTTAAACATTCAAAATTAGATTATTACAGCAAACGTGGACCAGTGTCGCTATACATCGGTTCTACCGTGCATTATCCCAGACCACACCGAACATTCATTGGGTGGATAACAGTTTTGTAATATACAATTACAAAACAAAGTTTATCAGAACCTTTGTACATTCGCCAATCTTTCGTAATAAATGGAATAATTATTTTGAGTTCGTTATTGCTTCGTACATTAATTTCAAGGGACAGGTGATCAAGCCTATTTACCGGAGGAGGTCTCGTTGGTGTGTAGGAGTTTTTGGAATAGGACGATCGAGTCGGGCCCTTGTAGTGAACCCGTGCAAGGCGGCACATTACTACGATAGACGACCATAAAAACCCACAGCGTCCCAAATGATTGTCTTTTTAAATCAAAATACAACTTATTTCAAAATCCTTTTATTAATCTGAAATGAGTTTATAGCGCTTGAGACGATATGAAGAACTTGTGATTCGAACCGACGCTATGAATCGGTTAGAATCACTAAAAGATTGAATTAATGTTAAACACATCAGGCCACTGCCGCGTGTCCGAATTCGATTTCTAAACTCAAGTACACTCAACTGATGTGGCATTGCTTTGTTATTGCTTGCTATACGGCTGTTACTTTTTCTTATTCAATTTTCTTTCGGTGTTGTTCTCGAATTGTTTACTTATGTACTGCGTGTGTATCTGTTAGAACGCCACAAGTTCTCACACGGAACTAAACTCGGTTGAATTGATTTTCATTTGCCTTAACTATATTGGCTTGAACTAAAACTCCTCGCTTTAGAAAATCTTGACTTGATTTACACTGATATCACAGTGTCAATTGAATTTGAGTAACAAAGGGGGAACTGAATTCGCCATGCATCTGCTTCCTCCGTTTACAGTTCTCTATAGTGTTTTTCGACAATAGTTAAGAAAACACAGTTCAACCCAAATTTATGACAGTTAGAATTACAGTGACAGACAGTACCAAAGCCTCAACACAAGAATCCACTGCCACGTGTAGGGCAGGAATTCGCAACTACTCTTTACTGAAATGGAGATGCTACGAGGGTAGGTCAATAAGTCCTTAGAAACGCCTACCATAACGCTCGTAGCATCGCTAGTGGTCTGTTTTTAGTAACGATCATTCCTCACTAGGTATCTGTCGATTTTCAAATTGTTTCATGCTACAATTTTGCATGTTCATTTGGGTATCATCATTATCATCGGCACTACAACCGGGAACCGGTCTTGGCCTTATTTAGCAAGTCCTGAAGCTTCTTAAATTTTCCATAATGATTTGTTTTTTCCGGGCAAGGTCATTAGTCTTGCGCCAGAGGCTCCTCGACGGGGAATCGAACCCTGGTTTGACAGGCGGGTATACTAACCACTATACTATCGAGAAGCCCGTTCAATTGGGTATGACCCCCTAAAATCTACGAGATGGGTGCCGCATTAGCTCTCAGCTGAGAAAATTTGAAGCGCATGCGTGGCACCCTAGATAAGTTTCTATGCAGATTAGTAATTGTAGATGAAACATGGATACACCACTACACTCCCGAGACGAAAAACCAGTTAAAACAGTGGATTGTTAAAGGCGACCGGCCTCAAAAGAAGGCAAAGACGGTGAAATCAGCTGGAAAGGTTATGGTTACTGTGTTTGGGGATGCACGTGGTATTATCTTCATGGACCAGTTGGGAAAAGGACAGGTGATAACTGGACAGTATTATATGTTATTATTAGATCAGCTAAGGGAGAAAATAACAATCAAAACAGTGGATTGTTAAAGGCGAACGGGAGTTATGGTATTGGATGCTTCCCCTCACTGAAACATCCCCAAAAAAATGAAAACAGGTTTGAATGTCTCCTTTTCTTTAACTATCTTTCACTTTGTTTTTTTCCCTTTATGTCATTGATATTACTTACAATTCGAGCTACAAATAAGTTTTTGATATATGAACCTTGTTAGTTTACGAATGTTATATCTGATTTGTTCTGTACAATTAATCATCCATGAGACAACTATAATTATATATATTACACGAATTTATTGTTTCACTCAAACTTTCGTTGGGTCTCCCTCTCTAACCGGTTACATCAAATATTATATTTTAATTGCCGAAGGAATTGGCTCTGTGTTTTCTTTATTTTTACTCTTTCCTTTTATACATACACTTTTTTTCTTTTTACGGAAATTACTTTTACACTGTTAGTCCTTAAATTGCTTACAGTAAATATATTGAAATGGTTATCAAAGAGATTATTTCCGCTTGGAAAAACCCGACTCTTACACTTACTACTCTTTCTTTAAAACTCAGCGATCAAACAAAAGACTTTCTTCTCGAACACCTTCGGCCTAAACTTTCAGACATCCACTTAATCCCATGCTGCTTTTACTTGATTGTCATTGTAAAGAGGTATTCAACTCTGTTTTGTTACGTTAATCGTATAAAAACACTGAATGCCTTCTAATTTTCTTATATATTATTATAGTCGATAATATTTGTCAATTGTATTGTAAAATTTAATGTACAAACCATATAAGAAATAAAACTACTACTAGTACTACTACCACGACTACTTATTAACAAAGTGGATCCTGTGCCGCACACCTAGCAGGTAAACATTACAGTCAATTCGTCGACATCAAGGAGGACTTTATCGATCCTCCTCTCAATCAGCCAAGGTAAGCCCTTCAACGTTTTTATAGTTTATCCAAACAATAAGTTATGCTACACAATATAGGAGTATCGTTATCTTATCCTCAGGGGGATTTTGATTCTGTGGCAAAATTTCCGTAATGGAAAACCAAATCGGTGCTGGCTAAAAGGGGATCATTAAATTTGTTTGTTCGTTGCCTTTTTTTCGCTTTTATATCCTGGGATTTTGGAGGCCATCCGCATCTGGCGATACTGCGGTTGGCCAATTTGTTTATCCAATAATTGAGTCGCCAGACAACTTTGATTTTACAACAATCACGAGATGGCCGGGTAGACGTTGAATACATGGGAATATGGTCGACGCGCCAAGGGGTAATTGTCCGACACGGAACACCTGTAAGTATATCTCCTTTTGCTGTGTGAAGGGTTTGGAGGTTTTGCTGTTGTGGGGGTTCGTATATTCATTACAAATCGATACTCTCCTTCCTTATCATTCGCGCTATATTTTGACATTTAATGGAACTTCAAAATCGCCTTTATGTACAAAACAACGAGACCCCGTTGTGAAGCAACAAAGAAACAAATTTCTTTGAGAGGAAAGTTTCTTGGTGTTTTTATAAACTTTCTCAGGAGCTGCCACACGGATACATTTTCCTTAGATATAGGCAAACAAGTATTGATATGATCGTAGGACCGTTGCAATTGTTTTGTTTTCGTTTTCGCCAATTAAATTTAGTAAACTAGTCAATTTTAATGGAGCATACTTCAGTATCATTTGCGCTAGCTATATTTCACTAAAGTGGCGCGGAAACGTATTCTCACGCGTAAACGACTTTAGCACATTCATTGATTTCAGCTATTATAAAGTGAAGTTTTCACCTTTTGTGTTAGTTACAAGTTATGAGGTGGAAGACTGATACACGTACCGTACGGTGAAAGCAAAACGACAACTCACGTTTTGTCGATTTGCCTTCTCTATAGTTTTGAGACAATTAACACTTGGCCTTGAGTCGTTTGTCACGACAAACTAAAGTACATTATAAATTCTTACTTTCCGGACCAACACCTGTAGAACGAATTATAAGTACTTAAAACCTTATTGTTATGAAGTTTATGAAACAAAATACCATCTGTCGTAAATATCTGCTTTAGTGTTCGTAATTATCAAACTGAAAAATGAGAACTTGGATCCATTACCTCAATTTCGCTTTGTTCACGCACTAATTAACATATTGACGGTTGGGATAATTGACAACAATCCAATAAAAATGAGTGATAACTGAAAATAACTTTAGGGGAAAGAGGAAATCATTACTTTCACTTTAACGTATCTTGGGAAAGTTGTTTAATGTTTAATTAAATTTACCCGCAATATCTCACGTTGCGATTGATTACCTTTTAAGTACATAACATAAATATAAGATAAAAGAGTAATTATCCATTAATGTGTCTCTATTTCGAAATGGTCTTTGATCACGGATAGACCCAATTAATAGTTATTTGTGTACTGTGTCGTTGGAATAAACAGACCGTAGTTTTGCTTATATGCCTTTTTTTATAAAGATATTCCTTGCTATCGTTTTGGGTTAATAGAAGATTTGATACATCATACTCGTGTAATCAAGTTTTGTTTGCAATAGCGTAACGAATTGACATGTATTGCATCTGTCATCCAAGACCACAAGTGGGTGGAGCGGGTTTCGAATTCCGCACAATGATGAAACGTCGCTTTATGGGTTTGAACCTAAATAAAATATGTTTGGTTAGAAGCCCCAAAAATGGACCTGTAGGGTAACAATTGAAAAGAAATTTCGAGTTAGTTGAACGAAATCTCAATTTCTGCCTCAGATACAACGTAAAACTGGATATGAAGGTTTTAAATGTTCACATAAATTGGCGATCGCGATACAGTAACAAATTGCGAGTTACGATACAATAACACGTATACAAAATCAAACTTTTTTTAACAGCTGTTTCTCACTAATTAAACGTTGCTGATTTTAGATCTACCCTCACTTTTTAGTTTATTTTAGTTAGTTCAGTTTAGTGGGGCTACCACCCCATTTATTGGCTTAATTCAAGCAACATAAGTACCTACAACTAAAGTATATATAACTTACAAACTAAAGAGGGTAAGAACTAACTTAACTAAGCTTAATCTAAGGTAACCAGGAGAAATTAAGAAGGCAGAAATAGGAATGGACGGTGAGGGCAGGTTATAGCAAAGTGTAGAAGCGCCGCTTAAGATTGGTGGTGAGAATGGTTTAGCAGGCGGTGCTTGGTATGGTATGCCTTTTTTCTTCACCGGTCTTGCTGTTTAGGCGAGGATGGTGGTACTCTTCTTCGTCAACCTCGTCCTCTGCTTCAGAATAATTTTACTTCTTCTCTAGATACTAATCGCCTCGGCGATTTCCAACCTTCGCCTGGCGGCTGTCAAGTTTGTCTCGGCCTCAGCCGTTCTCGATCATCAGAATCGACAGTGTGCTGATTTCTCGCAATGCTGATTTCTCACAATGTTGCGGATTCGCACTGGATACAGCCAGCGAATTCGCAACTAAACGCAGCCCTTAACAATTGAATGATAGGGGTCGCCGCCCGCCAAGCGGGGCATTGCGTTCTCCTATCCGCGATCATCGTTCGTCGATATCTGCACGAGTGACACCGGCTGAGATCTTTTCTTTGATGCACGTGCCCGAGACTTTAAATTTTCATCTTACTGACGATGTCTACCTGTTTTCACTTTTGATTTTACGTTTTCTGATGTGGATTTCAATCTTTCATCCATCATTGTAATAGGGTATTCCTTTCTTCTTAACTGATTTCGACTGTTTGAACGAATATGTTACCTGGTGGCGCTCTCCATCGTCGCCCTATTTTCTGCATCCAACAATTAAAGTTTTTCTCTAGACACTAATTGCCTCGAGATTTCCAACTCTCGCCTGGCTATCACGAAATTTGTCTTGGCTTCAGCCCTTCTTGATCGTCGAAGTGACATTGGGTCGTTTTCTCGCAATGCGTCCCTTAATTTAGGAGCGGGAGTTGCGAATTATACGTCGATATCCACACTGGAGATATCCGCTATTTCCCTTCGAGGGTATGGATCGACAATTGCTTCTGCTGAAACATTGGGCTAGTTGTCTGCACGGCCATGTAGGGCACAATGAGGTCCTCGGTAGCATTGGCAGGCGTTGGTTGCACTCTTCCACAGCGATAGGTACGGTGCGATTGTTCTCCTTTGCGGGCGTTTACTAAGGTGCGATCATTCTCAATATGAGCAGGCGTTGTAACCCTAACGTGGCGCAACGGTCCCTTCTTCAATTTAGTCAGTCTGGAGACAGATGTCCTTATTGCTACTAACATCTTAGATGTGCTGATAGGGCATTGAGTGGACCCTGACGCCTTTTTAATAAACCTGTCGGAAGGCCCAAAAACCTTTTCTAACCGAGGTGAACTACTACGAAGTATTCCAACGCTAAATAATTAAAATTTATCATCTATTTAGATCTCTCTTTGGCTGAGTACGCAGGGAGAATTGGTTTGTCACCCGACTAGATCCTCTTTTGTAGTCATTAATGTAATAGGCACGTTGTTACTTGTTATTTCCTTCTACGAATTTGCGTGCTGTGGCTTTTGGTGTCTTCTAGAGAATTGGCGCGTAGGCGATCCTTGGTATCATGCGTCTTCAAAATATGACCTTGAAATCTGTAGTTATTCCTGAGAAGTTATCGGAAAGTTATGTCTCATCCCCCTTGCAACCCTCAGCTAGTCTTGATTACCAACTATTTCAAAGTTTACAAAACTTGCTGAATTGGTAACTCTTTCACATGTGATCATGACCTTCAATAATACTTGCCGATTACGATCAAATACAAGACACTACAAGAAAATTTGGAAAAGGCTTTTCAATTTAGTTGAAAATGTGATGATGTAGTTTTTTTTTTTAAGTTTAATCTTTGTATTCAAAAATGAGCTTTATTTCTCAACTCAATACCGAAATTATTTTCCCGCCAACTCAATATTTTAAACCTCTTAAGGATTGTTTCTATTGATTTAAAAACTCTATATATGTAACAGAATTCCTTTTTCATAATCGCTTTTGTACTGATACACTGAGATTTTTCTTACTTTGGGGAAAATTGGGTTGGAAAAAATATAATTACTCGAGTGTCCTTGGCAGCCATTGAATCTACGGCTTGTTGTAGCCTTTTTGTCTAGAGACACTGGATGTGTGATTATTTAAACCCCTTATCTTTCTACACGTCTCTTTGCAGAGCGAAAATTGCTTCTACTTTGAAATGATGGAAAATGGGGCGAACAAAAGCGTTGCCTTGACGACAAGTGAGGGCAGTGAAACGAGTTTTAAGTGCACATTTCTGGTGAGAATGATATCAGATTCAACGGCATCATTTATGTGTTTTGCTGCTCTTGCACTGCTGAAGGTTAGATGCAAGTTTATAAACGTGTGTTGAAATAATCTCTGTCGTTCGTTTCACTGATTGCCGACTGTTTCTAGCGAGAGTGTGATTTTCATAAAACATAGACTTTAGATTTGAAGCATGTTATTACGTTCATTCTGTTTCAGACGGTGTGGCAAAATGTAGTATATGAGTATAAACGAGGGTTACCTTATAATCAACAAATTTTATTGGCTCTTTCTGGCTTGATGTTATTGAATGAGTTCCTTAACTTGTTTTGCAGTGATTCTCCCTTTAGGGTGGCAGCCCCACTAAACTTAAGCCTAGAATATAAGTCCACTATTGCTTATTTACGTACATGGCTGACTCCACAGCAACCAACCATTTAGCAGGAATGCTTAGAGATCCTGTGACGATTCAAACAGGTACACACCCACACACACAAGCAAATTGTGGAGAATAACACCGAAAGAAGATCGAATAATCACGACATCAGAGCTTTATACCATAGCAGATAACATGACAAATCCACATCAGTTGAGTGTACTTGGGAATAACAATCGATTTCGTACACGTGGCAATGGTCTGATATGTTGAGGCTTTGGGGCTATCTATTGGTGATTCTAACCATCATAGTGTTGGTTCGAAACGTACTTTCTTCACTTTCGACGCAAACGCTATAACCCCACCAAAGATCAACTAGTCGGTATGTACTTCACATTGATGGTCAAAACATCAAAAACACCTCAAAAAACACCATTGACGTAAACGGTCTGGTTTCTGCGAGATTTTCTATTACAAAGAATGAGTGGGATTGAACAATTAATTGGATAATTCATAGAGATTTCTTATTAACTTATTCAGTTCTACGGCTGCGATCCGGTCTTGGCCTCCACTACTTGAATTCCCCACAGGTTTCGATCTCGAACCGATATCATCGTTTGAAATACCAACACATTTTCCATGTAACTCCATACCATCCCGCCAGCTGAGATGTGGCCCTCCCCACGTTGGTAGTCCTGCAAGCATTGTACAAGCTATGTGTTTTGCTCTCTAAAGCTTGCCGAGATTAAGTCCTTTTTCGTCTTCAATGTCAACAGTACGAAATAGACCTTACTGTGTTAGCACCTTCAGAATTCAACTCGTTGATATATAGACCCTACACATGTAGATCAAATATTCGATCTTCTCACAGATGGAGCTAGTTTTGCATTCGTTAATGAACAGCTTTAGTTATCGTAACATTTTGAAAATTTAAAAATTAAATGTACAGCGCTTAGTGTTCTTCTGCTGATGACGATATCATCAGCGTTGGTCTCAACTTGCTTGGATCAAGACAACCTTGCGTCTCTCATCGAAGTTCCTTTCCAGATGTCATGTTGAAGATGAGATAGCCCAGTCATTCTGCACTGGTTGAATGCTTGAAAAATGTTCAAAGGATTGGACATTGTCCCACATATCTTCTGTTGAGACTAACGGCATCTTCCGTCATCTGCAATGCGTATATTCAACGCGCCAAGTTCTTGCATGACCAGAGAGTGAGACAAAAAATACTATACTCTCGCACACGTAGTAGAAACTTCTGGGCATTCGTTGTCGACGACAAACCAGTCACCACTACAATAGAGAAGACGAATCTATAACGTTTGGGATGATAGTGAAGAACGTGTGATTCGAACTGACGCTATGACAGTTAGAATCACCAAAAATTGAACCAAAGGGCAACCCATCAGGCCACCGCCATGTGTACGAATTCGATTTCTAAACTAAGTATATTCGACTGATGGGGATTTGTTATGTTATCGCTATAGTATACGCCTCTGATGCATTTTCTTATTCGATTTTCGTTCGGTGTTCTTCACTATTTGCTTATGTATTGTGTGTGTATCTGTTAGAAACGCCACAAATCTACTTGCTGCACATTTTGCAGTCAACTCAACGCTGCCTGATACCACATCAGTTGCACTTCAACTTGAGCATAAGCAACACACCATGAGCCAGATTCGCTTCCGAACGCGTACTGTTGCCCGTGCACTTAAAGAACTAAACGCACACAAATCCGCTGGTCCGGATGGCATTCCCCCAATTCTCTTGGAGAGATGTTCCTCTTCACTCGCCAAACCACTGCGGAAACTCTTCATCATCATCGGCACTATAATCGGGAACCGGTCTTGGCCTTATTTAGCAAGTCCCGAGGCTTGTTAAATTTTCCATAATGAATTGTTTTTTTCGGGCAAGGTCATTAGACTTGCGCCAGAGGCTCCCCGACGGGTAATCGAACCCCGGTCTCCCGCGTGACAGGCGGGTATACTCTTCCATTTGTCTTATTCTACTGGCCGTTTCCCAAATAGATGGAACACAGCGAACAATCAGTTAATTCCCAAAAAGGGAATAAAATAACCTCCTCAATGGCCGCCAATATGGCTGTCGGAGCAACAGGTCCACAGGAGATCTGATGGCGTACCTTACCGAAAAGTGGTCATTCCATCCACTACCTTGGTGAAAGCAAGGTAGACGCATTGGATGTTTCAAAAGCCTTCGACAGAGTTTGGCATCCATCCCTTTTGTCAAAATTGCATTCATATGGAGTGGGCAATTCCCTCATCCAATCCAATGGATAAGAGACTATCTTTCTGGTCCCGATACCGGTCAATCTGTGATGTCGCATCACTTCACATTGAAAGTGGACTTCAGTCGCACAAATAAACATAGAGAGTCATTCTTTAGCCCAAGGGTGATCAACCTTTTTAATCAACGAGCCAATTTAAATTGTTAAATTTTTTGGCGGGCCGCACATAAAATAACACATTTAATAATTTACAAAATTTTATTTACAACAAACATTAGAATAAAAAAATATAAAATTTACAAAATAGTAAAGATTTCATATACAAATTTTAATACAAAATAAAAACAAACAAGAAAAGAACAGAAAAACGTATTTACTTGAAATTTATAATGAGAAATTTGGCACTGTTTTTTCGATACAAGCTGATCAATATCAGCCGGAATCGATGAGGTAGCTACACGCACGCAGCTTTCTAATCGTGCATCACCCAGTTTTGATCGGTGATCATTCTTGATTAATTTCAGGGTTGAAAATAATTGTTCGCAAACATATGTACTTCCGAACAGAGACATCATTTGCTTTGCATTTTTCGTCAAAAGCGGACATTTCTCTGGGCTCACATACGATTTATAAAAATGTTCGATGTTTACTGAGAAAAATACATTTTTTAATTCGGTATTATTCTGCATATCAATCACTTCCATTTGAAAGTCTTCGGGAACTGTATCCACATCGATATTAAATGGTGTGGAAAACAATTTCATGGAAACCGCCGTCTTCTCAGCTTTGAACATTTGGAATCGTAATTGAAATTCGTTGATTAAAATGTCTATGTATTGTGCGTATTTTTGAGAAGTAGTAAGGTTTTCTTTTTCTAAATGTGGAAAGTGAGACACATTATTCTGCAAAAGATGTTGTTTCCACAATTTTAATTTGCGCTCAAAGCCCTGAATTTAATCATACATATTGTTAAAAAACTGTCTTTTGCCTTTAGGTTCCACATTAAGATCATTGAGATGCTGAGTCATGTCGATAAGAAACCCAAAATCACTCATCCATTCTTTATTACCAAAATGAGGAAATGCATATCCTTTCATATCAACAACAATTGTATTTCGCTTTTTAAGTTGTATACTCTTTTTAGCATTGTACCTCTACTAAGCCAACGTACTTCAGTATTAAAAACCACGTCACCATATTCAGTTTCTAAATCATTCAGAAATCATTCAGGCATTACGATCCTTTTTATGTTATATTCTTTTAATGTCGACACAGTCTCTGAGCATATTAAGCATACAGCTTTATCTCTAAAGAAAGTAAAAAAATAATCAAATTTCCACTTTTCTTGGAAATGCTTGTGCTCAGCCGCAACCTTTCGTTTTTTTTGTTTGCTTTTCCGACATTAAAATTTTTTTCCGGGTTAAAAATTTGAAAGTTTAAAAAAAAAAGTAGTAAAACTTAATTTTTAATGAAAAAAAAATCTAATATTACCTTTTTGACAATAATATTGCACTCACGTCTTTCAAGAATCACAAGAATTGCTAAAATGGCTAGTTAACAGCTTACCAGTCTGACTGATTGTGTGACAGAAGCAAACACACACAAGCACAGACGCGGCGCGTTCGTATTCCATGTTTGAACAAGACGCTGACAAGTAAGGAACTCGTCACAAAAAATTGCTTCTGCGTAGCATGTACTACCATTTTATTATAATTAATTTTATAATAATATATTAATGGGAGAAAGGTTGGCGCAAGGCTAATAACCAGGCCCGTAAAAATGAATTATTATGGCAAATTTAACAAGCCTCGGATATGGACCGGATACACGACAACGACCACGGAAATGAAAATGGCTAAATGATTTAAGGATTTTTTCATGGAACATACGCTCACTATACAGAGCTCGAGCTGCACAGCAGCTAGCCGATGCCCTGTCCGAATATAAGGCTGACATAACAGCATTACAAGAAATAAGATGGGCGGGGAGTGGTGTTTTTCAAAGAAAAGAGTATGACATTTATTACAGCTGCCACGCAAAACACCATGTGCTCGGGGTAGGCTTTCTAGTCAGCCAAAAACTGAAGCCTGCCATCATCGGCTTTAATGCAATAAATGAAAGGCTATGCACTCTTCGCGTGCGAGGCAAATTTGAGAACATAAGCCTCATAAACGTTCACGGACCTAGAGAGGAGTCCCTTGACGACGAAAAAGAAGAATACTATGAGAACGTCGAACGGGCCCTTAATGCCTGCCAAGATACGATGTGAAAATCGTTCTTGGGGATTTGAATGCGAAAATAGGTCGGGAGCCGGTTTTCAGGCACTACGCAGGTTCCCATAGTTTGCATGAGAACACTAATGACAATGGACTACGAGTCATCGAATTGGCAGCATCGAAAAACTTGGTCGTTGTGAGTACCAGGTTTCCGCGTAAAGACATCCACAAAGCCACCTGGGTATCACCTGATGGAGCACTCGCAACCAAATTGACCACGTGCTGATAGATCGCGGCCACTCTTCGAGCCTGATGACGGTACGGTACCGAGGTGCCAATGTCGACTCGGATCACTATCTTGTTGGTACAGTTTTCCGAGCGCGGATTGCCTTACGGAGACGTATTGCATCCGCGGATCAGGTTCGAATCAACACGGTTGCCTTACGCAATGAGAACACCAGCAACACCTTTGGTCATGCGTTAAGACTCGCCCTCGAAAAGCTCGACGGAGGGAGAGTAAGTCCTGAGGCCAGAATGCCGGGCGTAGAAGAGAAATGGACACGCCTTAAGAATACTGTCATTAGTACTGCCAACTCCATCTTAGGCAATAGTCGTAGAGATCGGAACGACTGGTTTGATGATGAGTGCAAGCTAGCGACTGAACGTAAGAATGCTGCATACCAGGCAATGCAGCAGTCTCATAGGACGCGGTTACGCGAGGAGAAATACAAAGAGCTCAGAAGATCTGAAAAAAGACTTCACAAACAAAAAAAAGTGCCTGGGGAAAAAAGCCTTGTCTGTGAAATAGAGAAAAGTAGAGAGCGAGGTCCGCACCAGGCGCGGAAGTTCTACCAAATAATCCGCAGTATGACGCGGTATACACCACGCTGCACTTACTGCAAGGATAAAGAGGGTAATCTGATCCCCGATCCTGAAGGCATTCTGGAACGATGGGAAGTCCGCTATAATTAATTGCTAAATGATCAACTCACACAAGAATTGGAGGCTCCACCAATGCAAGACCAAGACCAAATGTTGCCGCCACCAAGCATTGAGGAAACATTAAAAGCCATTAGACAGCTAAAATCAAATAAAGCCCCTGGAGCTGATGGCATACCAGCTGAGCTGATCAAACAAGGAGGGGCAGCGTTACATCACACAATTCACGAGATCGTGGTGCACGTATGGGTGCAAGAGGAGATAGCGGAAGATAAGGCGTCGTGGTATAATTTGCCCCATACATAAGAAGGGAGATATCACACTGTGCAGCAACTATAGGGGTATAACATTGCTGAGTACCGCCTGTAAGATACTCTCCACTATCCTACAAGATTGGATATTCCCATACGCTAATGCCATCATTTGTCAATATCAGTGTGGCTTCATCCCAGGCAAATCAGCAATTGATCAGATATTCACCCTTAGGCAGGCGATGGAAAAATGTCTGGAATTTAAGATTCCACTATATCATTTGTTTATAGACTTCAAGGCCGCCTACGACAGTTCGGCATTCCAAATAAATTGATACGACTTTGTAGGTTGACCATGACCAACGTAACTAGCCAAGTAAAAGTAGCGGGATTGCTGTCCAAACCAATAAACATCTATAATGGACTCCGACAAGCGGACGGTCTGGCCTGGCTCCTCTTCAACCTGGCGTTGGAGAAAGCAATCCGCGACTCTGGCGTTACAACAAGAGGGACTATTGTCACCAAGTCCAGCCAGATACTTGCCTACGCCGATGACATCGACATCATCGGTAGAACCGAACCGGCGGTACAGGAATCCTTCACCCAGATCGAGCAGGCAGCGCAAAAACTGGGACTGCACATTAATGAGGGAAAAACCAAGTACATGGTGGCATCTTCTGCGAAGAGAAGACCTAACGTTGGTCAAACTATCAGGGTAGTGGAGCACGAATTTGAAGTAGTGCAATCCTTTAACTACCTTGGGTCAATAGTATCAGCCGATTATAATATGGAAGAAGAATTACGCGAACGGCTGATTAAATCCAACAAAGCCTACTATGGTCTATCAAGGCTCTTTAAATCCCGAAATTTATCCAGAACATCCAAGCTACTACTGTACAAGACCATGGTCTTACCAGTACTCATGTATGGATCCGAGACCTGGGCGCTTAATAAAAGGCACTCTGAACTCTTGACCGCGTTCGAGAGAAAGGTTTAAGGAGAATTGTTGGCCCCGTATGTGAGGGACGACGATTCCGGAGACGCTACAACCATGAGTTGTACGCAATCTACCTTGAAGCTCATATTGTAAGAAAAATCAAGCGCGGTAGAGTCCGGTGGGCGGGACACCTAGCTCGAATGAGCGAAGAGGAGCCTGCTCGGAAAGTCGTTTGTGGCAGGATGTATGGAAGGAGACAGCGCGGCAGACCTTGTCTGCGATGGAGGGATGGCGTAGACCAGGACGCCCAGAGCCTGGGAGTGCTAAACTGGATGACATCGGCTCGAAATTGGGACCGGTGGAGAGATTGGTTAAATAAGGCCAAGACCGGATCCCGGTTGTAGTGCCGATGATGATGATGATATTAATGGGAGAAAGTCGATAAAACAAATTCACTTTTAGAAATGCTTAGCGGGCCGCACAAACATGTTTAACGGGGCAAGCGGCCCGCGGGCCACGTTTTGCTCATCCCTGCTTTAGCCGAACCACACGAATGTGGATGTTCTGCCTGATCATGTGTTTCCTCGTCGTTGTGATGTCCAGACATTCAAAACCAATATACATCGACACCTCCTTTCTTTATCTACTTCCTCTGCACCCGGTCGCACTGTGCTCTGACAATTAAGGGTACTTCAAAATCCCCTTTTGTGCGCGCGTTAGTGTAAAACAAAAAAATCTTTCCGACTACCCTCACCATTATCTGGGTTGGATAGTTCATCAAAAAAGTCAGCTCCGATGAGAGTTTATTTGTCTTCTCGAGTAAGTTTTGTTTCTGGATTTATAGTGCGTACCCGTGCAGGATATAAGCACTTCTTTTTCCCACATCCTTGCTCCTGTCGGAAAAATCATGACCCATATCGGGTACGGGAACATGAAGTGCTGGTTTATTCCCACACATTTCCGCTACTTTTAAAATTTCAAATCTGCGAACGGAAATGAGAATGAATCACTGAGTTTTGAAATTACTTGGTAAAATAGTTCATTGCGAAAGTACTTCGAACATAATTAGAATACGCATTTAAATGAGGAAGAGAGGCTTAACTCATGGATATTAATTTACATTATGCCTACTGAACTCAAACGAAAACAAACGTTAGCCGTACATGGGAAGTCAAGTGGTACGCACCCGACGTGACAAGGGTTCTGTTTCTCACGACTCTTAACTTATTTTAACAACGCTGTCGTGAATTAACATTCTGGGCATTTGCATTTGTAATAGACTCACAAGAAGTCCGGAAGCATATAACTTATCAACTAAACACGCCTACTTAAATATTAGAATGTTCTAAATTATATAAATTGGTTAGAATTGTACTGAATAATGAATGAACTCTACGTAAGGATAATAAACAATGAACTGCACTTAGTACCTTTGAATTTTAAGGCTATATCGTACTCATTTTTGTATTTGAATGGTTTATAAATTTTCTACATCAGGTATCAGAATGTAATTCATGTACATTGCTGTTTACAAACCTATAAGTTGTAATTCAGTAACTCGATATCTATGAGCTACCTGGATTGTTTTTAAAGCACAGAGTAAGATTTATTTTCCTTAATCTGAAATTGAAATTCAAACTATTATGATTGAATATTTAAATTTTAGCTCCAACTGTGTTTGGTGAAAATTTTAATAATGTTACTACAACAATTCGTTATGCCATTGATTTGACATGTGAAAAATAGTAGACCTAAGTCGTTATGTTTTATGTGACAATGTGTTCGTTTTTATTATCATCATCATCATCGGCACTACAACCGGGAACCGGTCTTGGCCTTATTTAGCAAGTCTTGAGGCTTGTTAAATTTTCCATAATGATTTATTTTTTCTGGGCAAGGTCATTAGTCTTGCGCCAGGGGCTCCCCGACGGGGAATCGAACCCCGGTCTCCCGGGTGACAGGCGGGTATACTAACCACTATACTATCGAGGAGCCCTCGTTTTTATTATAGTTGTCTTCAAATTACTTCACGACTCTTGTTATTTTCATAAAAAAATGTAACGCGTTTCATGCATAAAAATGAATATCATCGCTTTAGTCTTTCAACATAATCTTTCTTTTCAATAATAAGGGATATCAAATGGTAATTAGAGTTAGGGAAGTGACGAATGACAACGAAATCAGGTCGGCTGGTGTTACTAGAATTATATCCATATCATTTTTAGTTAGTACTAATCTTCAAACGAGACGTATATAAATTTGACATCATAATCGTCGGCGCTACTACCGGGATCCAGTCTTGGCTTTATTGAGCAACTCTCTCCACCGGTCCCGATTACGAGCCGATGTCATCCAGTTTGGCACTCCCAGGATCTGGGCGTCCTGGTATACGCCATGCCTCCATCGCAGGCAAGGTCTGCCGCGCTGTCTCGTTCCATACATCCTGCCACAAAGGACTATAGCGTTTGCGGATATAGTGAAGAATGTGTGATTCGAACTGACGCTGAGGGTTAGAATCACTAAAAATTGAACCAATGCTCAACACATCAGGCCACCGCCACATGTACGAATTCGATTTCTAAACTCAAGTACACTCAACAATCCCATTGTTATGTTGTCGCTATGGTATACGGCTCTGATGCTTTTGGCTATTCGAATTACCTTTCGGTTTTCTTCACTATTTGCTTGCATATTGTGTGTGTATCTTATAGAAACGTCACAGGACGTTCCGGGCAGGCCCCTTTTCGCTCATTCGAGCTAGGTCTCCCGTCCACCAGAGTCTACCGAGCTTAACTTTTCTTACAACATTAGCTTCAAGGTAGATCGCGTACAACTCATGGTTGTAGCGTCTTCGGAATCATCTTCCCTCACATACGGGGCCAACAATTCTCCTTAAGACCTTTCTCTCGAACGCGGCCAAGAGTTCAGAGTGACTTTTATTAAGCATCCAGGTCTTGGACCCATGCCTGAGTACTGGTAAGACCATGGACTTGAACGGTAGTGGCTGGGATGTTCCGGATAAATTTCGGGGTTTAAAGAGTCTTGATAGACCATAGTAGGCTTTGTTGGATTTAATCAGCCGTTCGTGTGTTTCTTCTTACATATTGTTATCGGCTGCTACTATTGACCCAAGGTAGTTAAAGGATTGCACTACTTCAAATTCGTGCTCCACTACCCTGATAGTTTGATCAAAGTTAGGTCTTCTCTTCGCAGGAGTTGCCACCATGTACTTAGTTTTACCCTCATTAATGTGCAGTCCCAGTTCTTGTGCTGCCTGTTCGATCTGGGTGAAGGATTCCTGTACCGCCGATTCGGTTCTACCGATGATGTCGATGTCATCTGCGTAGGCAAGTATCTGGCTGGACTTGGTGACAATACTCCTTCTAGTTATAGTTATGTTTTATCCAACGTCAGGTTCAAGAGTCTTGATAGCCACCTTCTCAGGTTACGTTGGTCATGGTCAACCTACAAAGTCGTATCAATTTGTTTGGAATGCCGAATTCTCTCATGGGATTATATAGTTCTACCCTGGCTATGCTGTCGTAGGCGGCCTTAAAATCTATGAATAGGTGTATAATATAATGGAATCTTAAATTTCAGACATTTTTCTATCGTCTTTTTAAGGGTGAATATCTAATCAACCGCTGATTTGCCAGAAATGAAACCACACTGATATTGACCAATGATGGCTTTAGCGTATGGGGCTATCCGGTCTTCTAGGATAGAGAAGAGCTTCTTATAGGCGGTACTCAGCAATGTTATACCCCCTACAGTTGCTGCACACTGTGATATCTCCCTTCTTATGTATGGGGCAAATTATTTTCCGACGTCAATCTTCCGGCATTTCCTTTTGCTACAATACGTGCACCACGATCTTATGAATTGCATGATGTAACGCTGCCCCTACTTGTTTAATCAGCTGAGCTGGTATGCCATCACTCCGGGGGCTATATTTGATTTGAGCTATCTTATGGCTTTTAATGTTTCCTCAGTGTTTGGTGGCGGCAGCATTTGGTCCTGATCTTATGTGGGGAGCAAAGTATTGTGCACCGGCGTACGGCGCTGATTCACTTCACTCCCCATCACGAAACGAAGTCCACAATTGTCATTGCACTAAATGAAACCAAATACCATCGAATGATCGCCGAGGAAAGAAGAAAACACCAGGATACCACTGCACAGAAAATAAAACACACGGGGTTATTTTATTTTATTGTTTTAATTTGTTGTATTTAAACTATTGTTCCGCGGGGATGTTTACAATGGGTTGCGATAATAATTTTTGATTTTAAATGATGCAACACTAACTCCGACTCGGGGTAAATAAAGCGCTACACAGAGCGGGAGGCGAACCGACCGCCGCGAACGGTGGTTGTAATAGGACTCAGCGATATTAAATCGCTATCAATAGAAATTCGGCCAGGGGAACCAGCTCTCTCAAATTAAGGTACACATGCATGTGTGAGCATTGGTTCATTCATGGGACGAAACCATGAGAACGAATCTAAAACAAAGAAAGGGCATAATGTGCATCCATACGATGTGAGTTCGGCTAAGCAAACAAGCCCAATCTCATTGGCTGCTAATTGGGTCTTTGTTTGCTCATGCCTCGAGGTCATGAGGAACGGATCCAGGAAAATTAAAAGACAAAGGGACCATATAGACCGTTGTCTAGGATGTGCATCGCGGCTAAATAAATAGACGACGATGCATCGAAGAAATGGTGTTAAAAGAAAAGATGGGACGAGGGCATCATAAAAGTCTTAGCTGAGTGATGCCCTTGTGTAAATAGCCGAATAGCCATTAGAAGCAGGTGCTAATGGATTACAATATTTTATATAATGAGAATTGTATATCGTATCTTGGGTCGGTGGCCGAAACGAATCCCTTGCTTGCATTTGTATATGCAGAGAAATTCGTTTGTGGCAAAGAACGAAATTTGTGATTATTTATTCGTTTAGACGAGGGATCATGGTCGGGTAAATGCCAGCTGAACAAACAAGCTGCCCGACGCTGCTTTGGCCGTTTGACAATGAATCGCCAGCCAATGTGTATGTACGACATTGTTGTACACATATGAGGCTGGGAATAGCCAACTCAAGGTTAAGATTCCCTGATTATGCGGTTACATAATATGTGAACCGATAAGCTTTTTTTCAGGGATATGCTGTTTGGAACAGAATTCTTAAAAGGAATTTTGAATTCGAATAAATGGATGCAGGTAAGAATTATCTTCCAGAATCTTTTAGCTAAATGCATTTGGTCATTTGTTGCGTGAAGCATTTACAGGTGCTAATGCGATTGCATTAGCGAAAAATTAATAACGGTTGGGTCGTAGTTATGGGGGTACTTCGAGTAAGTAAACACTTACATTGATGATGCCTCCAATTCTTCTGTGAGCTGTCCATTTAGCAATTCATTGATGATAATATAATCCGGTCGATAATTTTTATCCAATACAAGTAAGTCATACTTCCGTAAAATACGTATAGATGGGGTTATAAAACTTTTACTTTAGAGAGAGAATGACATGAGATTCTGAAGTGACCTTTAGACTACAGCTGACTGAAATTTTAAACGCGTTCTTCTTAAAATCATGTTTTTTAAAGTTTTTTTTTTTTTTTTAATTATTTTACTTCTCTCAGGAAAGGCTTACATATAGTGGGGAGACAGTGCCCTGATATGCTATTCCTTTTTTTTTCTCGGCCGGGTCCATCCCCCAAGCTCGGAAAGATGTTCAATGATTTCTTTCAACCATTTCACGAACCCTATAGCTTAATGGGCTGGTATTTTACCGCGGCTGGAGTTTAGGACCCTACTCACCGCTCAGTAATTATGCTGAACTGCACAATAGCAAGAGTCGTCAGTTGAACCTAGGTTTGAACTCAGCCATTAAGGCGCTGTATAACATAATTCTGGAATTTTTATTCGATCGACTTGAAATTTTAACCGGAGCTTCTTAGATAAACTATCTAGGGCGGTACACACGGATTTAATGATTAATTAACAATTACATTTTTTATATACAATATAAGGTCGATTCTTTATCGGAAATTCTTTTTTTTTTAAAACGTGTCAGTTTGGGAAAAATGAATATTTTATAATAATCACGTGTACCGCCTTAGAAAAACTCATAAAAATGATGAAAAACATTTGTTTTTAATTTTAGGTGCTGTTGAAGGCTCGTTATGTTGCACACCGTTTGACCTGTCAAAAAAAAGCTTGCAGTAGACTAGCGGCTACGCCGCCATTTTGTACTTAATATAAAAATAAATAACTAGGTTTTATACCTAATTATGTGTATAATAAGTCGTTTAAACGCTTTTTTAATTTCCTAATAAATAACTATTACTACTATTTATTGGCTTGTAGGATCCCGGAAGTTCATGACCTCACCGACTCGACTTCGCCATCGTTCCCTGTCCTGTGCACTCTCCTTCCACGCTTGTCCATCTGATGCGATCTCTTCAAGGTCAAAACGTACATTGTCCTCCCATCTCCGTTGCGGCCGTTTTGCCCATCTCTTTCCCGTTGGTCTACCGTCAAGAATTCTACGCACGGTCCTATCGTTGCCCATTCACGCCACATGTCCGGCCCATCTTAATCTGGCTTAATAAATAACGGAAAAAAAAACTCCCCGAAAAAAAGGTGTAGTTTTTCGGTAATCTCAATAGATATACTCCCTTAAAATATACTAATATTGTTGTTTGCTGGCAATAACTACTTGGCAGATGACGCACAAACTTAGCTTCACAATTGATATCTTTTACACCAATAAAGGAAAAACCATTTTTTTTAAAAACATTTAACACGCCATTTGAATTACTCAGTTGTGGTTGTAATTGGTCAGAATGTAAAAAAAGGAGAATGGCTCTGGTTTTGCAATTCCTTCAATATTCTCCGATGATCGTTTTCATTTAACAAGTTATTATCTTTTAATAACTTCATGGAATACTATTATACAAATCTGTTTTTTGTTATCTTTCTTCTGTGAAAAAAACAGAACACATAACTTTTAGTCCTGTACTGTGTTCTGACCCAAAACTCAAACCCTTTGGCGTTTCATGAAAGAACGTGGGGCTTTTGGTGGGCTGCACTAAAAGTGAATCCTTCGAGGCAAAAAAATAAGAATGAATTCTCCAAAATATATTTAAAAAACCATATATGGTTGAAAAAATAACAGCTTCGAGTTTTAATCGATGGAGTTTATGCAAGGACATTTCGATAAATCAGTGACTCTTTGAATCCCCCGTGTATTAACTTTAAATGCTCCCGCCAACTGCCATCTATTAATAGACTACTGACCAAGTTTGACCAAGCTGCGTCATTTATTTTGTGTTTGTGAATTTTAACGAAAATGGGAAAAAGTGAATTTCGTGTGCTGATTAAGCATAATTGAGCAAAATCCATAAGTTGAGCTATTCCATCCATCATCCTCTCAAGATTTAACCCACTGTGACTATTTCCTATTTCCAAACCTGAAGAAATGGCGGGGCGATAAGAGATTTGGGCCAAATGAAGAGGTCATCACAGAAACGAACGCCTATTTTGTCGGCCTTGAGGAAACCTATCATTTGGAAGGAATAAAAATTGGAAAAACGCTGAACTAAATGTATCGAGCTAAAAGAAGACTATGTTGAGAAATAACATATACATATATTTGCCGAGATGCCGGAAGATTGGCGCCTATAAGATACTCTCCACTATCCTACAAAATCGGATAGCCCCATACGCTAAAGCCATCATTGATCAATATCAGTGTGGCTTCATCCCAGGCAAATCAGCAATTGATCAGATATTCACCCTTAGGCAGGCGATGGAAAAATGTCAGGAATTTAAGATTCCATTATATCATCTATTTATAGACTTTAAGGCCGCCTACGACAGCATAGCCAGGGTAGAACTATATAATCCCATGAGAGAATTCGGCATTCCAAACAAATTGATACGACTTTGTAGGTTGACCATGACCAACGTAACTAGTCAAGTAAAAATAGGGGGATTGCTGTCTAAACCAACAAACATCTATAATGGACTCCGACAAGGGGACGGTCTGGCCTGCCTCCTCTTCAACCTGGCGTTGGAGAAAGCAATCTGTGACTCGGGCGTCACAACAAGAGGGACTGTTGTCACCAAGTCCAGCCAGATACTTGCCTACGCAGATGACATCGACATCATCGGTAGAACCGAATCGGTGGTATAGGAATCCTTCACCCAGATCGAGCAGGCAGCACAAAAACTGGGACTGCACATTAATGAGGGTAAAACTAAGTACATGGTGGCAACTCCTGCGAAGAGAAGACCTAACTTTGATCAAACTATCAGGGAAGTGGAGCACGAATTTGAAGTAGTGCAATCCTTTAACTACCTTGGGTCAATAGTATCAGCCGATAACAATGTGTAAGAAGAAACACATGTTTCGCCAGTTGGGAACGCAACTCCGTTGTTGCCGATGGTTCGCCAACTGGGAAACAGCAAAGGTTGTTTTTTGCGTCGAGTTCCTCCTCGACGGGACAGCAAACTGTATTTGGCGTTGTTGCCCAGCGAATGACTGCCGCGACGGGCAGTAATTAAACACATTTTGAATCTACATTAATATACTTTTATTTCCGATTTAAATTTTATTTGTGGAACGATGTAATGCACGTTAAGAAGTAAAAAAACGATTAGAGTTATATCAAACGTAAAAAAACAGTGTAGCACAAAAACCGTCTGATCTAGATGTTATAAAACAACAGGTGCTGAAGGCACCATATACAAATCAAAATTTTGCTTTTACATCAAAACAAACTGTGTACGAAAACAGTAAACCAGCACCGCGTGAAAACAGTACCATGGAAAACGTCACATGAATAGACCATTTTGCTTTTGTCTATTCGGCAATAGGTGGCGCTCCGTGTGGTATGTTTTTTCCGACTGGTATAAGATATAATATATATGTTGCGGAACTGCAACAACACACGAACGGCTGATTAAATCCAACAAGCCCTTCTTGGTCTATCAAGACTCTTTAAATCCCGAAATTTATCCAGAACATCCAAGATACTACTACACAAGACCATGGTCTTACCAGTACTCATGTATGAATCCGAGACATGGGTGCTTAATAAAAGGCACTCTGAACTCTTAGCCACGTTCGAGAGAAAGGTCTTAAGGAAAATTGTTGGTCCCGTATGTGAGGGAGGACGATTCCGGAGACGCTTCAACCATGAGTTGTACGCAATCTACCTTGAAGCTAAAGTTGTAAGAAAAATCAAGCTCGGTAGACTCTGGTGGACGGGACACCTACCTCGAATGAGCGAAGAGGAGCCCGCCCGGAAAGTCCTTTGTGGCAGGATGTATGGAAGGAGACAGCGCGGCAGACCTTGTCTGCGATGGAGGGATGGCGTAGACCAGGACGCCCAGTGCCTGGGAGTGCCAAACTGGATGACATCGGCTCGAAATCGGGACCGGTGGAGAGATTTGTTAATTAAGGCCAAGACCGGATCCCGGTTGTAGTGCCGATGATGATGATATTTGCCGAAAAAAATATCTTTTGTTCAAAAAAGCACTGACTTATCAAATTGCTCTACTAGCAAGAACATATTCCATCATTATCTAATCAATTTATACCCTTGCTGAATTAACAATCGGCATTAAATAGCTTCACTTCAAGGGCATTCAATATCCACATTTCTCCTAAAAAGGTGGTTATGTCGTATCAATGGTTCTTAGTCAGAATTTGTTACTTTTCATGGTTATTGTGTGCCGGTTCTTCAATACATTCCCAAAGAACCGCCCATCCCCTTAAATTAACCACCTTCCAAACTCATAATACTTACCTGCATTCGAGCAGCTTAAGCTGTCTTTCAAATACCTTTCACCTGAAAGTTAAACCTCATTAAGGCATGCATCACATTGAATTTTTCCGTTTATGATCCGTACCATATCTCCATCGGCTCGGCTTGTCAGCAATTATAATAGATAAATACTAGCTGGCCAGCGTAACTGTTGACATAGCTCTGGCCGATTGTTTCTTGCTACGGTTCATATCCATTTATTGCCCCAGTCCCCAGGTTTGCAACACTTGCGACCAATTTCCTTTGTCGGTTATCTACCGATCATGGGATTTGGGCACTAATATGATTGACGTTAGACAATCATACCCCAGATCATGCCGAACGATGCTCCGGCCTGTAAAACAAACAAAAGCTACTATAGCCTAGGCCATAGGCGAGCAAACCATCGGTTTGCTTATCGGCACGAAAAATCTATAGCCTACAATGGCATTAGCATGAACGCCTAAGTAAACACGATGTGCATATCATCGTGACCCTTTAAATAGCGTTTTTGTGTATCTTGAAACAAAAACCTATTTCGTTCACCAGGCGCAGGTCATCTAAGATTTATGACCCTCGAAATAGCGTTTCTGTTTATTTAAGACAACCTATTTCTTCCTTCGGCGATTTTTCGCCATCGCTTATCTCAACGACGCCTGCAGTCCCCAATACCAATTCATTGCACCAGCCCATGTTTATTTAGGACACAGGAACCTATTTCTCCCTTCGGCGACTTGGCTATCGCGTATCTCATAATGCCTGCTATTCATTACATGTGAATTCCCTCTTTGAGTCAGATTTCATCACGCGAAGAGTGCACATGCACCGACCTGGAGTCAAATTTAAATATTGGAAGAGTTCGTGTGCAAGAAAAAAATTCATCCTCCGTGGAGTTCGCGATACTATAAGTACTAGAAAAATCCTTTTCTTGCCTTTTATTGTTCCTGACGATCGCACGTCGAATCGAACGTTTAATCAATAAATGAACCGTGTCGCGATTAGAATAGTATACGAGGGTTGCGTCTTATGTTTCGGGATTTGGCAACCCTAGTGTTGCAATCCGGCAATTGACAGCTCTGTCGTAAAGTTGGACATTTTTGAGGTTATACGCACTCAGAACGTTTTGACATACGAGCGCCATTTGTGTTGTTTACAGTAACTTAAAAGATTCATCTCGGCCCAAAAATGGAATTATATCGTCAACATTTTCGTGCGATTATTTTTTACAACTTTCGGCGTGGATTAACTCAGCAACAGTGCATGGATGAACTTAATTCAATTTTTGGCGATGAAACTCCATCAAGGACCAGTGTTTATCGATGGTATGGTGAATTCAATCGTGGACGTAGTTCACTCCAAGATGAATTTCGTGAAGGTCGTCCAAAATCAGTTGTTGTTCCGAAAACCATTGATGCTGTGCGCGAACTGATATTGGAAGATCGTCATGTGACCTAATGTGAGATTGAGACAACCTTAGGCGTTAGTGGGACCAGCATACATTCAATATTGCATAAACATTTGACTGTCAAAAAATTTTGTTCGCGTTGGATCCCACACAATTTGTCAATCGACCAAAAAAAGGCTCGTGTCAATTGGTCGAAAGAAATGCTCAAAAAATACGGTCGCGGTGCTTCGAAACACGTCTATGACATCGTGACAGGTGATGAATCGTGGATTTACGCGTATGAGCCCGAAAGTAAACAGCAGTCGACTGTCTGGGTGTTTCAAGATGAGCCAAATCCAACAAAAGTTGTTCGCGCACGAAGCACTTCCAAGCAAATGGTCGCCTGTTTTTTCGGAAAAACTGGACATGTCGCAACCGTACCACTAGAACAACGCAGAACAGCCAATTCTGAGTGGTACACAACCATTTGTTTGCCAGTTGTCTTCCAAGAAATCAGGAAAACCAACCGCCGAAGACGGATCACTCTTCACCACGACAATGCGATCTCTCACACGTCGGCTGCGACAACTGATGGGTCATCCGCCGTATAGTCCTGACTTGGCACCGAATGACTTCTTTTTATTCCTGTACGTAAAAAACAAACTGAGAGGTGAACGTTTTTCGACACCTGAAGAAGCGGTTGCTGCATTCAGAATGCATGTGTTGGAGATACCTCAATCAGAGTGGCAAAAGTGCTTCGACAATTGGTTAAAACGCATGCAAAAGTGTATAGATCTTCATGGGGAATATTTTGAAAAACAATAAAGTGATTTTTGATGATCAATATTTGTTTTTGTTCTCTAATCCCGAAATATAAAAGGCAACCCTCGTAGTATATAATAACTGTACGAAGTGCTTTGACTTTCTTGGAATTCCTAGATGTGCTTTTAGTCGCGACTAACATTTGTAAAACAAACAGAAAGAAAATGCGAACAATATAAAAACAGTGATCAACAACAACCCGAAGTGATTTGCTATTTACTTACGGACGTGTCGTTAGTGGAGTATCATCAACAAGGAACTCATGCCGTGTTTTCTTATACCATCTTCTCTGATGCAGTTAGTGTTCTTGTGTTTTCAACAGTGGAGTTTTTATTGAAATCGTATCCTTGCCGACACCAAATAAAAACCTCCCCCAATTGCCTATAAAGTAACCAGTACCTGTGAGACGTGTAACTCTCCATACTTCGACGTAGCACTCTGTTCATGTTTTCCCACCAGCAGCCCTGATTTACGCGATGTACGCAAGTCATCCATATTATAGTGTGCTTAACATACAAAAAGCTACTTAGTGTTGTACATAATACTCGTTCAATATTTTCATAGTTGCCAACATTTCTATTCTTTCCCAACTTAAGGCTGCGATCATTGTAAATTTCAATAGTGCCCATATTTTTTACCCGATTTGTCTTGACCACTTTAAAAACTCGGTCAAAACATTCAAGTTGGCTCAAGTGCTCTTAATAAAAGCCTCTTATGGGTTAAGTTAATTACAAGAGGAGTGAAGAGCGAATTTCGTAGAAAGGCTTTAAGTTCGTTGTGTGTTTCTGCTCAAATTGAAAAGTGACGAATTTGTTTACATCTCTCTACATAACCAATAAATTTGGGTTAAGATGATTATTACGCCATTTGAACTGTACCACTCCACCTCATGGATACGTTGGTAAACCAACGAAGAAGCACACTCTTTGAAAAGCGGATTCGTAATGCAACGGTTAGGTGTCATGGTGCCTAATTAACCTGACACAAACGGCTCTGACCTTGTTTGTGTACTCAACTCTATCCATTCCACTCGATCAGGATTGTGACGAAGCAAAAAGAAAAGTGTGGCAATCAAGTGGGAAAACTAATCCTGTTTAAAATGATTGGTTGCGTCTGAATGCAGCTTTAATGGGATTATTAGACAATTGGACAGTCAATGATTTTGCTTTGTCTTTCTCTTCTGTAATTTTCCAGACAATGGACTGCCCAGTGTTAGAAATATCACTCCATCGTAAACCGTTTATGAAAGATAAATGGGTAAGTGTGGATAACGTGTGTTATATATACATAATGCGCTATAGGGCTTCTGGTTTGCAATAACTCGAGACTTAATGGTCAGGATCACGATTTAGTTTCATCGCATTACGATGGGGTAATTATGAACGTTTGTTTTTCGTATAGTTAATTTCGTTTAAGTAGAACGAGAATACATGGGTTTGGGTGTACTGAAGAGGATATAAATTAATTTGATGGAGAGGTTCCCGGTGTGTTGAATATATTGGATTGTAAAAGTTGACCGAACAGGATTCGAAAGGTCTGAAGAAGGGAACACTTCAATAGCCAAAGATTGTACGTACTATTAGCGCCATCTGGTGATTGCACCCATAAGAGGGAAGTATTTTCTGAAAAATACCTAGTTTGGCCACAATAATACGAACACTCTCGCGTGAACCGCGCAATAAAGTATATTTGTAAAAGTTAAAGTTGGTGAATATTACGTATGTTGTGGGAGTTTGTGTTGAATAGAGTTGAGTTGTGAAGATTGGCGCACTCGACCGAGTCAGCGAGAAATCGGTGAGTGAATAGAATATCGGCCAGAAGTCTGCGTACTTCCAGTGTTTTCAGGTTAAATAATATGAGACGGTTGTAGTAAGGGTGAGGATCAGGGGGTTTTCCCATCCCAATCTATAAAGAGCAAAACCTGAGAAACGACATTAAATACTCTCGATTCTGCGAATGTGAGTCCCCTGATTGGGGGACGAAATCTGATTAGCATGCTGCCTCAGTGGCTGAGTTGGTAAGGAGGTTGTCTCTTGAATTTGATTGCGCAAACCTAGTTTCAACTGTTGACTTTTGCTATTGTGCCATGTTCGGCACAATTACTGAGTGGTAGGTAGGGACCCAAAGCCCAGACCGCCTTTGAAATAATATGAATAAAAAGAGACGCACTAGCGGTTTTATTGTTAATGTTTTCTTTAATTTGTTCCTTGATTTAAACGACACTTCATTTACTGGTTTGCAAACAATTTTAAACGTAAATGTATGAAATGAATATATTAACGGGGGTTGATTTAACGACTCGTCAAACGTGTGTGTACACGATGGTGGATATAAAACGACTCGAAGCGGCGGCGTGACTGTCCGCTGTGATAGTTGAGATGTGACTGGTGAATTAGGGATGAAAAATCCGGATTCTATTTTCGCACAGCTATTAGCCAATCATCATTGCGCTCTTTTCATATATTTCGATAAATTCCCCAGCGGTTGAGAATGATCATGCAACAGTGTCGTCTGATTCGGCTTGTTGTTAACCGACATGATGTAAAATCTCATGAGCTAGCTAAAACGGAGTTGCCGTATGGCAAAAGGGTAGCTAAACTCAATTATGCATTGTCTGCATATAATTATGAGTTTAGCTATGCGTCCTTTAGGAAAACAATGATTCTCAAGCATGAACGGTGGGGTAGCGGTTGATGTGACGCGCTGTTAGCGGTCGAAATTAGGTTAGGATTGTGGGCTGGTTCCATGTGATATAGAGAACCCCCACACTAGCACTACCAGAAATGCTGCGTTATCCTCTGCGCGTGTTTCCATGCGGGGAGGTGATTTGCAGGAAGAACACCAAAATGATGTTGCAGAAGGCCACTGAGTGCAGCGCCAATAAGAAAATGGCCAGCAGTTAGCGGCATTATGTTGTGGGGATCAGAGCATATGGGGAATAAAGGAGGTGATTTAAATACAGCTATATTTTGGTCACATAAGTTTGCAACTTCTCGTGTGTGTGTTAGGCATCCCCAATGATGCGAAATAAATGTCATTCAATTATCTTAACTGCAGCCTCCCACAATCTTCCAAAATGATGTGTCAGCGAATCTTTTCAAAGTTAGAATAGTCTCCCATTACAGTAGGTATTCGGTCGAATCTAATAGTGCTCGGAACACTTAACCGGCCTTAATGAAAGTTGAACTATTATCTGAATAAGCCTTCAAAGGCTTTTCTCTCCAGAAAAACAATCGCCTGAGACTACATATAAAAGCCTCACAAGTAAGATCGCTCACTAATTCTAAATGAACAGCCTTAGCGGCCATACATATCCACACATAAATTGCTACATATACGCCGATACTGTGTCGATTCCTAAACCGCTTTTCCTTTATAAACAAATTACCACAATAGTCTACGTCGATCTTGAGAAAGCGTCGGGAATACCTGACGCGACTAGCTGACAGTAATCTGAAACTGGGAGTCAGCCAGCCGTGGGTTCTCGCGAAACCCAGGCAAACACTGATGTAGGACCCTTCCGGTCAAGAAAACAAAAAACCATTTCAGGGGGCTGATTCGTGGACCTAAGAGAACACACATAATCATCAGAGGCACGATATTTGAAAATGTCAAAGAATGTAAATATCTGGGAACAATACTGACGGCCAGTAACGAAATGTCGAAGGAAATTAACAAAAGACTACACTCCGGCAACGCCAGTTGGCATGCAGTCAGTAAACTGTTGATATCCAAGCTGCTATCACGTAATATAAAGCTCCGGGTCTATAGAACCATAATCATGCCGATTGTTCTATACGGATGCGAAACATGGGCTCTCACAAAACGGGAAGAAAACAAATTCCGCGTATTCGAGAATAAAGTTTTAAGGGGTATCTCTGGCGGCAAATATGACGAGGAGGCAGAACAATGGAGGAAACTCCACAACCACGAATTGGAAGAGCTATACCGCAAACCTACAATAGTGAAAGTAATCGAGTTGCGAAGATTAAGATGGGCTGGACGGGTGGCGCGAATGGGCAACGATAGGACCGTGCGTAGAATTCTTGTCGGTAAGCCAACGGGAAAGAGACCGAAAAGACGGCTGTGACGGAGATGGGAGAACAATGTTAGGTTTAACCTCGATGAGATCGGATCGGCTGGTCGAACGTGGAAGGAGAGCGCAGAGGATAGGGAACAATGGTGGAGTCGAGTCGGTGAGGTCATGATCTTCCGGGTTTCTACAGGCCAATAAATAATAATAATAATAAGGGCGCTGACTCATCGCTATAGGTTCGCCTTTCTTGAGAGAACTAAAATTAAAAAAAAGTGAACGAGCCAAAGAAATGTAAAGCATCGGGTGTTATAGAGTTTGGATAATTATTTGGATTAGTTTAGTTCAGTGGGATTATCACCCCATTTATTGACTTAATGCAAGCCTACTTATAAAATAATGTATCAATGACCGTACAAAGCAATGTATCTATAATCTGATCTAACTTAACCGATCTTAACCTAGGGTGAACAGATTTTACTATAACGACAAGAGGAGGGCCGGCAGGTGGGGGCAGGTTAGGGCGGGGGGGGGGGGGGGGGGGGGGGTTTACACATATAACATTTGTTAAAAGGCTTTTTGGCGGTATTTTGTTTTATAACAGCGGGTTGGTACAATGTTCCGCCGAACACTGTTCGCACCAGAAAAAAAAAACAAGAAACCAGAACACGGAGCGAATCAGCACAATAAACACGAACAGATCCTTTACGGATTTAATCTTTTTTATTGCTTTAATGTCCCGTACAATATTTTATTAAAAAAGTGCAGCGAAACACACGCACGGCACACACGTTACACCCTTGGATTCAATTAACTATAAATCGGATACGGTACTCTACCTCCTCGACGTTTCTCTTTATCTATTCGCCTTGACGATCAAAATCTCTCTGCCCTTACCGCTGCTCCTTGACGAAAACTCGTCCCAGTTACGATCAAAATCAGACTACTGACCATGTTTAGAATTTGATTTCCAAACTCGAGTATATTCCACTGGTATGAATTATTTTTATTTTATCGCTTGGTATACGGTTCTGATGTATTTTTCTTATTCGATTTTTTTTCGTTCGGTGCTCTTCACTATTTTTGCTTGTGAATTGTGTGTATCTGTTAGAATCGCTACAGCTTCTATCTAGGTTCGAGCTTCTCTATAGAAAACAATAGTGAATTAAGCTTACAACGTCAAGTTTAGGCCGCAAACAAATTAATTCTGTATTAGACATATGCCAATATACTAGAAGCTGAATCACTTCGTAAGTATTGGATTCTACCATATGAAATGTCCGATTTTATAGCAAAAATGTAAAAGCCAGTATTATTCTCCGTACATTTTTATTCAATCAAGATAGGATCCGTTGGCATTTATGACATTCCTCCAACGTGATCATCATCATCATCGGCACTATAAACCGGGTCCGGTCTTGGCATTATTCAACAATTCTGATGCTTGTTAAATTTTCCGTAATAATTTGTTTTTCCGGGCAAGGTTATTAGCCTTGCGCCAGCTTCCAACGTAATACGAGGTCAAATATTCCTTTTTCGGAGAAGTGCTGACTTTTTGAGGCAATGAAATCTTCAAAGGCTTTTATGACCTCTGGTTGGTTCCTGAAGACCTTCTGCCGACAAAATGAATCCAGATTGCGGAAAAGATGCTAGTCCGTTGGGAAAATATGAGGAGAGTACGGTGGATGCAGAAGAATTTCAAGTTCCAACTGCAACCGTTTTTGCACTGTTACTTGTGAGGAATGGGGTCTAGCATTGTCATGCAAGAGGATCAAGCCGTGCCTATTGACCAACGCAGGTTGCTTTTCAGTCAATTTGTCATGCAATATGTCGATTTCCTCACAATTTTGATAGCGTTTATCGTTTCTCCTGGTTGAAGAAATGAAAGGTCCTTTCGATGCCCACCAAATTGTCACCATAACCTATTTTGGTTGAAGATCCGTCTTGGGGGTGTGTTTTGGTTTTTCATCTGCATCCAACTACTGTCCAGATCTTTTACGGTTATCATATAGAATCCACTTTTTATCACAGGTGACTATCCGGTGCAAAAACGGTTCAGTTTGATTTCTTAATCTAAGCGATGCGCAGATTTCCAGGAGCCGTAGTTTTCGGGACTCGTTCAGTTCATGGGGTACCCATCTATCGACTTTCTTCACCTTTCCCATGAGAGAAAGGTGTCGCCTTATTATCATTGGGGATACTCCCATGCTTTGTGCAATCTCCCGCACCGATTTCGTTGGGTCCGTATCCACCGTTGCTTTTAAAACATCGTCAATTAACGTTTCCGGCTTCCCACCTGGTTCATTTTCGAAGCTGAAATCTCCCGAACGGTACTTTCCAAACCAACGTCGTATAGTGCGCTCGTTTCCCGCTACATCCTCAAATGCGTCATTAATGTTTCTCATTACCAATGACGCATTATGTCCCATTTTAAATTCATAAAGGAAGAGGGTTCGAATTTGAACTGCCGACAGCCTGGTAAGCAATTCCTAGAAAAAACAATAACTGGACTTGTAACGAACCATACAATTTTCACACGTCAAGCACACGTACCACTTTACTTTATAAAAAAATAAAATTTAACGTTCTGGCACAGATTTTAACTCGAGAACTTCTTATTTCCGACTGAGCGAAAATCGGACATTTCCCAATAGTTTGATAACAAAATATCTAATTAGTCACTGTGTGGTCATCGCTAACGGCGGACGTATACGAGGGTTGCCTCTTATGTTTCGGAATTTGGCAACCCTAGCGTTGCAATCCGGCAATTGACAGCTCTGTCGTAAAGTTGGACATTTTTGAGGTTATACGCACTCAGAACGTTTTGACATACGAGCGCTATTTGTGTTGTTTACAGTAACTTAACAGATTCATCTCGGCCCAAAAATGGAATTAAATCGTCAACATTTTCGTGCGATTATTTTTTACAACTTTCGGCGTGGATTAACTCAGCAACAGTGCATGGATGAACTTAATTCAATTTTTGGCGATGAAGCTCCATCAAGGACCAGTGTTTATCGATGGTATGGTGAATTCAATCGTGGTCGTAGTTCACTCCAAGATGAATTTCGTGAAGGTCGTCCAAAATCAGTTGTTGTTCCGAAAACCATTGATGCTGTGCGCGAACTGATATTGGAAGATCGTCATGTGACCTATCGTGAGATTGAGACAACCTTAGGCGTTAGTGGGACCAGCATACATTCAATATTGCATAAACATTTGACTGTCAAAAAAATTTGTTTGCGTTGGATCCCACACAATTTGTCAATCGCCCAAAAAAAGGCTCGTGTCAATTGGTCGAAAGAAATGCTCAAAAAATACGGTCGCGGTGCTTCGAAACACGTCTATGACATCGTGACAAGTGATGAATCGTGGATTTACGCGTATGAGCCCGAAAGTAAACAGCAGTCGACTGTCTGGGTCTTTCAAGATGAGTCAAATCCAACAAAAGTTGTTCGCGCACGAAGCACTTCCAAGCAAATGGTCGTGTTTTGCCGTTGTGGGGGTTGTTCCTCAGGAAGCGCGTTTTCTTGTCCTGAAAAGGACGTTGGATCTCTTTATTTGATTGCTCCTGGAACAACACACTTCAGCAAGGGTTCGTTGCCGTGCTTCCTCTGACCCAGAGGGAAGAGCAACGTCCTGATTGTTCGTGGGACGTAACCTAGGGGATAGTGTCCTTATACCCTGCAACCTCAGTACTGGTTCCTGTACCGATTTCTTTGGAGTCGTCCTGGTATATATATATATATATATATATATATATATATATATATATATATATATATAAAAAGAATCATCCAACGTTGGGTGCCAGCACAAAATTTCGAAAGTAATGAAAGCAGTTTTATTTATTTTGGATTTAGTTTTATTGATTTTATTTGTGAAATAACTGCTCTGTGGCAGGAGGATCTAGATACTGTCGCCCGGAGATCACGAAACCATTCCTTTATAAAGGAAAAGGAATCGAAAATTGTATCTCAAAGATACACATTTTCGTGCAACAATCTCGATCTTTTGGATATTTCGAGCGAGATGTTGTGTTTACACAAGATAAGAAATCAATTTCTTGAATTCTTACGGAACCATTACGCAGATGTGTGAATGTATCTGCTTTTGAGTTTTTGTTTGTTTAACTCAATGGAATTTTTAGGATAGAGATAACAATCTCTGAATTTTGGATTTGGGTGATGCTGTGGAGCAAATATAGAACAATAAACGAATATTGGATTCGTTTATTGTGAATTTTAATTTTAATTTTGATTTTGGATTAAACTTCACCGTGGGGGCAAATGTTATGCGATAAACGAATGTTTGATTCGTTTATTGCGAATTTTGGATAATGTTTGGGTTTTTTCAGGTTTTGATAGGATTTTGGATTAGGAATGGGAGAAAAAGATGGTAGGGCTTTTTGGAGCACTACATCCTCCCCTCCTTGAAAAAAAGAAAATTGATCTTTATGAGATTAATTTTCTGGAAAATGGTGTGATTGGGAATAAGGATGATAGTATCGTGATTCCGTTACATATGCCTGATTTTTTTTTCATTTTAGTTCTATGTATGCAATATTTATTTTCTTAGCTTACAGTACAATTTAATTACATATATTAAAAGTGTTATTTACAGTGTTTATGTTATATTTTTTTTTCCATTACGTTTAGTAACAATTGTGAGTAATATGTTTTTCTTCTTTTTATATAAGAGGTTTTTTTTTTTTTGTTTTTGTTTATAAAGTATTATTATAGGTTTTCCAATTTGTGGTACAATATATATGTAAGTGTTGCGTAAGATTATTAAGGCTTACTATTACAATTTGTGTATTACATATTAATACTGATTACATATTATTTACAGAGCATTTTTTTTGAGGACTTTTCATTGTCCTTATTTATTTATATAATTTTATTCTAGCCATTTTTAAATTTGTTTTGAGTTATACTAAAATTTTATTAGAATTTATTCATTGCAAAATGTTTTGTACTTATATAAATTCTTATTCTAACATTATTTCGTATCGTAAGTTTTGTTTTATTTATTATTACAAAAATGTTTGTTTGTTTATTTATTTAAGTTAGTGATGGTTGATTAAAATATTTGTATAATACATTTTTCGATAGTCAATATTTGTTTATAGTATAGTTTTGAAACTTCTATTTTTGAAACATATGAGTTATGTGGAGATTCAATTTCTTGTTATATTTTATTTGTTATCTCCTGAATTTATAAATTTTCTTTGTTTATTCTATCTATCTATTTCGTTTTTGAACAATAATTTGTTAAGAGGTGAATTTAACATTATTAGTTGTATATATATTTTTCTTTATAGATATATTTTTTGTTTTGTTTGTTTATTTCGGTTATTTAAAATATTGTATAATATTTACAAGATTATTTATTCGTGTAACAGTATTTGAAAAGAAAAATTTTGCAGGCAAATTTTAAATACATTATCGTGGTATTTTCGTACAGTGTTACTTTATGATTTTTCTAAGGTTTTTTTTTTTTACGTATATACATTTAGTTTTCTTTTTTTGTTTTTGTAAGGTTATAAATACATCTATACATTTACTTTCCTTCAACCTTTATTTTATTTATTTTGGGTTTCTTATTTGTGATTGCCTAATCCACAAATGGTTTTATATTATTGTTGTGGACTATTCGGGTTCCTTTTCCTATTCTGAGGATTGAATTTTCTTCGGATAGGATCTTTACAATTTCGTAGGGGCCTTTCCACAGGGAGGTTAGTTTGTTAGGTCTTGAGTGATTCTTTAATAGAACCTTGTCGCCAACATTAAATTTCTTACGGCCTACTTTTTGGTCGTAGTATGCCTTAGATTTTTGTTTTTTCTCTATCAGTATTCCCTTAGCTGTACGATAACCATGTTGTAATCGCATTTTTAATTCATTTGCGTAATGGTCGTAGTTATAAGTGCTTTCGGGGTTTTGTCTGAGAGAACTGGGTATTTCGGCTGGAAAACCATATAGTAATTCATGCGGCGTGTAGCCTGTATTACTGTGGGGTGTAGTATTATACACAAACATTGCGTAAGGTATCCAGGTGTCCCAAGTGAGAGGATCCTGGTTTACATAGTGGCGGAGGTATTCCACCAGAGTTCTATGGCTCCGTTCTAGTGCTCCATTCGTTTGTGGATGGTAGGGTGCTGTATTGAGTTTTCTCATTTTAAGTAAGGAACAAATGTCCTTAAAAAGTGCGCTGAGAAAATTAGCACCTCGGTCAGTTAATAGAGAAGATGGTATGCCGTGCTGGCAGACGATATTTTCAACGAAAATTCTGGCCACGTCCTTGGTTTCGGCGCTGGCCAGTGCGTAAGCTCCTGAAAATTTAGTCAAATCGTCTTGAAACGTTAGTAGGTATTTATTCCCATTATAGCTGACTGGTAATGGTCCTACTATATCTAAAGCAATTCTTTCGAAAGGTTTTGAGCTTGTTGTGGTTATCTTCATAGGAATTCTAGGATTCCTTCCACTTTTGTTTATCTGGCAGGAAGCACATTTTCGAATATACGCCGCGACGTCAGCGGTCATTGTGCGCCAGTAATATTTTTGCTTCAATCTATTGATTGTTCGGGTGGCTCCTTGGTGTCCTCCGAAAGGTGAGTTGTGGTATTCCGCGAGTAACTTTTGTATTTCGTTAGGATCTGTTAGAAGCTTCTTTTTATTGGAGAAAACGTACATTGTCACGTTGAGGTGAGCAAAAGTTTCTTTTAGCAAGTTATTAAGTGTTACTTTTGATTCGCTTTCTATGAAGGGCACTAAAATTCCAATGGAATTGAAATTCCGGTCTTCGCAAATCTTCTTCAGATCAATAAGGGAACTCTTAGCGGTTTCCTGGTCGCTTAGGTTTCTGAAAGGCAATGGCAATGTGATGGCGCATAACCCATCTTGCTCATGAAACGTAATTTTACCTACGTCTGGCTTGGTGAAGTTTGGAATTCTTCCTGCCAGGTTTTCTTCCTCAGCAGAGTCTATCAATGGGAGGATTATAATACGTAGTCCAAGTTTCTTCTTGGTATAGATGGACCCTGTTTGTTCTTGCCATACAAGATTGGTAGTATCTTTGTATGATTGTGCAGCCACATCTTCTTCGAGTTTGGCTTTACTTCGTGTGGTGACGAGGATATTATTTTTGATGGGATTGACTGGGGTAGTCGTTGTTATACGGCTGAGAGCATCAGCATTTGCATTTTGCTTTCCTTTTTTATGGACGATTGTGTACTCATACTCTTCGAGTAGAATTCTCCATCGCATAAGTCTGGATGTAGGATCCTTTCGTCCTATAAGGCACTGTAGAGAGCTATGGTCAGTGACTATAGTAAATTTTCGTCCGTAAACGTATGGTCGGAACTGGGCTAGTGCAAAAACGATTGCCAATAATTCCTTTTCGGATGTTGTATATCGAGTTTCTGCGTCGTTTAAAGTTCGGCTAGCGAAAGCAATAGGTTTATCTTGTCCTATTGTACCTTGAGATAGCACTGCTCCTAACGCAACATTGCTAGCATCCGTAGTTATTATAAACTCCCGGTTAAAGTCTGGATAAGCCAGTATTGGTGGGGTAATAACCTTTCTTTTTAGAGTTGTGAATGCCTCGTCACAAAAGGCATCCCAATAAAATGGAACATTCTTCCTGAGCAATCTGCTTAAAGGTTTTGCCAGTTCGGCGAAATTAGGGATAAATTTTCTATAGTAGCCTACAAAACCGAGAAAAGATTTTACATCTTTTTGTTTCTTGGGCGTTGGAAACGTTTTCGCCGCTTTAGTTTTTTCTGGATCTGGTTTTATACCTTCCTTTGAAATAACATGCCCTAAGTAGGTGAGCTCCTTCCTTATGAAGTGACACTTTTCTGGTTGTATTTTCAGATTGTGCCTTTGTAATCGCTCGAAAATTCTGGTAAGTCGGGAATTGTGATCGTTCAGATCGTATCCGTAAATTACAATATCATCTACATAGACGAAACATTCTATTCCTTGGAGACCCATGAGTACATTATTCATAAGCCTTTGGAATGTGGCGGGTGCGTTTTTAAGTCCGAAGGGCATTCGATTATATTCGTAATGTCCGAAGGGTGTACTAAACGCTGTTTTTGCCTTGTCTCTATTGTCCATGCGTATTTGGTGAAACCCATTTGCTAGATCCAAAGTGCTAAAATATTTAGCTTTTCCTAGCTGGTCCAAAATATCTGTAATATTGGGCAATGGATATGCATCTCCGACTGTTATTTTATTTAAGGCTCTAAAGTCGACAACCACTCTCCACCGTTTTGTCCCATCAGGTCCTGCCTTCTTGGGTACTAGTAAGAGAGGGGAATTCCAAGGACTGAAACTTGGTTGTACCACGCCATCCTGAAGCATTTCATTCACTTGTTTGTGGATTTCTTGCTTCGAGCTATCTGGGAGGCGATATGGTCTTATGTAAAGTGGGGGCTTTCCTTCTTCAGTGATGATCTGATGCTCTATGGCGTCAGTGTGTGTGAGATGGTCGCCCTCTAAGTAAAAGAGATCGTTAAATCTGCGGCAGATGTCTAGGATAGATATCCTTTCCTCCTGGTTACAATGACGCAACTCTAGGAGTGATTCTAGCCGTTCAAGCCTATTTTTTAGAAAGTTCTTAGTTTCATCCGCCTGTAACACATTGTAGTCATCCAGATCTTCCCATTCGACTTCTATGTCGTTGGTGCTTACTTCTTGATCGGTGTCTAATGTGTTCATTAATAATACCTTTATTTTGTTGTCCTGTGGTGTTGTCAAACTATTACCCAGATATATCCCTGGCATGATCTCGGATTTTGTTATTATCAGTTGTTGACTAAGTTTTCCTTTAAATGGAATCTCCATTATTTGTTGAGATCGTGAATGCAATTTTATGAAATCGATTTTGGCATTTCGTTTTAAATTTACTGGGGATATTGGAGTTTCAGGTTCATGTTTTCCTGAACTCAGTTTTTCAGCAGTTTCCTTAACTTTTTCGGTACCACAAACTTTATTTAAATGGGAAGAGGAAGATTCAAGGGTGGTTGGTTTCGTTGTGTTTGTCACAGCATCAGATCCGGCCCGTAGACAAACGGATTCGGATGTTGACTCACGAACGGTGTTATCCAATTTTTCAAGAATGCCTGTATTATCCGTGGAAGACACCTCATAAGGCGTGGCATTCTGAATATTTTCCTTGACCTCATTTTTGTTCCCTAAAGGCTGCTCGAGTTCTACCATGGTTCTCTTCTTCACAGCGAATTTAAGAAATCCCTTTTCAAAGTTAGTGTGGCACTGGTGCTTCGCAAGGAAATCGCTTCCCAGTATGCCATCGTGTTGGAAGTTTACATTTTTACCTATCACAAAAAGGTTGTGTTTAAAGGGTATGGAGTGCCTGTCTGTTCTAAATTCGAACTCCCCCAATACCTTTCCGCATGTGCTGACCGTTTTTCCAGCAATGGTGGATATAGTCACTGGGTCTGAATTTTCTACAGATTGTTCAATATAAAGATTATCTAATTTGATCAGGCTGATGTCGGCCCCTGTATCGATGAGGAAAGTCGAGTATTGTTTATCCGATGGATTAAATTTTACACGTATTACTGGCTCCTTAAATTCAGGGCAGAAAAATACGCGCATTTGAAAATTTACATCGGGATGGGGTGTATATCGGCGATTGTCTGTACTCGAGAAGGATTGCCGTTGCTCGCTGCCCGAGTGAGTTCGTTTCCCTGTTGTGAATTGGATACCCTGTTAATATTTTGATTTTGTCGGGTATTTCGATTTTCAATGCGGGGCGAGTTTGTTATTGTCCTATTTTGAGATTGATTGGGCTGAGTTCTGAAAGGATTTCGACTCGTTGAAGGTTGGTCCTGGTTTCGCATATGAGCTAACCTGGTTCTGCACTCTGCCTGAGTGTGATTATACTTTCGACAGTATGTGCATTGGAGACGTTCAGCCTCAGTCTTAATGCGTTGGGGGACGAAATTAGGAAAATTAGTGTTGCGATAGCAAGTCGCAGAAGTATGTCCCCTCTTGTTGCATGTTTGACAAACAATTGGTTGGTTATTTCTCCTAAAATTGTTAGTGGAAGTTAGCATTGAGTTATCGTTACCTAATCTTCGAGATTGTTCTAAAGCGTAGCTAATGGCTGCTTTTAAATTTGGGGCGTTGTGAGACTTCACCAAGATTCTGAGGCTGGAATTTCGTATCCCATCCTCAAACGTATTCAACGCGAGTCTCTGATTCTCAGCCAGAAGATAACTTCTGACTGCAGGCTCAGGTGAACTAGCGTATGTGGCGCTGTCCAATTCATGTAGGTGTTGTGTGAGTCTATTTGAAAATTCTTTCACACCCTCCTTGCTATCTTGTTTTGTTGCCACTAAGTTATTTTGGGCAGCAGACCTAGAGATGAGAGCTTTAAATTCTCCCTCTAATTCTGAAACAAGATCTTCCCAGGTAGAAATGATTTTATGCCGGATACAATCACGCGCCGGTCCCTGCAATCTGGTTTTGACCACCCTTAGAATAAAAGATTTCTGGTTATCATCTTGGGCTTGTGAGAACAAAATGTCTCCACAAGAGACGAAACCCTCTAATTCGTCAGGATGACCGTTAAATACCGGCACGAGTCCCAGTATGTCGCTTAATCCGAATCCGTAGTTCATTCTAGAACTTTGTTCGCGTATTTCCGTTCGTAACGTTTCCGAAGTTTCGTCCTCGCGATTTTGTATGAGCTCGGGCTCAGGTCTCTGCGAACGCGTACCCGGTTTATTTTTTTCGCTAACGACGTATTTATGAAACAGACCTTCCCAAATGATGGTAAAAAGGGGTAGAGAACAAAGAGACTCAATTTTCATTTTGTCGTGGTACGATGGCCAAGAGAAAAGATAAGAACAACAAGATTAATGTACCTTCAAACTTAGTTAGTTTGACCCTATTGGGTAAAGTGTATTTTTCCCTAAGATGAGAGAAACAATTTTCCTTTCGTTCGAGGGGAGCAAGGCCTAAAGTGTCACGGGCAAAGAAGAGAAACAGATCCAAGAATGAATTTTCCGATGAGACGCAAATGATACCAAAAGAGAAATCCAAAGGAAAAAATTCAACCTAAGAATGTCCTAAACAGCGCTTAAAGACAAGGACTAATAATTTTAATTTGTCCGCTATTGTTATCACATAAAGAGTGTAAAAATCTTCCCCAAAAAGCAGAAATAATTTAAGGAAAATATATGTATATATATGTGCTAAATTCAAATAGGTATATAAAAAATAAAAATAAAATTTTGTAGTTTATTTTTGGGGTTTTTATTTGTCCCCTACTTGATAAATAAGTTGTTGCAATTTTGGATAATAAATGTGTATATGTATAGAAAGAATTTTTGATAAATGATTATATATATATTAAAAGAAAAAATGTATTTAAATTTTGCCTCTATTATACAAGTAAACAGAAATTTTCTTTTTATTATATATTTCCCTTTGTATAAAAAATTTGAAACATGTATGTTGAGGAAAAATCGTTTGTTTATTATTTTGACCCGGGCATCCCCTTTTGATTACTAAAATGAATTTACTTTATTTTAGGGAGTTGATCACTATTACAAGACCGACATTAAAAATTTCACCTTAATCGGCTTCACAAAAGTTACGTTAATTTCACAAAAGTTACATTAATTTTACTATGAAGAGCTCTCTTAGTCTCCTTGAATTTTTCACTGTATATTAATAAAATGAAATTTTTTACCTTAAATAAACTGGATACTTTTGTCCATGTACTGCTGACGTAGCTGGCAATGTCCACTTCACAAAGATATACCAGCTTTTTCCTGTCGGTGTCGCCGCTGCTGTCGTCGCTGGTGGATGTGGTCGTCTCCGCTTGTCACTTTTGTTATTTGGTTTGTTTTTCACTCTGCCGGTGTCTAAGCCCCAGGCGACGCTTTTAGAAATTTTAAAATTTTAAGTCACTTTGCCGGTGTTTAGCCCCGGGCACGCTGTTTTTATCAAAATTTGTTTATTATTATTTGCACTTTGTTATTTTGTTGCCGATGGTTCTCTGTAACCTTATGTGCTCTATACTTTTACTGGTAGGGGATATTGGGAATCAGTCCGATTCACTGCTGCCACCAGAATTTTGTTTGTTCTGATCCTCCTTCTGTGGTGAGCGGATTTTGGGTATCCCACGCGCTGCCACCAAAATTTTGTTTTGCCGTTGTGGGGGTTGTTCCTCAGGAAGCGCGTTTTCTTGTCCTGAAAAGGACGTTGGATCTCTTTATTTGATTGCTCCTGGAACAACACACTTCAGCAAGGGTTCGTTGCCGTGCTTCCTCTGACCCAGAGGGAAGAGCAACGTCCTGATTGTTCGTGGGACGTAACCTAGGGGATAGTGTCCTTATACCCTGCAACCTCAGTACTGGTTCCTGTACCGATTTCTTTGGAGTCGTCCTGGTATATATATATATATATATATATATATATATATATATATATATATAAAAAGAATCATCCAACGTTGGGTGCCAGCACAAAATTTCAAAAGTAATGAAAGCAGTTTTATTTATTTTGGATTTAGTTTTATTGATTTTATTTGTGAAATAACTGCTCTGTGGCAGGAGGATCTAGATACTGTCGCCCGGAGATCACGAAACCATTCCTTTATAAAGGAAAAGGAATCGAAAATTGTATCTCAAAGATACACATTTTCGTGCAACAATCTCGATCTTTTGGATATTTCGAGCGAGATGTTGTGTTTACACAAGATAAGAAATCAATTTCTTGAATTCTTACGGAACCATTACGCAGATGTGTGAATGTATCTGCTTTTGAGTTTTTGTTTGTTTAACTCAATGGAATTTTTAGGATAGAGATAACAATCTCTGAATTTTGGATTTGGGTGATGCTGTGGAGCAAATATAGAACAATAAACGAATATTGGATTCGTTTATTGTGAATTTTAATTTTAATTTTGATTTTGGATTAAACTTCACCGTGGGGGCAAATGTTATGCGATAAACGAATGTTTGATTCGTTTATTGCGAATTTTGGATAATGTTTGGGTTTTTTCAGGTTTTGATAGGATTTTGGATTAGGAATGGGAGAAAAAGATGGTAGGGCTTTTTGGAGCACTACAGTCGCCTGTTTTTTCGGAAAAACTGGACATGTCGCAACCGTACCACTAGAACAACGCAGAACAGCCAATTCTGAGTGGTACACAACCATTTGTTTGCCAGTTGTCTTCCAAGAAATCAGGAAAACCAACCGCCGAAGATGGATCACACTTCACCACGACAATGCGAGCTCTCACACATCGGCTGCGACAACTGCATTTTTGAGCACCCAAAACATCGATTTGATGGGTCATCCGCCGTATAGTCCTGACTTGGCACCGAATGACTTCTTTTTATTCCCGTACGTAAAAAACAAACTGAGAGGTCAACGTTTTTCGACACCTGAAGAAGCGGTTACTGCATTCAGAATGCATGTGTTGGAGATACCTCAATCAGAGTGGCAAAAGTGCTTCGACAATTGGTTCAAACGCATGCAAAAGTGTATAGATCTTCATGGGGAATATTTTGAAAAACATTAAAGTGATTTTCGATGATCAATATTTGTTTTTGTTCTCTAATCCCTAAAATATAAAAGGCAACGCTCGTATGAAGTTGAACTGCGGAAAACGCATCAATGTATGTGCGTAGCAAAAGAAAATTTGTATTACGTTTAAATGTATGGATGTATGGCTGATGGCATCCTAGTGACGCACTTTTTTATACCCTTTTTAAGTAGTTTATTATTTCATCTTTGGAAATTCCAAAGGTCGTTTCTTAATTACCCTTTAATTTTAATTTTATTTTGGGAAAATATGTACATATTCAAAGGTAGTATCTGCTTCCGGGTACACAATTTCCAACAGGTATGAAGAGCGTAATTCCATTGCAAAATTGGTGGTCTCATCCTAGTGATTGGGAGTGTAAGTCATGATGGTGCTATAGCGTATTGCGACAATAGTGAAGGAAGTGTGATTCGAACTGACGCTATGATGGTTAGAATCACTAAAAATTGAACCAATGCTCAACACATCAGGCCACCGCCGTGCGTTTCGATTTCTAAACTCAAATACATTCGACTGATATGGATTTGTTATGTTATAGCTATGGTATACGGCTCTGATGAATTTTTTATCGATTTTCGTTCCGTGTTCTTTACTATTTGCTTCTGTATTTTGTCTGTATCTGTTAGAAACGCCATACTGCTTCCTTTTCAGTAACTTTGTTACGGTCAACTTCGTGTGCAAACGGCGAGCGAGAGAACGTCGGAGTAGGCGAGTGAGCCGGTGCTCTCTGCAAAAGTCGGGACCGTAGAAGCAAAGTCCTGTTTTACTATGGGAATGCGTGTGCTATTTGTACACAGATCACGTCGGGGTCACCAATTATAGCGTATCGCGACGATAGTGAAGAACGTGATTCGAACTGACGCTATGACGGTTAGAATCACTAAAAACTGAACCAATGGTCAACACATCGGGCTACTGCGGTGTGTACGAATCCGGTTTCTAAAGTCAAGTACAACCAACTGATGTGGAATTGCCGTGTTATTGTTTGGTATACGGCTGATGTTATTCGATTTTCGTTCGGTGTTCTTCACTATTTGCTTATGTATTGTGTGTGTATCTGATAGAAATGCCACAGTATCTTTTGAGATAAAGAATTACGGAGGTAAACTAGATCTGTTCGGATCTCTGGTGGGAACTATGATAAATAACCGAAGTTTAAGAAATTCGTCGTGCTGGGGACTTCTGTTAAATTTCTTTATTGTCTTTATAGCTCCCCGAATGACGATCGACCAGCGACATTTTCGAACATCTTTCATGTATCGTCGGCTGGATACAGATCAACTACCCGGCTTCTGAAATGGTCGTCCTTGGCGATTTTTATGTACACAACCCCGGCTGGTTTGTACATTCTCACAGAACCGCCGAGGCCGGGAGGCTAGCGGAGATGCCAGACACCTGAGGTGATTACGCGAATACACTGGATCTGTTGTTGACATCCGAACCGAGCGTTTATACCGTGGAAGTTGCTGTGCCACTGGGAAACTGAGATCATTGTTTGGTATTGGTCGCCCATCATTTCAAACGAATAACCCATCTAAGCAGCTCCGCCAGATATGGAGGTATGGGCTGCTAACTGGGACGATTTGCGAGATTTCTTCGCCTCCTTTCCGGGGTCGAGGGTGTGCTTTCGAGATTCCGATGTTAACGCATGCATGCAGTCGGTCACGGAGGTTATTCTTCTCGGGATGGAGGCTTACTTTCCGCGGTCCATCAAGCGAAATCATCTGATAAACCTTGGTATGATAAGAGATGCGAGCAGATTATAGCGGAAAAAAATAGAGCTTTTAAACGATGGCGATCCAATCCCATTTTGTTAGAATCAGAAACGCGTGCAACCAGGCTATTGATACCGCGAGGAAGGCCTTCTGGTCAATCTCAAGGGCCATTGGCAGTAACTTCATTACTCGTCTTTTCCCCGTTAGTAGCGGATACACGGAACACTAGTTACAAATTCAAAAGATAAAGCTCATGTGTTCGCGAATTTATTTTCCGGGAATTCAAACCTCGCGCCGGCACTGTTTTCTATGCTAGATGTGGGGTTTCGCCCGCGTACTATTTAACGCATTCTGCGTGGACTGGACTATAAGAAGGCAATCGGCCAGATGGAATACCAGCAAAATTTAATCTTCGTGACTTAATTAGTTTAAGCTGCATCTACTGCTTAGTTTAATTTAAAGTATCTCGGTCTTGTAGCAATATTCAAATGAAAACATAGAACAGATTAAATTTCTTTGCTCTAACATATTGTTAAGCTTTCTGTTAATATCGACATTATAGATTCCATCTTCATTACGCCATACTGCTCATCTTTTTCTCCAGGGGCAAAATTATAGAAAACTGCGCAATTTTGCTGCCGTTATAGGACATGCCCTATGAGAAATCTAAATCACCATCTCGCCGCCAAACAAGTATCCTGAGAAGGGACTTTCATCGGAATGAATATTTGTAGCCGTCTACAGTCTACTCGTTATACACCATATTGAGGAATGACACCAAACGGTCCTGTCCACATGTTTGCCTCGTAAAATTTACTAAAGGAGATGATTTCTGACGATTCGGCTGTTTGGAAATTTAACTCGGGCTACTGTGTTGTTGCTTGACACACGACACCTTTCCCCATAGTCGTGGTTTCCGTCTTTTCGTGAGGTCATGCAATGCACTCGGATACTTACTGGGAGTTACTTCCTCCCGCATACAGTGTTCTGCCATGTGTCAGGTTCAATGTAAATTTGATTGTTCGAACACTTGAGTTTGGTGTCACAGCAAGGGATGCAAAACATTTGCGCGAACCCTTGTGTATTGAGTTCACAATCCGCTGGATGGTTGCATAATTAAAAGTCCCTTGGGGTGTCGAACTTGAATAAACACTTGAATTACTGATTGCAGTCGTTGTGGTAACTGGTATCTGACGTCGTAGCGAATCTTGTATCTAGAGCTTCTTTTTGGTAGGGAATTATGTTACGAATAAATCGTCCATTGAATCTGGAATGGAGTGGGCGCTGTTGTGGGCGTACTCAGGCTTTTGAGAGATGACGCTGGTGATGGGTCCGAAGTGGTGAGATGACGTAGAAGTAGCTTCTTCCTGTGTACAGAGAATCGGGAGGTTATTAAGTCGCATCGTGATGTTGCATTTTCACGAACACAGTGTGGAGTTGTTCGAAATATTGCTCTATAGGACAATTTTGTCTTTAAAATAAATTACTACGTTGAGGCAGGGACCAGGACCGGAACTGAGTGAACATAGGGGAAGTGTGTTATATGTTGAATGCTGCATTCATTGTCTGCCGCTGAATTGAAAAGTAGTTAGTGTAGTATTCCTATTTTTCACCTAAAAGGCGTTTATTCACGGTTTACTCATTTACTTACGTGTTAGTGTCGGTGTATGAAAACTGGTCTATAATAAGATGTGTGATACGAAAATAGAGTGTGATTATCGTTATCTGATAACATTTTCCTTTCACTATTTGCACTTCGAAAACAAAAGCTCCAAATTGTAGTTTCTCTAGCTTTTAAATTTGTGTACAAACGTGGTGCGATTTCGACGAAAAATGAAACTCCTATATTTTATGATACAAAAAGATGGCGTATAGTTGTCTGTGATGCACTTTTCTAGGAGTTTCGCATATACTGCGGCCATCCTTTGGAACTAGATGATATTTTTGTACAAGTTTGTGAGCGATCATGTTAACGCTGATATCCTCGAAAGACTGAGATTACTTCTATCCCTTATTATTTTTACACATTCGGAATTTGAAAACAATCTTTATGTTAGTTTAAGCATTTGAAAATAATCTTAGTTTCAAGGAACAGATGTTGTTAGGTTAGATAGGTTTGCAGTGAGTTAGGTTAGAATATATCTGGTAGAGCGGCATAAAGCGGTTTATGGACAACGCCAAAGATGGGCCTACTAGTTATTCGGACAAAGTTCGAGTCTCGGAAATTATTTGTGTTACTTGGCAAAAAGAATTTTATAATGTCAACTGCCCACGGAATTCGTGAAATTCCCTCGCAATAGCAAACTTGTGGCGTTTCTAACAGATACACACACAATATACAAACAAATAGTGAAGAACACCGAAAGGAAATTCGAATGAGCATCAGAGCCATATACCACGCAATAACAACAATTCCACATCAGTTGAGTGTACTCGAGTTCAGAAATCGCCAGTAGCCTGATGCTTCAATGCTTCACTTTTCACCCGTTTCCTCGTGTGTTCAAATCACCGCTTTCACAATCCTTGCTTAACGCTATAAACTAATTAAGCTAATGTATGTACAGTAATATTTACGTTGCAACTTTCTCGCTAGCTTAACCGTTGAGATGGACAACTCTGCTGGAATAAGTGATCTTAATATGTTGAATTCTTGAACACTGTGCGTACAACCATAAGCTTTAAAAGCAAAGTGTATCTCACTAAATTATTGTACAAGGTTAAAAGAAAATTGCAGGCAACTGCTATGGGTGTCACATATTTCACGAATTTATGGAGGTGAATCAGATGGGTTTGAAAAATACAGAAATACGACAAGATCTCTTCTGTTAAATCGATTAGTGTGTGGAAACCCGGAGAGCGTACTAAGTTTATTAATGGTGTACATATACAATATGGGACAGAGAATCTTGTTTATTTGCATTGAGCACTCTAAAGTGGTTGTTACTCTGAGGAAGGTAGGGATGAACATATTCGAGTGTGTAGTGCATACAATTTTCATTCTGCGAAGTATCGTGGCGCGAACGAAGACAGAGTGCGCTTTTGCTGTCCAGTCGTATTTTGGGTTAAAGCCATGATGGTTGTATCTTGGTATGGCATTATGTTAAACTAATTTTAATTTCTCTTTTATTTTAAAGGTCTGTTCTCCTGGTGAGTAATGATAATGATGCCTTAATTTTTTTTCCCGAAAACGGATGTCAGAACTTGTTAATACAATTTTAAGGGAGTTGTTTCAAAATGCAAATCTTTTTAAAAACACGACTGGGGTTGTGGCGGTTCCGCCAAACCCCACGGTTCACTTACCTGAAAAACCCCCATAACTTCCACCCAATCTCATAACTTCGCTAATGCAATCGCATTAGCACCTTAAATGCTTCACACATTAAAGAGATCAAATCTTTAACTAAAAGCCCCTGTAAAAGAAAACTGACCTTTCATGCATCTCTTCGCATATAATTTCCTGTAAGATTTCTTTTCTACCTTTCCAGGAATCCCAAAACCTATTCGGTACCTTCGGTTCCCAGGCAAATTTCAACTTTCCCACACCTGCACGGCAATCTCCACCCAGCATACCTGAAACATTTCCTTTTACAAGGACATTTAATGCATACAGCGCATTAGCTAAAATTCCTAAAAATAATTTTTGGATGTGCATATGCACCATGAATACCAAATCATTCGGCACCCTTTGTTATCATTTAAAACGCTATGTCAGACAGCTTGTTTTTACAGCTGCAATGAACCGACCCGCGATTCGTTTGGCCAATCGACAAACAATTCCCGCATCCCAACCATTATCATCGGAACCGAATCCTCTAGTATTTTCTAGTATAAACAAGTATTCCGTTCCTATACCAGTCGGAGATGCCATAAACCATATCCTTACGCAGTAAACATGCTTAAGATCCAACTCATCGTTTGTTCTCCCACCAACAAACATTCTTCAATTTATTTTTCAGCCACAACTAATTACCCTGCATTTACAAATGCAGGCAAGAGATTCGTTTCTGCCACCAATCCCATTAGCACCTTTTTCCCAACGTCTATTATCGCTTCTTCCTTTGTCTTTGCCGCCTGCCTGCTTCGTTGTTCCATTGCCTTCGAGCACGTGTAAACAACAGATCTGAACGATCACACACATATCACCATGATCTCCATTACGAGATGTGGTTCTCTATTCCACCGAGAGAGACTTTACGTTTCTCTGGTGGTAGGTAAAAACGATATCCTTAGTGGAGAGGATATCTACCACCACACCACAAACTCACCCTAAACGAAGGTTGAATCGCTAAGCCGTTTTCCATCTGCCGACCACGCTGGTCGATTCGGCTTCCGCTACTCGTCGCGCGAATTAAGTAGTCCGATAGGGTTTTATAATAATAAAAAAATAACTTTATTATGTCTAAAACTTAGGACTACTTATTTTAATATTATTTGTTGCGGCTATGCCGATTGGTGTCCTCAAGAAGAATGTATGCCTTCGTGCAGATTGTTTATAATTTATCTGACTGCTAGGTCACAGATGGGCTTCTCGTGTTGATCCATGAGAATGGTGCTGTGTGTGTAGATACCTGTTTTAGGTCATTGTTGATCTATGATCCTTTTAGAGCGTCTATGTCTGGTGTCTGGGTCATAGATAAGTGTTTGGCATTGACTCATGAGGATGGTGCCGTCTGCGAAGATAAGTGTTGAGCCATGATGATTGTTTGATGTTTGAATCGTGTCGTCGGGTGTATTGTGGTGGTATCATGGTATTATGATAATGTGGCTATCCTTAACTCGCGCCGAGGACGCGGTATATATATTCGGAGTCGTGGGCGAAATAAATCCGAATTACTCGTTATTGCTGTACGTGAATTTTATTCGTCACCCATTGAGTTGAGCGGTGGTTTGTCATTTAGTTAATTACGGAGGATATTGTTTAAACATACATTTCATAAACGAAACTCTAAACGAAATACGTTATAAAAAATAGTATTAATATTAATGTGCATCAAGTTCAACATTGTCAACAAAAGTAGTGATTTTTATTTAAAAAATAAAACAATAAACTAAATCCGTGTGTTTAATTCCTCGGCCTGGCAGTTCCTCGATGTGTTTAACTAATCGTTCTTCCGCAGGGTGTTTATTTCTTCCGCGTGAACAATAGATGATGGGGATGGAAGTGATCGGAGTGCCCATGCCTGGCACAATACTTTCCTCCTCACAGGGCTTAAATACGTAACCACCACAGTACTTTCCTCAAATACGATTTATCTCCGTGCGCGGAGGTGTGCTGTGACCAACAAGGTTGGCTAAATTAGTCTGCGGCTTTTTTAAGGGGTTATCTTAAATCATTTGTTTTCAAGAATAGTTTTAGAACCTTGGCTCATCTAAAAACCAACGTTCATCAGGCTGTCCTCAACTTATCCGAGTACGATTAACGAATGTACTGACAATCATCGGCGCCAGCTATCTGCTATTATCCATAAAATTGTGTGAATTGATTACAGTAAATAAATAAACAAACTTAAGACTTGATAGCGCAAAAAGACAGCGATACTTTCATTATCGAGGTTTTAATTGATTTAATCAGTAAGTTGCTCTACCCCACCCTGTATTGTAATATAATACATAAAATAAATAAATAAGTCTTTAATTTTTTCAAAATCCCTAGACCTCATTTGAGTTTTCATCTCATCTTTATTTTTTCCAAGAAATCATCCACGTTTATGAGAATGAGGGGGGTTGGTATATTCAGAAGGGAGATCTTGTGGCGGTTTTAAATTACTTCTATAAATTTGAAATGTTGTACTGAAATTTCACGCCACCGTAAAATTGCAGAACATACTTCTTGAACGGAGTAGAAAGTCACTATGTTTATAGTCTTGGCAGGTTTTCTATTAGGGATCACATATATATTTCATCTTTGAGGTTTCAGTAAGAACTTTTATATTGCAGATATATCTGATCTGAGCTTTTCTGTATTGTCTCTATCAGTATTTATAGTCTCTTGTGACAATATCTACGAAAAAGGCAAGGAACGATGCGACAGCGAGTGTAACCGCTAATTTGCGTACTGTGCTCGTGAATTGCTCTGTGTTATCAAGTAGGTCAACGATATACTTAATTACAGAACTCCAAACATGCTAGTATTAATAATTTAAAAATAAAGGCAATAGTACATTTCAGCCCAACTAGTACCAAAAACTTCCCCACAATTTTGCTGGATTCGCATGTTTATTTGCGGCAATAGCACAACGTTTCAGTAGAACTCGCATATGCACAGAGGTGTTTATATATTGTCCTGTAAAATATATTACAAAAATAGTTTACAGATTATTCTTCAAGGTAGTATAACAGATTCTGTTATGACCGACTGATCACCACAATTCATATGCAATGAGTTCTGATCTTTCTAAAAATTATGCGAAGTTTACAACGATTTTCAACCTTTGTTGAGAAATAGTGATACTATATAAGAGCGAAATTCGTTCAAGCATACAATACCACTAAACAACATTGTCTTCCGAAGCTAATTACAAAGCACCGAAGAAACCTTTGGAAAGTGTTTTATTTTTATCTCTGTTTTTGTTGAACCAAGAGTTTGCCTTCATTAACTACTTATACTTTCGGGAAAATCCCTGACGAATTCTGGTACTTACAGCGAATTCAACATTGCATTGGTCTTGGGATACGACCCGCTTCCTGTAGCAATGAGTACTCCCGTAGCTATACTTTTTATTGTGACGAATGCAATAACATCTCCCTATCGCACGCCCTGCTTAGTATAAAATGCCTTAACGAAAGTCTCATTCAGACGTCTGCAGATTTTAAGCTCTATCACAAAAAGGACTTATAGGAGCTCGAAAGACTAGACGAGGTAGTAAATTCTGCTAAGGAGGTAAAAACATCGTCTGAACTCTGCTCCAACTTGTTTAAAACCCACGCCAAATGCGTCGAAGATCAAGTTATATCTAACTGTGGTTCTTTAAAAGCCTACGTAGACGATCGCATTAACAATTTGTTTCGTGATCTTAGAGCAGATTTACGTACGCAACTCAAGGCCTGCGACCATTACAGGGACATAATCGAAAGTATCAATTCCGTAAAAACAAATATCGATCTTTTCCCTCAAAGTTCTTTCACCCAAGTTTCCAGCCCGCCCCTGACAAGTCGAACCCTTACTCTCCAAACTCGTAGATCGAATGATGGATATGGGGAACGATCTTGCTCTGATGAGGGTTCTCATTAGCGACCAAATTGACGACATGGAAGCTATATCAAACCATACGACATAGTTTGGCATCCAGCCCTTTTGTCAAAATTGCATTCATATGGTGTGGACAATTCCCTGATTCAATGGATAAGAGACTATCTGGCCGTTCAATTCAAGTGGATCTTGATGGTGTCAAATCTGTCTCCCATCAAGTTAATGCAGGTGTTCCCCAGGGTTCGGTACTTTCAGCCACTCTCTTCCTCATCTTTATGAATGATCTCTTGTCAATTACTCACAACCCAATTCACTTGTTTGCTGATGATATCACGTTGAGTTTCACATACTCATACCAACACTCCCGTCCAACACTCTTCGAACGTCACTACCAACCAGCAACGTATGCTTGATACATTGAATTCAGACCTCAATAGGATATATCAGTGGGGATTATCGAACCGAGTAAAATTCAATGCCCTAAAAACTCAGTGCTCCCTCTTGTCGTCAAAGGCGAACCCTAAAGTAAATACACTTTCTATAAACGGCAATTGCATGGACGAAGCCAAGGAACTATCAATCCTCGGCACTCGAATTAATTCGACTCTTAATTGGAATGACCACATATTTGAAGCTGCAAAAAGTGCAGCCAAATGTATGGGGTTCCTTAAGAGATGCAAAAGATATTTCACTCCATCCAACCTGGCCACTATTTACAAGGCGTACATTCGTCCCAAAATGGAGTTCAACTCTCATATTTGGTCGGGCGCATCCAAAACTGCACTACACGTGCTCGACAGGATGCAAAAACGAGGAGTGAAACTTATTGGGGACCCAGCCGTAAGTCGATCAATTCCGTCGTTAGAACACAGGCGCAACGTATCATGCCTATCTCCTTTCTATAGGGATTACCACGATCGTTGCTCAACTGAACTTGCTGAATGTCTTCCGCCCCTTCAGACATTTTCCCGTGATACCCGCCAATCTGTGAATGCGCATTAGTTCACGTTGAAAGTGGACTTCAGGCGCACAAATAAACATAGATAGTCATTCATATACATCGACACCTCCTTTCCTTATCCGCTTCCTCTCCATCCTCTCCATCAAAATGCCTTTTAGTGTGCGCGTTCGTGTAAAAAAACAAAAATTCAGCCGAAATTCCAGATAAGGTCAGCCCTGCGCTTGACAACGTCTCCTTACTGATCGCAATCGAATCAGTGCGTTGCTCTTATACCGCCGAACTGACACCCACCGTTCCTTTCCCGGTCGTGGAACAAACCACCTTAGCTGAAATAAGACGAGCGATCACTGTAAAAAAGCCCCTGACCATGCACACCCCTGTAGTACATCGGTTTGAGTCAACGTGGATCCTTGGCGAGTGGAACGAAAGGCTCCGTAAATTAAGTAATAATGACCTGTCCGCCTTTATTTTTACAGGCAACCTCAAAAAAGCTGACGTTTCCTGGGTATCCTGTTTCTTCCACGACAATTTCGACATTCGCATCAAGAACATCAAAAAGATTCCGAAAGTCAGCTCATTCCGTTTCCACATCCCGTTCTTCACTCAACGTTCCTCTCCCGGACGTGGAACAAACCAAGCTCGGGCCGCCTGAGAGCATGTCTATTTCCTCTTTTTTCAACTTCTTCAGTGCTATGAATGGTCCAGATGGGGAATGGACAAATATGCCGTTACTAAAGACGGTATCAATAACAATAAGACATTCCACCACAATTATAACTCCACTTCCAACCGCCCCAACTCAACCACAATTCCTCCATATTCCCATCCAACCCTCATGAAGGCAATACCATCTTTCCCACCACAGCCGCTCACCCAACCCACCCAGGTTGCCCGTTTTTACTCACCTCTCAAAATCTCCTAACCGATCTAAGCTTAGAAACGGACTCGCTCCTAAACCCACCCGTAAACCAATTTTCTTTAAACCTAATCCCATCCACCGTGCAATCCCAAACAAAACTCCAGAATTCATGGCCATTGCCCTCACATCTAACTTTCTCCCCCTTTTCGACCTCAAAACAAAAGCAAAACATCGCAATTTCATCAGCTCCCACTCTCCTAACCCTACAATCTCTTCCCTTACCAGATCCTCCAACACGTCGGCCCGTCTGAAAGCATCACGATCTCCTCTTATTTCAACTTCTTCTCACACTACCTCAACTTCAAGTTCAATTCGACCCGCTTCCTCTCCCAGCGGTAAAAATCACTCAGCAAACTATTAACTGGTTTGATTGTTGCTACACGATCTCTAAACTGATAAATAAAAACACATATGAAAATATTTGCCTCCTCCTGGCCTATCTCCATGACAAACCGGACACCGGTCTGTTTCGAAAGAAAAACCAAAACCAGGGTTAAGGTCGCCATTCAACAAGAAGGCTTACTGAAGTCCCCAGCCTTGTTAAACTCTCGCCTTATTAACGATTACCTGAACATAATGTCATTTAATTTTGATCGTTTGTCGGTAGAAGATGCTACCATCAATCTTTACCGAGATCTTTAAATAAATTTCCCTTTATGTTCCCTATTCTTCACCTCCTTGGTTTAATCGCAAGCTTCGTTCGTTACATAATAAACGGAACAAGCTGTGCGCTGCCTTCCTCCGTAATCGCTCCGTCTGCGACTACTCCAACTACGATACCACTTATGGTGCGGACAGATGGTCCATAGTGCACGTATTCTACATTCCTTTTTATTTTTTATTTCCTATTACTGTCAGTTGGTCTGTTTAATGCGAAAGGGATTCTCCAAATACTGAACGGTGTTGCGACGGGGTGACCACAGTCTCCATCAACTTTAAAACCCTTACTGGTAAATAATATTGACGGCGGTAAGGTCAAGCTGACTTTCAGGGTACTTGCTCTGCATGTAATTTCTTTTGTGTCTATGTCAGGGGGAACATCATGCAAATATTTTGATAAATAACCGAACTTTAAGAAATGCATCATCGCCCAATCGGGTTAATTCTGGAAACTATGCCGACGTACGGCATTTTGTAACATCACTCAACGTACTCTACGATCTCCTTTACCAAAACAACCTAGCAATAACTCAGGTTAACCTAATAACTGACCCAAAAACGTTTTTACAATTTATCAATCACAAACGTAAATTCGATGATTATCCCAACTTCCTCTCATATAACTTGGAAACCTCAACTGATTGACATGTCATTGCAAACCTCTTCGTCCCCTTTTTCAGACGATTCTTCACAGACGACTTTTTCGTTCCCGACCTCATATATTTCAAATACGTACCAAATTTCTTCAATGTCCATTTCTTTCTCAATTTATTGATCCACCCACGATTGAAAACAAACTGGCCCAACTGTAGGACGAATTCACCCCCGGGCCTGGTGGTCTCCCCGCTATACTCCTCAAAAAATGCTCTTCCGTTTTCTCTTCCCCTCTTTCGGCTATTTTCAATCTGTCGTCCTCTCAATGTGAGTTCTCTAATATTTGGAAAACCTCGTTTATGACCCCCGTGCATAACCAGCACGGCTTCCTCTCCGGCAGGACCACTACTACCAACCTTGTCGAATTCACACCCCTAGAAAACGGCGATGAGGTCGATAAAATCTTCGACAAAATCTCCCATAACCTCATTCTCTTCAAGTTATCTTCCCTCGGGTCTGAACCCTCGCTGATCAAGTGGATCTCATCCTATCTCAATTATCGAACCTGCCGCGTGCGATTTAGATCCACCCTCTCCGATCCTTTTTTCCCAACCTCAGGTGTCACCCAGGGCAGTCATCTCGGCCCTCTCATATTTATCCTAACCATAAACGACATAGGCTCTTGCATCAATCACTCCTTCATCTCGCTTTACGCAGATGATTCCAACATTTTTAAGACAATCGGCTCTCCCCTAGACTCCTCACTTCTCCAATCGGATCTTGATAGCTTTTCGACTTGGTGCCAAAATAATTGCCTAGAACTGATCATCGCCAATTGTCACCTTTTCTCGGAAGCGTCCCCCCACCCAGACACGCTCCTATCTCTTACTGAACCAACCAAAAACATCGGTTGAATCGATTCGCGACCTGGGTGTCCTATGCGACAAGGAGCTTAAATATACCGCATATATTGATGACATAATCCTTAAGGATAACACCGCCCTTGGGTTTGTCAAACGCTGGTCGAGGGAATTCCTTAACCCCTATGTCACCCGATCACTCTACACAACTTTTGTCAGGCCACTACTCGAATATGCTAGTCAGGTCTGGTCCCCGTATCAATTGTCTCACATTCGCAGGATTGAGGGCGTTCAACGTCGTTTCTTGCGCTTTGCCCTCCGTGGACTAAACTGGGAAAATCCCCTGACTACCACCATACACAAGCCGGCTCCCCCTAATCAATCTTAACACACTTGAAGAGCGGAGAATCCATGCCGACATCATCTTTGTCCATCGCCTTCTGTCTGGCTCAATCAATTGCCCAAGCTTACTCTCCGCTTTAACATTTCATACAAACCCCCGTAACGTACATATCCCTCGACTGTTTTTCGTGCCCGCTGATCACATTTCTTACGGCGCTAACGAACCCATCTCGCGTATGCTACGACAAGCCAACTCTTTCCCCCCCTCCTTCGATTTCAACCTCTCCACACCCGCTCTCAAACGACGTCTCAGAAGAAACCCGCCCTAACTCCGCCCCTTCCCTTCAATAACCCCTCTACCCTGCAATCCTACCTCTCCTCTCCTTCCCTCAAACTAGTTCTCCCTTACACCTTTCCAACCCCACCCACAATTTCAGCCCCCCCCCCCTCCCCATCAGTAACTCCGCCCCTCTATCTGTCCGTACACATGCCCCCCACTGTCTCACAAATGCCGCTTTTACCGCCCCCACATACACTCGCTCTTCCCTAGCCTCCTGCCTCCCCCATCGCCCAGTCATCTTCAACTTCCTGGTTTTTTTCTCCTTTTTTTCGATTTAATAATGTTTTAATTACTACTCTGAATTCTAGGATAGTCTGTAAGGTTTTATGTTAATTTAATTTAAGCTCATTAAGCCAAATAAATGGGGGTTCTGCCCTCACTAAACAATCTCAAACTACCGTGCCATCCCCGAACTTTCCCACATCCCGAAAGTTTTTGAAAACATTCTGTACTAAAGTTTATGCTTCAACTGCAAATCTCTAGTTTCACCCAGGCAAGACACACAACAACACTCCGTGCCGCCCCGCGATGGAGTATCTAAAAGAAAGTTCCGCGGGGATCAACGGGAATATGAGCCTGGCGGGAGGTGGTTTTAGCCGGTAAAAAGGTATCTTTTGAAGATTTCCACCTTCCTACCGAAACCAAAAAACAAAAAACCAAGCCAAGACAGCTTTCTTGGTGGTAGATATACCACCACTCACTTAGTCGCATTTACTTCCCAAACACTCGTAGCCCTAGAGAGCGTCAACGGGGTCGACGTTGCCATTACGGATTTTAGTAAAGCCTTCGATAGAAAAATTTCCCTCCGACTGATATTGATTTTCAAACTATCCTCCTTGGGCTTCGAACCCGTATTAACAAGACGGATTTCGTCATGCCTGAGTAATCGGCTCTACAGAGTACGTTCCAGATCTGTTCTCTCAAATCCTTTTCGTGTCACTTCTGGCGCCCCTCGGAGAGGTCACATGGCTCCCCTTTTATTTATAATAACAATATATATTGTTATTATACCCCCCCACCTTTTATTCAACCAACCTTTATCTTCTTTTAACTCGACTGGAGACCTTGGCGTCTTATGTGATAGCTAGTTAAACTTCCTCTCACACATTAACGGCATGATCCTCTAGACCAATTCAGCCCTCGATTTTGTGAAGCCCTGGTCTAAGGAATTTTCTAACCCTTACATCACCCGATCGCTCTACATTACTTTCGTTCGCCCTCTTGAATATGACAGGTTTGGTCCCCATATCAAGTATTCCATATCCGCAGAATTGAGGGCATTCAACGACGTTTCTTACGTTTTGTCCTCCGAGTGCTGTAGTGAGAAAACACCCTGTCCCCGCTTCCTTAGGCAAGTCGTCTCAATCTAATTAACCGAATCACTCTAGAGGAGCGAAGAAATCACGCTGACATCCTCTTCACCCACCGTCTTCTCTCAGGATCAATCGACTGTGCAAGCCTTCTCTCTTCTACCCTGCTCTATACCAATCCCCGTAACCTATGAGACCCTCGTCTATTTTATCTACCGATCTCACGTATGTTAGGTAACGTCAACTCTTACCCCACCTCCTTTGATTTCAACATCACCTCTTCTGCACTCAAACCCCGTCCCTTTACTAGCTCCTCTTATAGCTCCCAGCCCAATTCACACAGGCACATACGATGGTGGACTGAAATGTTTCCGACCTAACAAAGATACATGACATTTTTTCTTAAAATTTATTTTTATTTTTCTACATAGTCTCCTTGTAACTCTACACAGTGCTCCCAACGATGCTCCATCTCTCTTACCCGTCCAAATAGTACTCGGCGTTTTTCTCTGCAAAATAACTGTTCAGGAAGGTGATTGCCTCCCCATTTGGCGAAAATCTCTGTCCTCCGAGCCCAATTTTTAGATTGGGGCTATATCTGGTGTGTAAAGCGGATGGGCAAGCAGTTCAAACCGTAATTCCTGGAGTTTCGCCATGGCAACCGCTGAGGTCTGAGACGGCGCGTTTGCTTTGTGAAACAGAATTTTCTTTTTCTGCAAATGTGCTCGTTTTTCCGCAATGTCTGCCTTCAGTTGGTCAAGTAATGATGCGTAGTATGCCCCTGTAATAGTTTTTCCTTTTTGAAGATAAACGATTAAGATAACTCCATGACTATCCCAAAAACAGTCGCCATCACTTTCTCAGCCGAAAAAAAACAGTTTTTGCATTTTTTGGAGCCGGTTCCCCCACTGCAGTCCGCTGCTTTGACTATATTTTCGTTTCGGGGGTGTAATGGTGTTCCAAGTTTCATCGACAGTAATTAATCGGCGCCAAAACTCGGATTTATTGCGCCTAAACGGCGCCAACAGAGCGTTGGAAATGTTCATTCGAACAGGTTTTTGGTCTAACGTGAGCAAACGCGGCACCCAACGCGCGGACATATTTCCCTACCTAAATGTTGATTTAATATGTGACAAACACGTTCTTTGGAAATTTTCATAGCCTCTGCTATCTCTCTCACTTTAAATCGTCCTCTAGCACCATTTGGTGAACTTTAGCGATGTTTCCGCCAGCTGCTGCAGTTTTTGGACGTCCCGAACGTTCATCGTCTCCCAAGCTCTCATGGCCACGTTTAAATTCACTTGCCCAAAATTTCACTGTGGTAAATGATGCTGCAAAGTCCTCATACACAGAGTCAAACTCATCTTTGATTTGCGTAGGCGTATTGTCTTTCAAGAACAAACATTTAATGACAGTTCGATACTCAATTTTGTACATTTTCACAAAAACACACATCGATTCACTCAAACGACTGTCAAATGAAAACTACGCATCCAAAATGGTTGAAGTTTTGGTGAGTAACTGTGAAAAGATGCACAACTACTTTCACTAGCTTTTATTGACGAGTGCTGCTATCTTCACGTAGATGTCGGAAACTTTTCAGGCCACCCTCGTATTTGCCTACATACACCCCTGTCGTTTAATACCTTAGTTTTGAATTTATTATACCTTACTTTTTAAATTAGTAGTTAAGTTTATATATATATTTTTTCTCTTTGTTTTTTTTTAATCCAATATCGCTTGTATTTGGCTCAAGAAATGGGGATGCTGACCTCACCAAAATTATTCAAAAACGTTTCAAACTCCCATTGAGTTTGAAATAAAATCAATTACCTTTTTTGTTTTAATGAATGTATTCGTCAAAAAGATTTCCTTCAGTAAGCTCAATATCCTCAACTCGTGCTTTATCAATTCGTTGCATGGTCTCTATAAATGTAAACACAAGATAGTTGAAATGTAATTTCTCTGATTCCTACTGCAATTAAAATAATCGATAATTTCATCCCACTGCTCGAGAACATTGTTCATCTTCCCTTTTTACAATTCTTTGAGAACAAATTCGACCTGACCGAAGAAAAATAGAGTTGAGGTTGAGAAGGTCTCTGCTCACAAAGAAGAGTAATTGATTGATGTCAAGTGATGGAGATAAAATAGGCGGCGGAAGAAACTATGGGCGAGTGAGTGGTGCCGAAATAAAAGGAAATTGGATAAAAATCATTTTGTGTACTTTGAGGTTAAGTGTGATTGGAAAGAAGCTTTTTATAAAACACTGCTCAGGAGTGGGTTCATTCAGGGTGTTGGAAAATGTGACAAACATTTCCTTCCGGGATTTGTAGTCCATAGAATTTTGCTTTTATTATCTGTATTAATCTCAGAATTTCACAGAATTCTTAGGCCACATAAGTTCAAGTGGCTTGGAAAATACGTATCAGGAAGATACCGAGATTTCTTGTTGCCTTATATTATGCGTACGACTTATCAGGCCACCGACAGCCGGTAAAACAACAAGGTTTTGTTATTTTTATCGTTTGGACTATAATTGATTTTTTAAGGGGATAATGTCGTATGGATGATCTGTAGGTAAAAAGAACTCTGACCTTTATATAGGAGAAGCGCCCCTTTTGGGATCTGCAATGAAATGGTTATAAACTAAGTATAATATTATTTTGAAAGCACGGGCAGAAATGTTGTAAAAATTCGCAGTCGAAGCAAAACATGACGACGATTCCGCCAGTCCTTCTACTTAAAAAAAAAAAGTTTCTGAAGCCATTTAGTTCATGGTAGACGTAGATAGATAAATAACGTGGAGAGAACCTGTAGGATGAGGGAAAGATGGAAATAAAATTCAGTAGACCCAAGGTCGAATCGTTGATTACATTTTAATGGATTGTATCCCATGAATGATCACCGCAAATTTGATCTTCGTCCTAATAAGAAAAGCGAAAGTATGACTTTTTATAACGCATGTATGAGGTGTGGACAAAAACTCGTAGACTGACGTTGGCGGTCTTACAAACAGGTGTTTTGAGCATTTAGTAATTCCTTTGTTGTGATCGGCGCAATATTTTTTTTGACTTTCTAAAATCATTTTTTGTTGATGCGTTTGCTTTTCGCGTTTCTGTATCCAAAAATATTTTTTGTGATTAGAATATGAATACAAGTGTTTTTGAGTGCCGCTAACTTCGAAAATGCCTTCTCTTTTTAAAATAACGTCGGACTGAAATTACCTAAATTTCACGGCAGTGCGTAACAAAACTAAATAAAAAATAAACAAAGGTTAATCATTCAAATATGTATGTGTTTATGGAATCTGTACAAACAACGTCCAAAGCTATTTTTAAAAATAATCCGATTAAAAAAAATTCGTAATACTCATCTTCCATTTTAACATTTTTGTCCACGAAATCATAAATAGGAAATAGTAGGCAGCGGTACCATTTAATCGAGCCACAAACATTACATTTTTCCAGTGATTTTTGGTACAAAAAAATAGTGCCTCCATGAAACATTCCGCCTACTCTCCGGGTTTGGCTCTGTGAAACTTTTTCCAGTTTTCAAACCTTTTGTGGACGTACCAAGGACTCAAAGCAAATTGGTGGGGTATCTTAAACCGTTGACTTTAACTGACATACAACATTGTTTCCAGGAATAAGAGAAGAGAAGCCTTCAATCTAAGGGCGAGGATTTTAAAAGTCATCTAGTTGCTGTGGATGAATAATGTTACGTCCAAAACCACCCACCCGTTAATACATACCTACTTGGAGCCACTAATTAATTGCGGTACACGCAAAATCATCCACTAAAAGGATAAAGCACTCCCCAAGCCCTAGCATTGCCCCATACACTAAACGGGCTAAATAATCTTAAAAAATCCAATATCAAACAAATTGAACTAAACGTTCAATTTGGCTATATCAAATTCAATATCAAACAAATTGAACTAAACGTTCAATTTTCCCATATAAATTCAACATTTTTGTTGTATGATAATTCAAGACGTGATATACGAACCAGATGTTCAATACCTAAATTCCCCTGGTTCCAAATCTGCGGACCAGATGACCAACTCTCAAGTAAAGTTGGTAAGAATCATAACATGCACGGCGGCAATTTTATGATTCTGTAAAGGATGGTTTACCCAAACTAGTTCCCACAGACAACCTCGTTTCCTTTCCAACTAAACCAAGGTAACCAAGCAATTAGCACAATAAAATCGAACTACACGCTCGTTTCGAAATAGCACCCCCCAAAAGGATAATAAATGCACATTTGCAAGATCCTTGGCTGATTGTCCCTTTGTGTTTCCGTTTTGAACCGACGCCGAAATGATAATAAAAGGAAACAGCGACTGGGAAAAAGGGTCATGTAGAACAAAGGAGATATCCTTCGATCTGCAGGACGAAAGATGAAAGTTTTCGTTCGGGTAGGAAAAGAAAAACTAAAGTGAGTTGTGTTTTAATACTTGACCGGGGCGGTTATTTGAAATAGTGGTGAGTGGGTGTCGTCTCGTTTAGTGGTCCGAATTAGAGATACAAAATAAATAAAAAGTGTAAAATTAGAAAGTATCTTCGTTCACAAACCGAATAATAAACAATCTAGTGTAATTAGAAATACAAAAATTAGCAAATATGATAAATGAAATGAAAAAATAAAAAACAAAGGCCAAATAAGTTGTGCATTTTTAATTGGTACCGCTCTGCTAATCCGATTAAAAGTCATCCGTTTCTTAGGAACAAAAAAGTGAAAGGAACTTGAACTTGAGTAACGTCACCAATTGCAAAGGCACAAAACAATGCGTGTATTTGAAGTGTAAGTGAAGTAGAGCTTAGTCCTTAGCTTAATCGGGATCTCACAACAAATCTAAGATAAAAGCCACGAAGGGAGATAGATCGCCACCACAACAGTCACAACCAGATCAACAGATGTGCAGCAGGTAACTCCCTCCCCACAGCCACGTGAGTACCATAAGGTTATACATCTGCTTATATAACACAATTAAACAGTGTTACAATTAATATTGTTGAAAGAAAAGTGTTACATTAAAATAATTGGAACAATAAACAAGGGGATATTTTTTATAGCATCAGTCTAGAAGTTTTGTCCAAACGTCGTTTTTTTTTAATGGTTACACCAAAGAATGTGTAATCTCCCAAAGACACCATGGGCCCTAATGTTGATGTGACTATCCTTGACAGTATAATTCTCTTACTATATCCAAGTCCACTAGTATTTGATAGTATTTCGGATAGAGATGCTGGACGCCTGCGGGTTTCTTACTTGCTTATTCTACGTGAGACATAAATTTAAGTCGGTTGACGAGCATAATTCCCAAGAACTTGGCAGCTTTTTTTGATCGTATAGTATGATTTCCGATCTGGAAGTTACCATCTTTCATACGTTTTCGACTAGTTACTAGGACTGCCTTTGTTTTGTGGTGTTATATATAATTTTTATAACAATTTCAAATTAGAAAATGGTAAACAAGGAGACTTACTTGGTATTTATGGTCGGACCTCTTCTCGGTCGACCAGTCGGCTGTCCCGGGTGCAGGGGTTGAAGAATCTTGATCCCCCTGTTGTATTGAATTAGTTTTCTAGTCTTGTGTATTCTCTAGCCTTGTGTATTCTCTAACCTTCTGAATTCTCTCGCCTTGTGTATTCTCTAGCCTTGTGAATTCTCTAACCTTGTGTATTCTCTAGTCTTGTGAATTCCCTAGCCTTGTGTGTAATAATCTTTTTTCCGCCGTTGACGTTTTTATTTTTTATTCGGCGCCAACGCCTTTTTTATTATTTTTCTCTGCCAAGTAGAATTTGCATGAAGTAGATATACAATTAGCTACTTGACGATATTTCCAATTTGCCGGTGGAGAGGGGAAATTAAAGTCGTCGGGTTAGTTGTTGGGCGAGGGCATGAACCCGAGGTCCATAACAGTGCTCAGCTAGTTCTAGTCCGGACAGTGGTGCCCAGTCTATAATCAGTCGAATTGCTTTCATAATCAGTCGAATTGCTTTCATCAAAACATCGCCAAATGCCAATCTATACTTTTGTGGCGGTTCCGCCAAACCCAACTGTTACTTACCTGAAGGACCCCCAAAACTTCGACCCAACCTTATAAGTTTCGCTAATACAATCGATGAGGACTTTAAATGCTTTTCGCATCTAGGTTATGTAAGGTATAACCTAAAAGTTCCTGTAAAAGAATTCTTACCTTTCAGGCATCTCTTCGCATACAAATTCCCTACAAGAATTCTTTCCATTATACAGGAGCATAAAACAAAACCTATTCGGTACTTTCGGTTGCCCGGCAAATGCCCACACCTGCACCGCAATCTCCCCACAGCAAAAACATTTCCTTCCCAAGGATAATTAATGCTTTCAAAGCATTATCTGGAAATGCCTGTAAATAATTTTTCCTACAAGGGCATTCATACATGTATCAATGCATCTCTGCATTAGCGACTAAGAATCGAATTCCCAATTAGTGTAGATATTCACACTAGAGTTCGACTCTGGCGTCGCCATAGATGCCATGCACAATTGACACAGATGGTATACACAACCGTCATTGTGTAACCATCTAAATTACTTGCTAAAAACTTGCAACTATTGATTCAGCGGCAAGCACTTCTCTCGGAAATACTTCTTTGTTTGAATCTTCAAACAATCACCAACGTCGCGCTCAGCCGCCGGATTGGATTCAATAGCATAAACATATGCAAACAAACGAATCCGATCCTCCCAGTCGGCGGGGATACGATGTACGATCTTCATTTTCTCAATCCCTTTTAGCACCTAATGAGTGGCTGCTATTTACTCAGCTGACCCTCATTACCGGACGATGCATTAGGTCGCTACTTCCCTTGTCTAGGTTTCGTTCGCTTTGACCTGCGAGCGTTAGCAAACAATCTAATCTCAACGATCGACTTCACGCACACCACTACAGGACCTCACCAGTGAGATCCTCCTTCCTCGTTTTCACCACGAGAGGAACACTTTCTCTCTCGGGGAAACGCACCCCATCAGCGAGTTGGCTCGGTACGAGCCGTTTATGGCTGAGTCCTTAAACATCATCCGACCAAGCCGGTCGGCCTGTCTCCCGCACTCCGTCGCGCGGCGGAGAAGCGTAAATATCACGAAGTCAAGTGTAAGCAGGAGCTTTTAACTTAAATCCTATTACACGGGTCGGGGATAAAGTAACAAACAAGTGGATGTACAGAGTTGTCCAGAGTCGCCGAGTTTAAATATAAAAACAGTGCGCATTAATTAGAAACATGTGAATTCACAAATAAACCTTAATTCGAATTATTCTCGCGGCATCATGTGTACTTGGATGCAAACACGATATGGTAGTCAACGTACGGATTAATAAAGAGAACTTTAAATATGTTATAAAGGTTGTTAGTGTTTCATTTAACTTGTTGCCTGCGGACGCTGAGTAGAGATGCCTGGTTGCTTTTCTTTTCTTTCGGGTAACCAGTGCGTTTTCTTTCGTTTGTGTTGCTTGCTCTTGGGGAACGATCAGCAGCGGAACTGTGTTAAGGAGTTGTGGTGACGAGGTAGAAACCTCGACCATGCTGGCGTCCCGACATTGCCCCCCAGACTTTTCTCGTAAGCGTATTCACTCATCCCCATGTCCCTTTACCCTTCATAATCAACCCCTGACCATTGTTCAATGTATTCGAGATCTTGGGATCCCTTGCGACATGGAGATTAACTTCCTCTCTCACATTGATAAGACGATCCGGAAGCCAATTCTGCCATCGGATTCGGTAAACGATGGTCTCAGATATTCTCCGACCCTTACGTTAATCAATCCCTTTACCTTACGCTCGTGCGTCCACTGCTTGAATATGCTAGCCAGGTATGGTCCCCTTATCACAAGATCCATATCTGTAAAATCGAAAGTATTCAATATTCAACGTCGCTTCCTTTGATTCGCTCTTCGAGGGCTAGGATGGGGAAACCCATTAATCCTTCCCCCGTACATTAACCGCTTCAAATTAATCAACTCAGAACCCTTGAGGAGCACAGAGGCTCATTCATCAGGTCCTCCCGGCTCGGTCCACTGCGCCTACCTCCTTAACTTAATTCCTCCGAACAGAAACCCTCGTAACACGCGTAATCCCCCCTACCCATACTCCGAAGCACCGCCTCCTACTCTATTCTCACCACTAATCTTAAGCGGCGCTTCTACACTCTACTATACCCTGCCCCCACCCCTCGCCCCCCCACATCCTTTTTATTTTGGCCTGGTCACCTTAAGTTAAGCCTAGTTAAGGTAGTTCTTAAGCTTTCTAGTTTGTAACTTATATATACTTTAGATGTAGGTAACTATGTTGCTTGAATTAAGCCAATAATTGGGGTGGTTGTGCCACTAAACGTTGTCACGTATTAAATCAAGATTTAGGCATAAGAAAGCTGTACGCGCGTTGGGTGTCACGTTAGATCAAAAACGTGTTCGAATGAACATTTCCAACGCTCTGTTGGCACAGTTTAAGTGCAATAAATACGAGCTTTGGCGCCGATTAATTACTGTCGATACAACTTGGATACACCATTATATGCCCGAAACAAAAATACAGTCAAAACAGTGGACTGCATAGGGGGAATCGGCTCCAAAAAAAAAAGCAAAAATTGTTTTTTTCGGCTGAGAAAGTGATGGCGGCTGTTTTTGGGATAGTCATGGAGTTATTTTATTCGATTATCTTCAAAAAGAAAAAACTATTGATATATGACCAACTGAAGGCAGAAGTTAGGGGAAAACGGCCACATTTGCAGAACAAGAAAATCCTGTCGGTGCCGTCTCACACCTCGGCGGTTGCCATGGCGAAAATCTATGAATTACCGTTTGAACTACTTGACCATCCGCCTTACTCGCCAGATCTAGCCCCAAGCGACTTCTTTTTATTCCCTAATTTACCTAATCTAAAAATTGCGTTCGGAGGACGGAGATTTTCGTCAAATGAGGAGGCAATCACCTTCGTGAACAGTTATTTTGCAGGGAAAAACGCCGAGTACTATTTGGAGGGGTTAGAGAGATGGGAGCATCGTTGGGAGCACTGTGTAGAGTTACAAGGAGACTATGTAGAAAAATAAAAATAAATTTAAAAAAAAAAAGTCAAGTATCTTTGTTAGGTCGGAAACTTTTCAGACCACCTTCGTACATGGAGATAACTCTCCAGAATGGGTTTCTTTCCCCAGAAGCGTTCGCTTTTCTGGATAGAAAAGGCCTTACTACCCCCGTATTTGTAGAAGATCGATCAAATGTAGATGAGGTGATTGAATGCGTCACAGAAAAATCAACAATAAACCCTGTAGCGAAATCTATTTTGCATGATCCATAACTCGAAAATAATAGAGATGTAAATTCTAAAATAAATGTTATCCACTTGACGATAACCTGTATTAATGGAGGAAGCAGAAGTCGTAAGTTAACATCAGTAGATCGATCCATTATTTATATTTTCAAATAGTTTGGTTCCCGTCTTATAACGTATTTATCGCACTGTGAATGCTTGCTTATACAAGAAAGCCAAATAATACCTTTATTCAACTTTTTTCTACCGTAAAATCGGTTTTTCAATCAAGTTTTCGTTTTCAATAAGATGAAGTTGGGAAGACATCAAGCCGCAACTAATTCGAAATTAATGATCAAAAGTCGAAGTGAAATTAAGTGAAAGTCCAAACGGTAGTCAATTAGACTGTGGATTGGGCGATTCCATTATGTTATTGAATATTTGGCGAAACGCTTTTGGTAAGCATGATATAGTCCACGTCATTTTCTATGAAGTACCTCGTTATCATTGGCTTAAGAGACAAAGTTTATTATATTTGCTTATTATTTTCTCCACAGTATTTTTGAAATAGCAAAGATCTATTGAGAAAACAATATGTTCAAGATCAAATAATTTAAAATTGAAATCAAGTTGGGTATGCTTTTGCTGCGGGATAGTCTCTGCCATTTAAAAATAAACATGATTGTATGCAATAAAAGTAAATTTGGCAGCTCAGTTCATAACTTTTCAAATGTACGAGGCTCACGACACATATAACATATAAGTATATTTGCTTTAATAATGATCACACTAAGGGGGTTTTTACTATCCTTATAGTATCAAAAGATATAGTAGAGATGGGGAAGTTAGATATAACCGAAGAAAAGGGTAGACAAAAAGATGAGTGCTTTAACACTTTCACTGTATACATTTCATCCTGTAAGGTAGGGCATTAGAGTAGAGACATCATTAACTTGTCGTTAAAGGCTTTGGGTTTTTTGTAAGTTATCCGAAAAACGCTGAAATTTCCACTTTTTTTAATTTCATTTTGAGCTCACATTGCAATAAGTTCTTAATTTTCTTATAGAGAAAATATTTCAACGCTCTACCAGTTTCACCTATAATACCTGCAAAAGCATTTGACAAAAAAAAAATTACAAAACATGCATTTTAAAGACTCAGAACACACAATCCGATAATTTTAAGGGGTTATATCTATCGACAAGTTTTTCCATTTTTTTTAGCTTAAATTACGTTTAAACATCCCAAAAATGATTTCTTAAGGAGGCTCTCAGAAACAACACCCCGACAACCATTCCTAATAACTATTTAGGAAAGCCTTTGCCCAGCATCCTAACCAAATTATTGCACCTTAAAAAGCAGCTCCGCCGTAAACTTCATACAAGATACTGCCCCTTTATTAAAAGCCAAATCCAACTCCTATCCACTCTGATAAATGAGCAGTTGAAAAGATTCGCAGATGAAAACTACATCTCCACACTTAAAAATATCAAACCAAATCGTGATCTTTTCAAAAACATCAACCAATTAACTGGTCGTAAATATAAACCCCGAATTGACCATCTCATTAACCCGATCAGCAATAATATTGCCCAGTCCGATTCGGACATAGCAAATTGCCTCGCAGAACACTTTGCAAAGATCCATGAGCAAAATAATTCTCTCTCAACTCCTGGCTTCGAGAACACAGTAAACGAATACATCTCAAACAGATTATTCCCATCTTTTACTCCTTTCTTCGGTGAATTTAACAACACGAACATAGCTTCACACCCCTTAGACACTACAAATTTTCTAACTGCAGACGAATTATCCGAGATCGTAAGATCAGGAAATAACAAAAAGTCAACTGGATTAGATGGAATCCCACGTCTTCTATTTAAAAGGCTACGCCCACCGAATCTACTTCCCATCCTCATTCTTCTTAATCATATAATTAATGCATCGCACTTCCCAGAGGACTGGAAAACTGCGGTAGTAATTCCTATTAAGAAGCCCGGTAGTAGTAATAGCCCTTGCAATTATCGTCAAATATCCCTATTAAGTACACTAAGTAAGATACTGGAACGCAAGATCTACCAAAATCTTCTCACATTTGCCAATGAGAATGCCCTCATCCCTAACTGTCAGTTCGGATTTCGTAAGCGACAATCCACATGTCATGCTCTACTAAAACTCACACACGATGTTACAACTGGTCTCCAAAACCAAAGTCCTACTGTGTGTATATCTCTCGATATTTCTAAGGCGTTTGATTGCGTCTGGATCTCAGGGCTTCTGTACAAACTGCACTCCATATTTAATCTAAACTCTCACACAACAAAGCTCTTAGCCTCATATCTTTCTGCCAGAAAATTCGTTGTGAGAATAAATTCTTCTGTCTCAGGAACCCACACCATAGCCGCGGGTGTTCCCCAAGGCTCTATTTTAGGGCCAATTTTATATCTGTTATATACCGCGGATATTCCTCAACCCGTATCTCCTAATGTTGTGATGCTGAATTATGCTGATGATACCTTAATTTACTCTAGCAGCAAATTTGTTAAGGCTGCAAGAAACCGCGTGAACAACTTCCTCCCTAACCTATCAACATACTTTAATAAGTGGAAAATCTACCTTAATCCAAATAAAACGCAGCTCATAGTGTTCAAGGGCAAAAACGAGCACTGTACAAACAACACTAGACGCTGCCACAACAAAATTAAGATTCAACTGAACAACACTCTGATAAAACCCTCCAAAACCCTAAAATATCTGGGAATCACTTTTTCTAATAACTGATCTTTTTCCTCCCACATTAAAAATTCCCTTCAAAAAGCCACAATTCAGCTTAATCTCTGTAGAAGAGTAATGTGGAAACCTAATAGTCTCTCTCACAAAGTCAAACTGCTCATTTACAAACAAATTATCAGGCCCACACTCACGTACGCGTGCCCATTGTGGTACCATATCACTCCCTCCCAAATGGAGAAATTACGAGTATTCGAAAGAAAATGCTTTAGGTATGTCTCGAAGATGTACGTCCTAACTCCTATAAGTACTATAGTAACGTCGAACTCTACAATACCGCTGGTATTGAGCGCCTCGATAGACGATTCCTCGAACTGTCTATCAAATTTATCAAAAACCTACAAAATAATCCCAATCCCATAATAACCTCGCTCTTAGAGAACCCTCTAGATATCCGAACTAACTACCCCAACTGTCTCCACACCAGAGCTATCTTCGCCTCAGGCAGACTGGTAAATGATTCAAATGAGATCATATACCACAACACCGAAGTTACCCCTAACCAGTTCAAATACTGTAACGTCCAACCATTTTCCAACATCCTACGCTTTTCCAACGAACAACCGGAGAGAAATACTCTACCTCTAACCCATAACTAACCTCATTCCACATCCTTTAATTCATAACATATATCCCATTAATTATAAAACTTTGTTTTATGGCTTTATGAAAATCATACTGTAATCAGGCTAAATTAGGTTAAGTTATTTATACAATTAGGATTAAGTTTAGATTAAGTAAAGTTGAAAAAAAAATTCCTGGTTTTCTGACCTTTTCCAGGAAGATAATACCACTAAATTTATAAACACGCATCTATCTTGTATCTCATAAAATATTGTTTGGAAAATGTATATATTATTATAATAATTACAGGTAAACAATTGTTACGAAATTAATTTTAAGTCGCTGTATTACTTAAATGTACGAATTCTAATTATGGTTAATAAATACAGTTTTGAAAAAAAAACCCAAAAATGATATCCAAAAGGAATTTAATGTGCCGACGTTTTTTTTCTTTCTATTTTTGTAAAGCTGATTTTCGCAACAACTTTAAAGGCTCCGAAATGTTCGAAAAAACCGCTTGGCTGTTCCCAGCGTTTTGGATTATCGTATATGGTCGATAATTGTTATTCAATACAAGTGATTCATACTTTCATAAAATACGTATAAGTGGCGTTATAGAACTGTTACTTTAGAGAGAGATGGAATGAGGCGCTGAAATGACAGCTGACTTAAACTTTAAACGCGTTTTTCTCAAAACCATTTTTTTCAAGTGGGTGTATGGGGAATAGATGTTAATGTGCCTGACATGGACAATGAGTTTTCACCTGACCCCAACGTTTCCACTAAATGTTCCGCAGTCATGCTCACACGAGGAGGAGTAAAAGTAAGGCACCAGGAAATTGTTCATGAAAAAGGTAATGGAAATAAAACACGGATTTGTCCAGTTGATAAAATGCTCTCTTTTATTTATCTGTCTTTATTTTCTTTTCACAATATTTGCTTAAACTTTACCTTCCGTTTTATTAGTCACAAAATTTATTTAAACTTAACCTTCCGTTTAATTTAGACTGTCTTTATATCCTTTGCACAGAATTTCTTTAAACCGAACACCTCACTCGCTGCAGGTACTTTATCCAGTCACTCAGTGTAAGCAGAGCCCTCTGTGTGAAGGGATGACGAAACCAAAATTTCGGATTTTTATGTTTGAAATCTACGTTTTGACGCAACCGAACTTGTATGTAATGCAGTCGATATACGATTCACGGACTTAATTACTCGTGCGTTTCAATTGATAACCGTTCTTATTGATTGCTCGAATGCGCGATACTACGTAGGCTAATCTGTGACTTAACACCCCGCGCGTGTGCGTGGTTGTTGGTGGTAAAAATCTGACTCCTCGTGCAATCCACATCCGTCAGATTCAACGGTGGTGGCTCACATCGTTGTAGGAGGGGCGAACTGGATCAACTTGGCAGCGGGCAATGGTGATCGAGAAAGGCCTTAAATGGGAGGATCTCCCAAATGATGCATAGGTCACGTACGATGCCCCTTTTTTTGCCAGCAATACAGACAATGATCGGCCGGCACCTGATCAAACAAATGTACGAGTATCAGGGGCCGCAGGCAATGTGGTCATAAATCATCGATGATCCACGCCTGAGAACGAAATAGGTTTTTGCTTCAAAGTAAACAAAAACGCTATTTCAAGCGTCAACGGTGAGATGCACATCGTTCATGGTCTGCCGATGTTTGCATGGTATCGTCATCGTATTTATTTATGAGTTCAAGGAAATGTCGTTGTAGACGATACACACTTCGGTGACGATAGTTCAACCGGAGATTTGAGTTATGTTTATTTTAGCTGTGTGGCTCTGGAGCACGAGGAGGAAAATTATTTATGGACATTAGGTCAACAGAAACTTCACCGACGGTGGCAAAGGGTCGGGCTGGATGGCTATATGGTTAGATTAAAGTGCTGGTACATGGATATGTTGGTGAGGGATTTGACCTGCAGATGTGCAAGCAAACGTCTCACCCAGGGGAACCATGGACCAGCGGTTAGTAAACAAAACAAACGCAGCGAAGTATTGTGTGTTTGCTTTGGTTTGCAGGAGAGTCATCATAGGGCATGACATGGGTAAGATTGTCTATGAATGATCATATTCATGCCCCGAAACTTGCGAAACCCGACCCCCCCCCCCCCCCCCCCCCCACCCCCACCACCGTCACACTTCTTTCGGCTCTAATGAACCCATTTCTCGAATGCTGCGGTGGGCAAACTCTTACCCCATCTTTTTTGATTTCAATCTCACCTCTCCCGCTCTCAAACGTCGTCTCCTCTCTTACCCCCCTGACCATACGCCGCTCCCCGCCTAGACCCCCACAACCGCACTAATACTCAAACCCTAGCCTCCAGCTTATCCTCGCTCCTCCCTGTCCTACCACTTATCCTATTGTCTCTCCATCTTTGTTGAATTCCCCTTTCCCCACTTTTTAAGTTACTTTAAAGTTATAATAATAACAAATAAATAATAATTCTGAATGAATATATAAGTAGGTGATTTTTTGGATCAACTGGATCAAATTTTACTCCTTAAATGGCCCATCGTGTAAATTTCTAGGAACTGATGTTCTTAAACGACTTTTTTTTTAACACCAAAGTAATGGAGAAGAAGAGGTGAAAAAAATAATTATATAAATAAGTCCATTCAAAGAATGAATGAATGAATTCAGCACGAAAATTACATAATTTCTGCGGGAGAAATATGTAGGTGTGGTGAAAAGCTTGTTTTCATCATTCTTTTTTCCTTACGATACAAGGAAACACAAAAGTACTCAAAAAGTACTGCGTCTTCGGTGTTGTGGTCCAAATTACATACTGAAGACATTGCAATACTAAAGTTTATTCACATAACTGTCAGGCCGAGTGGGCTGTTTTGCTCATCACCCTTTCTAGAACTCAGAACGGAAATCCCTCGAATTAAGCATGTAGCAACCACATGCTACGCATTAACAACTAAATTTATGATGTTGCTATTTATAAATGAATGATGACAACTATAAACGAAGAGGCCGCTTAGTAGTGTTTATTAGAAGTTAAACATCTAATAAACATAGATACTCTTAACTAAATTGAAATCAAGTAATAAAAAAAGGCTTGCATTTAAATCTTTGTAAATGATTTGGTTAAATGATGTACTGTCTCGTTCCGACTAGCCAAGGTAGAGGCAAGAAAGGTCAACCTACTAAACAGACACAACCCAATTAATGATCTGTTTTGATGTTTATGCTTTGACAACATGCGTTGGATAACATTCATGCTGACAACGATGACAGAGTATCTAAAAACCTCGCCTATTTGACGACTTTCTGCTTCTAGTTGGTGGTGATGATTGTCAAACCACGCACCACATGGCGTGTTGATCGAATGATACTTAATATGCATGTTGGCCAACTATATCCAGGGAATAGTCAAGCTGTGCGCTAGATGTTGGGAACACGAGTACAATCTTGTAGAGGGACAGAGAGTGTCATCCGTAAGAATACGCCGACAAATGAATGCAGGTCAAGGTCTCTATTAAGTATCACATGAAATGTGGGATTATTGTCTTGATATCACGAGGAGGAGGAACTAAGTGAGAATGTATAGTAGAACTTAACGTGGAAGCTATAAATTTAGTGATTGTCATGGTAAGGTTCTGACCTACATGCGAGTGTTCTAGTGGCCTGCATCAACTTTTTCCAGTGTCGTCGTACAGATAAGAGAGTGTGAATTGGTTGGAAGCGGAAATTGATTAATTATACGTAAAAGTGGCTGAAGTTTTAAAAAGTTTAGCGACACATCATAAAATCCAACTATTAAGTTATGACAGGCATCACATTTAGGTAATTATATGCCATGGTTTTGATAAATTACGACAATGAAGCTTTAATACCACAGATCGTGGAACTATTGACACAGTTTTTAACACACCATGTTTCAAAATTGGACTTAAAAAACTAATATATGTATATCCGTATTTATCTTCCAAACGAGATCAGACGTACTTCTTTGAAAATGTACTTCATTATGTGATGAAGCAATTGAATATCCCTCAGAAATGTGTCGAAATAAGATCGAAACAGTTCAGGCTTCTGATATATCATTTCTGATCCATGTGCACAGGTTTGGCAACTTTTAAATGAATTTTTATAATGGGTATTTTTTTTTTTAGTAGAATGTCGAGGTAATTTATTTTCAAAAAAAAAATCACTGCAATGGAGCAAATTAATGTCCCTAAGGGGTGTGTTGTGACACATTAAAAACAGTTTAGGCTTACAGAATTTTGTTTTGAAATGACGAAAAGCACCACTAATCATTGAGCGCTAAGCGTAGTACAGGTGTCCTAAACAAACCCATTAGCATTCGTAAATTTGGGCTCATGCCTCAAGTGATGTGGCGCCCTAAATAAACGAAGGAATTCCCACCCTTGTGGGTATCCTATGTCTTGTTTTTGTCGTATTGTTCTGAACGAGATTGTTTTATATAGTGCATGAACATTAACTGTTTCTTACTCTAGAGGATGCTTTTACTTTTGGTTAAGTTTTAAGTACTACTCGTGGTTAAGAATGTCTCAAGGAGCAAAGGTGAGATTGTACGCCGGGAGAAATTTTACAGTAAAGAATAAAACTATTGGGTTGAGTAAAAATTTACTGCGTATTTTGGCAGTACTGGACTCATTCACACATATACGCCGTTTAAGAGTTGGCAGTTTAAGCTTCATTCTTCACAAACAAAAAATAGATCGATTTAGTTGAGTTTTGGAGATTTTTCGACAAGTTGAAGATGGAAGACCAAACTGCACATTTTACTGTTTTATAGTACTTCCGTAGAGGGAGGCACGTGAGTCAATCATGTGAAAAGTTTCTAAAAGTTTAACGTGCGAATATTCTATAAGAACATCAGTGCCAAAACTGGGTCAAGAATTTCCGCGCTGGTAATTTTGTTACACAATTAACAATGTTAATGTGTGAGTACGACTATATCAATATATCATTTATATTTAAATTGTGTGCAAAACAATTGCAACAATTTTGATATGAAAGATCCTTCTCGGCCAGAGAGATCCACCGAGGTTGATGACGACAAAGTAGTCACGCGACACGAAAGATTGTAGGAACATTGAGAATCAGTCAAAAAAGTGTTTCGCTTCACCTAAAGAAGCTTGGATACGTAAACAAACTCAATATTTGGATTCCTCATGAAATCAAAGAAGCTCATTGGATGGCGCATGCAAACACCTCAGATAATGCAACTGAAACGTGAAGAAAACGATCCTTTTTTTAAAAGAATGGTAACCAGTATGAGAAGTATATAGTGGTTAGTATACCCGCCTGTCACGCGGGAGACCGGGGTTCGGTTCCCCATTGGGAAGCCCCTGGCGCAAGACTAATGACCTTGCCCAGAAAAAAACAAATCATTATGGAAAATTTAACATGCCTCAGGACTTGCTAAATAAGGCCAAGACCGGTTCCCGGTTGTAGTGGCGATGATGATGATGATGAGAAGTGCATCGTTTATAACTATGTGGAACGCAGACGGTTTTGGTCGCGATGGGATGATAGAACAACAACAAAAAAACAGAACTTCATTAAAGGAAACTGAAGGGACGGCAAGATTTTGGTGTTATTTTAACCTCCTTCCAAGTAACCAAACAATCAATTCGGATGAGTACTTTCTCCATTTGGACTGTTTAACGATTCTGTCAGCCAGAAACATCCAAAGCTCGTCAATCGTAAATGAATTCTGTTCCATCATGATAACGTGAGACGACACGTGGAGACCAGTCAAATATTATTGGAGCTTGAATGGAATGTGTTGCCTCAACTAGCATACCTTGCGCCGACAGAATGCCACTTGTTTCATTCTCTTCAAAACACCTTGCATGGAATAACGTTACATTCAGATGATGCGGTAAATCAGCACTTAGTTCAGTTTTTCGTCAATAAATATCTGTCTTTCTGCCCATAGAGGATTATGAAGCTCACCGAAATATGACAAAAGGTCAAATAAAAAGAAAAATATATTTTGATTGATCTCTGTTCTTCTTCATATAAAAGACAAACTGAAAAACATACAAAAAATACGCAATAACTTTTTTCTCAATGCAACACGTTATAATTAATTTTTTTAGCTAAAACGTTGATGGCGTTTTTCTTTACTGTAATGCATAGAATGAGGTAGACATGTCCTTAAGCCGACCAAGAATTAAGGTAAATTTCGCATACATATTTTTTTTCGAAGCACCACATCACAACCCAAAACACAACTTGATTAGCACTGAATAAATCAATTTTAGGGTAATCACATCGTACAGTCTAAAGAAGGGTTTTCTTTATCAGCCTTTGCTAATCAATCGTGTTTTTATCAATTTTTTTGCGAAAGAAAATGTAAAAAAAAGTATATCGGTCGACGCGTCATGGAATTATCGGGAAGACGCCACATCGGTAGTGTTAAAAGACGAAACAATCTGTGTGAGTTCTGTTTTCGGAGCTTAAGGGTCGACAAGCTATCCCAATATTATGCTGAGAAATGTCAACTCCAATTCCATCTTATTCGACTTCGACATCTCTACCCATAATCTCAAGCACCGCCTCCTAAACCATTCTCACCATCAATCTTAAGCAGCGCTGCTCCACTTTACTATAACCTGCCCCCACCTCCCGCCCAATCCTGTCTTCTTAATTTGTCCTGGTTACCTTAAGCTTAGTTAAGATAGTTTATAAGCTATATATACTTTAGTTGTAGGTACTCATGAACTAAGCCAATAAATGGGGTGGTAGCCCCACTAAACTAAAATAAACTAGGTTGGTTACAATAACTTTTAACTTCTGTAAATAAACTTGTGGAGTACAAAAATACTTGGCATTATTCAGAGAGAAATATTTTTGACGTGCTCCCTTTTTGAAGGTATCGCATAACACCTCCCCTAAAAAGGGGTAAGGGGTGCTCCAAATTGATTCCTCTCCCTTCACACGAAAGACGGTTTCCCCCGGTAGTGGTAAACGATGCCCCGCGAGAGAAAAGAAGAACAGATACCACGCCACATCGAGCCGATGGTACGCAGTAAGAAATTTATTTATTCAGCTTAATTCTAGCTTAGTTAATATAAATATAATCCTTTATGAACTAACTTAAAACTAAAGTAGTAATTAAAAAAGAGAAAAAAAACGAAAAGAAAATTATATATATATATATATATATATATATATATATATATACATACATATATATATCTATATATATTATATATCTATATATATATATATATATATCCATATATATATATATATATAGCTCCTCAATAGTATACTGGTTAGTATACCCGCCTGTCACGCGGGTGACCGGGGTTCGATTCCCCGTCGGGGAGCCTCTGGCGCAAGACTAATGACCTAGCCCGGAAAAAACAAATCATTATGGAAAATTTAACAAGCCTCAGGACTTGCTAAATAAGGCCAAGACCGGTTCCAGGTTGTAGTGCCGATGATGATGATGATATATATATATATATAGATATATATATAGATAGATATATATATATATATATATGGATATATATATATATATATATATATATATATATATATAATTTAAAAAAAAACATGTAATTAAAAAAAAATAATGGAAAAAACAAGGAAGGAGGACTTCGGGGTAGGGGAGGTAAGAGGCTGGAGAAGTGCGAGTGTATGTGGAGGTGGCAAATGTGGCATTTGTGAGACAGGTCACTTCCGTGAAAACGTGATTGATTGGGATTTGCCAACATTAAGTTCCAGGCAATTCTTCTGGCACCAAGCCGAAGATTTGTTGAGTTCAGTTTGGTAGAAGAATCAAGGGGAAGAGTTGACGGTCTTGAAAAATTTAGTGTCGTCGGCGTAAAAAGAGATACCCGAATGTTTATATGCTGTGGAAGTATCAACAAGTTTAGGAATGTGGGAAAATTTGCCAATAGGACGAAAGTTCGAGACCTCGTTACTGCTTCCTTAAAAGCGATCGCCGTGCCCACATCTGGTCGCCGTTTTCCGATGCCATACGGTGGAATCACATTGACTCACGAGAAAGCTTCCGGAGTCTCCTTTACCAGTACGTTTCATTGGGGTTTCAAAATTGTTACGACACAGAAACATAATCTGGTTGGTTCTGGGGTCGGCTATCGGCAGTTACGATTGTATCTATGGGTGTGGAAGCGGTTTGTAACCTGTCTGGGGTGCAGCTCCGGTTTAGGAGTAGTTCAAATTGTTTTCGCGTGTTTATTCGACACCACAAGATGGTAGATGAAGATAACCGCACGATTTCAAAGAAAGCAACTACACTCCCAATGTTTTTGGGAGATTTTTATTTTATTTATACGTTTAACTTACATACATGATCGCACACTAACTTGGTGCTTATCGCGGACCCTGCGCGGCGGATGTTATCACTAGACTGACTTATGAAAGTTTCCCGAAGGAAAGGAAATTCACCCGGTTGTTCCTTCTTTCTCTTAAATAAAACCTTCCCTTGGATATCTTCTCTTCGCCAGAGGGTTTCTCCTTCCCAGGAGATCGCACCTTCTCTTATCCTACGAATACGTGTCTGTAGACATGTGGGGTTGCGGACACCAGTATGAATGTCCTTTTTAGCTAGACGAAAAGGTATATTGGGCCCACGTGTCTGTGGATACGTGGGGTTGAGGGCACTTGTATGTATGTGCCCTTTAGCTGGGCGGAAAGGTATTTAACCCCACAGTAGTTTGTGAGGTTCACAGAGCCGCCACAGTACCATTCGAATTCGTTCCAAATTTTAAAGACGAATCGCAAAATTTATATGGATTACATTTAACTGGTAGTGTGGGGAGGAAGTATTGTGACTAACATGGACAGTCCGTTCTTCTTCCTCCTCCATCATAATGTTCCTCCACGAAATTGTTCGCCGAGTAAAAGAAATAAATACCGACAAAAGAACGAAACGCCGCCACGTTTGTCCACAATTTTGCGATCGGCACCACCAGAAGTAAATAATCGAAACGCACGTTTTATTTATTATAACTTGTTCCTTTTTTATTGTTATTTAGGGTTCACTTTCGGTTTTACAATTTTATAAAAACTGATGCAGGTGTAGCATACGTTTAATATACATTGGACTCATTATGTCAAAACAAAAAAAAAAACAAAAAAAAAAAATACAATAAAACTGAAATCGTGTCCGATTACATTATTGGAATCGAAGTATTCACAATAAAGGTAAATAAAAGACAAATTATTTAGGCAACTGAGAAAGATATGTGAATGACGGGGCCGAACATTTTGTTCAGCGAACGGTGATCGCGGAAAGTATCAGGTTAGCGCACTACGTTGAATAATCAATAGAAACTTCTCTATCCGATACGCGCTTTCTCGACTTAACTCCGACTTTCGACTCGGGGGTGTACACACCCCCGCCATACACGGCGTGGTTACTAGGCGACGTGAGGTGTGCGCACTTCGGTGGTTGTAATACGACTTAGCGATAAACGGCTCTTGCAAAGCCGACTCGCTAATTGGGGTGAATTTGTAGTGTGGTGGTAGATATCCTCTCCACTAAGGATATGTTTTCACTTACCACCAGAGAAACGTAAAGTCTCCCTTGGTGGAATAGAAAACCAGATATCGTAATGGAGATGATGGTGGTATGTGTGTGATCGTTCAGATCTGTGTTATTTACTCATGCGCGAAGGCAATGGTAAAACAAAGCAGACAGGCGGCAAGGTCAAAGGAATCGGGGCGATCATGGTTTATGATGTGCATCGCGGCTAAAATAGACGAAGATGCATCGAAGAGATGTGCTAAAAGCAAATATGGGACGAGAGTGTATTGCTTTCGCCGTGCTTCCTCTGAACTCGAGGGAAGAGCGTAGCATGCGCAGTATTTTTTTGAATGATAATGCTAACCTTCCGATTGCTTGTGTTTTAATTTTATTATATTTTTATTGAATCATCCACATCCGTGAGGATGTTGGGCTCGGTCTCGCGATATCTGAAAAGAAGAGAAAAAAAAGGGGGGGGGGGGGGGTATCCAAGGATAGTGTGGACAGTGTTAGTCCACGTGTTCTCTAACTACTTGTATAGATGGATGGTGGGAAAGAAATCATACAAGACCGATAGGTCTTGGGTGCGGTAGTAAACGCAGATCACGTCTTTGGCGTCTGATAGTCTCCGCTTTGGTCGGTGTGTATGTTTGTGTTTGTGCCGTCTGTGACCTGAAAACATGTTCGTTCTCCCTTTTTATACCTGAACCCTGAAACACATGAAAGTTAGTTTGGCCAGTCATATTCGAGCATGATGTCACTGTTGCTCGATATGGATTTTGCTGATTGTGTTGAATCTGCTGCCAAGGTTTTCGCCTTGTGGAACGAAAGGAGTTTGTTATTTTGAGCAGCTGCTGGTTGCTCGTTAACGATTCGGAGAATTGTGTAGGTTACTTTGGGTGTTTTATCGAGAATCTGCTATGGTTGCTCGATAATGATTCGGAGAATCGTTTAGATTATTTGGATGTTATATCGAGCAGCTGCTATGGTTGCTCGATGTTGGTTATGGAGACTTCTAGGTTATTTTGGATGTTATATCGAGCAGCTGCTATAGTTGCTCGATATTTGTTATGGAAGCTTTTGGGTTAAGGGATATGTATTTAGAGGGGGGGGGGGGGGGGGGTGGTATTAATGGTAGGGTTTTCTGGAGCACTACAAGGGCATCATAAAAGTCTTAGATGAGTGATGCCCTTGTGTAAATAGACGAATAGCCATTGGGAAAAGGTTGGTGAACGAAACGAATCCCTTGATTGCATTTGTATATGCAGGGAAATTCGTTTGTGGGAAACGGATTCTATATTTGCATTGTTTATGCTTTGAATTCAATCCGGCGGCTATGCGCGAAGTCGATGATTGTTTGGAGATTCAAACAAAGGAGCATTTCTTCAGCTTGCAGCTGTATCGATAATTGCAACTCATTGCAAAGCAGATTAGATGGTTATGCAATGACGGCTTGTATATACCATCTGTGTCAATTGTACATGGCATCTATGGCGACGCCAGGATCGAACTCTAGTGTGAATATCTACACTAATTGGAAATTCGGTTCTGGGTCGCTAATGCAGAGATGCATTGATAGATGTATGAATGTCCATGTAGGAAAAACTCTTTGCAGGCATTTCCAGGTAATGCATTGAAAACATTAACTATCCTTGGGAAGGAAATGTTTTTGCTGTGGGGAGATTGCGGTGCAGGTGTGGGAAGGTTGGAATTTGCCTGGCAACCGAAGGTACAAAATAGTTTTTGGTTTTATACACCTGTATAATGGAAATAGCTCCTCAATAGTATACTGGTTAGTATACCCGCCTGTCACGCGGGAGACCGGGGTTCGATTCCCCGTCGGGGAGCCTCTGGCGCAAGACTAATGACCTTGCCCGGAAAAAACAAATCATTATGGAAAGTTTAACAAGCCTCAGGACTTGCTAAATAAGGCCAAGACCGGTTCCAGGTTGTAGTGCCGATGATGATGATGATGATGATAATGGAAATAACTCTTGTAGGGAATTTGTATGCGACGAGATGCATGAAAAGGTAGGAATTCTTTAACAGGGACTTTTAGATTATAGGTTTGATAACCTAGATGCGTAAAGCAACTAAGGTGCTAATGCGATTGCATTAGCGAAAACTTATGCCGATTGGGATGTAGTTATGGGGTTTTTTTTAGGTAAGTGGGCCGTGGGGTTTGGCGGAATCGCCACAGTAGTAATCAGGAATTTTATACTCGAATTATATTCTTATAGTATTCCTGCAACCATAGATTGGTTGTGCCATTTCTAGGAACCGTAGTTTAAGGTTTCAGTTGTGATTGTTGTAAGACGACATACGGCTGCGATTCTTCATCCTGAGTTTTTTTATGGGATTTATCGAAACACGATTTTGTATTCGTGATCCATTTTGGTACATCTGGATCTTTTTTCCCATGAGCCACTTTGTGAGGAGTAAAATCATGATCATGCCACATATTAATTTTCCGTGTAAAAAACCACCTGAACCATTGATGGCCGTCAAAAGAAATACCTAACAACATAAATGTTTGCTCTATAAGGTTGTACCAACCTTTTATAATATGTGCATGTACACTATTGTAATTTTTGAAGAACAACAACCGCCATCACTATGTTAGGTCTTCCGGGATAACACTTGCATTTTATTAACTATAACTATTCCAAATTCAAATATGCATCAGTTAAGCTGAGTGCCTTAAATTTAAAATACCCAGCGAATTTTTGCAATCGTTTTTTTTTTCGTTTTTGTTTAAAACTTCATGCGAGGTGCATAAAGTAGAAGTATATTTTGTAAACATTATATCGGTCGTGGTTTCTTTCTCTTTCACAGCGTATGTGTTCATTATTCTTTGATAAATAGCCTTGGTCTATTACACAGTTACACAGTTACATAGCGTATAAAATTTATTAGAAAAATAATGAATCAGTTCTGTGGCCGAAATATCCATATGAGCTGGTCATCAAGATCATTTTTTCTCTGGAATTACGTTAAATTATTAGTGAACTACAATAAACCACAAACGTCAAATGACCAACATTATTCATTGCATCGGTGAAATAAGTGCAAATTTATGTGGAAAAATACCCAAAAATTGATATTCGGGAAATGGATTTTTAAAAAAATCCAGAGACGGCCATTTAAATGAAATCATTATTCCAAAAAATGTCATGACCTACCATATTTAAAATTTAAAAAATATCTGATCGATATTCTTATATCGATTTGTTTTTAATATGAGGTAAAAATGTATAACTCTTATTTGATCACCCTTTATATACAATTATTTTTTACATTTTCTTTCGCAAAAAGTTGACAAAAACACAGTTCATTAGAAAAAATTGATAAAGAATAGCCTTCTTCAAGGTGTACGGTGTGATTACCTCAAAATTGATTTATTCAGTGGTAATCAACTTGTGTTTTGGGTTGTGATGTGGTACTTCGGAAAAAAATGTATGCGAAATCTATTTTAAAATCTTATTTCAGCTTCGCAATAGCTTGCTACACTGATGACACCTGGATTTCCTTATTTCCTCAATTTTTGTATATCCACCCACATTATCCGGTCGCGGATTTGTTATCAAAAACGCATTAATGTTTGCATTTATGGGCATTGAAATAACTCTTTCGCATATTAATTCTTAAAAACCTAAAGTGATTTTATTTTGCTTAATATGCGAATTGATGCGATTTTTTCTCTGGCACATCAAGACAATTCTTTTCTGGATATTAAATGGATATTCAGAACCATATCTAAAGAAGTGAATATATCTACGACGAGGAAAATGATGCTTCTCCAGTTTCGCTTATAGTTTACATGGCGTCAGCTAAATTGCAGTGTGTACATAATACAAATGATGCTGCATTAAATGTGAAACATCAAGGCATGCTTCAAGTATTCCCTGCAATCGCGCTCACTGTGGTCGCTACGTTGATTTGTTTTTAGTTTGCAGATGCCATAAAATTCGAAACTTCTCGTAATTTGTTTTGAGTCCTTTATGATTTTTGCTATACTTATCTGCACCTCCTAAAACATGATCCGAATGGTTTGTTTTAAGATTCAGTGGATCAAATTTTCTTGCTTATGTGGAAGCGTTTTCTTGGCGTCTTGTTGACGTATCTTTACTTCATCTCAGCTTTTGTTTCTCTGAATCAATCGACCATCAGTCGAAGGAAGAAAAAAAGAAAATGAAGCATATTATTTAAGCCTAATCACTATTTGAAAAAACCTAGTAAAGGCAAGGTACCTTCATCTCTTTCAGTTATTAGTTTTGAACTTTGGTAATTAAGTAATGATTTTTTTGTTGTATACTTTCAGAGTAAACCACTTGTTGTTGAGCCGATTGATTTCGAGGGGTTCATTGCGAAAAATAAGACTGCCATTCAAAACGACTCACACCGCGAGCTACTGATGTATCCCAGTGACGATGTCTCGGTAAGTTGCATTATAATAAAAACAGGAAATAAATTGAGGTCGTCAGTCAAGTTCACCACAGTGTAATTATCAATCATTGTTGAATAAGTGATAGCAACTATTACTTATTGAGCGATGAGCGACGATTCTGAGATTTTGTACTAAACATTTTATGGCTATTTACGAGTACCAAACAAAACCTATTAAATCTGGTATGAAAGCTGTTGAAAATTGATATCAAAAAAATAGAGCTGAGAAACTTTGACTTCTAATTCCAAAGTGAGAACTGCATTTTTAGGGGGATTCAAACATGTTATGGTTATGGTTAACAATATAGTAATGTAATATATAATTAATATAAGTTTAAATAATTATATAAGGTTTAAGGGTAAGTTGTGGGACTTACTTGGTTTATAATTGATTGGTGTGTTGCTGGAGCTGCGACTGGGTGCAGGGGGCGTAGAGCGTCGTTGCTCCCCTGATCAGCTTGTCCGTAGCGGTATGATATGTCTTATAATATTATGTGTAAAACTTTCTATTTTATATACAACGAAACTTCCTCATTCGTATCCAAGACTCTAAGGAATATACACAAGGAAAAGTCCTTCCTGTTTTTTGCGGCAGTCTTTGAACCATCTGGTGATTTGCATTCGGATGTAATTACTTTGATTATTTATTCGGACTCGTAGTGTTCGAAGATTAACGTCGAATGTGTCAAACTTGTTTTTATTTGCCGTTGACGATTTATTTTTTATCTGGCGCTAACGCCGTTGTATTACCGTTTTCTCTACCAAATAGAATTTGCACAAAGTAGTTTATGCAAATTAGCTACTTGGCGAGTTGTTCTCCTTTTAGAGGTAGAGAGGAGAAACTTACGATTCCAGAAAGCGTTTGGAGAGTAGTGGCCTTTTTGGTATCCAGTGCTGTTCCATTTTGGTCTGCCTTCAGCTTAAGAAGGCTGATCTCCGCACCTGTGTCCACTATTAGACATGTAGTGTTTCTACATCCGATGCATAATGGGAGCTGGACTATTGGAACTTTTGTTGGCGGTTGAGGGCAGTTTTTTTTTATTTGGTGGCTTTAATTCGGTCGGGTTGGGGAATTCCGGCCCGACCTCTGGGAGTTTTCCGACTTCTCCCATTTTGCTTTTTGTCGACACACTGTCGCTGTATGGTTGTGTCGCATGCAAAATGTGCACCATTCTCCGTTCTTCTGTCGCCTATGACCTTTTTTTGGCGTCTCTGACGCGTCCGTAGCGGTTGAATTCGACTGGCTACGTTTCGATTCGGTTCGTTGTAATCGGTGTTGGCGTTGTTCCAGTTTTCGAGCCTCCGAGTGTTCAGCACTGCTCGAATTAGTACTACTCTTGGCTCGAGTCTGTTCGCCGCCTTTGTCGCGTGACTGTTTATTGTCCTTTGCATTTTTTCTTTTTTGGACTGTTTGCCATTCTGTATTGACCGTGCAGGTCGGTGGGGTGTGGTTGCAGGGTACAGACTTTACCACATTGGGTGTGTCTGTTGGCTTTTGTGGTTTTATCCACTTTGCCTTGATACGACACTCGTCCCACGTGTGACCCTTTCCGCCACAAAACTCACAACAACATCGAATTCGGTACACTCTACGATTCAATGCAGTTGCTTGTTTCGAATACAAAAATTACGAATAGAGAAAGCCAAAAACAGACAGACCACGACAAACAAGGAAAAATAATACACCACAGCCGGTGTAATCTTCAGAGCTACAGTTATATATTTTAGTAGCCAAGCTTCATTCCTCTTCTAAGAATGAAGCTTTCATTATTTAAGGGGGGTGTGGGGGTTCTCTATACCACACGGAGAACCAACCCACAATACCAACCAACCGTGACCGCTAACAGCGCGTCACCCCACCTAACTCCCCATGCAAAATCCGCAATAGCATACTTTCTAAACCTTGCAATAAAACACACTCCAAAACCCGCAATAGAATACAATTCAACAGAATACATTCTATATCATCCCCGCATACATTTTCCCAAAATCGCTTCGGCCAATTCTTTACCTAAATCATATTCCTTGCTTGTGACCAAGAAACTCTAATTTCCCCCGAAAATCATATTCTGCAATGAACGCATATTCCAATGTACAAAAGAATACTCACCATCTCCATCAAATACATCGAGCCGTATACATTTTTCCAAAAACCGCTTCGGTTGATATCTTATCTAAATGATATTCCTTGCTTGCAACCAAGCAATTCTAATTTCCCCCGAAAATCATTCCGGCTCACTTCCTGCCTAAACTATTTCCTCGCTTGCAACCAAGCAACATTTAGTTCCCGGAAAATCATTTCGGCTTCCACCCTACCCAATACCAGTTCCCGGTATACACAACCAACTAATCCAACTCAGCTTATACGGCGAGGATTCGCTGGAACCGAACCCCCTATGCGGCATAGGAACTCTTCTCGAAATTTCTCGTAAGTGGCAGTGAATTTATTTCAGCTATGACTCAACCGCCACGACGCGATGAATAGATTTTTCCCATTCTTTAGTCAGTCGTCTTTCAGCAACCGCCACGCGCACATCGGGAGTCCCCTGACAAACCGCCGCGACCACACGGGGGCACGCGCGACCTCGCGTGCCAAATGAAGTCGATTCGAACGTTCCCCTTTCAATTTCTGCAGGCACAGCCTCGAGGAATAAGTGAAACAGATAAATAAAGAGGAAATTACAAACAATAACAACACCAGTGACTTTTACTTTGGTGATCGAATTTTGGGCGGCAGTGTTTTAGCAGTGAACTCTCTAGTGGGGGCGGTGGTGAACTGGTGCCGTACGTTGGTACATCTACTCCGTACCCCCACAGGGGAAGGTATTGTTACCTCGCGTCCAGGTCCCCTTAACATACACAAATCCCCTTTCGTAAGTGGGAAGGTATTGTTACGGACCTACCTCCCGTCCAGGTCCCCCCTAACATACACAAATCCCATTTCGTAAGTTTCTCTTCTCTACCTCTAAAAGGAGAACAACTCGCCAAATAGCTAATTTGCATAAACTACTTTGTGCAAATTCTACTTGGTAGAGAAAATGATAATAAAACGGCGTTGGCGCCAGATAAAAAATAAAACGTCAACGGCAAATAAAAACAAGTTTGACATATTCGACGTTAATCTTCGAACACTACGAGTCGGAATAAATAATCAAACCAATTACATCCGAATGCAAATCACCAGATGGTTCAAAGACTGCCGCAGAAAACAGGAAGGACTTTTCGTTGTGTATATTCCTTAGAATCTTGGATACGAATGAGGAAGTTTCGATGTATATGAAATAGAAAGTTTTACACATAATATTATAAGACATATCATACCGCTACGGACAAGCTGATCAGGGGAGCAACGACGCTCTACGCCCCCTGCACCCAGTCGCAGCTCCAGCAACACACCAATCAATTATAAACCAAGTAAGTCCCACAACTTACCCTTAAACCATATATAATTATTTAAACTTATATTAATTATATATTACATTACTATATTGTTAACCATAATCATAACAAACATAAGGGTACACTTTTTTATATTCTATATCGTCTTGGCAGTAAAAACACACTTTAACCAAAAATATTACATTATTATATTAGATTCCTTCGAAAATCAGTAATACAAATTATTGTGCACAAAAAAGGCTATGCAGACCCTTTGTTCCAAAATTAACCGGAACGGATTAAAAAACGCAAATAGTTAATTGATTTAAAAAAAGTTATTTTATCTATTTAAAATATTTTGATTGTTCGACACGTGCATCAAATGACGCGTATCGTTAGTTGCGATGTTGTTAAGGATTGCCACATTGCCACAGTACACCAAAATCCGATAGGGACATCAAGAAGCAATGCACTCGATTCAACGGAAGACGCCACCAGACACAACGCGCACATTTTCGGGCAGATTCCAAAAGCCACCACCCACTAATTCTAAGGAGCGTGTACAACAACTTCACGCACAACACCGGTGCCGGTACCTATGAAATGCGAGGAAATTTGTAGGGTAAATTACCCAGTCAGCGGAGAGTGGAGGATGAAGAAAAGCCAGAGTCAGTCAGGCCTCTTATTATCGAAGAAGCTACAAAGCAAATTTGTTAAACTTCAGCAGAAATCCTTGCAAACCAAAGCTCTATTTATAAAAACAACTTGAACAGCGATTTTACGAACTCGAACAAATGAATTTAAACGTGGAAAATAATTGTACAGAAAATCAATCGTATATATAAAGTGTGCGTGTGGGTCGTGTATTTCACCATATCGTAAAATTTAAGTTTGGTTTTACAAGTTATATCGTGTTGAATGCTCCGGTAACAAGGACTTCAAAGAAGGACAACGTCATCAACAGCGTCATCAGATCCTGAGGCGCGTGACATTTTCAAATTTTAATTATTAAATATGAATTCTTTTTTTTTATTTTCATTGTTTTAGCTTTCATTCTTATTTAATTGTTCTAATTTCTATTTAAAGTTGCTCCTAATTTATATCCCAAACTGAAGATTATGTCCTCTTTTGTCCGTTTTGTTTCCTTTCTTGCCCGTTTTTATCATTTGTTTTTTGTTTACGTGAAGCTTGTATCTTGTTTCTAAATTTTAATACAACGAAAGTCTATTCTTCCCTCCGATTTCTTGTTTCACCATCCACTTGTATGTCCCTGTGTTTCAATTGATTTTCCTGTTTTTTATTATCTCATCATAAGTATTCTTACCAATAGATTTTCAATTCGCTTAACGTCTCCACCCGATGAGGTTTTGTTGGCGTTCTTACAGAAATTGAGAACTGATCTTACCGCAGCCGTAGCCAGAATTGGTATTCTCGAAAAGGAGAATGCAGCCCTGAAGGCCATATCACACCTGAACCCCCCCAATACAAACTCGGAAACCATTGATCAGATAGGGATCGATCCTGAAGTGGAAAACCTCGACAGCGACTTTGATGTCTCTTCTGACGAGAATTCCCCCCGTGCTTATACCCCGAATACCTCTCGTGCCACGCCTACCTGTATTCGTAGGTATACGCGGAAAACACCACGACCAATACTAAACTGCGAGGGAGGCCCCTCCAATAAACGTGTTGCCACTGGCTGTACACTAATGTTGTCTCAGGCTTCGGTTAATGAAACTGTGGCGAACCTCTCAGTACACCCCATTGCACGAAAAGTCATTCCTTCGGAAAAATCGTGCCCACCGAAGGCAATATCGTCTAAAACCGCGATACCAAAGACCGCTTCAAATCCAAAGCCTCCACAAAAAGCGGTCGGGGCCGACCCATCTGCTTTAAAAAAGAAGCAGCATTCTTGGGTCTTTGCACGAGACTTCAATTTGAAGGATTTCCTCGGTGACATGAACCGACTAGGGATTTTTAACTTCAAGGCAAAGACCTTAAGACCATCCCTAAATAAAATCGTAACCCACCATAGGGAGACCTATAGCGTTTGAAATAATAGTGAAGAAGAACGTGTGATTCGAACTGACGCTATGACAGTTTGAATCACCCAAAAAATTGTACCTAAGCGTTGCCCATCAGGCTACTGGCCGTGTTTTGAATTTGATTTTTAAACTCGACTATACTCCACTGATGTGAATTGTTATGTTTTCGCTAAGGTATACGGCTCTGATGTATTTTCTTATTCGATTTTTCGTTCGGTGCTCTTCACTATTTTGCTTGTGAATTGTGTGTGTACCTGTTAGAGTCGCCACACCACTCCCTCCACAGTAACTTCGTTACGATCAGATTCGTTTGCGAACGACGGACGAACGAGAAAACGTCGGAGGCTGTGCTCTATGCGGAAGTCATGACCGTGTGTGAAGTTCTGTTTACTATGGGAAAGTGTATGCTGTGTGTACAGATCACGTCGGGGCCACCAATTATAGCGTTTGAAATAATAGTGAAGAAGAACGTGTGATTCGAACTGACGCTATGACAGTTTGAATCACCAAAAATTGTACCTAAGCGTTACCCATCAGGCTACTGACCGTGTTTTTTTTTTTTTGATTTTTAAACTCGACTATACTCCACTGATGTGAATTATTTTTGTTATCGCTATGGTATATGGCTCTGATGTATTTTCTTGTTCAATTTTTCGTTCGGTGCTCTTCACTATTTTGCTTGGGAATTGTGTGTGTATCTGTTAGAGTCGCCACAGACCTACCGGTTGACAATAATCTCAATGCCAAGGAGATGAATTATTAATCATTCTTTTCGCCCAACGAAAACTAGTGGACCATTCCTTTAAAACAGGACGCTGCTTGTTAGGAAGAGAACAACGTCATCACTGCTCTTGAGGAAACATTTCCTAACGTCAAATTCACTAACGTCAAAAAATTCTGTCCCCCAGGACGGTTTGTGAAAATCAGACCGGAGAAGTATAGCAGGGTGAACATATGGGAGCTACACCTTGCCCCAGGGACTGACAGACCCCATAATACGGACAAAGTCGCTTTCAATCTTGCATCAGCAAATTGTCTTCGAGGTATTTCATAACAGTGAAGTACCTCAATGGAGAACTTGCCAACGTTTCGAGCATGTTTCGCGAAACTACAACGTGAACTACCGTTAAGTTTGCTGTGGACAATCCCACGATATTGGCAAATGCAAGCTCCCGACAACAAAATACGATCCCACAACAAAAGTGCAGGATGCCAACTTGCTGCAACTGGGGAAACAAAAGACATCCCACCAGTTGTAGGAAGTGTCGTAAATATAAAGAGATAGTTCAAAGAACCAAGGAGACTCGACCAAACAGCCAACTCAAACTTCGGAAAACAGACCACACAAAATTTCATCCAAAATGGATTTACGTTCGCCGATATAGTTAATGGTAAACAAAGAATATGAATACTCTTCCAACATCCCTCCCACAAAAACACATTCAAGTCCCTAAGCGAATCGCCGTACAGGCCAATATAATGCCACAAATCCAACCGGTGGTACAAAAGCCTCAATGCTTGAGAAACTACTTAGTCTCTCAATATGAAAAACTAAAAATCGAGGCTGAGAGGGATGCACTCCTTTCCACGGCATATGTAAGACATACGCTTCAAAATGGAACCCAAAGTGAAAGCTATCCTTGTAAATGTCAATGTCCTTGTTTTGCTTTCAAGGCCTATGATAGTCTCTGACTTCATAAAGGATAACGGGGCGGACGTGGTTCTTGTAACCGAAACTAGGTTGCAACCATGTCGCCGTCCCGTTTTCTCAAACTTTTCTATGATTCGAAGAGATTGAACCCTCACTGGTGGCCACACCATCAACGGAAGTCACACCTATATACTAGCTAATAGCAGAATTCGCCAAGAAGTTAAAGACCTCCCACATTTCTAATCCATAAAGTTCTCCGGGGATGAACTGCATATGGGTAATAATGGTGGAGTAAATATATACTCCGTGGCTTCTTGATAGTATAATGGTTAATATACCCGCCTGTCAAGCGGGAGACCGGGGTTCGATTCCCCGTCGAGGAGCCTCTGGCGCAAGACTAATGACCTTGCCCGGAAAAAACAAATCATTATGGAAAATTTAACAAGCCTCAGGACTTGCTAAATAAGGCCAAGACCGGTCCCCGGTTGTAGTGACGATGATGGTGATGATGATGATATCACTTATAGGTTCGCCTCTCCTGAAAGAAGTATATAAAAAACAGTCGATTACCTGTAGAAGGGAAGAACAATCACAGGAGAATATTATGCAGCATTATTGGACAAATTGAACGATGAAATAAACAATAAACGGCTGCCTATGGTGAAGAAAAAGTTATGTACTATCACGATAACACACACGGCCTTGAAAGCGGTGGCCAAATTAGACCAATTATGATTTGAATTGGTTGTTCATCCACCGTATTCTCCAGGCTTAAACCCTAGCGATTATTATCTGTTCCCAAACCTCAAGCGGTGGGTTCTGGGAAAGAGATTCAGATCGTATAAGAAAGTTGAAGCCGTTCCGCCAAACCCCACGGTACACTTACCTTAAAAACCCCCATAATCATCACCCAAGACGCATAAGTCTTCGCCAATTCATTCGCATTCGGCACCTAAAAATGCTTCAGGCATTATATAGATCAAATCTATGATCATTAAGTCCCTGTAAAGAAAACTTACCTTCATGCATTCTCTTCGCATACCACTGCTCCTTAAGATTTCTTTATTAGCTTACCAGGAATTTTCAATCAATTTCGGCATCTATGTCGCCAGTCAAATTTCCTTAGATGAATTCCGGTAAACACAATAATTCGATTTACATACATTGTAACCTTCATGACAGGGATCATAAATACTGCGCCGTCTGTTTTCCCAACGTCGCCAAGTAAATTTCCTTACGTACACATCGAGCGACCGTTTTCTTCCAGCAATAAAATTCCCTAACTCGCACAATGTGCAAATCGAAGATCGCTGTTCCTACATAGGTTCCTGCGATACCATAGACAATTCATATCGTTTGGGGTATCCGAATCACATTTTCTATTTAATGAGCGGCTACTATTTATCTAGCCGACCCCCATTACCGAACTATGCATCAGGTCATATTTCCCTTGTCCTTTATTTCGCCGAATCTTTTCCCTCACGAACTAGATGCATAAACAAATACAAAGCCATTAGCATCCGACGAGATGCGATTCGTTTGTTTCAACAAACACACATCTCTTGGATGCCCATTATGCCCCGTCCTTGAGTTTCAGGTCTATTCCTAAACACCAATGCGATCTTCACTCACACATACACATTCATTGCCAAGTCTGTCTTCCTTGTTTCTACCACAGAGAAACATTTTCTTCTTGGGCAAACTCACCTCAAAACGATTAAATATCGTTGAGTCCTCTTCCATCCGTTGACCAGCCTGGTCACACGCGATCTCCCGCTGTCCGTAGCGTTGCGGACACGCGTCCTGTACACCTCATAGTCGAGAGTTTGTCATTCTCTGAGTGCTAGTCGCGAATCAAGTTTTTTTAGCCTTCCGCAATTACAATAAAATTAAAATTAGTTAGAATGTGTTAAATGTGACCAGTATCTAAAATTGTAAACTGTATGTAATCGAGAAATTCACCGCGACTACTGTCTAGCTACAATAAAACCAAGAATAATAAACTAAATCAGTGTGTTTCATTTTCTGTGCTGCTGCTTCCCGTGTGTTTTATCTCCTTTTCCCTGGTGATCGTCATTTTGTATTCGGTGGAACATTTATGATGGAGGAGGAAGTAGAACGGAGTACCCATGCAGGTACTTACTTCCTCCCCACAAAGTCATGGCGAAAACCGATGTGTAGATATTTCGAAGACTTGGACGTTTCGTACTAGAGAAAGGGCATCGAAATGTTGGAAAATCGCTATACCAAGTGTATCGCCCCCGAAGGTTGCTCTATACGGATGCGAAACATGGGCTCTCACAAAACGGGAAAAAATAAATTCCGCGTATTCGAGAATAAAGTTTTAAAGGTTATCTTTCGAGGTAAGTATGAGGGGGAGACAGGACAATGGAGGAAACACTGTGACGGTTCTACGAACCACAAAATCCACTATAGGTTGAGATATCGTCGTTCCACCAAGGAACCAAAAGTCCTTCTTTCCGCCTGAAACAAAAGGTAACATTCCATATACCCAACATTGAATTCAATGGTCAAAACCAATCGAACTAAACGTTCAACATTTCCTAATATTGAATTCAATGCATCCATTCAATTCATCCATTCAATTCAATTCAATGCAATTCCCTGCATTTACTTAAATCATCCAATTAAACGCATTTTTCTAAAAGAAAACAGAATAATGCATATCTCCTCATATAGCTAATAGCAATTAGCACCCTAAATTCCTTACAAGAGCCTAAAACCAAGAAGCGCACGTGTGCAAACAATCATAAACATCTTAACGCATATCTCACGCCAGATGTTTTATGACTTGGAAATACGACCTAGAAACATCCAAATTCCACGGTTCATTTGTTACCCATCTGAAGCGTACGAAAACTCTTGTTGTCTTAAGCCAGAGGGGTAACGCAAACAAACCCCATGAAAGGATCGAGAAATAAGTGGCGGTACGCTTGATCCTTCGAAACAAGATTCCGATAAGAAATCGAAATGGAAATTTTCTCTTACAGATAAGAGAACGAGGATGATGATGATGAAAAAGAAAAAATTGTTTTACAGATGTGAATTGGGAATGGATACACAAATTTTCAGAAAGACAGTTAGAAAACCCTGCGAGGAGGTCGGTCCACGCACGCAGGAAGTGACGGACAGTAATTTAGAAACGAGAAATTACAAGAAATCAAGATAAACTGTCTCGAGTACAAACCATATATAACAACAAGAAAATTTACAATACTTCTCGTGCCGTCGAAAGGGCATGCGTGCCGGATATCCGTTCGATAATTAACCGTCACGGAGGTCAGATCCTCCGTCCAGAAAAAGGAGTCTTTGTCGTGTGTCTAGTTTAACGAGTGTAATAAAGGATGAGATTAATTTGTGTCATGTGAATTAATTAAGCACGATATTAAGCAAACATTCCTTAACAGTAGTCTATGTGTTCATAAAAACAGCATTAAATAAACAATAAAGAAATAGAAATCAAATTAAAAAATAAATCTCAGTGTTTTATTTGTGTTGTTGCGCTCCGTTGTGTTCTCTGTGTTAACAGTGTTCGGCGGAACACTACAATATCATCGGCCACAAACATTCGACCAACAAACTGGAACAAAAATCCGCCAAAACTCCACAACCACGAATTGGAAGAGTTATACCGCAAACCTACAATAGTGAGAGTGATCAAGTCGCGACGATTAAGATGTGCCGGACATGTAGCGCGAATGGGCAATGATAGGACCCTGCGTAGAATTCTTGACGGTAGACCAACGGGAAAGAGACCAGTAGGACGGCCGCAACGGAGATGGGAGGACAATGTTAGGTTTGACCTTGAGGAGATCGGATCAGATGGTCAAGCGTGGAAGGAGAGTGCACAGGACAGGGAACGATGGCGGAGTCGAGTCGGTGAGGTCATGAACTTCCGGGTTCCTACAGGCCAATAAATAGTAATAGTAATAGGAATAAGTTCTGAGAGTTGGTTTTCTATTCTAACTCGGCCTTTATTTTCGTTCATGCAGATTTGAATGAGGGCGGCATATTTTTTCGAGTCTCCCAGCTCAACTACAATATGGTAAAGTCTTTGCCTTGCGACTGAATCCTAGGCTTTGTTGAAGTCAACGAACAGTTGGTGAACCGTCTCTCTGTATTCCCACTTCTTTTCCAGTCGTTGCCTTATAGTGAACATATGGTTGCTTGTTGACCCCGAAAAACTTAGTAATCTCAAACGGAATTAGGGATTTTTGAAAACCTAACAATGGATACGAGTTGAAAAGACCGCTAATTTCTTTATGATAGATTTAAGTATATCTTTTACCACGAGACTTCATAAAACGTATGTGCGGCTACTAAGTTAAACTATGAGCAATTTAACATATTTCATTTTAAAATCAATTTAAATTACTTATGTAATAAAGGGGACAATGGCGGAGTCGAGTCGGTGAGGTCATGAACTTTCGGGTTCCTACCGGCCAATAAATAGAATAGAATATGTAATAAATTTACCACATGCATATTTGTAATGAATGTCACCCATTCCATCCCTTTCACAAACAGGAAGTTGTATTGCCTCGTAAATTTCGCACAACGTCATCAACTATTCCAAAATTGAACACTCTTCCACCGAATGCAACAATAATCACACATAGCAACTCTGTGTCTTCTCAAAATGGAAGTGTTTCCTCTCATAATGGCAATTTATCAAGACAGAGCTCACAAACGTCGGCAACATCGTCTCCAAATGGATCTGTCACATCTATAACCTCGCCTCGGTCAATGATATCATCACCGTCATCATCCTCTTCGTCATCCACTTTGAAGACAAGTACAGGAACTATAAGCCAAAGGCCCACTTCTCCAATTAGTGGTACACGACTTACTAGACAGGCGCTACATACGTATCAGACAAACAATCACTTAGTCCATTACAAGTATAGCGCTTATGGAGGAACATGCCACGAACTGCCAAAGTAGGTTTTAGGAAACACTTAGGTAATCAAGAGTCTCAACTAACATATGATTTCTTTCTGTTTTTATTGGAGAATTGTCCCGGCGGAACAGCTGCGGGAAGAACTTTATGAAATTGACGTGGATCAAGATCGGATCGATGAGCAGATGTCCCGATCACAGGCCGATTCAATTACAAAACAAGGTTACCTTTTTAAGGGTCCAGACAGTAGTTCGGATAGGATGTTTGTAAATATCGCTTCTAAGTCCTTCAAAAGGAGATATTGTTATCTTCGGCAGGAAGTCGATGGTACCTATATCCTTGAATTACATAAGGATGAACGACAAGGTGAGGCGAAAGCAACTATTGTAATGGACTTTTGCACTGAAGTTGTGCAGGTAAGCTGTTCGTTCTTTTATAGGTATTTTGAAAAACCATTAACCTTCTTTATTTTTGTCCAGAATCCAAAACGAGGTCGACTGTGCTTTGAACTGAGAATGACAGCGGGACACAAATCATTTACCCTTGCTGCAGAAAATGATGAAGATCTCAAAGACTGGTTAAGTAAGCTTTCATCGGTATTACAACAGAACAAAATTCAGGAAGATAAACGAATCTCAAGTCTGGAGAGAGCTCCTCCACCTAGTCCTAGTACCATGATGTTTGGTACGCTAAAAGGTCTTGATCAGAGTATGAATCCACAATTAATAAAATATGGCCGTGAGACTGATATTTCCATAGCCCAATCGAGAAGGGAAAACCGAAGGCGTTTATTCGCATGCTATCAATCACCTAGCAAGGTCGCAAATACCGAACACGTCGAACAGTACCATGAACAGTTTGGCCAGAGGATGTTAGTGAAATGTAAGGGCCTCAAGTTCCGCCTACAAAACCCCATAGAAGGAGAACGAGAGTCGTTGTGCCAAGTAGAGCCTTATTTAACTAGTTTGGCTTTATATGACGCTAAAGCTGGACGGAAACTAAGCGAATCATTTTATTTTGATATCAATTCGGAATTCATTCGAGATATGCTCCCGAATCAATGCTGTCGGTCGAAGAATGAAGCAAACGGTGACTTGAAATCTAATTCGTCGATCCATATTCCAGCAGAGCTGTCGAATCTTCCGGAGAATTGGTTGAGTTACCCTAAGCAAGCTATACTAAGTGTGACCGCACCACATCCAGATGTGTTTCTAGTTGTTAAGATAGAAAAGATTCTTCAGGGTGGTATTAATCAATCTTCCGAAGCATATTTGAAAGCGGGTAAAGACCCAAAAGCAGCGTTGAAGCTGTACAAATCGGTGAGATCTTATTCCCAAAAAATCGGTCACTACCGCATGCCATTTGCATGGGCCGCAAGACCACTTTTTAGATTGTACAGCAGTGAATTGGACACTACCATCGAATTTCCGGCCATTTATCGTCAAGAGGCCAATAGATTAAGAGACGACGAGCTACTTCGGCTTCTCGCTGACTATCGGAAGCCGGATAAATTTAGCAAACTAACTGTGATACCGGGATGTATTAAGATCGATATCGAGGGAATTTCTGAGACAATCAGCAGTGCGTAACTACATTTTTTCGTCGACTATTCATTGTTTTTTATTGTACTCTTATTGCTTTCAGATTCATTGACCAGCACGCTAGCCCCGTTGAAGCCGTTTCCATTGCCACCAGTAAATTCACCGACACTAGAAATAACTGAATTCCAAGGTTCTTCAGAACGTGATGTTCACCCTTATACCACATTCGCCAATCATTTCTTTGTTTATCCGATAAGTTTACATTTCGACACGCAAAAAGTGTTTTCAAGAGCACGTAATATCACTGTAATCGTCGAGCTACGAGAGAGCGACGGAGAGGAATCTAGGCCATTGAAGGTGATGTCAAAACATGCTTAGTACTTCAGTTGACCCATAATAATTGTTCTCCACATCACTTTGCAGTGCATTTATGGCCGGCCCGGACAGGATCTGTTTGTGTCTCAAATCGCGTGCCCCGTACTGCATCATAGCACCATTCCAACGTGGTACGAAGAGATCAAGCTGCGTTTGCCATTGCACTTAACTCCTCACCATCACCTGCTCTTCTCACTATTACACGTTTCATGCAATTTGTCGAAAAAACGCGACACGAGTGCTTCATTCGAAACACCGGTGGGATATGCATGGCTGCCACTTCTCAATAAAGGAAAAATTAACTTAGAAGAGCAAATATTGCCAGTGGCTGCCTCTTTGCCTCCTGGTTATTTATCCATTCAGCCGTATGGTCTGGGAAAAGGGGTAAGTCCTCAATTATTACTCATGATTTTGGTTCCGCTTCAAGTGATTTTGAAACTCAACTGTGTTCGTGGGCGGTTGTGAATCTCAAGGGTATTGTGAGACTGATTTGGTTATCACCAGCGCATACATTTCTGGTATTTTATCAATGGACTGCGCAGAAACAGCAAATGTAGTCAGATTGGTTTGGAATATGGTTGAGAAAAATTGTTTCAGCCACAAGCGGAACTTAATAACAGTGCATAACTCTGGCAGGTTGTGCTTATCTACATCAGGAAGTCGTTGCATATTTTGCATCGAATCGTCGTGCTCTTGCCGAGGTTATTCACTAATGAGAAATATAATACTGATACCTTACTTAGGCGAATCGCACAATAAAGTTTTATTATTGACACATGGTACAATAATAACTTTCCGTCTTTTTAAACATTTCGTATCGCTATAAGATTATCGACAAAAAAAAATAGAGTGAATACTCTTCGGCTGCTCTTACATTATCGATCTTTATGTTCATAAAGTTTTTCTTTTTGTATTTAAACATCTCCTGTTGAATTTAGTAGCAACATAGGAGCTAAATACTAACAAGCTATTTGCTTCTGACTAAATTTACGGTTCAACATCACAAAGTACTTATCCTACTGTAGCGAGCTTAGGGTTCGCTGGATTAATTATTTTTAATAAATAAGAGCCATTAAATCGATTTTGAATTAATGCAACTCTTTATTAGTCCGTTAATAACAACCGTTACTTTTACCGTACACTTGACGATTTCTTGACTTTCGCTTCCTTACTTATCGCATCTTTTACTGCTTACTTCCTATTTCTTACTTCTTCATGATCTGTGTGCGACATACTTATACCGTTTCCTCATTCTGATTCGGCCTTGTATGTTCTACTGTTCATATTCTCCAGTTTTCCAGTACTTTCTAGAATATTCTAGTACCTTGTTTCGGACTTTCTCGAATATTCTAGTACTGATTGTCATATGCGTCAGACTACCCTCCGCCTAGATTAGTTCGTCCCAAATTAAGTTCACTGGTCTCCTGGGTTAACAAAAATCGCCAGTCGGTCACGATGTACCACTTTCATCTTGGCGTTCGGTCTTCGCTGAATCCTATAGACAACGTCGTTAATTCTTGTGAGAATCTTATACGGTCCTTCCCAATGTTGCTGTAACTTCGGAGACCTTCCTTTTTGCCGATTAGGGTTATAAAGCCACACGTTATCGCCTGCATTAAATCCGGATGCGTTGGCTCGAACGTCGTACCTTGTTTTCATCCTGTCACTGGATACCTTGATTTGCTTTCGAACCAAATGATGTATCTCATCGAGGCGATTTCTCCATTCGACTACGTATTCTTCAGTCTTATCTATGGCGTCTGGAGGTATTCTAAATCGCAGATCGGTTGGTAATCGTATCTCTCGTCCAAATATAATTCTTGCTAGAGAGTGGCCTGTCGTATCGTGATTAGCCGATCTATAACTCAGGAGAAAGGTTTGTACATATTTGTCCCAATCTCGTTGGTGATCACTAACGACCTTTGATCCTTCATTGTTCGGTTAAACCTTTCGACCACTCCGTCTGACTGCGGATGTAAGGGTGTGGTCCTGGTTTTCCTTACGCCCAGTGCCGCACAGATGCCTTGAAATATCTGTGATTCGAAGTTTCGGCCTTGATCGGAATGAAGCTCATAGGGAACTCCATATCTGCTGATCCAATTATTGATAAGCTGCTCAATGATGGTTGTTGCCTCTTGGTTTGGAATTGGAAGGAATTCCACACACTTGCTGCAGTAATCCATGATAACCAACATGTATTTGTTGTTGTCGTTTGTTTTTGGGAATGGTCCTGAGATATCAATCGCAATTCGCTCGAAAGGGGCACCCACGTTGTACTGCTTCATAGCGCTACATGGTTTTGCTGTTGGTCCTTTGGTCGCAGTGCAAGTTGTGCGCTTCCTACACCAAGACCCGACGTCATCTCTCATGTGAAGCCAGTAGAAGCGAGATCGTAATTTTGAAAGTGTCTTATTACCTCCCAGTTGTCCACCGGAGGCCCCGTCGTGCCTCTCTGTTAGTACATCCTTTACTTTTGATGGTGGGACTAGAATCTGCATTCGATGGGATTTTCCGTCCGCGGCTTCCCATTTACGCTTTAGAATTCCATCATCCACCAGCAATAAATTCCATTGTGCGCAATATGCTTTAAATGTTTCACTCTTGTCGGAAGTATTGTTCCAAGTTGGCCGCTTGTTGTTTTCTTTGTGTTCCAGGATTAGCGACATATCTTCATCCGGAAGTTGAGCTGCGCGTATAGCATCACTCGTCCAGCCATCTAGTACTTCTACTTGTACCTTTCGGAGGTCGTACGCCTCTTGTTTTAAGCGATCAATTTCTACTTCCGAATCCTGAAGGCGACGCTTTAGGGTTAAAATTTCATCTTTACTCTCTGCTAGTTCAGTTGATAAGCGATTGTTCTCCTCAATGACGTTTTCTCGGCTGGTCTTAAGAGCAATTATCTACTGATGAACGGATTTACATTCGGTCGTGGTGATGTCCAAGTCTGAATCACGCTGAAGGCTTCTCTTGTGATTAGCGCATGAATAACAATTCTCAATCGATGTTTCATTCATTCGTCGACGTTTCCTACAGTCAACAGACATGTGGCCGACTTCGCCGCATGTCCAACACTTCATGTCAGTTCTCGGGGTTCTCCGTTGTACATGCCCGATTCTTTGGCAGGAACATTCTTGGACGGACATTTCTCGGACTCTATATGTACTCCTGGTAGCCAGTTTAGCAGATTCATATGCCAATGCGAACGCCAGTATTTCATCAGTCGTCTTCTTTCCTGCCAAACGAATGGCCTGTTGCAAGTCCCGATCTTGGAGTGCGTTTATAAATACATCCATTGCTACTTCGTTCAGAAATTCCTCAGTCATATTTGAATAAGACAAGTTTGCCAATCGCTCAATGTTTGCCTGCAACTGTTGAAGATTTTCTCCAGGTTTCTGCGGTCTGTTCCACAGTTGCATGCGGTAGACCTGCTGCATGTGGTTGTCTCCATACCTAGCTTCAAGGCAGTCTCTTACCGCTTGGAAATATGTTTGCTTCTCTGCTGGTATAGTTTGTAGCAATTCTGCAGCCGCCCCGCGGAGTGGCAAGATTAGTGATGTTGACTTTTGCTCATCCGACCACTTATTATAATTGGCCGCAGCGTCAAACTGACGTATAAATACGGAGAAGGGTCCCGTTCCATCGAAGGTTGGCGGTTGCTGCCTTGTATCTTTGTAATCATGTTGATCGCTAGGCGATGTCTTATTTCTCTCAACACACTCAAGTCTCTTCTCGATTCGAGTTATTTCATCGGTGACTTTCTTAAATTCAGCTTCGTTTTTTAGATCCATTTCTTCCTTAAAGTGTTGAAAATTGCATTTCAACCACTGCGTTTGGGCTTCCAATTTTGCATTCAGATGTACAGCTTGTGCGTCAAATTTTGAATTTTGGGCATCCAACTTTGCATTAACATCTGTAGCTTGCGCGTCCAATTTTGAATTAATATCTGTTGCTTGCGCGTCGAATTTTGTCATCATCATCCTGAACATCTCCTAAATGTCCAACAGTGGCGAACTCTTCTCCGTTACATTGCCACCATCTCGACTCGCTGTTTCTTCTCCATCCGGACAGTCTTGCCCAATCGTAAAAACATATGTGTCGACATCAATACCCTTTTCCTCCATTGCTACTTGCAGACGCTGTCGAAGTATTTCCTTCTGTCTTCTGCTATCCAGATTCCGGTACTCAAGTTCCTTCTTCAACTCAGGAACGCGAAGATCCTCCAAATGTCGATCTGACATTGTCACAACACACTTTCACAAACTTATTTACTTCACCAATAATTAATCCCACTTCTGACACCAATTTGTAGCGAGCTTAGGGTTCGCTGGATTAATTATTTTCAATATATAAGAGCCGTTAAATCGATTTTGAATTAATGTAACACTTTATTAGTCCGTTAATAACAACCGTTACTTTTACCGTACACTTGACGATTTCTTGACTTATCGCTTCCTTACTTATCGCATCTTTTACTGCTTACTTCCTACTTCTTACTTCTTCATGATCTGTGTGCGACGTATTTATACCGTTTCCTCATTCTGATTCGGCGTTTCGTTTCCGTCCGTTCCATAGCCTCGAATTTTCTATTGCTCATAGTCTCCAGTTTTCCAGTACTTTCTAGAATATTCTAGTACTTTGTTTCGGACTTTCTCGAATATTCTAGTACTGATTGTCATCTGCGTCACACTACGATTGTTGCTTTAATTCTAAACTTGTTTGCCAATAGTTTATTGTGTAAAATTTATTCCTAGTAACCATCTAGAGTTAAACTATACTAATACTAATGAGTTCACTCGTTTTAGCCTTCTAAACAAACCATCGTTATGCAGGAGCTGGAGAGCCTCCATGTCGATGTGCTAATGACGTTATTGTTCGAGACTTTAAGCAAACTTCTTAATGACACTATCGACATTGTCCACTTGCAGATCTTTGTGTAGATCGTCATTTCGTGTGTACTAAGGACCATTAATAATACTTCGAAATACTTTATTTTGGAATCGTTGTATAGTTATTCGGTTGCTTTGACTGATATAGCCCCAGAGTTGTACACCATAACCCCATACTACTTTTTAACGCAGTAGTATCTTGTAGCTTGACAAGGCAGAGTGTCTGCTGAATAACGAGTACATCCTTCTGAATTTTATTTTTTCTTCTTGACATGTAGTTCCCACCTGAGTATGGCATCACGAGTCACTCCAAGATATTTAGCTGTATTCGTGTGAGTTAATGTTTTCCCATTTAAGCAAATGAAAATAATATATTTTCTCTTTCCAGCAGACCCAGTGCCTGACCGGTACTTTACTTTATTCTTTCGGTTACGAAAATGAAGAAGCACTTAGCCTAGGTTTTTCATCTTATTTATACTAGCTATATTATCTGGGCGGTGAGTGCCTTATATGGCAAAGTCTCTGCTTTCAACCCGGCGAAGGCCAGGACGATCCTTGTCCCTGTTCAATCCAAGTTGACATGCGGAAAAACAAATTATTATCGACAATTTAACAAGTCTCGGATAAGGACCGGACGCCGGTGGAGAGACTTGCCAAAATAGGCCAAGACCGGATTCCGGTTGTTGTGTCGATGATGATGATCTTATTTTAACAAGGAAAGCTTATCGCTGGTGCGAATGGAATTTCCCGGAGATAACGGTAATCTATGTTTATCGTGGTTGGACTTGTGATTCATGTAGGCTATGCTATGCCCCCCCCCCCCCCCCCCACGTTTGAAATGACATTCCCTTGCAATTCTGCAAATTTTTTTAATTACATTTTCTGAAACCTTTCCTTATTTTTGTTTTATTTGAATTCGTTTATAGCATTTACAACTTATATTTACTACTATAATAATTAAAATGATCATTATCATCATCGGCCCTACAACCGGGATCCGGTATTGGCCTTATTTAGCAAGTCTCTCCACCGGTCGTGATTTCGAGCCGATGTTATCCAGTCCCTGGGTGTCCTGGTCTATGTTATCCCTTCCATACATCCTGCCACAAAGGACTTTCCGGGCAGGCTCCTCTTCGCTCATTCGAGCTAGGTGTCCCGCGCACCGGAGTCTACCGGGCTTGATTTTTCTTACAATGTTACCTTCAAGGTAGATCGCATACAACTCATGGTTGTACCGTCTCCGGAATCGTGCAATTCTCCTTAAGACCTTCCTCTTGAACGCGGCTAAGAGTTCCGAGTGCCTTTTATGGAGCACCCAGGTGTCGGATCCATACATGAGTACTGGTAAGACCATGGTCTTATACAGTAGTAGCTTGGATGTTCTGGATAAATTTCGGGGTTTAAAGAGTCTTGGTAGACCATAGTAGGCTTCGTTGGATTTGATCAGCCGTTCACGTATTTCTTCTTCCATATTGGTATCGGCTGATACTATGGACCCAAGGTAGTTAAAGGATTGCACTACTTCAAATTTGTGCTCCGCTAGCCTGATAGTTTGACCAACGTTAGGTCTTCTTTTCGCAGAAGTTGCCACCATGTACTTACTTTTCCCCTCATTAATGTGCAATCCCAGTTTTTGTGTGGCCTGCTCGATCTGGGTGCAGAGTCTTTTACAGCCGACTCGGATCTACCGATGATGTCAATTTCATCTGCGTAGGCAAGTATCTGGCTGGACTTGGTGACAATACTCCCTCTAGTTGTAATGCCAGAGTCACGGATTGCTTTCTCCAACGCCAGGTTGAAGAGGAGGCAGACCAGACCGTCCCCTTGTCGGAGTCCATTGAAGATGTTTATTGGTTTGGACAGCAATCCCGCGATTTTACTCGACTGGTTATGTTGGCCATGGTCAACCTGCAAAGTTGTATCAATTTGTTTGGAATGCCGAACTCTCTCATGGCATTATATAGTTCTGCCCTGATTGATATAATGGAATCTTAAATTCCTGACATTTTTCCATCGCCTGCCTAAGCGTGAATATCTGATCAATCACTGATTTGCCTGGGATGAAGCTGATATTGACCAATGATGGCTTTAGCGTATGGGGCTATCCGACCTTGTAGGATAGTGGAGATTATCTTATAGGCGGTAGTCAGCAATGTTATACTCCTATAGTTGCTGCACAGTGTGGTATCTCCCTTCTTATGTATGGGGCAAATTATACCACAACGCCAATCTTCCGGCATCTCCTCTTGCTCTCATACGTGCACCACTCACTCTCATACGTGCACCACGATCGAGTTTAAAAATAAAATTCTAAAATCGGCCAGTAGCCTGATGGGTAACGCTTAGGTACAATTTTTGGTGATTCAAACTGTCATAGCGTCAGTTCGAATCACACGTTCTTCTTCACTATTATTTCAAACGCTATAATATCATACATTACTGCTTTCTTTACAAAAGCCCAAACTTGGATAGAAATGCATCCTTTAACGAATTTGATGCTCTATCTGATTTTATCGATAAGATCTTGACCCTATATCCCCACACCGGAAACGTTATTGTCCCCTGATTTTAATGAGCACAACTCTCCGTGTCTTCGCCACTCCGAACACACAACCCCTGAGGGTCAGTATGTTCAGCTCTTTGCTGAGTCATGAGTCAACACGGGTACCAGACATAGATGGTCATTTCACCAATACACTGGACACGTTTCTCATCTCCCATCCGAACAACTACACAATTGAAGTTTCTTCATCCATGGGCCCTTAAGACCACTGTGTCGGGTCAGCTAAATTTGCACCATGTATTTAGTTTTCCCCTCATTAATGTGCAGTCCCAGTTTTGGTGCCGCCTGTTCGATATGGGTGAAGGAATCCTGTACAGCTGATTTGGTTCTACCGATGATGTCGACGTCATCTGCGTAACCAAGTATCTGGCTGGACTTGGTGACAATAGTCCCTCTTGTTGTAACGCCAGAGTCACGGATTGCTTTCTTCAACGCCAGGTTGAAGAGGAGGCAGGCCAGACCGTCCCCTTTTCGGAGTCCATTAAAGATGTTTATTGGTTTGGACAGCAATCCCGCTATTTTTACTTGACTAGTTACGTTGGTCATGGTCAATCTACAAAGTCGTATCAATTTGTTTGGGATGCCGAACTCTCTCATAGCATTATATAGTTCTACCCTGGCTATGCTGTCGTAGGCGCCCTTAAAGTCTATAAATAGATGATATAATGGAATCTTAAATTTCTGACATTTTTCCATCGCCTCCCTAAGTGTGAATATCTGATCAATCGCAGATTTGTCTGGGATGAAGCCACACTGATATTGAGCAATGATGACTTTCGCGTATGGGGCTATCCGATCTTGTAGGATAGTGGAGAGTATCTCATAGGCGGTACTCAGCAATGTTATACCCCTATAGTTGCTGCACAGTGTGATATCTCCCTTCTTATGTATGGGGCAAGTTATACCACGACGCCAATCTTCCGGCATCTCCTCTTGCTCCCACACGTGCACCACGATCTCATGAATTGCGTGATGTAACGCTGTCCCTCCTTGTTTGATCAGCTCAGCTGGTATGCCATCAGCTCCAGGGGCTTTATTTGATTTGAGCTGTCTAATGGCTTTTATTGTTTCCTCAATGCTTGGTGGCGGCAGCATTTGGTCTTGATCTTGCATTGGTGGAGCCTCCAATTCTTCTGTGAGCTGGCCATTTAACAATTCATTGAAGTGTACTTCCCATCGCTCCAGAATGCCTTCGGGATCGGTGATCAGATTACCCTCTTTATCTTTCCAGTAAGTGCAGCGTGTTGTGCACCGCGTCATACTGCGGATTATTTGGTAGAACTTCCGCGCCTGGTGCGGACCTCGCACTCTACTTTTCTCTATTTCACAGACAAGGTTTTCTTCCCAGGCTCTCTTCTTTCGTCTGTGAAGCCCTTTTCCCCGATCTTTTGAGCCCTTTGTATTTCTCCTCGCGTACCCGCGTCCATTACCCGGTATGCAGTATTCTTACGTTCAGTCGCTAGTTTGCACTTATCATCAAACCAGTCTCTCTGATCTCTACGACTACTGCCCAAGACGGAGTTGGCGGTACTAATGGCAGTGTTCTTAAGGCGGAAGTGCATCTAATAAGTCGCTAATATACTCGTAAATGTTAAAAAGAGTCAGTTAGAACAACTAAAAATTGAACCAATGCTCAACACTTCAGGCCACTGCCGCGTGTACGAATTCGATTTCTAAACTCAAGTACACTCAACTGATGTGGGATTGTTATGTTATCGCACGGCTCTAATGCTTTGCTCATTCGAATTTCCTTTCGGTGTTCTTCACTATTTGCTTGCATATTGTGTGTGTATCTGTTAGAAACACCACAGTTCCACTCCTAAGTACTCCTATTGGATAGTGTTCGGAAACGAGCAATCCAGTTAATTAACAAGACGACATGAACATTGCAGTCATATCGCGGGTGAGTGATGGATCTTTGCCTTTTTACGTATGTATATTAATACCGCGGGTGTTCCACGCAGATTTATGAGGTCATTCTGAGGAATTCGATTGAGCTTCACGAGTAATTCGCTGGGGCTCATCAGTTTGCAATTCACCTGTCAACGGCGTGTACAGGGTGCCTTCTAAGTTTCAGGTCGATGCTTTTCTTTTCCTCATTTATTTGGCTTAATTCATCAGTATATGATAATTTTTTAATGGAATATAATATTATTATCTATATTTTACTGATGTAATATAAGGCCTTTACCGTTATGAACGGAATATGATGTCGGACAAGTGGTTGTCTTTGGCCGTGACGCAGAGGCGAGCTTTTGGCGGTTTTGAGATGTTTCCGCCAAACGCTGCCCGAAATAAAAGGCCCATTTTATTTGAAATTATCTTAACTGCTTTTGTTTTCTTTTTCAATTTCATTGATCATTTGTTTTTTCTTTTTCGCCGTTCGTTCTCTACACCTTGACTGATATTCTTCGACTAAATACCTTCCCCCCATAGAAAGAATTTCAACTTTTGGTTGTTTTCCCTTTCAATTCCTTCCTCATCCCTTGGAATCCTTTCGCTTTCAAGGGTTTTCTCTTTTACATCCATTCGTGGATGCACACACACAAACGCAAATCATACTGTCCATGTGGCCGATGATACATCGAAGATCGCTAGAGTTTTTCTCACTTGTGCGGTATACCATTAAGATAATTTTCCACACTTGATTTATTACCCTCCGCGATTATCTCAGTCGGAGTCGTTATCTTCGAACGCGATTTTGTTTACTTGATCTTCAATGGAGGATTCTAGTATGGGTTGGATCACGTTGTAGGAACGATATTGGTTTTTGTTAGTTGTTTATTACTCTGTTCCAACAATGAACCTTTCTGCAAAGGAAATCCGATTGGCTGTTCTGAGTGGTTTTGAGGTACATGTATACTAATTGTAGCAAGCCTCTAAGCAATGGCGCTCCAATCCCACCGATGTTAACAGAACGAATTTTGTTAGAATCAGAAACGCGTGCAACCAGGCGATTGATACCGCGAAGAAAGCTCACAACGATAAGGTGATCGATAAACTCCTTCGGTACCCGACTGGTTCGCACTCTTTCTGGTCAATGGCAAAAGCTGTCAGCGGTAGCTTCGCATCCTCCTCCTTCCCTCCTTTGGCGACAGACAGCGGGACGTTGGTCACAAATTCAAAGGATAAAGCTGATGTGTTCGCGAATTCAAACCTCGATCCCAGCCTTTTGGAGCCACATGTGATCGCGCCGGTACGGTCTTCCATGTGGGATGTGAGATTTCGTCCGCGCACTATCCAACGCATTCTACGTGAACTGGATTGTAGGAAGGCAACCGGTCCGGACGGAATACTAGCAATAGTCCTTAAGAACTGTGCTCCAGAACTATCGCCGGTTCTTGGCAGACTCTTCCGCTTATCTTATGCACGGAGGACCTTTCCTGCCTGCTGGAAAATCGCTCGAGTTCAGCCAATCCCAAAGACGGGAAAAAGTGTCCCCCACAAAATTACCGTCCGATAGCATTACTGTCTATTTTATCTAAGGTGATGGAAAAAGTCATCAATACAGAGTTAGTTAAGTATTTGGAGGGCAACGGACTTCTGAATGACCGTCAATACGGATTCCGTGACAGGCGGTCCACGGGAGACCCTTTGACACTTATAACCGATATATTGACATCTGCGATCGAGCGGCTTGGTGAGTCAAGGGCGGTCGCATTGGATATCTCCAAGGCTTTTGACGGCGTCTGGCATGAGGCATTGCTTAGCAAACTCCGTTCATATGGACTTTGTCAACAGCTTTGCGACTGGACGAGGAGCCTCCTTCGATAGTGTTCGGATCTATATCCTGTTTATTCGGGGGTGCCCCAAGGTTCTATTTGGGCTCCAATCTTGTTTTTGCTTCACATAAATGATTTGTTGCAGACAACGGATAACAAAGTGTTCAGTTTTGCGGATGATAGTACGTTTGTTTCCTCCTTTTCGAGTGTTCGGCCAATTGGTGCATCTACGTCGCATCAGCTGAGATGTAGACAGATTGACTCCCTGAATCAGCATCTAGATAGGGTCCTGCAGTGGGAAAGGGCCAATCTTGTCGACGTCAATGCAGCGAAGACACAATATATAACATTCACAAAGAAAAGTGGATCATCGGTTCCACAGCTGATGATGAATGACCAGGCCCTCGAAGCTGGGGAAAGCTTGAAATTGCTCAGCGTCACGGTCTGTGGGAATGTATCATGGCATAAACACGTGTCGAGCATCGTCAGGTCAGCCTCAGGAAACCGGAGCTATATTTTTAGAGCCAAGAAATATTTTACTCCGACCCAACTTCTCGTCCTATATAAATCTCAAATTAGACCCGCGCTCGAATATTGCTCTCATGTTTTGAGCTCGGCTCCTAAACATACCCTCGATCTACTTGACAGCATACAGAGACGAGCAATCCGCCTGATCGGGGACTCGGCGTTGACGTTGGGACTACAGCCGCCATCACATCGAAGGCGCGTAGCCGACCTCTGTCTGTTTTACAGATATTATCACGGGTACTGTTCTTCGGAGATTCATGGTATTGTTCCATGCAATTCGGTTTATATGCGCTCCACAAGACAATCCTACGGATCGCACCCGTCTGCGGTTCATCTCCCGATGGTGTGAACATCCCTGCATCAGAACTCGTCCCGTTACAGAGCGGGGAGGCTGTGGAGCTCCCTTCCCACGCGAGTGTTCCCGGAGCGTTACAACCTGCAACTATTCAAAAAGAACTGCAACAGTTATTTGGTGGCATTTCGGGGCGCCCACTCGGCGCTATAGGTTCGCCTCTCCCGAGAGAAATCTATAAAAAAAATAAAAAATAAAATAAAAAAAAAGTACTTGTCGGTAGGAGTAATGGAGGCACCTTCGTATAGGTAAAAGCTGGGGTAATGGCGACCGTCTGGCCTTCTAGAGTGGTTGATGCATCTTCTGAACAGTTTCCTTTCGAAAACTCGATGTCTTTCCATTTGGACCGAACATATGTTGGGTTGTACCACATGAAATGTTCGATTTCATAATAAACATTGAAAAGCTAATACAATTTTTCCGGAAATTTTTATTCAATCAAAATAGGATCCGTTGGCATCTATGACATTTTCCCAACATGATACAAGGTCAAATATTCCTTTTTCGTAGAAGTGCTGACTTTTTGAAGCAATGAAATCTTCAAAGGATTTTATGACCTCTGCTCGGTTCCGGAAGACCTTCTGCCGGCAAAATGAATCCAGATTGTGGAAAAGATGGTAGTCCGTTGAGGAAATGTCAGGAGAGTCCGGTGGATGCGGAAGAATTTCAAATCCCAACTACAATAGCTTTTACACCGCTACTTGTGAGGTATGGGGTCTAGCATTGTCATGCAAAGCGATCGGGCCGCACCTATTGACCAACGTAGGTTGTTTTTCTATGAGAGAAAGCTGTCGAGTTATTGTCATTGGGGATACTCCCATGCTTTGTGCTATCTCCCGCACCGATTTCGTTTGGTCCGCATCCACCGTTGCTCTTAAAACACCGTCGGCAACTAACGTTTCCGGCTGCCCACTTGGTTCATTTTCGAGGCTGAAATCTCCCGAACGGAATTTTCCAAACCAACATCGTATAAAGCGCTCGTTTATCGCTACATCCTCAAATGCGTCATTAATGTTTTTCATTTCCAATGACGCATTATGTCACATTTTAAATTGACAAAGGAAGAGGGTTCGAATTTTAACTGCCAACAATTCCTAAAAAAAAAACTGTACTTGTAACGAACCCCAATATTTTCATACGTCAAGTACACGTACCACTTTACTTTATAAAAAAAGAAAATTTAACGTTCTGGCACAGATGTTCACTCGAGAACTTCTCATTTCCGACTGAGCGAAAATCGGACATTTGATGTGGTGCAACCCAATAGTTGTCAGTTATAGAGTGTAAAATGTACTCTTTGTTAGAAAAGGAAAGTTCTGCTGTTTTTTAATTTTGCTTTGATAAATACGAAAATACAAGCCAGGTTGTTGAAGTTGTGATTAGTGTTTCTATACGCGGTACTGTCACAATTACACCCAATTTTGGTTTGGGAAATAGAAATTGGTTACTTACCGTGATTGTAAATAGAATCGTGATTAAAGTGTCGTGACGGGGAACAAATGTTGGACAAATAAGAACTAACGATCAGTAATATTTTGCTGAGCATTCGCTGAGAAGGGAATCATCTACTACTAGCTACTTTCAAATTACCAAACCCTGTATTTGGGGACCTCTACTGTCAACCATTGGACCGCTAGACACAAGCGATTTATTGGAGAGGTGTCGGGTTCCGTCTGGATAACGCCGGGACAGACAACTCTATAATGATTCGCTAGAAATTTCGAGGTATTGGTTAGAGGAGGTTTTGCTGGCGTTCACCTTATAGTGTGGACCTAGAACCAAGTGATTACTATCTTTTTCTGTACTTGCAAAATTTCCTTAGTGGAAATGGTGTTGCCGACTTCATTCCATTTGACCGACTCCTTTGTTTTGTTGCTTGTAAACGACTCTCAGTTAAACTGTTATGCGTCCAACTTTCCTGACTTTCTGAGTTATGCATGTCATTTGCTCAGTGTTCTACTGTAGCCGCTCATCTCTTTCTGGGGCAGTTTACCGTCGTCAGTTGTTCTCTTTTCCTGCCCATACATTTTTTCCCTTTATCTTATTCATTTGAACGTGGGGACAAGTATTAGCAGATTGTATTTCATCACTCTGGATACCAAAATATCGAAGGATTTTTGTCCTTGTGTTCTTGATGAAATAATTTGATTCCTCTTCCATAACCCTCCCGACAAAAGCAGAGAAGTAGTGATTTAAAGGTGAATGCGGCGTCCGTGGTGGCTCCTGGGCATTTTTTGCAGGCAAATTAATAATTACTAATATGAATAAAAAAAAAAATAAAGGCACTGTATACGTTCGTGCTATTGACCCCGACGTGATTTGAACACGCAACCTTCTGATCTGGAGTCAGACGCGCTACCGTTGCGCCACGGAGTCACTCAAAATTATTACTTTTATATTCGATTAAAATGCTTCTTGATGTCTATTATTGCTGTATTTTCTGATTTATGGTGAGTTTATTCTATTTCCATAGTTTTGTCCATAATGCAAGGAAACCTAAACAAACATTTTAAAAATTGTTTTGATAAATTGAATTTCAAGGCTGTTTTGATAATTTTAACCCCATGAAAACTCAATCGGGCAATAGTAATTCATATATGTAGATTAGAACTACCCTAATTATGGTAAATAATTTTATGATTCAAATTACACTCTTCTAAATCACACAGGAGCATTGTTTTATGTTTTTATTATTTGTTTTTCTTTATTTTATTTCTCTTTCTTATGCTGGATGTAAGAGGGTTGCCATGTTTACAATTAAAACATATTTTACATATATTTTGTAAATTAATTTTTTCTATTATTTTTTTTCATTTTATTAGTTCCTTTCTTCTAATTCTTAATTAACCATAAACAAAATATGCACAATTAAGCGCGAATAAATACAGAGAATTTTAAAATAAAAATATGTTTGAAAGGAGACAGCTAACGCAGCATACTTGGCGTCGTATAAACCTTTCTTTGTGACATAGACACTACTAGTTGAAATGCAATCGGTCTCTTTAACTAATCTTCATACCAAAATATAGGCAATCTGGAATATTTGAACTGTCACTGCTATGGAGAATTTGTTTAACCCACGAAGAATGATAAATAATACTCCACGCTTGTCTTGGATGAGACATTTTTTATCCATTTTCTTGGCGGGATAAAATTCTTCCGAAATAAGATTGTTTTCGCTGTGGTGGTTGGCGTTAGGGTTAACTTGCCGTGGAGAGTTAAACACTGAAATCATTTTTTTATTCAATCTTTATTTACTTTTTAAATTGATATTTTACTTGATAGGAAAAGGCCCGCTGTATGTGTGCGACGCCGCGACTTTTTCCCTGTTTACTTAATTCTCACTTAATTTATTCAGAGTACAAGGCCGACTGTACTTATGCGAGGTGTCGACCTTTTACCCCGATTGTTTAACTCTAACCTAATCTCTTTGCAATCACTTCTTTTATTCTCATTATTATTATTCCCATTATTATTATTATTGGGGCAGAATCGCGAACGACGCAACTAATTCTTTTGACCTGGCATGGCTCCGAACGCATGACCCATATTGAGTTCAATTGGCTGGTACGAGTTATTTAATCTTGAGGAGACCGGATCGGATGGTCAAGCATAGAAGGACAGCGCACAGGAAAGGGAGCGATGGCGAAGTCGAGTCGGCGAGGTCATGAACTTCCGGGTTCCTACAGGCCAATGAATAGTAATAGTAATTGTAATAGGTACGAGTTATTTGCTTTTTTTAATTGCTATCGCCACTTTATTGATCTGTGGGGGTTCCCCATATCACACGGAGAACCAACCCACAATTCCTACCTAACTTCGATCGCTAACAGCGCGTTAACCTAACCCAACCTGTAATCCAATACGCAACAGCACCCGTCCCTAAATCTGCAATTGTATACATTTTCCCAAAACCGCTTCGGTTAATTCTTTATCTAAATCATATTCCTTGCTTGCGACCAAGCAATTCTGATTTCCCCCGAAAATCATATTCTGTAATAAACGCATATTCAAATTCACAACGGAATACTCACCATCTCCATGAACTACATCGAGCCGCATACATTTTTCCAAAAACCGCTTCGGTTAATATTTTATCTAAATTATATCCCTTGCTTGCTGCAGCCAAGCAATTCTAATTTCCCCCGAAAATCATTCCGGCTCACTTCTTGCTTAAACTATCTCCTCGCTTGTAACCAAACAACATGTAGTTCCCCCGAAAACCATTTCGGTTCCCATTCCACCTAAACCATGTAGAACCACACCAATACCCCCTACTGGCAAGCCACCAGCATGATGCGTCGCCCTTCCACGAAACGACCATCGCAACGACCAAGACCCTTGACCATACTCGGCTATGCCTCCGAAGCCAATTTCCCGGTACACGCAACCAAAGAATCCAACTTAGCCTATACGGCAATGATTCTCCGGAACTAAATCCCCTATACAAGCATAGCAACCCTTTTCAAAGTTCCTAGTAAATGGCAGTTGTTTTATTTTACCTATGACTCTACTGCCACGACGCGACGAACTTTTCCTCGCTAGTAATTAGTCAGTCGAGATTCAACCGCCACCGGGGCCGGACATATATAGCCGAGTCGCAACAGCCAATGCGCACACACCGGGTTAGTCGTGTCCCAACCGCTCAGTGCTACCACATAGTTCGGACGAATGCTTTAATCTACGCGAGGCGAAACGGAGCGAGTGTTTTCGGGAAGGTTTAGTGCGATAAAAACAGCTTTCAAACAATGTGTACCAAATAATAAATTCGACCTAAAGACAGCTTTCAAACAATGTGTACAAAATAATACATTCGGCTTAAAGGCAGCTTTCAAACAATGTGTAAAAAATAATAAATTCGACTTAAAGGCAGCTTCCAAACAGTGTGTACAAAATGATTAACTTTACTTAAAGACAGCTTTCAAACAATGTGTCCAAAATAGGAAATTTGACTTAAGAACATGACAATAAAAGGTAAAGGTTTGCAACAGAACGAATACCGCGCGTTTCATTTTCTTCTTTTGTTGGTGGACAGTGTTCGGTGGAACGTTAGGAAATTCTTATTCGTGGCACGGAGTAGAACACCCGTGTCGTACGCCGGCACCAAGACTTCGCCCCCCACAAATCCACTTAAAGTGCAGTGGCCTTGGTTCAAGCAATTCGCTTCTTGATTATCCATGTGCTTGAGTTTCGTAGGCGCCAGCATTTTTATGCAATTCCGTTCAATGGTCTCATGACACTTGGTGTACGACAATTGTGGGTATTAATGATTTTCGTAGACGCCGACAAAGTCCCATATCAGGTGTGGCGCTTGTTCTAGAATATGCGTTGCAAAAATTGTACTAGTAATTAGAGAACGTATAGCTTGGAGAATCCCCCGCTTGGTAGAAACCTTGACGTGGTGTGGGGGCTTAAACTACAATGAATCACTCAGGCTATGCTGACGGAAGCATACGCTTCCAGTAGGGCTAGTCATGTCAGACAGGCTAGCGAGGAGTAACACACAAAGACCTACCACCCCTAATCCAGGGTGTTACGCGTCACCGTGCCCACTGGATGGTTTGCAGCCAAGGGTATACCGGCTGTATTATAACGACGCCTCTCTGACACCGGGTCGTATCGGAACAGTAAGCACACCTTACCATATCAAAGAGGGGCTCTTATGTGACGGATTATCTGAAACCCCAAAACTCGTGGGATCAAAAATGAATAATCAATATACAAAAAACAATCCCACGAAAAACCCGGTAGGCGTAAGTGTGATGAGCCTGTGGCGATTCCGCCAGATCCCACGGCTCGCCTTCCTGAAAAAACCCCCATAACCATAACCCGGGTCTGCACCAGCTTTCGCTAAAGCAATTCGCATTAGCATCTTAGATGCTTCACGCATCAAACAGACCCAATTATTATAACCCTAAAATCCCTATAAAGAAAACTTACCTTCATGCATCCCTTCGCATACAATTTTTCATAAGATTTCTTTGTTTTCCTATTTGGTATTCTGAACCAATTCGGCACCAGACAAATTCCTGTAAACAAAATAATTCGGATTGCAATCAATGTAACCGTCATGACAGGGACGATAAATATCGCGCCGTCTATTTTCCCAGCCGCGTCATATACCATACATACACATTGCCTGGCAACCTTTTTTGTTTGTCTTACCAACAAACAACCCAAGCAGCTGCATATAATTAGCGCAATAGACGCTGAAACCAAATTCTCCAGCATTTTCTAATGCAAATATGAACCCGGTTTCTATTGCAGCCACAGATGCCATAAACATCCACATTGCTTTTAGCACCTTTTTCTCGTAACGTCGAAAATAGCGACGACGCATCGTGTAAACAATGACCCGCATTACCAGCGGCGCATGTGGTCATTTTTCCCTATTGTCCTTGTTTTCGAACACATGCAACAACATTGAATCTGTTCGATCGCGCACATATACCACTGCGCCACTAGTTACACCCTTAAGAGAAACGTTTTTCTCTCTCTTCCTTTTTCTTCCTTAGCGAAATCATCTCTGCATGAGATGACGATCGCTGAGTCAAATTCCATCCTCCGACCCGAGCGGGTCGTGTCTCCATCGCTACCCTGGTGCACACAGGGGAGCGATAATCGCGAGAATCGCCAGACGCGTTGGTCTTTCACCAAGTAGTCAAGACATAGTGTAATAAGAAGTATAGAAATAATGGACGGAAGTCGGTTAAAATTTAAATTTAAAGTTAAAATTATTACTTGTGCTATATTTTCTGTTAAGTTCTCCGTTCATTAATAAAACTAGAATTAAATAAAATAAAACCAGTTCAACTCAATATTAATCCGTAGTGTTTCATAATTTTTGTGCCGCAGCTTCCGAGTGTTTTATCTCCTTTCCCTGGTGATCGAACTTTTCATCCTTCTCGGTTGTGGACGAACGTGGCGGCGTTTCGTTCATTTATTGCTGGTGACTTTTGGTTCGGTGTTTTGCGCGGCTAACAATTGATGATGGAGGAGGAAGATAATCAGCGCCGTACGCCGGTGCACTACTTCCTCCCCACAAGCGGATACTACCATAAGGGAACAAATCATCAAGAGAACACAGACTCGGCAAAAAGAAGACTTAGGAAAAACGGAAAAAGCGGGATATACGCGTCGGCACGTGGAATGTTCGAACGTTATATAAACCAGGCGCGATACAGACGTTCGTAGAAAACGCGAAACAATATAAAGTGGACATCGTCGCGCTTCAGGAAGTCCGGCTCCCACATCAAGTAATCGAAACCAACGGGTTTGCACTGGCGTGTGGGGGTACCGATACACATAACTTCGGGGCTGGATTCATCATAAGCAAGAAGATTACACCCCATGTAAAAGATGTGAAATTTATTAATGACCGAATATCGGTGCTAAAAATACAGGGCCCATGGTATAATTATGTATTTATAAACGTACACGCCGCAACAGAATCTACGGACGAAGAAACGAAGGACACATTCTACGAGACCCCAGAGGAAGTATTCGATGGGATCTCATCATTCGATGGTAAAATCCTCCTCGGGGACCTCAATGCGAAAATTGGAAAGGAAGACATCTTCTAACCAACTATAGGTAAAGAGAGCCTACACGACGTTTCAAATGATAATGGAATTCGAATTATCACGTTCGCAGCGATCTGGTAGTGAAAAGCACGATGTTCAAACACAAGCAAATCCATAAAGCCACATGGATATCACCCGACGGCGTATCGCGTAACCAAATAGACCATTTCCTCATAGCCAAAGACAGCACTCAAATATCCTTGACGTAAGATCATATAGAGGATCCGATTCTGACTCCGACCATTTTATAGTGATGGGCAAAATTAGGAGTTGGCTCGCAGCAAACTTACATGGGCATTCACGGGAGAGGAGCAAAAAGTTTGACACTGATAAACTCAAAGATCTGCGCAAAAGGGCTGAATATTAAGAGGAACTAACGAATAGATTTAGTATCCTAGAGAATGGGAGTAGCGAGGAAGAAGAAACCAATAATGTGGACACTAAATGGGCATCGATCAGAGACATAATCAACAAACAGCCCAAAATGGTATTAAGATTTAAGAAAACAATTAAGCCCAAACCTTAGTTTGAGCATGAATGCAGAGCAGAAGGATATGACGAAAGTCAACGCAGAAAGATACGCGACGATTAGGAAAGAGACGACAAGACTTTTCAAACGCGAATGGGAGAAAACTCGGATCGAAAAAATCCTAGAAAATGCCATAGCAAAGTACATCCGCGGTATGTATGCCGGCATAAACTCAATTAGAAATGAATACCGAGGGCGAGCCAAAATAATTCGAGACGCAAACGGCTGTTTGGTCACAGAAACAAACAATATCGTCACAAGATGGAAGCAGTACTTTGAAAACCTGCTCAACGTGTCCACCCATCAAAAACAAATAAACATACCAGACGTACATACCGCCGAGCCCTCCTTCAACGAAGTTGTAGAGGCAATAAATCGATTGAAAAACAAGTTTCCCGGAGTCGACTGCATACCGACAGAGCGTGTTAAGCATGGAGAAGAGGCAATCTCTCGAAAGATCCACCAACTGATTAAAACAATATGGGATAAGGAAGTCACTCCGGAAGAATGCAAAACCTCAATAGTTGTTACCATCTTCAAAAAAGACGAGAGATCTGACTGCGAAAAATTCAGAGGAATACCACTGCTCCCAACCACATACAAAATACTAACACATGTCTGTGGCGGTTCCGCCAAACCCCACGGTACGCCTTCCTTAAAAACCCCCATAACACCCATCTTCCCATATAATTTCGCCAATGCAATCGCATTAGGCACCTGAAAATGCTACACGCATTAATTGGAGCCAAGCTTTAGTCGTAAAGCTTCTGCAAGAGAATTCTTACCTTTTCAAGCATTCCTTCGCTTACAAATCCCCTGTAAGAGCACTTACTTTCCTTATCATAAATTATCCTGAAAAGAAAAACCCCGGTTCACATATCATGTAACCATTCCAGCCAGAGCTAATTATTATGGCGTCGCCTATTCCCACCTTCATTCATGTATACGATAAATTTCTTTATGTATACATTGGCTGGCGACGTGTTTCTCCCAGCAATAAAATTCCCTGACTCGCACAGTGTGCAACCCAAAGCAAATACGCATTCCGCGTCCCTTGGCATCAATTGAAATCCAAGCATAAACAATGCAAATAGGTATTCAATACGTACCCTTACTAGCGATGCCATAAACACCATTTCCCTGTAACCTAACTAAAACTAATTAGCACATTTCCACATCGCATCGTGGTCTCTTTGTTTAGCTGCTACGCATATGCATCCGACGATTTCGGTTTTATTTGCTTTACCGAAATCGTATCCTAGGAATGCACCTTATGTCTTTCTTTGTTCTAGGCACACATACCACCATGATCACGATGAGCGAGTGAGCTCTGAACGAGCAAGATATCGTTGAGTCTTTTCCATCCTGCGACCTGAGCAGGTCGTGGCTCCTATCGCTGTCCTGGTGCGCACAGGGAAGCGATAATCGATTATAATCGTTCGAGTCGTTGTCTCCGCGAGTCAATGTTAAGTGTTCTTAATTAAATATACAATATTTTATTACATTATAGATTTTACCTTGTAATCATTAAAACAGCCGTTCAACACAAGCTATTCAGTTAATTGTGATCCCGTGAACCAGCGTGTAATCCAAAGTAACGTTTAATCTAAAGTGAATAAAATAAACCATAAAAATCAGTATGTTTTCTTTAACTTGCTCCCCGTGGACGTCGTGTTGTGAGATCCTGTTTCGTGTTTTCTCTTGTTGCGACGGCGGGCCAATTACCAATTAATATGATGGAGGAGGAAGTCAACCGAGTGTCCGTGTTAGGCACATTACTTCCTCCCTACATGTCATACTGGCGAGAATCCGAAATCGTACGCGGAAGAAATATTGGGAGACTACCAGTGCGGATGCTGTGGGAACCGGCCAACGAGCGACCAAATGTTCATAGTAAGGGAATTGTTGGAAAAGAAGTGGGAATACGGAGAGACGGTTCACCAACTTTTCGTTGACTTCAAAAAAGCCTACGACTCAGTCGCAGGGCTAGGGGTTTTCCATATTGTAGTTGAACTGAGAGTCCCGAAAAAATATGTCGCCCGCATTCAAATCTGCAAGAACGAAAATAAAGGGAGAGTTAGGATAGAAAACCACCTCTCAGAACCATTTGAAATCCGGGATGGACTAAAACAGTGGGATGGCCTCTCACCATGTCTTTTTAACCTTGTCCTGGAGTATGTCATCAGAGAGGTACAAGGAGACAACATGGACGGATCATCTTTGAATGGGGTCAGAAAGGCGCATATGCGGATGTCATCGCCGTTTTGGGCGATAATCTAGAAACTGTAAGTAAAAACTGTGAAATCATCATGCAAGCGGCAGAAGAGGTGGGCCTAGAAATAAATCAAGACAAAACAAAATACATGATTACGGCGAGAGCAAGTGGACCTCAGGGAACACACATAAACGTCAGATGCAAGTTATTTGAAAAAGTTAAAGAATTTAAATATCTGGGAACAATACTGACGGCCAGTAACGAAATGTCGAAGGAAATTAACAAAAGACTGCATTCCGCCAACGCTAGTTGGCACGCAGTCAGTAAACTGCTGAAATCCAAACTGCCTTCAAGTAATATAAAGCTCCGTGTTTATAGAACCATAATTATGCCGATTGTTCTATACGGATTTTTTTTACACTAACGCGCGAGTTACGACTGCGACCTGGCCATCCCAACTCACCAAAGCCGCAACAAGACGAAGAAAATCTACAGAATAACTATTAGAGTCCTCATAATGTAGTCCAGCATATCCATAATGTAGTCCAGCAACCCAAAGCAAAGGCTGCTCTAATTGGAACATCAACAAATAAACACGCACATTCCCAATCGTTAAGGCTATTCCTCGACCTGTACAGAATCTTATCAAAGTATACGGTTCGATTGTTAATGGTGTCAAACGACTACGACCTTCGTCAAGCAGTTGCACGATCTAGGCAACTCGAGCCAGCTGCAGATGCTACGATCTTAATCCGCACCCTTAAGATGACCAGATCACAGCAGAGTGGATGCCCGGTCATGTTTCCACGAACAGATGCAGAGTTGCTTTGTTTTCTCTTCTCACGCACAGGAGTATCCGTACAGTCGTTGGACCATGAGATTCTGCATCCATTCCAAAAAACACACATGATAAACAATTCGTTTCGGTTCCTGCTACGCTGTAGCGTGTATGTGTGCATCTAATCAAAATCGTATCCATCGAATCAAAAAAGGACCTGGTGCTGCCAAAAAGGGGCTGTAGAAATCAATCGTGTTTGGATGCTCAAGCCAGATGGGAGCGCAATAGAGAATAAAATAAAATGTGAATATTAAATTAAATTAAACTAACGTATTTCATTGCTCCCACGGAAGTAGAACGTAACTCGCGCACAGAAAGGGATTTTGAAGTACCCTTAAATGTCAGAGCACAGTGCGAGTGGATGGCGAGGAAGTGGATAAGGAAAGGAGGTGTTGATGTATATTGGTCTTGAATGTCTGGACATCACAATGGCCACATGATCAGTCAGAACACTCCACATTCGTGTGGTTCGGCTAAAGAATGACTCTCTATGTTTATTTATGCGCCCAAAGTCCACTTTCAATGTGAACTGATGCGCATTCACAGATTCACGGGTATCGTGGGAAAATGCCTGAAGGGGCGAAACACATTCAGCAAGTTCAGTTGAGCAGCGACCATGGTAATACCTATAGAAAAGAGATAGGCATGATACGTTGCGCATGTGTTCTAACGACGGAAATGATAGATTTACGGCTGGGTCCCCAATAAGTTTCACTGCTCGATTTTGCATCCTGTCGAGCACGTGTAGTGCAGTTTTGGATGCGCCTGACTAAATATGGGAGTTGAACTCCATTTTTGGACGAATATACGCCTTGTAAATAGTGGCCAGGTTGGATGGAGTGAAGTATCTTTTGCATCTCTTAAGGAACCCCATACATTTGGCAGCACTTTTCGCAGCTTCAAATATGTGGTCATTCCAATTAAGAGTCGAGTTAATTCGAGTGCCGAGGTTTGATAATTCCTTGGCTTCGTCGATGCAAGTGCTGTTCATAGACAGTATATTTACTTTGGGGCTCACCTTTGACGACAAGAGGCAGCAATGAGTTTTTATGGCATTGCATTCTACTCGGTTAGATAATCCTCACTGATATATCTTGTTGAGGTCTGAATTCAATGTATCAAGCATAAGTTGCTGGTTGGTAGTGACGTTCGAAGAGTTTGGACGGGAGTGTTCGTATAAGTATGAGAAGCTCAACGTGCTATCATCAGCATACGAGTGAATTGGGTTGTGAGTAATTGACAAGAGATCATTTATAAAGATGAGGAAGAGAGTGGGTGACAGTACCGAACCCTGGGGAACACCAGCATTAATTTGATCGGAGACCGATTTGACACCATCAAGAACCACTTGGATTGAACGGCCAGAAAGATAGTCTCTTATCCATGGATGCGAAACATGGGCTCTCACAAAACGGGAAGAACACAAATTCTGCGTATTCGAGAATAAAGTTTTAAGGAGCATCATCATCATCATCGGCACTACAACCGGGAAGCGGTCTTTGCCTTATTTAGCAAGTCCTGAGGCTTGTTAAATTTTCCATAATGATTTGTTTTTTCCGGGCAAGGTCATTAGTCTTGCGCCAGAGGCTCCCCGGCGGGGAATCGAACTCCGGTCTCCCGCGTGAGAGGCGAGTATACTAACCACTATACTATCGAGGAGCCTTTAAGGAGCATATTTGGCGGTAAATATGATGAAGCGGCAGAACAATGGAGGAAACTCCAGAACCATGAATTGGAAGAGCTACACCTCAAACCTACAACAGTGAGTGTAATCAGATCACGAAGATTAAGATGGGCCGACATGTGGCGAGAATGGGAAACGATAAAACCGTACGTAAAATGCTTGACGGAAGACCAACGGGAAAGAGACCGGTAGGACGGCCGCGACGGAGATGGGGAACAATGTTAGGTTTCACCTTAGGGATATCGGATTGAATGGTTAATCGTGGAAGAAGAGTGCACAAGACTGGGAAGAATATCGCAGCCGAGTCTGTGAAGTCATGAAAATCCGGGTTCCTATAAGCCAATAAATAGTGATAGTAATTGTAATAGGTACGAGTTATTTGCTTTGCTTAATTGCTATCGCCACTTAATTGATCTGTGGGGGTTCCCTATATCACACGGAGAACCAACCCACAATTCCTACCTAACTTCGATCGCTAACAGCGCGTTACCCTAACCCAACCTGTAATCCATGCACAAACACGCAAAAACACATCCCAATACGCAACAGCATCCGTTCCTAAATCTGCAATTATATACATTTTCCCAAAACCGCTTCGGTTAATTCTTTATCTAAATCATATTTCTTGCTTGCGACCAAGCAATTCTAATTTCCCCCGAAAATCATATTCTGTAATAAACGCATATTCAAATTCACAACGGAATACTCACTATCTCCATCAACTACAACGAGACTAATGACCTTGCCCGGAAAAAACAAGTCGTTATGGAAAAATTTAACAAGCCTCAGGACTTGCTAAATAAGGCCAAGACCGGTTCCCGGTTGTAGTGCCGATGATGATGATGATAGGCCAACAAATAGTAATAGTAACATCAGTTTTAAGAAGCCATTGTTCCTTCCTAATATTTTGATTTTCTTACTCAAAAAGTTCCATTAACCAACAGTACCAGAAGATAAAATTCTTCCAAGCAAACGTTTTATGGTGTCTCATGAAGCCCCACTTTTCATCTTAATATTTTTTTTCCATAAACAGTGAGTTTCTACAATTGAGACGTTATTTGGAACAATTCCACAATGTTCGGTTGGCGTGTTCTGGTTGTGCTCCAGGACAGCTGTTATAGTGCTGTCCGCTCGCCAAAGTTGGACCACTCCGTACTTTGATATCATTTTCCACATAAACAACTCCGAAAACCATTTGTGCATTGGCTAAGAAATTTGGTATTTCATCACTTGTCAGCCGTCACAAAAGTTCGCACTACTACTAGTTCAGAATTTTTACTAGAGGTTCTTCCCCCTATTCGGTTACAAACTGGTTGGTTACCCAGACAAAGTCCATCAAAACTAACTTTTCTTGGCCTTTCCCTTTTCATCCGCTCTACGTTTTGACATTTAAGATTGCATCCTAATCCTTTTGTGGTCGGGATTCGTGTAGAACATCATCTCATTCTGACTATCTACACCTTCCTCTTGTGGTCATTTTAAAAGTGTGTTAATAGTGCAAACCCCACTTCAAGGCCTCAGTTCATAAGGAAATTATAACATTACGTATATATTGGCTCTGAGGACTTTGAACTATTCTAGGGATGCGGCTTTTTATTTATTCCAGTAAAATGGTGGCTAATTGGTGGCTCCTAAATGGACTGTACCGTATTTATTAAATAAAAATAATTTATTAATCAATGACTTCCAACTTGTGTTCAAATTTCATTTATTTTTCAGCAGAATGCCGGTCCTGAAATCCAGTGGATTGATAACCAACGGCCTTTATTCACAGTTGGATTTCGTTTAGACTCAACTGTGTTAACTGGGGATCAGCATTTGCACAATTTATTTGCACACTCAGAGAAATTACTGGAAAGTGGAAAAATCTCAGCAGTACCTGCCGAGTCAGAGACATGTAAAATCCTGAAAGCCGCTCATGCCATCCATATAACGTCCTTAATAACATTTTTGCCTACCATTCTGAATGAACTGTTCACAGTGCTTGTTAACACGAATAACGATGAAATTGGTCTCAATATTATTCGATTGCTGGTCAACATTATCCACATGGTCACTGAAGAAGCTGGACGTAAGGAGTTGCTGTCTTCATATTCGAAGTACGTCTTCTATGCACCCAACTTTGTACAAAAAGGACTTGGGAATACAACAAAAACGGTTCACGGCGAATTGTGTCGCCATCTACCGTCGATCTTGCACCCAAATAATACGGATTTCTTGATTGTCAATAAATTCATGAAGTACTCTGGTATTTTTTTCGACATAGTCATCAAAAGTATGGCTCAACATTTGTTGGATACAGGACGAATAAGAATGCACAGGAATGAGAGGTTCCCAAAAGAGTTTCCAGCGAAGATTGAATCATTAGTTGAAGTACTTGTACCTTATCTCATTTCAAGATATAAAGATCTACCAGTGGAAACGCAACAATTAAACAAATCCCTGTCGGTATTTATTAAAAAATGCCTAACATACATGGATCGTGGATTTGTATTCAAACTGATCCGGTTCTATATGGAAAGCTTTGCACCGGGTGATCCGAGGACTCTTCAAGAATTTAAATTCAACTTTCTACAGGAAATTTGCCAGCACGAACACTTTGTCCCCCTTAACTTGCCGTTCTTATTGAACCCTAAAAACCGTCCGCCGGAGATGATGATACATTTTACATTGTCCGAGGATTTCTGCAGACAGCATTTCCTGTCCGGCTTACTTTTGCAAGAGATCAAAAGCAGCCTCAACGAAGTGTCTAACGTGAGACGGCATGCTCTGGCAATTCTGAAGAACTTGATGGCTAAACACGAATTAGACGACAGATATCAAAGCAAAGGACAGTTAGGAAGAATTGCACTGCTGTATGTTCCATGGTTGGGCATCGTTATGGAAAATCTACACAGGATTCCGGATTTTACGGATGAAAAGCTGCAAAAGGGACCATTTGGAGGCGACACTGGGTCGGTCACTCATCGTATGTCCTCGAGTAGTAGTTATGTATTTGCCAAAGAAGCTTGTGTTAGTTCGTCTTCCAGCACTCCAAGAGCACGGAATAGAATGACACTTCACATAGAACATCCTAGTCCCATAAGGGCATCTGTTCATCTTAAGGAAACGAATTACTTCGCTGCCATTGCAGGGCAGGTAGTCCCCAATGGTACATCAAACAGCTCTTTGAACTCCATTACTTCGGATGGTGGCTCAAATGAGACGACTCCTGTAGGTCATGAGAACGACGTCGCGCTTCGAAATGGACACAACAGATCTATTAGCGTTACCCAACCTGTAGTCATGCCAAGAATTGATAAATTCTCCTCTGGCGAAACAAGGGATTTACTTACAGTTTTCCTCTTCAATATCAAACATTTGGCTCAAGACCAGATGATCGGATGGTGGCAAAATTGTACCGAGAATGAAATTATATCATTTCTATCCATTTTAGATTTGTGCTTAATCCATTTCCGATATGTGGGCAAGAAGAACCTCACATTGACTGAAGAAGCAGGGAAAAGTAGTCGGTTGGCAAAGGCCAGTACTTTACCAGCACGGATGGTTCCACCAAACATAGAAAACGGTGTTCCACATGAAACGGGAACCTTAAATTTTACACAAAACCGTGAGAGTCTTATTGATGAAACTGTCAGGACTCAATTGGCCCTATATGAGTCGAACCTTTCCACAGAAGTCGGTATGGTAATCCTCGATTGCCTTGGACTGTATTCCATTCAGTTTAGAGAAAAACTGATCGACAGCTGTATCTTACCAAAGCTAGCGCGAGTATATTTACGATACTTGCAATTGGGCCAATCGGAGAATTTGTCTAAGCACGTTTTTGCAGCACTACGGGCTTTCATCAATAACTTCTCGCCGGCTCTGTTCAAAGGAAACGCATTGCTCTGCGGACAAATGGTATATGAACTTCTAAAATCCTGTGATAGCCGATTGATAACAATTCGTCACGAGTCCTGTGCGGTGCTCTATCTTCTTATGCGAAGTAATTTCGAATTCAGTGGAAGAAAGGGGTTAACGAGGGTCCATTTACAAGTCATAATTTCGGTCTCACAAATGATTGGCAATGTAATTGGATTGAACAACGCTCGTTTTCAAGAGTCACTATCTTTGATAAATAGTTACGCAAACAGCGATAAAGCCATGAAAGGCACAGGGTTTCCTGTCGAAGTTAAGGATTTGACGAAACGAGTTCGTACTGTTCTTATGGCCACAGCACAGATGCAAGCACACCACATGGATCCCGAGAGGCTGTTAGAGCTTCAACTATCTCTGGCAAATTCGTATGCATCAACACCAGAACTTCGGCACACTTGGTTAATAACAATGGCTCGAAATCATGAACAAAATGGTAACCTTTCCGAAGCGGCTTGTTGTCACTTGCACATCGCTGCCCTTATGTCAGAATATCTAAAGCTGAGAGGGTGTGATACAATGAATTGGGGAGCGGTTGCATTCACTGGCATATCGAAAAATATTCCAAGAGACGAAAAAGGTCTAAAATTAGATTCTGGAACACAAGATTCACAATACACTGAGCAAATGTTGCTGGATCAGTTGAAGGAGTGTGCAGATTATTTAGATCGCGCCGAACGATTCGAGTGTTTAGGACAACTGTACAAATTAATTTTACCAATCTATGAGAAACGCAGAGACTACATCGCTTTGGCACATTCCTATGAACACTTAATGCAATCGTATAATAAAGTGATCGAAGTAAATCGGTCGGGCAAGCGAATGCTGGGACGATTTTATAGAGTTGTGTTCTATGGGCAGGTAAATATATAGTCAATCTATGACTGTTTACTCACCCTAATTCTTTGGCAGATTTACTTTGAAGAAGACCATGCCATTGAGTTTGTCTACAAGGAACCGAAGTTGACTTCACTGAGCGAAATATCCGAACGGCTGTATAAGCAATACAAAGATAAATTTGGACCCGAAGTCGTCAAAATGATCATGGACTCATCACCGGTAAGTTGAACACGAGAAAATATAAAAAATACGCTACATAAGCAGTTATGTTTATAATTTTTGATGTGTCCAAAAAGTAAGATCAATTGATTTTTTATGACTTTATTTATTGCTCCAAATATATTTAGTAGTCTTCAAGTAAGGGGTATGTGAGGTTGATGGTAGCCTCGTCATCTTCAACTCTTCAACAAGTTTTTACTCTTCTCAACATGTCTTTCCCCCAAAGCGGGAAAACTCATACCCTTTCCTTTCCTTGTATCTGGTTTTCCTCCATTGATTTATAATCTTTGGAGGTTTTTGGTGTTTTGAGTGGTGTAATATTCGTCACGAAAGGGATGTGATCTGGATTTCGGCACGGATCTAGTGGGGCACCTACTACAAGGGCATAACACCTGTAGTAGTTGCTTTCGCTTATCTATCGCCGGGTCAGACTTGCATCCTTTTCCGAAATGATATTGGTTTTCTGTGTCAGGCCATTTCAATGGAACGGGAATATCGCGTTTATTTGTGTTAACATTTGCGGCTTAAGATGCAATTTCTCATATGTTTCTGTCCACGTTTCTAACCAGAAACCAGCAATCCTTGCACTTAGTGCGACTCAGGTAATAACTTAGTGCCTTTATTCTTTCCATATCGTGGTCTAGCTATATACATACGAAGTGATATTACTTATCAGCTTCTGCCACAATATGGCCTCTGCTCCAATCCAGAATTTAACTTCTCGTGGCTAAAACTTCACGTTCGTAAGCATATTGTGGCATCTCTAACAGATACACACAATTCACAAGCAAAATAGTGAAGAACACCGAACGAAAATCGTATAAGAAAATATATCAGAGCCGTATACCTAGCGATAACATAACAATTCACATCAGTGGAGTATAGTCGAGTTTAAAAATCAAATTCTAAAATCGGCCAGTAGCCTGATGGGTAACGCTTAGGTACAATTTTTGGTGATTCAAACTGTCATAGCGTCAGTTCGAATCACACGTTCTTCTTCACTATTATCTCAAACGCTATAATATCATACATTACTGCTTTCTTTACAAAAGCCCAAACTTGGATAGAAATGCATCCTTTAACGAATTTGATGCTCTATCTGATTTTATCGATAAGATCTTGACCCTATATCCCCACACCGGAAACGTTATTGCCCGCTGATTTTAATGAGCACAACTCTTCGTGTCTTCGCCACTCCGAACACACAACCCCTGAGGGTCAGTATGTTCAGCTTTTTGCTGAGTCATGAGTCAACACGGGTACCAGACATAGATGGTCATTTCACCAATACACTGGACACGTTTCTCACCTCCCATCCGAACAACTACACAATTGAAGTTTCTTCATCCATGAGCCCTTAAGACCACTGTGTCATCATCATCATCGGCACTACAACCGTGAACTGGTCTTGGCCTTATTTAGCAAGTCCTGAGGCTTGTTAAATTTTCCATAATGATTTATTTTTTCTGGGCAAGGTCATTAGTCTTGCGCCAGGGGCTCCCCGACGGGGAATCGAACCCCGGTCTCCCGGGTGACAGGCGGGTATACTAACCACTATACTATCGAGGAGCCCAAGACCACTGTGTCGGGTCTGCTAAATTTGCACCATGTATTTAGTTTTCCCCTTATTAATGTGCAGTCCCAGTTTTTGTGCCGCCTGTTCGATATGGGTGAAGGAATCCTGTACAGCTGATTCGGTTCTACCGATGATGTCGATGTCATCTGCGTTACCAAGTATCTGGCTGGACTTGGTGACAATAGTCCCTCTTGTTGTAACGCCAGAGTCACGGATTGCTTTCTTCAACGCCAGGTTGAAGAGGAGGCAGGCCAGACCGTCCCCTTTTCGAAGTCCATTAAAGATGTTTATTGGTTTGGACAGCAATCCCGCTATTTTTACTTGACTAGTTACGTTGGTCATGGTCAATCTACAAAGTCGTATCAATTTGTTTGGGATGCCGAACTCTCATGGCATTATATAGTTCTACCCTGGCTATCCTGTCGTAGGCGGCCTTAAAGTCTATAAATAGATGATATAATGGAATCTTAAATTCCTGACATTTTTCCATCGCCTCCCTAAGGGTGAATATCTGATCAATCACTGATTTGCCTGGGATGAAGCCACACTGATATTGACCAATGATGACTTTAGCGTATGGGACTATCCGATCTTGTAGGATAGTGGAGAGTATCTCATAGGCGGTACTCAGCAATGTTATACCCCTATAGTTGCTGCACACTGTGATATCTCCCTTCTTATGTATGGGGCAAGTTATACCACGACGCCAATCTTCCGGCATCTCCTCTTGCTCCCATACGTGCACCACGATCTCATGAATTGCGTGATGTAACGCTGTCCCTCCTTGTTTGATCAGCACAGCTGGTATGCCACCAGCTCCGGGGGCTTTATTTGATTTGTGCTGTCTTATGGCTTTTAATGTTTCCTCAATGCTTGGTGGCGGCGGCATTTGGTCTTGATTTTGTATTGGTGGAGCCTACAATTGTTCTGCGAGCTGACCATTTAACAATTCATTGAAGTGCATTTCCCATCGCCCCAGAATGCCTTCAGGATCAGTGATCAGATTACTTTCTTTATCTTTGCAGTAAGTGCCGCGTGGTGTGTACCGCGTCATCATCATCATCATCATCATCATCGGCACTACAACCCGGATCCAATCTTGGCCTTATTTAGCAAGTCTCTCCATCAGTATCCGGTCCTTATCCGAGACTTGTTAAATTGTCCATAATAATTTGTTTTTCCGGGTAAGGTTATTAGTCTCGCGCCAATGTACCGCATCATACTGCGGATTATTTGATAGAACTTCTGCGCTTGGTGCGGACCTCGCCCTCTACTTTTCTCTATTTCACAGACTAAATTTTTTTCCCAGGCACTTTTCTTTTGTCTGTGAAGTCTTTTTTCAGATCTTCTGAGCTCTTTGTATTTCTCCTCGCGTACCCGCGTCATATGAGACTGCTGCATTGCCCGGTATGCAGCATTCTTACATTCAGTCGCTAGTTTGCACCCATCATCAAACCAGTCGCTCCGATCTCTACGACTACTGCCTAAGATGGAGTTGGCAGTACTAATGACAGTATTCATAAGGCGTGTCCATTCCACTTCTACGCCCGGCATTCTGGCCCCAGGACTTACTCTCCCTCCGTCGATCTCTTCGAGGGCGAGTCTTAACGCATGACCAAATGTGTTGCTGGTGTTCCCATTGCGTAAGGCAGCCGTGTTGATCCGAATCTGACCGGTGGATGCAATACGTCTCCGTAAAACTGTACCAACAAGATAGTGATCCGAGTCGACGTTGGCACATCGGTACGTTTGTACCGTCATCAGGCTCGAGGAGTGGCGGCGATCTATCAACACGTGGTCAATTTGGTTGCGAGTGGCTCCATCAGGTGATACCTAGATCGCTTCGTGGATATCTTTATGCGAAAGCCTGGTACTTGCAACGACCAAGTTTTTCGATGCTGCTAGTTCGATGACTCGTAGTCCATTGTCATTAGTGTTCTCATGCAAACTATGGGAACCTGTGTAGTGCCCGAAAACCGGCTCCCGACCTATTTTCGCATTCAAGTCACCAAGAACGATTTTCACGTATCTTGGGCAGGCATTGAGGGTCCGGTTCAACGTTCTCGTAGTATTCTTCTTTTTCGTCGTCAGGGGACTCCTCTGTAGGTCCGCGAACGTTTATAAGGTTTATGTTCTTAAACTTGCCTCGCACGCGAAGAGTGCATAGCCTTTCGTTTATTGCATTAAAGCCGATGATGGCAGGCTTCAACTTTCGGCTGACTAGAAAGCCTACCCCGAGCACATGGTGTTGTGCATCACAGCTATAATAAATGACATACTCGTTTTATTGAATGACATCACTCCTCGTCCATCTTATTTCTTGTAATGCTGTTATGTCAGTTTTGCATGACAGCTGTAATAAATGTCATACTCGTTTCTTTGAATAACACCAATCCCCGTCCATCGTATTTCTTGTAATGCTGTTATGTCAGCCTTATATTCGGACAGGGCATCGGCTAGCTGCTGTGCAGCTCGAGCTCTGTATAGTGAGCGGACGTTCCATGAGAAAATTCTTAAATCGTTTAGCCATTTTCGTTTGCGTGGTCGTCGTCGCTGGTCCATATCCGAGGCTTGTTAAATTTGCCTTAATAATTCGTTTTTACAGCCATGGTTATTAGCCTTGCGCCAACCTTTCTCGGGATATCGCTGCATGCATTGGTTCACTACTTGGCGGGTGCCAAAGTAGCTATCCAGTGGTGTCACGTGGAGACTGCATGTCAACTTGGATTGAACAGGGACAAGGATCGTCCTGGCCTTCGCTGGGTTGAAAGCAATCAGTAACTTTGCCCTGTATGTTCGCTCCCATCCCCCCTTGACATTCAAGGGTACCTCAAAATCCTTTTTACGTTTCGTGTTAAAAAAGTGTTTTCTTTTGTGACAGCGGTGGAGTGAGCTTAAGAATATAGTTTCAATTATAGTATAATTTTTCGGCTTTGTAACGGAATCGTATTAAACAACGTCGTAAATTACTCTTACGGCATAATTGTCTGTAAATATAGAAGGTAACTCTATACAAAATTATTTGTGCCACCGTGTGGTTTCAGTATTGTATACCAAATGAAATGAGTTTCTAACACTGCGGAGGTGTTGCGATACTTCTGTGTGCAAAAAAGCATGTATAAAAGGTTTGATGTCGCCCCTAATCATTTTAGATATATAAAACTCTTTGAGTCAAAATCCTTTGCTTTCTCAAATATTAAGACCAACGTAACATTTCTGAAAACACTGCCTTTTGATAAACTTAATTTCCAATATTTGTAAATTTGTTTTCATTAAAATCATTTTACTCGATTAAAGAACATTTACCTTTTGAGCACAATTTGTTTCATAATATCTTAGAACACAAAGCAGCATAGTGCTACTAGACAAAAAGCTCCGCGGGATGTGTACTAGGAAATAATATGTAGAATATAAAAAGGAATACAGTTAGAATACAATAGTAAGCAGCACTTGTGCCGTAGCCTCCGTGGCGCAATGGGTTAGCGCGTTCGGCTGTTAACCGAAAGGTTGGTGGTTCGAGTCCACCCGGGGGCGCTCATATATTTTTTCCTATGTCGGATATTTTTTTTGTCAACATGTTCATAGCTTTTCGTTTTTCTATTCAATATCATCAATATTCAATTTAAAATAATGCGCAACTTGATCTTTTTTATACTAATTTACCAGCTCAATGCCAAGCAATCGAAAGCAATATTGATTATGTTCATTATACAAATATCTGAATGTATTTACTGCAGATGATAATTGGTGTGATTTATTAATTTTAGCGATAACCAAAATTGGAAGAAACTTTTTTATGGCTATTTTCTCTTTTAATTTAACACTAAACCTACCGGAGAGGTGAAATTGACCTCTTGAACGCGTGCAATGTTTACATATTTAAACGTTATCATACCACTACAATATATTTTTTAGTATTTATTCTTAATATTCTTTTTTGTTTCCGAGAAATTCTTGTAATACGTCCTGCCTGCCGCGGGCGGTTAATTTGACCGGCGGAGAAAATATTTGAATTAGTCTTTTAAATTTATAAAAGCAGTACAGACTAACGGGTATAACGGATAACAATTGATAATGATAAACAACAATAGTATGGGATGCAATCTCAAATAGAGCAATGCTAAAGCGTGTCTTGTAATAAAATGTAGAGAAGAAGTCGAAGTAAAAGGGTGTAGGGGATTGAATTGGAGCTAAATGCTACAAAACTAGATGCATTTATTGCCGTGCTATATGCCCGCAGTCCATATGAGGCAACACATTTGGATATCTCATTTCTGTGCAATAAAAATTGGGGCCTCCCTTTTTTTCAAAAATGTTGGGGAGGAATGACTTTTCTGAAATGATGAGGTTTGATAAATATATTTAGTAGTCTTCAAGTAGGGGGTATGTGATGTTGATGGTAGTGTTGTATAAGCATTTAACACAACACTTATCGTCTTCCGGCTGTTGGAGCCCGTGGGTAGTTGTGGAGTTGGGGTTTTTGTACCGGGCACGGGCACTGTTTTACCTCATTCTCCAACGAAAGAGTTGTCTATTTGATACACCGAAGAAGACAAAGCGTCAGTTGATTCAAATGATGGAGCGGACACAGAACAGCAAAGACGAACACTCCGATATAGTTTGTTTTTAATTTGGTTTTATTTTATTGTTCCTTTTTTTATTTTATATAAAAACACGAATGGATTTTATTTACACATCCATTTACTATTGGTAGCGAGTAACATTTGTACTTTACCAAACTTCACTAATTTTATCTCACGATAATGTTTTTTATTGCTTTTTTAATTAGGATAGATATGATGGTCTCGGGTAACATTTATTGTAATAGTTCAAGCCGTTTTTAAATTATTTTATTGAGTTAAGACTTAAATTTGATATGTACTTGAGTATTTAACGCCACTGAGCACTCGAACGCGAGATAACGCCGCGAGACCGAGCCCAACATCCTCACGGATGTGGGTGATTCTGGTTATCGCAAGATGACCAGAAGTCAGAGACAAGATGAAGGACACATATGTCCTGTCTCGCTAAATTCGGCCTTCTCGCCACAATTTTTTTTTTTTTTTTTTTTAACGCGAGATAACTCAGCTAACGTTCGAAGGATACGGATCGTTCTATCGTTCTATCCCGTCACTGAGAACGGCTGTATAGTCATTGAACTCGTAGCCAAAGTGTTGTGCAAGGTGCGCGTAAAAGATATAATAAATTTTTATTTTTTTTATTTTTTTATTAGACTTCTCTCGGGAGAGGCGAACCTATACCGTCGAGTGGGCGCCCCGAGATGCCATCAAATAACGGTTGCAGTTCTTTTTGAACAGTTGCAGGTTGTAACGCTCCGGGAACACTCGCGTGGGAAGGGAGTTCCACAGCTTCCCCGCTCTGTAACGGAACGAGTTCTGATACAGGGATGTTCGCGCTGTCGGGAGTTGAACCACAAACGGGTGCGATCCGTCGGATTGTCTTGTGGAGCGCATATAGACCGAATTGCGTGGAACAATGCCAAAAATCTCCGAAGAACAGCACCCGTGATAATATCTGTAGAACAGACAGAGGTCGGCCACGCGCCTTCGATGTGATAGCGACTGTAGTCCCGACGTCAGCGCCGAGTCCCCGATCAGGCGGATCGCTCGTCTTTGTACGCTCTCAAGTAGGTCGAGGGTATGTTTAGGAGCCGAGCTCCAAACATGAGAGCAATATTCGAGCGCGGGTCTAATTTGAGATTTATATAGGAGAAGAAGTTGGGCCGGAGTAAAATATTACTTGGCTCTAAAAAGATAGCTCAGTTTTCCTGAGGCCGACCTGGCGATGCTCGACACGTGTTTATGCCATGATACATTCCCACAGACCGTGACGCCGAGCAGTTTCAAGCTATCCCCAGCCTCGAGGGCCCGGCCATTCATCATCAGCTGTGGAGCCGATGATCCGATTTTCTTTGTGAATGTTGTATACTGGGTCTTCGTTGCGTTGAAGTCGACAAGATTGGCCTTTCCCCACTGCAGGACTTTATCTAGATCCTGGTTCAGAGAGTCAATCTGTCTACATCTCAGCTGGTGCGACGTTGATACACCAATCGGCCGATCACTCGAAAAGGAGGAAACAAACGTACTATCATCCGCAAAACTGAACACTTTGTTATCCGTTGTCTCCAACAAATCATTTATGTGAAGTAAGAACAAGGTTGGAGCCAAAATAGAACCCTGGGGCACCCCCGAATTAACAGGATACAGATCCGAACACTCGCCGTCCACAACAACCCGGATCGATCGATTCTCGAGGAAGCTCCTCGTCCAGTCGCAGAGCTGTTGGGAAAGTCCATATGAACGAAGTTTGCTCAGCAATGCCCCGTGCCAGACGCGGTCAAAAGCCTTGGAGATATCTAATGCGACGGCCCTTGACTCACCATGCCGTTCAATCGCAGATGTCCATATATCGGTTATAAGTGTCAAAAGGTCTCCTGTGGACCGCCTGCCACGGAATCCGTATTGACGATCATTCAGAAGACCGTTGCACTCCAAATACTTAACCAACTCTGTATTGATGACTTTTTCCATTACCTTAGATAAAATAGACAGTAATGCTATCGGACGGGAATTTTGTGGGAGACACTTTTTTCCCGTCTTTGGGATTGGCTGAACTCGAGCGATTTTCCAGCAGGCAGGAAAGGTCCTCCGTGCATAAGATAAGCGGAAGAGTCTGCCAAGAACCGGCGATAGTTCTGGAGCACAGTTCTTAAGGACTATTGCTGGTATTCCGTCCGGGCCGGTTGCCTTCCTACAATCCAGTTCACGTAGAATGCGCTGAATAGTGCGCGGACGAAAACTCACATCCCGCATGGAAGACTGTACCGGCGAGATCACGGGTGGCTGCAAAAGGCCGGGATCGAGATTTGAATTCGCGGAAAATAAATTCGCGAACACATTAGCTTTATCCTTTGGATTCGTGACTAACGTCCCGCTGTCTGTCACCAACGGAGGGAAAGAGGAGGAAGCAAAGTTACTGCTGACAGCCTTTGCCATTGACCAGAAGGAGCGCGAACCAGTTGGGCACCGAAGGAGCTTATTGATCACCCTGTCGTTGTGAGCCTTCTTCGCAGTATCAATCGCCTGGTTGCACACGTTTCTGATTCTAACAAAATTCGTTCTGTTAACATCGGTGGGATTGGAGCGCCATTGCTTAAAAGCTCTATTTTTTGCCGCTGTAATCAGCTCGCATTTTTTGTCAAACCAAGGTTTATCAGACGAACTTCGTTTGATGGAATGTGGAATATACATCTCCATCCCCAGAAGAATAATCTCTGATACCGACTCTGCGCAAGCGTTAACATCGGAGTTTCCGAAGCACACCTCCGACCATGGGAAGGATGCGAAGAAATCTCGCATATCGTCCCAGTTAGCAGCCGCATACTTCCATACATGGCGAATCTGCCTAGGCCGGTTATTCGCTTGGTATGCAAGTGCTTGCGCGACAGATACCAAGCAGTGATCTGAGTTTCCCAGTGGCGCAGAAACCTCTACGGTATAAATACTCGGTTCGGATGTCAAAAACAGATCCAGGGTGCTCGCATAATCGCCTCGGGCATCCGGTATTCGCGTTGGCTCCCCCACGAGTTGAGTCAAGTTGTGGCTTACAGCAAACATCTCCGCCAGCCTCCCAGCCTCGTCGGTTCTGTTAGAATGTAACAACCAGTCGGAATTGTGCACATTAAAATCGCCAAGGGCAATAATTTCAGAAGCTGGGTGGTTGATCTGTATCCAGTCGACGGTATATGAAAGATGTTCGAAAAATGTCGCCGGTCGATCGTCATTCGGGGAGCGGTAAAGACAACAAAGAAATTTAACGGATTTCCTCAGTACGACCCTCAACCATATGATGTCCATATTATTGGGTTCCAACGCCTCCATCCTCTGGCAAGCCAGATCGGACCGTGCGAAGACGCAGACACCGCCCTTAAAACGGGATGCCGAATGTAAGTCGTATCCTGAGCAACGAAGATATGTCGAATCAGTTGACGAATCGACCTGGGTCTCAGTTAGGGCAAGGATATCAGGTTTCGTTGTTTGCAAATATTGGTGGACGGCATTTACATTAGTATTGGTGAAACCGATGCCCCTGATGTTACAAAATGCCGTCACCAGTCGAGCGTGGGCCGAGCCTCGAGAGCTAGCCCGGTTATGCGATGACGAACCTCTCAAAGTTCCATTATTTATCATGATATCTGCATGATGTTCCCCCTGACATAGTCCCCCCCGGAGATCCGAATGGGAGACTAGTTTACCTCCGGAATTCTTTATATCAGAAGACACCATCATGACTTATCCCCGTGTCAGTCCGGGCCATCAGCCACACATTCGAAACATCGTCGAAGATTTCGAAAATAGGGTGTAACTTGAATAAAACGACAATGTGCCAAGTGCCCGTCTAAAACTCTCGTTGAAAACACATCGTTCGCCGGTCGTCCACACAAATTTACAATATTGTCGCGTACACGTGTGTGCTGACGTGTCTACCGCTGTGTATATACCGAACGGCCAATAAAAAAACTGTGTGTGTGTTAATGTGTATGCGTGTGAAAGCAGACGTTCTCTGCATGCTGCTTCACAAATAAAACAATTGAATTAACGGTGGAAACAAATAATGGAAAAAAGAAAAGTAATACTAAAAGTAATTTCAAAGAGGAGGCCCAAACCCCAGCCAAACCTCCTTGCCAAACGACATAAAGCTAACCCAACCAACAAAGAAAAAATTCGCAGAGAAGGAATGACCACTCCTGACAAGCCACATTATTCCGGAGAAGGGAATAAATTTAAAGAACTGGCAACTGAAGACCACAAACCAGCAATACTGAAATGAGTGACAAAGATGTCGAACGTGCTCAATTTATTGCGGAGCTATACAAAAAGAAAGAGGAGCTCTCCAAAAAGAAGAACGATTTGGATCGACAAATCAAAGAAGCCTTATCGGAAAGCAACATTCAACAGCAAGAGGAGAAACAACAACAGCAGCAGAAGCAACAGCAACAGCAACAGCAACAGCAACAGCAGCAACTGCTGGAAAAACAACAAGCAGCAGCCAATAAGAAGGAGAAAGTGCCCCCCATCATAGTTAGTTTTATGGAAGCTAAGGACCTAATTAAATTGGGTAAGTTAACATGTAGAAATTTTAAAACGAAGAATTTAAATAATAATAAAATAAGTTTTTTATGTGATAGTTTAGAAGATTATCATAAAATTAAATCTGCTCTAAGGGAAGCAAGTAGTGAGTACTTCACGTACACACCTAAATCGGAGAAAACTATCTCCATGTTACTTAAAGGAGTTGATCCTTCTTTTTCCTCGGAAGAACCCTCTCAGAACTACAAATTGTCGAAAATGACAGTTTAAAATTCATTGATGTGAAGCCATTCTCCACTTCTCTCTCCCGAAGTCGCAACCGCAAGTTGCCGTTCTTCATTGTCTCCCTGAGTCCCAACAGCAAAGTCGATGCACTTAGGAATATTAAAGTTATTTTCCACCAAACAATAATTTGGGAAAAAATACCGAAGACTGACCGTGTGTTGCAGTGCATGCGGTGCCAACGATTCGGCCACGTTGCATCTAACTGTTGTATGGAATTTAGATGTGTAAAATGCCAAAACAATCATACCGTAGGAGAATGCCCCTTAGGTAAAGAACAGGTTCAGGATAGAAGCAAACTATCTTGCGTCCTGTGCAAAAATACAGGTCACCCGGCCAACTTTAGAGGTTGTCCGAAATTCCAACAACTAAAAGCCAAGTTGGAACTTAAAAAAAAAACAACTTGAAGAAGAGAAACGAATGAAGGTTCGTTCTTATAATAACTTCGTTGCACCTAGTGTATCATTCGCTCAAATTGCCGGCAGTCCATTAAACTCAAACTTCGCGGCACAGGAAAGTAATATCACAAAACCTTCCGCACCTAGCATATCATTTTCTCAAATGGCTAGTAATCCAATTAATACAACGGCGGCGGAACTTTCACGCAACGTCATAAAAGCGCCCGCTCCAGAGGCAAATTCAGATATAAGAGCAATCCTGTTAGCCATACAAGGAC